>CM040123.1:292653392-293253392 GCA_022559845.1 Amorphophallus konjac | reverse complement strand
TTAGCGGTATATCGTAAGACCTCCAGAGGACCACAAACGGTCTAGGGTAGGACCGCCATGCTCTAGGGGTCGAACGTGGTGATTTTAGGCAAGTTTGGGTGTAGCGGTCTATCGTAGGACCGTTTCTTGTGCTCTGGCGGTCTAATAATAAACCACTACATAGGCTCTAGCGGTCTAATAATAGACCACTACTTGGCTCTGGCGGTCTAATAATAGACCACTACACCGATGGAGGAAGATTTTGGGTAGACTACGCACGACTTCAGAAATTGAAGCGTATCTCTCAAACGGTGCAGAGCTAGTGAAAGTGGTAGAAGAAAAAATTGTAGATAACAGAAAGCGACACAACTGTCATGAAGAGAGGAAGATGAGAAAATGATCATAAGAATGAGAAAATGGGGCTAGAACACAGAGTAAGAATTCTGGGACACAGGTGAACAGCGCAGTACACCCAGAAAGAATGAATAACTTGAAATTGGTGCAGAACTGGCTAATTGTGTAAAAGAAGAAATTGTAGGGCTTGGAAAGACGAACAACTATGGTGAAGACAATGTTTTGAATAGAGGAAGAGAATAGGATGAAAAATGACTATTTTCAAGACTATGCAACAAAAGAGAGCCGAATGCTTGATGGAAGCCGGCCTAAATGGGCCGCAAGTAAACTTGGAAGGTCGGAAGTTAATAAGATAAGCTCCGGAGCTATAAGAAATCATGATCTCCAAAGTCCAAATACTAGGGAATGATAAAAATAAGCTCTAAATCCGTCCAAAGAAGGATCCAAAATAATGGGTAATTCAGGACATCAAAAATGATGAATAAGAGAAATAACGTAACTTGCGGGCTAAAAACGGATGTCAACACCTACGAGACACCTCAATAGATTCCCTAAACTCCTATTGACGACCTCTGTTTGCCGATCAGTTTGTGGGTGATAGGCAGTGGAGAATTTGAGCTTAGTGCCAACTAGGTGTCAAAGTGTCTTCCAAAAGTAGCTAGTGAACCGGACATCTCGGTCAGACACTATGGTTTGGGGGAGACCATACAGACGCACGACTTCATCAAAGAACATGTGGGCTACTCTAGATGCATCAGATGTTTTGGAACATGCAATGAAGTTGGCCATCTTAGAGAACTGATCAACTACCACGAAGATGGAGTCATGTTTGTGAGCAGCGCGAGGTAATCCAAGGATGAAATCCATGCTCACATCAACCCATGGTCTATCAGGAATGGGGAGAGGAGTGTAGAGACCAGTGTTCTATTTGATCTATTTGGCTATTGTGCATGTCCTACACTGGGCTACAATTTTGGCCACATCTTTCTTCAGGCCAGGCCAGTAAAAATGACCCTCCACAGAATGGATGGTCTTGTTTCGTCCAAAGTGACCAGCAAGACCTCCAGCATGCATTTTCCATATCAGGAAGTCCCGTACAGAAGTCCTCTGGACACATAGTTGCTGTTCTCGAAAAAGAAAACCATCTTAGAGTAGATAGTCAGAAAATGCTGTCGAGGTTCCAGCGGACAAGGCAGAGTGGGCAGGGCCAAAGTCGGGACACTCTCCATAGAGTTCCTTCATGCGGTCAAATCCAGTGACCTCTACCCGAATAGTGAAAAGAAGGGAGACCCTTCGACTCAAGGCATCGGCCACCTTATTCTCTTTTCCAGCCTTATGTTTTAGGACAATTGCGAAAGACTGGAAGAATTCAACCCACCGACCATGCCTTGGGTTTAAGCACTTCTGAGAGCTAACGAATTTCAAGGCCTCGTAGTCCGAGTATAAGACAAACTCTTGTGATAAGAGATAGTGTCTCTAGTGTTTGAGGGCTTGAACCATGACATAGAATTCCTTATCATAGGTGGAGTAACGAAACTTTGCATCAGAAAGCTTCTCACTGAAGTAAGCCACATGGTGACTTTCCTGACTAAGCACTCCCCCTATACCTACGCCCGATGCATCACAGGATATCTCAAAGACTTTGGAAAAGTCTGACAGGCGGAGGACAAGGGCTTTGGTCATGAGCTCCTTTATGATAGAAAAAGCCTGGGAGGCGGATTTGGTCCACTCAAAATTCCCTTTACAGATGTAATCCGTAATGGGTGCCATAATGGTGCTAAAACTCTTTATGAAGCGTCTGTAGAAAGTGGCTAGCCCATGGAAACTGTGAACGTCATGGATAATCTGGGGCTCTGGCCAGTCTACTAAGGCTTGGACCTTAGATTGGTCCACAGACACTCCTTGACTCGATACCACAAATCCGAGGAAAGTGACCCAATTTATCATGAATTCACACTTCTTAAGGTAGGCATACAGGGTTTCTCTCCTCAAAGTCTCGCAGACTTCCCTCAAATGTTGGATGTGGTCCTGAGGGTTGTGACTATAGGTGAGAATGTTGTAAAAGTAGATGACAACAAAGCGACCAATGAGAGGGTGATGGACTTCCGTCATAAGCCTCATAAAAGTGCTGGGGGCATTAGATAGCCCAAACGACATGACGAGCCATTCATACAGTTCTTCTTTTGTTTTGAAGGTTGTCTTCCACTCATCCCCTGGTCGGATCCAGACCTGGTGGTAGCCACTTTTCAAGTCAATCTTGGAAAAGATGGTGGCTCCACTCATCATGCCAAGCATGTCATCAAGACGGGGAATGGAAAATCTATACTTGACAGTGATTTTGTTGATGGCGCGGCTGTCAACACACATCCGCCAGGTGCCATCTTTCTTTGGTGTGAGTAAGGCAGGAATAGCACAGGGGCTCTTGCTCACCCTGAGAAAACCCTTTTGAATGAGATCCTTAACAATTCTTTGGAGCTCAGCATGCTCCTTGGGGTTTAGTCGGTAATGAGGAAGGTTGGATAGGGTGGACCCGGGGACAAGGTCAATGGCGTGTTGTACATCACGCATGGGAGGAAGTCTCGAGGGCAAGTCCTTAGGGAAGATGTCTTGGAAGTCCTGCAGGATTGCCTGGACTTCAGGTGGGATTGAGACTTGGGACTCCTCGGGTGTGATGGTGACAACAACAGCCCAAACAGGGGCACCCTCAGCAACCTCTCTGTTTATATCTTGGACACTTATGAAGTTAAGGCGCCTAACTAGGTCGTGACCAACCTTAGGGGCCTTAGGAACGGGTATGATAGGTGCTGGAGAAGAGGAATTAATGGGAAGTTTCCCTTCAATGGGAGTTCGAGGACTCTCCTGAACCTTGGGGGTTCCAGTGGAGGTGGAGGTGGAGCTCTTTCCCGAGGCCACCTTTGGAGGTGCCAGGTACAACTGAATCTTCTTCCCATTGTGAGAGAAGAAACATTGGTTGGATCGACCGAATGTAGTAAGATCTACACCATAGATCCACAGTCGCACTAAGATGATACTAACGACTTTCATAGGCACTACATCGCATAAGATCTGTCCTTAGTAGGACTAGAATTGGATGGGAATGACACATGTAGTGGTGACTAGGATAGACGTGTCGTCAACCCAAGTCACGTTGTATGGCCTAGGATGAGGGTGGGTAGGTAGACCTAAACGGGAGATAAAGTCTGAAGAGACTGCATTGATGCAACTCCTGTTGTCAAAGATCACCTTACAGGGTTGGGATTTCACTATGATGGAGGTTTGGAAGATGGAGGTTCGACGCCAGTCGTCCACCTGGGGGTGTGTTAGGATGCAGCGAACTACACCCAATTGTCCATAGCTAGAACTCTCGACAATATCTCCAACTTGCATGTACTCGACATGCGTGCCATCAAATCCTACATATAATTCCTCAAACTGAGCGATGAGGTCAGGATCGGTCTCATACCTCTCAATGGATTTTTCTTCATGAGGTGGAGGCTCCATAGGCTGGGGGTCGGTGACGACCAAGGCTCGGGTGGGGCAATTGGTGGCAACATGCCCTAGGTTATGGCACCTAAAGCAGTGAATTCTTGAGACAGGGACTGGTTGGGAGGTGCTAGGGATGACTCCCTTTCCCTTGTCATCCCTCCTATCAGTTGGCGGAGTGTACTTTAGCTTGGGCACAACAGCGGGTGCAGGTAAGGGGTTCCTTATGAAAGGAATAGTAGGGGCAACGGCCTGGAGTGGGATAGCAGTAGGGACATAGGAAGTGGAGGGGCCAGGCCTCTTAGAGTAGCGGACCATGGGGTTTTAGGATTCCGGTTGGTGATAGGTGGGGAGCCTAAGTGGGACCACCCTTTGAAACCGCTCGACATCTCAAGCAACCTGGTAGGCATGCTCGAGGGTGTTAACCTCTCGTAAAAAAAGATCCCGATGTAGTCTCTCGTGGAGGCCAGCCCTAAATCGTGAGAGGATGATAGAGGCATCCTCCACGACTTGACTCCGAAGGAAGAATTCATCAAATTTGGCGATGTACTCATCCACGGACTTTCCATCTTGGGTGAGTTTCTGCCATTGGTCTAAAAGACGCTGATGGTAGGAGGGTGACAGATACTTCTCCCTTAGTTTCTCCTTCATTTCTTCGCACGTGTTTATGGGCTCCTCTCGTCTCCTTGCTAGGAGATTCTCGACGTTGCACCAGTAGGTCTTGGCTTGACCTAGGAGCTTCATTTTGGAAAACCTCACCCTTGTAGAAAGGGCCATGCGGTGATGCTAATCAAAATATTGGTCCATCCCGGTCTCCCAATCAAGATACGTTGCGGGATTGAGGGACCCATCAAAGCTGGGAGCGTCTATTTTGACGTTTCGTAAGATGATCTCCTCATCGTCGTGGTCTCTCCCTCGAGACGCACGATCCTCTTGCTCTTTACCTTGAGGAGCCTGATTCTAGCGGACTTGGTCTCTCTCTTCCCTAGGATTGGCTACGGGATCTCCGTGGCCATTCAACCTTCCTTCCTCTCTCTTCATTCGATCCTCTAAGGCTTGGATCCTCTCATCTAGCTCTGCTCGTAATTGGCCTATGGATTCTTCGAATTGGGCCATAAGGTTCTGCTCGAGCTGGGCTAACATAGCACTCACACTCTTCTGATCCATGGGTGATTGTAGCGTTGAAGGGCGCTCTAGACGGCCTGATGAATTCCTAGACCAACGTGGCATGCATGGGCTTGGACCTAAATGATGCAATCATCGGACTAAAATCAGCAAGTTGTAGACCCGATGTGTTGGCTAATACGCAAGGGTCTATTCCTTTTGCGAAGGGACCGGTCAGGGAGAGTTGCTCGCCCGTAGGTGAAATAGTTGTGGAACTACCTCCTGACAATTACGGTGCGTAAAATGCGGCAGTTCTAGGGCCTAAGGATGGGCGCATACAAGCTCTCTCTCTCCGTCCACAGTGATGCACTCAGGGACATGCTGCATGGATAGGGCACTCTCTCACTTCGTCGCGCGGCAACTGATAAGGATACTAAATGAGCACGAGATTAGAGCACGTTCCTAGCTAGACTGAAAAGTCCAGCTTCGACCGGAGACGAAGGCGAGTGGGGACATGCGTATCCGCACGGCGTCGACGAAGCTTGAGCGGTTACAAAATTCACTCCACGCAGGGAGGGTGCAATTATTACAAAATCATGTAATTTAAAATTTTTCCCGCATAGGGGAACAAATTAATCCAAAATTTCTCCGTGAAGGGAGACTCAGGGGCACTTACGTTCCGTATTTTACAGACCGTCTGTCGGCTACCGGGCGGCCCTGGCTCCGGTCAAGCCGTCGTTGTGGACTTCGGGTGCCACACTTACTACTTTAATCAATGGATATAAATATAGATATAATATAAATATATATATAGATATAGATATATAATATTATATATATATATATATCTCTAATATATAATATATATTATATATATTTTTAATTCTTCCAACAACTCCCTTTTTTATTATTATTATTTTTTTTCAAACCTTTCCACTCTTTGCTACGCAACTCACGCAGATAGAGGGCAGGTTGGCAGGCGGTTAACGCGGACTGGCGGGCCAGCTGGCACGGGCGGCACGTGGGCGTGGGCGGGCGCCGACATGGGCACGTCAGGCGTGCACGCAGGGGTGCACTGGCACGGGCGTGAGGGCGAGTACAGCCATGGGCGGGGCGCGGAGGCAGGCGAGGACGCGGCGCTGCTCGCGCGGGTGGCGGCGGGCTCAGGCGCACGGGCGCGACGGGGGCGAGCGCACGAGCGCAGAGCGATAGGCGCGCACGCAGGGGTGCACGGGCGCGGGCGTGAGGGTGGCTGCTGTCGCAGGGTGGGTGCGGCGGCAGGCGCACGCGGGGCGGACACAGGCACGGCGGGCGGCGGGCGTGGGAGTGGCAGTTGCTGGCGGGCGCGGGCCGCAGGCGGCGGGCGCGAGCGGCGGTAGGCGCTGGCCGCAGGCTGCCCGTTGCGGTTGCTGGAGTTTTGAATTGTGGCACGGGCGACGATGCCCGGCCACGAAAATAGACTTTTTTATTTCTTTTCTCTCTCTCAACCGAGAGATAAAAGTCTGCTGCTCTTTTCTTTTCTTTTTTTTTCACTTCAGGCAACCGAAAGAAAGGAGGGGACATGATGCGGGTGTCGAGGTTGACGGAGACGCCGTTGTTGGGATTTGATACTAAATTTGACGCGGCGGCGTCGGAGGAAGGATCGATGGCAACTCCGAGGGGACGAACATGATGGGATAACCACTACCTCGCGCAGCTCGACCTCACACCAGACGGTCTCTCACCGGGCGACACTCAAATCTCACAATGGAGCTAAGAGGGAAGGGAAGCTATAAGGTGCAAAGCACCTACGTAGATTGCAAACTTTTGATTCTTTCATATAAGAAAACACAACACATTAGCCCCCTTTATATAGGAAAGGCAAAAATCCACTAGGACATTTATACCCTTAGTCATTTCAACAAATGCCTTCTATGTCCTAGCCTAATAAAACAAAATCCAACTACCCACCTTGGACTTTGGCTAAATAACTAGGGGGTTTAATAATACAAATATCACCATAGTAAAAATACATACGTAATTACATATAAATACGTACTCAGGACACCGAGTCTTCAAGTGAGTCTCCGAGCCACAAGCTCGGTGATGTCGGGGTGGTGCAGCGTCGGCTCCGAGTAGTGGGCCCGGTGTCCTCACCAGTATGTGTTTATTTGCTGTTGCTTGAGTGATAGGATGTCTAGCCTGATCAAATAATATCACCGCTGTGAGAGAGTGTACTGTTGGTTTTAATTTGCCCCTTCTTTTGCAAGATGGGCTATGATGCCAACTATGAGCAGATAATGAGCCAAGTAATGAAATCAATCAACCTATGAACATGCGAATCATGAACCTAGGCAACCGACATAAGCTCTAGCATGGGCATGCTATCTCAATCAAAACTAAACTAAGCAAGGAAAGAAAAACACACGCCGGGGCGTGGAATAAGGAATAAGGAAAACACATCGTAGAGGCAGAACAAGCAAAAGTAAAGAAGAGATATGATGAGAGAGAAAAGCTAATGCCCAAACTAGGAAAAGATGTGATCGCCACCAAGGTAAAAATAAGCCAAAGTCCCGATAAATACCTTAGAATAGGAGGATGATGCACCCGCCCACGGGAGAGAGAAAATAATCAGAAAATTGCAGCTCTGCGGGATGTGACGGTCGAAGGATGGTGCGTCACAGGACTGTGACGGTCCCACGATTGACCGCTACAACACTCTAACGTGCCTGTGATAGACCGTCAGAGCTTCTACAGAATAAGATTGGGAATCTTTTGATCTCCAAGCTTTTCAGCTGGCCAGAGAGCTTGGGCCTCACGCTAGGGAATGTGTAAACCTGCAAAAGAGTGTAGAGCATAAGAAAAATAACCCAGATTAGCCCTTTCACAAAGTAGTATCAATAATCCAAAGAACTTATAAACATGCAAAAGGAGAGGGAAATACCGGGGAGATTAGTTTTTTAACCCCTTTGGGGCGTTTTAAAAGATGGGAGAATGTTTTAAATGGATGCAACAGATGAAAGAACGTGAAAGATGGATAGGGACAATGCTATGATTGCTTAGAAGAGAGAAAAGCACTAAGAACAATGACTTGACTGAATTAAACCCTTGAAACTGATACTCCCTGGACTTTGGAAGCAGATGGACGTGGGAAGCAGTTCTCCTTGGTTGGCTCTAGCTCCAGGATGTGACATCACTTCGACGCAAACTCCAGATTTCTCCTCTCCAAGCCACGAAGTCAAGGTAACTATTTATAGGCCGTCAAAGTCTAGGTTCGAGTTGAGGATAATCCAACTAGAAAAGAGGACGTTTCTTAGCAAACTCTTGAAGATAATACTCTCAAGAGTCTATAGAATCGAACGGAAGGTTCTTAGGATGAGTATTGAGAGAGAAATCAAGGAAACAAACTCTTAGTTCGATCACGGAGTAGCAGAGAAAAGGCCAGGCTCGGTAGGACTCTCTGTTGGATGTAACGGCTGCACGATAGACCGCCACAGTGATGTAACGCTCCAAGAAGGGACCGTCACACAACCCTATCCTCTATGAAGATAAGATCAACGGGGGAAGTTTTCAAATGTTGGACTCTAGATGAATGTAACGGTCTAGAGCAGATGCGTTACAATAAGGTAACGGTCGCACGATAGACCGTCACACTCAACGGATAGGCAAAAGATAAGCTTGAAAGGAAGCCTCAAGCTTAAGGACTCTGGAAGGATGTAACGCACCAGAGTAGATGCGTTAGAGTACTGTAACGCCCCATCAAAGGACCGTTAGAGACAATAGTGTTCAAATGAAAATGAGAGCGTGCTAAGCCTCGTCCAGTGGAAAGGGATAAGAACCAGACCCAACCAAGGAGACACGACTCAAGAAATAAACCTCAAATAGACCAAAAAGGCTCAACAAAAGAGTGACCAACTCGGAGCATCATATAGAATGAACAAGGAGATAACCCAACTTATTAGTCATAAAACGGGTGTCAACATGTACGTGACCCATTCCGTGACCCGATCCGGGCACGAAGGAGTGTTGACCACTCTAACTCATTGCCGGTTTCTCAACCGCGTAGATCTATACGTTTCCCTCTCTTAGAGACGTCCGCGAGCTCGTGTCTCTTGTTGAGGACATATCCTCCTCTTTTGGAACTCTGTTGGTGTCTCATTGGTCGCGTCGTTACTGGTCGTGTCGCGTCGTCACCTAGAGTCTCAGGTTCGCATCCAATCGGTACCGAGTCACTTGTCGTCCCGCATCAAATTGGTATCAGAGCATAGTTGAGCCTAGGGTGTCTTGTGCATTGCATTCCCGTACTCAAGTCCGCTCATATCAGAGCAAAGTTGAGTCTAGGGTAGTTATGTCTTAGGTTTGCACTTCATTCCTATACTCGGTATATTAAAAGGTGTTACCGGAACGATGGGTTACGCCCATTGGGAAGGTAGTATACCTGTGTGAGTTGGATCTTCGGATCAACATCTCCGCCACGTACTGCATATAGGTTGAGTCTAGGTTTGTATTCGAGTTTGCATTCCAACTTTGCATTGTTATTTTAGGATCGTGTCTAGTCCATTAGAGAGTCAGCATGTCTTGTCTCCTTGTGTCTGCATGTCCAGCTACCCTCCAGCCCCATGGCGGTTCCTCGAGACCACGTGTCCGATTGGTCATCCCTAGTGGCCCAATTCGAGACTCTCATGGCCCGACCCCCGGGTCTCGCCCCTATCATTCAACCACCGGTTGACCCGACCCCTATGCCGAAAATCAAGTCATTCCAGTGCCCTATAGTGTCCACTGCCATTCTACTTAATGGGTTGCATACGGAGATCGACTTCATCAGTAGGGTGTCATCTAATTGTTTCTCCCAGGACATTGTTGAGTCTCTCTCTAAGACCGGGGAGATTATTTTTAACGGTGGCTTAGCCTTCATAGAGTTCCAATGAAGCTTCGGTCTCGTTATGTATTACGATGGATCATGGTGCAAGATCGACACACTTGCTGGTCCATGCATCATTTTAGGGCAAAATTGGTTGGAAGAGAGGAGAGCGACCTTTGACTGGGACAGGAGGACCTGCACCTTACACCCACTTTACCTACCCGGCGAGTTCATCTTCCATGATGGCATTCAGCCGACCACCTCCGTGTCGCTAGCCACCCACCCCTAGTGGCCCGCTCCGCCTCCGGACTCACGCCCGCCACCACTCCCGGAGCCTGCCCATGTGGCCCTTTGTAGTGGGAGTAGCCATTTCCCCGACTAGTGTCTTTCACATTCCCCTATCTTAGAGGACACACATTTGGAGGATGCCCCACCTGGGCTTATTCCAGTGAGTTATGAGGTTGACCAGGAGTTGGCTGAGGAGTACCTCACTGAGGATGAGGGTTAGAGAGCGATCCCAAAGAGTGCCTAGTGGGCCAAGGTGAGGCGCCAGCCGGTAACTCTGTTATGTTAGTCACCCCAGCCCCACCAGTCGTCTCGGAGCTGTCTGTCCCGCCTACCTTGTGCACAGTGGATGTACCATCTGCCGACCCCATGCAGTCAGTTGACCCTCTTTTACCCGTCTCTCCTACTGTAGCGCAGCCGCTTGTGACTATCGTACCGCTGTCAGCGCCCTATGTTGACACGGTATGGTCTGATTTCTGCCACGCGTACGAGAGACAGCATCCGGACTTCCCCTTTTTTGTGCTCCACACTAGATGTCTGGATTACCTTCCCGTCACCCGCCTCCTGATCCTCCCACACTTCTGTACCCGAGGACGAGTCTTCTCGAACCGGAGACGGTTGGTGAGGGTTGAGACTCACGGCATCAAGTTGTGGGTCAACCTATCTTTACACTTGGTGTATGCAGACGGTGTCCATCATTCTTACCGAGTCTTTCTTAATGTGTCCATTGTGTTCGTCTGTCCCATAGGAAGTCGTTAGGTTTGTCTTGAGTCATGTGTGAGTCTTTGTTTCGTACAATCTGTTGGGAGTCTGCATACGTCTAGTCTAGTCGGTCTAATGCAAGCTCGCGGTGCTAGTCCCTTTCGAGTGTGAGGCAAGTCAGATCTCATGCGTACGTTGTGGACTTGCCTAACGAATATGGGATCAGCTCTACCTTTCAATGTAGCACCCCGAATTATTTTAAGACTAAATAAGATATATACATTCAACTAAGGAACTAACAACTAAGGAAAGGAAAACATGGCTAGCCGCCGGAGCAACGGAAAGGAAAGAGACAATCAACTAACTCCAGACAGGAATCTTCAGCTAACCAAGTCAAGCGAGCAGATCGAAGGAAACCTTCCAACTCAGAGTGGAATGACTCTCCTTACTCAGAATTAAGAACACATAGTTATCCACCATCACTGAGACACCTCGAACAAATGAAGGCTCATGAATGCTCAAAAATGCATATGATGCATGCTGGGCTAAAAGAGAAGAAATCATCAAAACAAATGTAAAGAAATATAAAATAACAAGATACTCGAGAATAATATTGCTAGACCGGAGAAACCTGGGTCAGGACACTATCTGCAACCACGGCGTGCAAGACAAAACCATCGTCTCCAAACTTTTCCAACCTAACGGCCTATCCAACGATTAAACATGTGCACTTAGATCATCATCGTTTTTGTTTAAGGGGAACATCAGATCCCAAAACCCATGAATGACCAGCCAGTTCTTGAGATAATATATCATAAATAACATATAGTAATGCAATACCTGACTTACCTGCCTGACGAAAGGCGAGGCGTGATGACTTGTGGGATCTCATGAAATGAAGAAAGGTTAGCCAATTTAACATAAGCAAGAAATGAAGCACAACCATTTGTAAACATGAATTGCATTAAAAGATAGGACACGAAAAATGCAATCATTCAACATTACTTGGAGCATTATTATTCATCAAAACATTCTGAAGATTGTAACGGTCTAACAAGGGTGCGTTAGACAGTTCTGACGGATCAACATTGGGCCGTCAGAGTCTGGCAGTTCACATCCCCCAATGTTGCATTCAAATGGCCGAACGGTCCAATGCAGACGCGTCAGAGAAGTGTGGCGGTCCTACGATAGACCGTCACATTTCCTGAGCGTTCAAAAAAAAACAAACCCGAACGGTCATTCGTTCCATTCAACACTCAATCGCCCAAAACACAAAACCCACAAAACCACCGAGCAAACCCTCCCACCGGTGAAGATGACCGGCGACGAGCTCCCCCGGCCGCCCATGGCAAGGGAAAAAGGGAAGAAGGTGAAAGCGATCAAGCGCCTCCGACGCCGGATAGAACAAGAAGAAAGTCCACCGCCGGCGAGCCCTCTGGCGACGACGGTAGAAGCAACGGCGGAGGAGGACCCTCCTACGGCTGAGGAAAAAGGAGAGGAAGCCGTCGATGAAGTAGAGGAAGCCATAGCCCCAAAGAAGAAGAGGAAAAGAGGACAAGATCATGAGGTAGGCCGCCCACCCCTAATATTTCAAATTTTTAATTTTTATGTTCATGTATGCATGAATGGGGGGTAGAAATGGGTCTGAGAACCCATTAGGAATGATTGTAGGCCATTTGGCCATTTTGGGAAGCCAAGGAAACCAAAGGGGAGAATGCCCCTTTGCAGGCAACGTGACGGTCGTTGCAGTGACCGTCACAGCTCTGACGCACCACCCCAGGTGCGTTAGAGTGCTGTGACGCTCCACCACAGGGCCGTTAGAGTAACCGGAGGCAAAGATAGTTTATAGGGGTTTTCAATTATTCAATTTTTTTTGTTATTTTTCATTATATTAATGCAATGTAATGAATTTATGATGCAAATGACTGACTTATGCTCTACATGTGCAGGGGAAAAGAAGAACGAGGATTTCTTGGCTACAGATCTGGGCAGTGTACCAGGGATTGCCCGAGTTTTAGAGGGAGAGATTGGCTGCAATGGGCTTCGCCGAAGTGCTGAGCATCGAGGTGATCAGAATGGACACTCCACTCCTGTACGCGCTCCATGAGAGATGGGATCCGATCAGCCGAGCTTTCCTCTTCCCCTGGGGTCATATGATCCCAACACTGGAAGACATGGCCAGGATCGTCGGATTGAGAGTGCACGGAGCAGCGGTGACTGGGTGGACATACGGCGACTACAGAGAGCTAGCCCAGGGGTTGCTAGGGCTGGACTTGATCAGGCCGGGACAAACATCATCCCATCTTTCGAGATCGAGACTACAGGACAGCCTGGGATTGAGAGGAGCAGCGATAGCGGTCGGCGAGCTACCCGAGCAGCATCTAGACATGGTGATTGAGCAAGTACGCCTACGAGTGGCAGCGGAGGCTGGACAGGAAGGAGACCGAGTCCTGAGACGGTTCCTGATGCTATTGTTCGGGAAACTGCTCTTTCCGACTCGAGCTGATGTGATCAGTTGCAGACTGCTGCCCTTGCTGGAGGATCTGGGCAGAGTGGGGAAGTACGCATGGGGAGCGGCAGCGCTTGCCTTCCTCTTCGAGTCGCTCAGCACCACGGGCCGACGGACGATGCTGGGCGGCTTCTCGCCTTTCCTACAGATAATGCCTTCTTATATGATTATGCAATGCAATTCATGAATGCAACTGATATGTTGACACGCGACCTAAAATGCAGATCTGGAGCTTCGTCTACCTCCCGGGGATTGGGTGAGGTACACAGCTACATCCCCCGATCGCGAGGCGATGGGTAATAGTGAGGGACACAGGGTCGATCAGCAGATTGACCCGGGCGATCCAGGATGATCTAGACTCATTCCCGCATACGGCAGTAAGCTCCAAACTTAAAACGCTTCTACATGCTTTAAAAATGCTTTTAGATGGGTTTTGATTGCTTGTGAATGCTTCTAAATGGACTGACATGACTTTCAGGTGAGATGGACCCCATACCGAGACGAGGGCCACAAGGGACAGCCATGGGTCAAGGCATCCCTGGCGTACAGCGGGCGAGATGTATGGCTACACTGCATCAACGTCATCGAGCCCCTGCACTGATCCTGAGGACTCGGGGACTCCATCAGCCAGAGGTGACATTCCCGCGTAGAAATGACGAGCTTCCGGGGAAGTCTTCCAAGGGTATTAGCGGCAATGTGGATTGGTGCACCCGAAAGGCCAAGTACGTGCATGATTGGAACAAGAGAGGCAGGGCGGTGAAGGATCAGGTAGAAAGTGACGAAGCTTACCTCAAAGCCTACTCGCAGTGGTACGGGGACCAGGTGTTCAGAGGCACCCGACGAGCGATATGAAATTCTAAACTTAACCCTTATCTAATATAAAGCTATATGCTTCTAACTCATGCTTTCTAAATGCAGCTAGACCCTCAGGGATGCATAGCCGAGCTCGAGGGACTCCTTCACGCCACCATCTAGCAACGGGATGAGTACCGGACCGCTTTGGAGCTCCTAGTGAGATTCCCTAGAACCTCAGACTTAAATGCTTATGTTTATGATGCGAACGTGACTAACTTTGACTTCAAAATGCAGCGGGCCGAAGGAGCCCAAAGAGCGGGACCAGACGCACCGTCCTCGTCGTCACAGCCTGCCAGGGGCAGGGCTGAGCGAGATGCCGAGTTCGCTCGAGCAGTCGCTAGGGCCGAGGAGTCAGAGGCCACCCTCGCAGAGCGGGTAAGACACTAAATGCTTGACTAAAAAAATGCTTATGTTTATGCACTAAATGCTTAACATACTGACAATGCAAAATGCAAACTGCAGGCGAGAGAGCTGACTGCAGCAGTGGTTGAGGCAGAGCGAGCTCGGGGAGAGACAGAGAACCTGCGGTCAGAGGTAGCCCGACTGAGAGGGGAGCTAGAGCGGACAACTACCCAGGCGGCAGACCTTGAGAGATATCGGTCCGAGGCTCGGGCGGCATAGCTTTAGATTCACGATTTGAAGATTGAGCTGCGGGCCGTGGAGCGGACGGTCCGGATAATCAGCCATGGGCCAGGACTGAGTGGATCCCAAAGCGCGGTAGCAGGGAGCATTCGGAGTGCAACACCGAGCGGATCGGTCGGCAACTATTTAGCTAGTTCTTCCGGACGCCGGAGGAACGAGGAGGCAGATCAGCGACAACCCCGGGAGGAGGAGCACAGCGCCATGGGGCAACCAACCAGGCAGCAGGAGGGTGCTGGTGACAGTGAAGGCCGGGGGGACAAACCGGCTGAGTGACTCATTTTCTTCTTTATTACCCCTTACTTGTACATGACGCATGATAAATGGAATGAAATGAAAATTCCTTTTTATGTTTTGTGTGTTATGTAGATGAATGTGTGAATGAGTGTGCATGGATGTGAGAATGAGATTGAATGTGAACGTGTAAATGTATGTGAATGAATGAATGAAGTGTGAACAGTGTAAGACCAGCGGGTCAAACCACAGGCAGAAAGGGAAGAACCAAACCCATAGCAGAAAGCGTGACGGTCTAGAGAAGATGCGTCAGACCAATGTAACGCACCATGAAGAGGCCGTCAGAAATGACAGAGGGTGGACCTCAAACAGGGTAGCAGAACATGTGACGGTCGAGGAACGAAGCGTCAGAACGAGGTGACGGTCAAACGCCAGACTGTTAGACATGACAGAACGAAGATGGATTTGAAGCAGGATGCAGAAAATGTGACGGTCCAGGAACGGAGCGCCAGAATGAAGTAACGACCATAATTCAGACCGTCAGAAATGACAATGAAAAAATGAGCCAGTAATGTGTAGTAGGAAGGTGACAGCCCAGGAATGGAGCGTCAGAGAAAGTAACGATCATAGCTCAGACCGTCAGACATGACATAACGAGGTTGAACTAAAAAACATGCAGCAGGAAATGTAACGGCCCAGGAATGGAGCGTCAGAGGCATCTGACGGTCTTACGATAGACCGCCAGAGAACAAAGCGTACTCCGAGACGGATTGTGCCGTGAGAGTCCAAACTCGAAGCAAGGACGCCTTAATCCATACTAGAACTCTCCTAAGCTTGGGATAAGGCCTTCTAACCCAAATCTTATCATTCTAGAGCCATAATCAAGCTTTTAAAACCTAGGAACCAGCCCAAAAATTGCAGCTTTCACCAATTCTCTGCTATAAGGGCAGAAAACCTCCATCAAAGGGCAAGGAACACCATGAAGAGAAGCTTCGAAGCGATAAGCATGGGAGAAAGGGTCTACACCGGCCCTAAAGCAGCCAAAAAGGAGCATGGGGAGCTGCAACGGTTGACATCAATCCCCAAGCATCTTAGCTCAAGTCCCCAAAGAGTGGTAAGTTCTAATGATTTCAACAAAGTTCATCAATCAATTTCTATACTTTCTTCTTATGATTCTCTCTCTTCTTCTTCCTTCTTTCTAGCCTCTTCTTGGTCCAAGGTGTTACTCCAGCTTAAAGTGGGTGGCTCCCATGGTCAAAGAACTCCCTTTAGAAGTGTTAACCATCCTTAGGGCATGGCACCTCCAACCTTTATTGGTTTTGGCCAAAAACTTTCAAAAATTATCCTTAGATTGGGCAAGCATTTCAGCTCTTACAGAATTATGGCATCCACAAACACATACCTTCGTTTTCCCTTCCTTTGAAGCCATAGTCCTATTAGAGGAGGTAGAGACCTACCTAGCCCTTCCTAAGACTAAAGTGGGGGATGAAGATCTAGTGTGCCATACGGTCGAACCTATTGACCCATCCGTGATCCTAAGTGATTTCATACACAACCCAAAAAATGTGAGGACCATGATCAGCCCACACCATATTCACTTGATACCCATGGCTCAATGGATAGTCTCTCATTGTAAGAACAAGTGGGAGAGATACGAAGCAATTGCCAAAGCCGTGTCGGTTTGCCTATGCGGAGTCTTCCTTTTCACAACCACCGACCACCTCTTAGATATCCAAAACCTTAGCATCATCAGCGGGTTGTGGCAGGGTTTGTCCATATCTCAAGCAATCCTTTCATACCTTTACGAGGGACTTAGTTCCGCTTGCTTAGGAGGACCTTTATTCGGCTCCATGATAGTCATCGAGTGTTGGATAGGCGTAAGAATCAAGTTCCAACCCAAGGAGAACATAACTTCAACTAGCCGGATCTTTGGGAGCCACCCTTTGTTCTTCATTGGAGGTGCCTTTGGATTTTCTTCACAGGTTGAATGCAAGACGGCGGACAAGAAAACGCGGGATGAATGGCGCCTCTTCCTCAACACTTTGCCAATAGAGAAGTTCATGATGCGTCCAAGAGTCCTTCGGAACACCTTGCTTAGAGTACCCCGGCGACCAGGCCTTGATCTTCAGCTAGTGGAGAACACTACCATGGTGATCTGCAACCCGCACCGGTGCCATCTTCAAATTGGGCTACCCCGAACTGAAGTTCCTGCACTATCACACAACCCTCCCCTTCTAGCTAGGAAGATGGGGACCGAGGAGGATGAGAGAGCGATCCGGAACGCACTGATCATGTAGGAAGTCAGCAAAGTGCGCCCGTGGAAAGGAGAGGTGGAAGAAGACGTCGAGGGATGCCATAGCTATGTGGAGGAATTACGCAAGATCCGCCCTCTTGCGGATAGAAAATTGAATGTAGTTTGAGCTTTCTTCATGAATGATGTAATTGACAATTGGAGTTTTATCAATCAAATTTATGTTTTATTGAGTTCAATTTAATGACATGGAAAGTGCCTTAGTTGAATGGATACGAGATTGCTGCTTGACTTAGCTTGAGTGTTCTGGAAAATAGAGCCTCTGTAACGGTCCTGTTTAAGGCCGTCACAAGAGTCTGACGGTCTTGCGTAAAGCCGTCATGTGGGATAGACTGAGAGTTCTGTCCTCAGGAGAGTGTAACGGTCTAACGCCAGACCGTTATAGTGAGGTGACGGTTTAACATAGACGCGTCAGAGAAAGCCTGCTGAGAGGAAATGAGTGCCAATCCTTTTGGAGAATGTGACGGTCGAATGGGTGACCGTTACAGGTGCGTTACAGACCTGAACCTGAAAATTTGTGAATCTTCAGTCCTGGGTTTGAACCTGCGTTCTGCACACACTCAGATAAAAATAAGTCAGATCCGTTCTTAGACTCAACCCCTTACCTTAATGCAAGTTAGAGAATGACCAATTCTTGATATTTGGTCAAGGGGTGGAGCCTTATTAAATAGGCAGAAAACGTAATGGAAATAATGCAATGCGTGTGATACATATGATGCATTTTTTTTTGGATTTTGAAGGGTATCTGAATTTTTGTGAAATTTTGAAAATATCTGATGTTTTTTTTGAATTTTGGAATATATGATTTTTTGGATTTTGGAATTATGTGATTTTTTTTGGACTTTGAAAATATGTGATTTTTTTTAGATTTTGAAATATGTGATTTTTTTTTGGACTTTTGAAAATATGATTTTTTTTTTGGACTTTTGAAATATGTGATTTTTTTGGACTTTGAAATATGTGATTTTTTTGGATTTTGAAAATATGTGATTTTTTTAGATTTTGAAAATATGTGATTTTTTTTTGGATTTTTGAAATATGTGATTTTTTTTGGACTTCGAAAATATGTGATTTTTTTTGGACTTTTGAAATATGTGATTTTTTTGGATTTTAAAAATATGTGATTTTTTTTTGGACTTTTGAAATATGTGATTTTTTTGGATTTTGAAATATGTGATTTTTTTTTTTGGACTTTTGAAAACCAGCGCCTCCCCTAACCACGTGGGTCCTTCTCATATCATTAAGAGTTTCCAAGGTTGGCGTGCAAATAGAGGTGACAACCCCTGGCGAAGACCTGATTCGCATGACGGTGCTTCTACCAAGGTCATGCCCCGGGTACTTGTCTTAGTCCTAAAAAAGAAAAAAAGAACACGGGGGTAAGCTTAGGCCAGTTATAGAAGTTTTTAGGGCTTGAGTCCCTTTCTAGACAGCCCATTAGAGACTTGGTCTGTTGTGCCGGGGCTTTGTGTCCGTCATCGAACCTTGATCCACTCTAGACACGCATACGACCGGGCTCATGCGTCCCGCGGGGAAACTGTACTGCCACTCTTGCCATGCCTAATTTTTCTCTTTCTTGCCTTTCTGGAGCTTTGGAACTATGATTTGATAGACTTTTGAAATACACTTTTATTTTTTTGTCACAAAGATTGCTTCTTTGCTTTGCTTTTTTCTTCTTGCTTTCTGTGGTGTCAGGTCTTAACGGACTACCCCTGTTTGAGACCTCCTCTCGTTAGGGTGCCTAGATTGGTCATCGCCTCCTTATTCACCTCTTGCCCCTAGATTCAGCCGAAGAAGAAAACGGATAGGGACTTCGACTTTCCCCGAAAGCATGGCCAGGGAGAAACGATGTCTACAAAGTGGGAATCCTGACCAGGGATGTCGTGTAGTGTGTGATTGCCGCACTCGGGCTCCTCTTTTATGGCGAAAGGAAAAAGACACCTCGCTGCTGGGGTGGCACGTGGTTAGACTTTAAGGAAAGAACGTTTAAGATAGAACCCATTCCAAGTGTGAGCGAGCTCCTCAGCTTCTGCGTTTACCAAGCGATAAGCATTCCCTGGATAAGCTTCTTTGACAACGAACGGCCCTTCCCAGTTATGTTGCAATTTAGACCTAGGACCTGCAGACGGAATGAATTTGCGTTTCAAAATCATATCACCTTTTTGAAATTTACGCTCGATTACATTCTTTTGAAAATAACGCAAAACTCACTTTTGATAAACGGATACGTGATCGGCCGTATTCATCCTCTTCTCGTCTAAGAGTTCCAACTAGACGAGCAACGCCTCTCGACGTTCATCGAGATTAAGTCCCTTATCGAGCTGTACCCTTAGGGAAGGGATTAAGATCTCATATGGGAGCACCGCCTCCATCCCGTAGGTGAGAGCATAGGGAGTTTGTCCCGTGGGAGTACGAAAAAAGGTGCGATAAGCCCATAGAGCCTCTACTAATCTTTCTGGCCAATCAGAAAATTTATGAGATTCGCATGTTTTCTTTATGATTTTGAGAAGTGTTTTATTAGTGGCCTCGGCTTGACCGTTGCCTTGTGGGTAATATGGAGATGAATGATGTAATATGATATTGAACTTCTTACATAGGTCCTTGAGCTCTTGAGAGACGAACTGGGGTCCGTTGCCGGTGACGATGCTGCTTGGCACTCCGAACCGCGAGATAATGTTCTTCATGATGAAGCGGCACACCGTGGTAGCTTTGATCTCTGCGTACGCCTCGACTTCGGCCCATTTGGTGAAGTACTCAGTGGCGGTAAGGATGAAGGATTTTTGCTTGATCTGAGAATTGGGATCACCGAGCGGGCCGACAATGTCGAAAGCCCACATAGAGAACGGCCAAGGAGCAGAAAGAGGATGTAAGGATGAAGCTGGAGCATGAATTTTATCAGCATGTAGTTGGCATTTAAGACACCTCCGGACATAGAGAGAGCAATCTTCCTCTAAAGTGGGCCAATAATAGCCCTGCCTAAGGATCTTCTTCGCTAGAGCCTGGCCATTAACATGACCTCCACACTCACTAGAATGGGCTACTTCGGCCACCTTCCAAGCTTCATCATCGTCTAAGCATCTCATGAGCATTCCATTAGTAGCGCGCCTGTATAGTTCTCCAACAATGATAGTATACCTTGAGGCGGCTCTTCTTATTGACTTGCGCTGCTCAGCATTTGCCCCTTCCGGGAACGATCCATCTTTGCAAAACAACTCAATCTCATGATACCAGGGCAATTCTTTTTCCTCCAAGATCTCTTCTAATTCTATAAAAGATACTTCCTTAAGCTCTTCCTTCTCAGCCCTCGCCTCCACAGTCTTCCTAAGGTTGACATACCAAGGATCCTGAAGAGAGGGTGCGTCCAATCTCTGAACGATGATAGTCTCAGCACTCCGACTGAGAGGGAAAGATAGAGAGGAAGCGAGAGATGCTAAAGCATCGGCTAGAATGTTCTGAGACCGGGGAGTATGGATGTAGATCAACTTGCGGAATTGCCTAGCGAGGAGCGTGACCAAATCTTGATATGGTTTGAGCTTAGGGTCACAGGTGCGGTAAGTGGACAGAACTTGCCGCATGACGAGCTGAGAGTCCCCTACGATATTCAAGTAACGCGCACCTAGAAGGTAGGCGTGCTTCAATCCAGCTAGGAGAGCCTCATACTCGGCTATATTGTTGGTAGCAGGAAATTGAAGTTGATAAGCAAAAGGAATCCTCACTCCTTCCGGAGTGAGCAGAACAGCGCCTATCCCTTGGCCTTGAGAATTGAGTGCACTATCAAAGTGCAAAGACCAGAAGGGATGATAAGTGAGAACATAGAGATGCTCATTAGGGAAGTCATCCTGAATAGAGTCAGTGCAGGGAATCGGGAGATGGGCAAGATGCTCAGCGATGGCATATCCTGTGACTGCCTTCTAAATGACGAACATGATATCAAACTGAGAGAGGAAACTTTGCCAGCGAGCTAACCTACTAGAGAGGACGGGCTTTTCTAAGAGATAGCGGATCGGGTCCATTCTAGAGATCAGCCTAACTTGGTGGGCAAGGAAATAGTGTTTCAGCTTCTGAGCTACCCACACTAAGGCGGCACAAGTCTTCTCCATAGCGGTGTATTTGACCTCAGCTGGGTTGAAAAACCTGGAGAGGTAATAAGCTGCCCGCTCTTTTCCTTCATCGTCTACTTGTGCTAAGACCGCCCTTTGGGAGTCCTCAATGACCGAGATGTATAGGATTAGGGGTTTCCCAGGGACAGGAGGTTGCAAAACCGGTGGATTGGATAGATATTCCTTTAGGTCCTCATAGGCCTTTTGACAATCTTGATTCCATTCAAATTTGACTCCCGCCTTTAGCAATTCATAAAACGGGCGGCACCTCTGAGAATGTTGGGATATGAACCTTCTGATGAATTGCAATCTACCAATTAGTCCTCGAAGTTCCATAATGTTCTTTGGTGGAGGCATGTCCATGACGGCCTTTACTTTATTTGGGTCAATCTGAATCCCCCGTTTGCTAACTATAAAGCCTAGCAACTTCCCTGAAGAGACTCCAAAAACACACTTCTTCGGATTCATTTTCAGCTTGTACTCCCTAGCTCTCTGCAGCACCTTAGCCAGGATAGAGGGGTGTTCTTCCTTGGTTCTTGATTTCACCAAGATGTCATCCACGTAGGCTTCCATATAGATATGCATCATGTCGTGAAAAATGGCCATCATTGCCCTATGATAGGTGGCACCTGCGTTCTTCAGACCGAATGGCATAACCACGTAGCAGTATGTGCCCCAGGGCGTGGTGAAGGAAGTTTTCTCTTGATCCTCCGGAGCGAGACGAATCTGATTATAACCTGAGTAACCGTCCATGAATGACAAAGCTTCATACCTGGCACTGTTATCGACCAGGACGTCTATGTGAGGCAGCGGGAAATCATCTTTGGGACATGCTTTATTAAGATCCCTGAAATCGATGCAAATACGCACCTTTCCATCCTTCTTGATAACATGGACTATGTTCGCCACCCACTGGGGATATAGAACAACTCTAATGAACCTGGCCTTGTATAATTTGTCAACTTCTTCTTTGATCCTTAAGGCCATGTGGGGGTGAAATCTTCTCGACCTCTGTTTTACGGGTGTTGCCCCTGGTTTAAGTACGAGTCGGTGTTCCACTAAAGAGGGGTCAAGACCCGGCATGTCCTCGTAAGACCAGGCAAAAGAATCACTATACTCCCTCAGAACCTTGACTAGATCTTCTTCCACTTGCGGAGGGAGATTAGCGGCAATAATGATGGGCCTTGGGTCTTCTTCAGTTCCTAAATTTATTTCCTTCGTAGGTTCATCCACTGCCGACGATGGCTCGCCGAATCTCTTTAATCCTTGCGCATATAGATCGGCAGTGTCATCTACGTTGCCGTCCTCATCCTCAATCGGGTCTTTCTCATCCAAGACTTCATAGACACCGAGTCCGTCATCGCTCCACACCCCTTCTATTTCCTCTTCGTCTTCTATCACGATTGCCGTAGCGACGAACTCTGGACATTTCAAAAGAGCATGACATCGTTGAGTCAGATCCTGCAAGAACCTATCAGGAATGGATTTGGAAGGACACGCAAGCGAGCGCGGCTCAAGCTCGGAAGGATTAGACAATATAGAACATGACCCTACTTCTCTAGTTCTAACTGACCTTACTTCCCTAGACTCGACAGACCCTACGCCTAACCTAGGAGAAAGGAAATCTAGTGGAAAGGAAGGAGCAGGGGACTCGTGCCCCTAGGAGAAGGATGGAGACAAGATAGCGTAATCTTCCACTGAAATCTCTGTTTCAAATTTGACGTTTTTTTTTTGGAGATCAGTGGAGATCATACAGCAGGATGGAGGAGGAGGAAGTTGCATGGGGAACAACTCGGGGAAGATGCAATCGAAGAATGGATCAGAGGATCGAAACCACATCTCGTGGAGTGGGGTGGTGGAGGAAGGAGGAGTGAATAGAGCTGATAGATCAATGGGTGGGCAGCGCCCACATGCACATGGGACAAACAAGATTTCAAGTGGTCTTTCCGTGAAATACGGATTGACCATGATCGGGGGTGAATGGGGTATGGACTCCAATTGTTGAAAGAGAGATGCGAGGCAGGAGGGAGACCAAGAAATGGTAACGGGTGAGCTCCCATTTTCTTGCAGATAGCTAATTGGTTTCTTCGGCCTCCATTGAACAAGCCGGGTTTCTTGATTCATCCTCTGACCATGGCCATCTGGTTCGCTGAACATTCTGGCAAAAGATTGACTGAAATCTGACATATCATCAACAGGCCCTTTTGGTAGCAGAGGTGGACTGGCGATTGTGCAAGCTGTATCTTTCTTTTCCGACTGTGCTCACTGTGAATTTAGGGTGCCTGGCTGAAGAGGACCTTTAACAAAGTGTTGACGATAGTCCCATGTAAGTGGCCCTGAATCGCCCAAAACTGATAATGCGGACTCTCGGTAACCGAGACCACGCCTGCTCATCTTTCTTCCTTTGGGTACTAGCTTAGTTTGCCCTTGTAACTGCGCACCGAGGCCTCTCCCCGGTTGATAACCCAGCTTCAATATGATATCCCAACCCTTGGAATCTCGGATCTGGGGTTTCACTTTAATATTGACGGGTGTAGTGGCGGGCTTGCGTGGCATATAAGCCCAAGGGAAATCCAGATCTAGTACAGAAATAACGGGCCGGCTGCTGGGCCATAACGTGGGCAGAATCTTCTCTGAAATAACTTTGACTGACTGGACCGTGGATGAGCTTTTTACTTTAACCACCTTCCCTTGAAAAGGGAACTTGAGACATTGGTGTGCGGTGGAGGGCATGGCACTGAGAGTGTCGATCCACAGATGACCCAAGATAGCTTTGAACATGGGGTCGATGTCCAGCACATAGAATTCAATGGGCATGGTGAGAGGCCCAAGCTCAGCTTGAATAGTAACAATCCCGTGACATGCCCTCCGAGAATTGTCATAAGCAGCTATAGTAGTGGGGGTCGGGCGTAGAAGCTCTTCTGACAGATTGCAGGCTCTGAGAGTGCTGAGCGGGCACACATTGATAGATGCCCCTGTATCAACTAATGCCGCATCGATGCTGATTTTATTCAAGATAACGGTAATGCAAAGTGGCATTTACCGAGCTTCTGGAGGTGCTAGATCAGTTTCAGAGAAGGTTATAGCTGGTCCTTTAGAAATAGTTGCCAATGCCATAGGTAAACTGTCGGCCGCCACGTCTTCACTGACCATCACCTTTTGAAGGAAGTTTCTGAGAGCATCTTGGTGAAGGGTAGATCTTTTGATAAGCTCCAGTACGGATATCTTAGCGGGAACCCGATCCAAGTGATGCAACAGATCGTATTGGGTTCCTGGTAACGGCTCGGCTTCTTCCTGCTCAGCAACCGGTTGGGAAGACTGGGGGTTGGAGGTGGAAGGATAATTGAGGTGAAACATGCACCCGCTCCGCATGGCGAAGTTATAGGCTGCCGCGGCCTCAGATGGGCTCAAGATAAGGGATTTAGTAGGCCCGGTGGGTTGGATGAGTGGTGCGGACGAGGATGTGGTGGAAAGGATGATGGGTGAGGGGTTGGTGGTAGCAGGTGTGAGCAGAAGTGGGGATACAAAAGTAGGCGGAGGCGTAATGAGTGGAGGGTTAGATGGAGGTACGGTGATAGCGGGTGAAAAGGTGAGCGGAGGGGTAGTGATGGAAGTGGGAGTGAGCAATGGCGGAGGTGCCGGTGATGACGTATTTACAGGGGTGTATGGGAGAACAAGTGGAGAAGGGGTTTGGTGCGTAGCTATGAGGATGGATGAAGCGGGGGAATTAAGATAGTTGTGGTGAAGGGCCATAACCTGTGGCGTGGAGCTATCGTCGTCAAAGGACCACCCGGCGTTAGGAGCTGGGGGTTGGACAATATTGACCTGAGCCGGTGCCGGCGGCTGAGGCTGCGGAGCGGGAGGATGGTTCGGCATCGGGTTCTGGTGGATCCCCAAGTCTTGAACCGGCTGCGGTTGCTGTTGCGGCTGCGGTGCCTGTTGTTGCTGCACTTGCTACCTCGGTGGCTGCCTTCTTTTCTCTTTAATTTCGGTAATGGCCCTATGCATTTCGGCCCAATCAATCCTTTGTCCTTCATGGAGGTCATAGACCAAATCCCTAAACTGAAAACACCCTTCAATAGTATGTCCTAGCTGCCTGTGGAACATACAATACTTTATCTGATCAACAGCCGGGTTCCAGTTGGGCCGCTCCAGAGGGAGTTGTATAGCACTAACTGACATGAGAGCGGAAAAGATATCCGTGAGGGTTTCTGGCAGGGGTGGGTACTGTGCTCTTTTAGGAGCTGGGCGCTTGTTGTTGTTGTTGTAGCCGTTGGGTGGAGGGACATTATGGTATTACGAAGGCTGTGGAGGTTGTTGTGGAGCGGTAAAGGTATTCTGTGGAGTGGCAAAGGTAGGCGGAGGATTTTGTGGAATGGTTGGGAAGTTTTGTGGAGCGGAGTTTTACGGAGTGCGGGGGTTTTGCGAGAAGTGGAAAGGTACGGCTTGGAAAGGGAAGTTAACCGCTTGAACTTGTTCATTGGTCTGAACCCCCTCGGTGACAGGCCCTTGAGGTTTCTTGTGGTATTTTGGCTTTTGGTTCTCAAAGAGCGAGTGGATGGGGGAGTCCTTGAACTATGTTTGAATGAATCGTGCCCGGCTATAGAGTTGGTGCATGTTGGCTATATCATTCATGGCCAGAATGTTTCGGAAGGTCAGAGTAGCATTGAAGATGAGTAACTTGACCTTCTCTTCCTCCGGAATGTAGCCTGGCACCCTGGCGGCCACCTGTCTCCATCTATCAGCGTAAGTTGCAAACTCCTCATCCGGCTTCATCTTTTCGGCCACCAAGTCGGTAAATGAATATTCCGGGCCGACCCTATCTTGGAACTGCTGGATGAACTTGTCTTTTACTGTCTTGAAACTTTCAGCATCCTCTAATGGCAGAGAGTGCAACTCCATCTTGCGATCGGCGGAACAGGTACGCCATAAGGCGATCATCATACTGAAATTGAGCCGATTCGTATAAAAAGTCCCATACATGAATAAAGGGATTGATGTTCCCATCATATTTCCTGTAGTTGGGGAGCTCGGATTGTGGAGGGAATCGGATATTCTGGAAGCTGGGGACTGGAACGTCTGCCAAAGATTGAGGGCCAACCCGCTTCTGAAGGAAGTCAAGTTGCTGCTGCATGGCGGCCCATTTGTCAAGGAGTTCCTGTTCCCTAGATGAAGGTTGAAATTGAGGAGCGGAAGGGTAAACTGTTGTTGGAGGTGGAAGCCCAGAAGGGTAGGCGGATAAATTGGGAAGCCCATAAGAAGGATATTGGGCCGGAGACTGACCCAAACTAGAATGGACTTGGGCAACGCCTTGCTGAGGGCGCAAGAAGTCTGAAGGGCCAACGAGGACTTGTGGCACCGATGGGCCGGATATGTGATGATCCACCTGAATGAACGAAGGGAGAATAGACTTTCCCTTGTCAGAAAATTGCTGGGCCGAAGCAGAAGATTGGCCCGTTTCCATGCCAGCAAATGTGATGGTCCGAGGTTGGACCGGAGTGAGATCAATTGGAGTGAGTTGGATGGAGGTCCCATCAACTCTAGACTGATCGATGGAAAGATTGGATTGGCCTTGCACAATCGTAGGAGATGGGGCATTGGACCCCTGCATGGCCTGGTAAACAGCCTGGAGTTGGGCCGGATCCAACTGAGCCATCATTTCGAGAATGGAGCCAGCAGAAGGAGAAGAGAAGGAAGGAGTGGTTTGGCCGCCCTCCATAGGGACGGAGGACGGAAGAGGGGCAGACCCCTCTCCAGAAGGGAATGAGATAACCCTAGAAGAGTTTTCAAGAAGCCCTTGAGGGAGAGACTCCTCTTGGGAACGGGGAGGATTGAAAGAAGCCATGATGGGTTCGAAGAGCGGGTTGGAGTAGAACTTGGAGAAGGAATTGACCCTAGGAGGTGACTCTAATAGACGAAGACAACTCCACATGCAATGGAAAACCTTAGAATAAAATAGCAAACAACACATAACAAACACACAATGAGTGATCAAGCTTAGATAACTTTGACAAAGATGCAAGTGAAAACGAGATGACAACACTCAAATTCAACCAAGTTACTTAGATGATGCAACAATATTTTTATGATTTCTTCCTTTAGAACCTTAGTGATTTGATTAGGATGTGCTCTCCACAAGTAGGTTTCTAATAGGAAAGGATGTGTGGCTTGGTTGACTCTACATGTAATCACTCCTTCACCTATGCAATCCTAGAATAGGGGTAGAAGAGGTACAACCGGCCCGGTGTCCGTGTGGGAATCCACGGTTGACGGGGACTTATGGAGGTCCCTGATGTGATTTCTTGGTCGGCTCCAAGGAATATGGAGACGAGAGGTCCACACACCAAGGTAGGAGAATGCAATCTAATGTATGGAAATATGCATGAACCTATGTGCACCGGGGTGCATGCGAATTCTAGCCTAGAATCTAGCAATCAAATATGCACACAAGGATATGAATATATGAACCAACCAAGGAGGAGACCAAATAGCATCCAAACACAAAGATCACAGCAAAAACTGTGAAATAAAATGCACCTCGGGATGCGTACCTATCTGGAGTGTGTGACGGTCTATAACCCCTACGTCAGAGAAGTGTGACGGTCGAAGACCAGACCGTCAGAATATTGTAACACGGGGGTGCAGGACCGTCAGAAGAGCCAGGGAACCAGAAACAACAGGAGATAAAAGGAAAATCCGGGGAACACACGGGCAACCAAGGTAAGCAAATGAAAGTAGGTTTTAACAGAGATCCAACGCACGATTGGCACTAGATGTCCCACTGTGATCGCCAAAAAAAACTATTAGTTTTAATGTGCCCCTTCTTTTGCAAGATGGGCTATGATGCCAACTATGAGGAGATAATGAGCCAAGTAATGAAATCAATCAACCTATGAACATGCGAATCATGAACCTAGGCAATCGACATAAGCTCTAGCATGGGCATGGTATCTCAATCAAAACTAAACTAAGCAATGAAAGAAAAACACACGCCGGGGCGTGGAATAAGGAATAAGGAAATCACACCGTAGAGGCGGAACAAGCAAAAGTAAAGAAGAGATATGATGAGAGAGAAAAGCTAATGCCCAAACTAAGAAAAGATGTGATCGCCACCAAGGTAAAAATAAGCCAAAGACCTGATAAATACCTTAGAATAGGAGGATGATGCACCCGCCCACGGGAGAGAGAAAACAATCATGAAATTGTAGCTCTACGGGATGTGACGGTCGAAGGATGGTGCATCACAGGACTGTGACGGTCCCACGATAGACCGCTACAACACTCTAACGCGCCTGTGATAGACCGTCAGAGCTTCTGCAGAATAAGATTGGGAATCTTTTGATCTCCAAGCTTTCCAGCCGGCCAGAGAGCTTGGGCCTCACGCTAGGGAATGTGTAAACCTGCAAAAGAGTGTAGAACAGAAGAAAAATAACCCAGATTAGCCCTTTCACAAAGTAGTATCAATAATCCAAAGAACTTATGAACATGCAAAAGGAGAGGGAAATACCAGGGAGATTGGTTTTCTTAACCCCTTTGGGGCATTTTAAAAGATGGGGGGATGTTTTAAATGAATGCAACAGATGAAAGAATGTGAAAGATGGATAGGGAAGATGCTATGATTGCTTAGAAGAGAGAAAAGCACTAAGAACAATGACTTGACTGAATTAAACCCTTGAAACTGATACTCCCTGGACTTTGGAAGCAGATGGACGTGGGAAGCAGTTCTCCTTGGTTGGCTCTAACTCCAGGATGCGACAGCACTTCGACGCAAACTCCAGATTTCTCCTCTCCAAGCCAGGAAGTCAAGGGTTCTAGTTATAGGCCCTCAAAGTCTAGGTTCGACTTGAGGATAATCCAGCTAGAAAAGAGGATGTTTCTTAGCAAACTCTTGAAGATAATACTCCCAAGAGTCCATAGAATCGAATGGAAGGTTCTTAGGATGAGTATTGAGAGAGAAATCAAGGAAACAAACTCTTAGTTCAATCACGGAGTAGTAGAGAAAAGGCCAGGCTTGGTAGGACTCTCTGTTGGATGTAACGGCTGCACGATAGACCGCCACAGTGATGTAACGCTCCAAGAAGGGACCGTCACACAACCCTATCCTCTAAGAAGAGAAGATCAACGGGGGAAGTTTTCAAATGTTGGACTCTAGATGAATGTAACGGTCTAGAGCAGATGCGTTACAATAAGGTAACGGTCGCACGATAGACCGTCACACTCAACGGATAGGCAAAAGATAAGCTTGAAAGGAAGCCTCAAGCTTAAGGACTCTGGAAGGATGTAACGCACCAGAGTAGATGCGTTAGAGTACTGTAACGCCCCATCAAAGGACCGTTAGAGACAATAGTGTTCAAATGAAAATGAGAGCGTGCTAAGCCTCGTCCAGTGGAAAGGGATAAGGAACCAGACCCAACCAAGGAGACACGACTCAAGAAATAAACCTCAAATAGACCAAAAAGGCTCAACAAAAGAGTGACCAACTCGGAGCATCATATAGAATGAACAAGGAGATAACCCAACTTATTAGTCATAAAACGGGTGTCAACATGTACGTGACCCATTCCGTGACCCGATCCGGGCACGAAGGAGTGTTGACCACTCTAACTCATTGCCGGTTTCTCAACCGCGTAGATCTACACGTTTCCCTCTCTTAGAGACGTCCGCGAGCTCGTGTCTCTTGTTGAGGACATATCCTCCTCTTTTGGAACTCTGTTGGTGTCGCATTGGTCGCGTCGTTGCTGGTCGTGTCGCGTCGTCACCTAGAGTCTCAGGTTCGCATCCAATCGGTACCGAGTCACTTGTCGTCCCGCATCAAATTGGTATCAGAGCATAGTTGAGCCTAGGGTGTCTTGTGCGTTGCATTCCCGTACTCAAGTCCGCTCATATCAGAGCAAAGTTGAGTCTAGGGTAGTTATGTCTTAGGTTTGCACTTCATTCCTATACCCGGTATATTAAAATGTGTTACCGGAACGATGGGTTACGCCCATTGGGAAGGTAGTATCCCTGTGTGAGTTGGATCTTCGGATCAACATCTCCGCCACGTACTGCATATAGGTTGAGTCTAGGTTTGTATTCGAGTTTGCATTCCAACTTTGCATTGTTATTTTAGGATCGTGTCTAGTCCATTAGAGAGTCAGCATGTCTTGTCTCCTTGTGTCTGCATGTCCAGCTACCCTCCAGCCCCATGGCGGTTCCTCGAGACCACGTGTCCGATTGGTCATCCCTAGTGGCCCAATTCGAGACTCTCATGGCCCGACCCCCGGGTCTCGCCCCTATCATTCAACCACCGGTTGACCCGACCCCTATGCCGAAAATCGAGTCATTCCAGTGCCCTATAGTGTCCACTGCCATTCTACTTAATGGGTTGCATACGGAGATCGACTTCATCAGTAGGGTGTCATCTAATTGTTTCTCCCAGGACATTGTTGAGTCTCTCTCTAAGACCGGGGAGATTATTTTTAACGGTGGCTTAGCCTTCATAGAGTTCCAATGAAGCTTCGGTCTCGTTATGTATTACGATGGATCATGGTGCAAGATCGACACACTTGCTGGTCCATGCATCATTTTAGGGCAAAATTGGTTGGAAGAGAGGAGAGCGACCTTTGACTGGGACAGGAGGACCTGCACCTTACACCCACTTTACCTACCCGGCGAGTTCATCTTCCATGATGGCATTCAGCCGACCACCTCCGTGTCGCTAGCCACCCACCCCCAGTGGCCCGCTCCGCCTCCGGACTCACGCCCGCCACCACTCCCGGAGCCTGCCCATGTGGCCCTTTGTAGTGGGAGTAGCCATTTCCCCGACTAGTGTCTTTCACATTCCCCTATCTTAGAGGACACACATTTGGAGGATGTCCCACCTGGGCTTATTCCAGTGAGTTATGAGATTGACCAGGAGTTGGCTGAGGAGTACCTCACTGAGGATGAGGGTTAGAGAGCGATCCCAAAGAGTGCCTAGTGGGCCAAGGTGAGGCGCCAGCCGGTAACTCTGTTATGTTAGTCACCCCAGCCCCACCAGTCGTCTCGGAGCTGTCTGTCCCGCCTACCTTGTGCACGGTGGATGTGCCATCTGCCGACCCCATGCAGTCAGTTGACCCTCTTTTACCCGTCTCTCCTACTGTAGCGCAGCCGCTTGTGACTATCGTACCGCTGTCAGCGCCCTATGTTGACACGGTATGGTCTGATTTCTGCCACGCGTACGAGAGACAGCATCCGGACTTCCCCTTTTTTGTGCTCCACACTAGATGTCTGGATTACCTTCTCGTCACCCGCCTCCTGATCCTCCCACACTTCTGTACCTGAGGACGAGTCTTCTCGAACCGGAGACGGTTGGTGAGGGTTGAGACTCACGGCATCAAGTTGTGGGTCAACCTATCTTTACACTTGGTGTATGCAGACGGTGGCCATCATTCTTATCGAGTCTTTCTTAATGTGTCCATTGTGTTCGTTTGTCCCATAGGAAGTCGTTAGGTTTGTCTTGAGTCATGTGTGAGTCTTTGTTTCGTACAATCTGTTGGGAGTCTGCATACGTCTAGTCTAGTCGGTCTAATGCAAGCTCGCGGTGCCAGTCCCTTTCGAGTGTGAGGTAAGTCAGATCTCATGCGTACGCTGTGGACTTGCCTAACGAATATGGGATCAGCTCTACCTTTCAATGTAGCACCCCGAATTATTTTAAGACTAAATAAGAAATATATATTCAAAATAAAATTTTAAAAATGATAAATATGAATTCTTGTTGTAAACTAAGTCTAGTAACTTATCATAAATAATTCAAATTTAGATAAATTTTTATGCAAATAAATAAAAGGGAACGAGGGAAGAATAAATTAATGATGTGTATAAATATATTTGGTTAGATCACATGTAAATTTAAAGAAAATCAATGAATTGTGAAACTATAATTTTTTTATATAATAATACTCTCACCCTTAATGTAAACTTAAATTGATATTTAATTAATAAATGTTAATGATGTTGTTTATTGAAAGGTTATTAATTATGTGAATGGCACCTTTATTCTCTTAAAATGATCTAACATGTATAAATTAAATGAGGAGTAAAATTGTAATATAAACATCTAAATTAGTTAATCAACCATGTTTTTATCAAACATTTTCATTTTTTTGACAATGCATCTAAATTATAGAATATCTAAAAGTATTCAAAATAATAGTGAAGTAGAACCTTGTATTTTCGTTAGTTTAATTAATGAGATGTTCAATAGTATAATTAAAGTAAAGAATGTCTTGAAAATATTTAAACAATGCATACTATTAAAATGGGAAGAAATATTATAAAATAAATTTCTCATATTTAAATCTCAAATAGTTAATTATTAAAATGGTTGGTGATATATTTAATTATAGAACATCTTAAATAGATCTTAGAGGTATACGTATATTTAAATTATATGAAAGACTCCGAAGATAGAAGATAATAATTAACACATTCGAATCCCAATGGGTTAATTAACAATATTTTGACTAAAGACTTTACTAATTATAGGTAACTTTAATTTAAGGAAGTAATCAAAGATATTTAAGAAAATAAGTAAAATTTGAGTGATGATAAATAAGTACAAAATTTGTAAAGTGGAATATAACAAGAATTATTTAATTCATTAAGAATATACTTAAAGAAAATAAGTAAAGGTAAAATTGAAAAGTTAGAAAAGATGAGTTATTATTTAATTAATAGATTTCATTAATGATATTAAGAAATAAGTAAGTAAGAACTCGTGAAACCATAATAGCGGCTCATGTGTTGTAATAATTAATTAGGTGCATGGTGTTTTTTTTAATCAACGCAATGCTAGAATTTTAGCATTGCTATTTTTTATTTTTTATAATAATGGAGAGGTTACACATAACATCGGGGCATACCCTGAGAAAAAAATAAAGTGAGGGAAGAGCAAAATTAGACCCATCTAACACTCAGCACAGAAAAATCTCGATTCACGTAAAAGCACCGATCGCGAGGGATACGGCCAGACCATAATCACGAACAATGCCACGCTCTGCACACCGCGCACACACCGGCCACCAGAGCAGGCATAACACGAGGGCACAAGTCTGGTATCACCTCAGACACAACAGAAACCACTCACGGCATCGCTGCCACCCTCTCGCTCACCGAGGGAACGCAATCCTCGGCACAAGAACCAATCCACCGGTCAACACCCACGCTTGGCGGACCAACCAAACGCCAGCTTCACAACCGCTGACCACCGCAAATTTATCGGCTCCACGCCGAGGACCGCTCCACACTCGGCAAGCCGAACGCCACAACAGCACGGGACCAACTCCGCCAAACGACCAACTTCGACAGAGCCCAGATCCCATCCGGAAAAGCACATCTCAGAAACGGCCACCAAAAGGCCTCGCTTGCACGCCGCTCTCTCCATTCTCGAGCCCTTACAACCAGCATCTTCTGTCTGTGAAAGACCATCCATTGGTCACCAGACATTCGTCAACGGGAAACCTCCACCGGCCCAGCAGGTACGATCCAACTCATGACAGGCCATCTGCTGACTCTTCGCACAGACCACCACTACATCCAGATGGATCCCTGCGCCAACTCTACCCTTCAGGGGAGCACGGCGGGACCCAAAGACTCCATCTTCCCTCGGTCTTCACGTCACTCGACTCAGACTTACGGGGAATCCTCCCTTGCTGGTCGCAAACTGAGGATCAATATCCCACGCCAACGTCTCATCAGAGACTACTCTCCGATGCCAATCTCACGAAAAAGGCCTCCGCCCACAGGCGTCGCTCTTCCATCTGGTCTCATCAAATCCTTCGATCAATCCAAATGGACACCTGCCAATCTCGACTCCCGCCCTTATCACAGAGCCACGGGACACACACCCTCTTACCATCCACAACACACTTCTCCAAAACACGATCTCATCCGCGAACGCAACCTCCAACGCAAAAATAGGGTACTCATGCGGCGACCTCGCCAGCACATTTCCCCAACTCTCCACCTGCCAGTGCCATAAACCATAATATCTCAAGCAACGGCACGGCAACAACACGTCTCACGCCGTCGGAGACAACACACACCGATGAACCAATCCTTCGTTGCTCTACACTTCCTCAGAAATCCACCCGCAGCAACCAATGCTACGATCCGCGCACTCTGATCCACATACACAGCCACCACAACGCCAACTCGGGATCCACCATCCTGACAACCATCTGCAACCCCGCAGACTTTGATCCTCCGTACATCGGGAACCACAACACCAACCGCAAATCTCAAAATACCGCCCAACCGGCACTAGTCCTTCCAGAACAGCGCCAACACCCTTACACATCAGGGAACGGGCAACGCTTCTCACAGGCAACCACCTTGCCAAAACACGGAACACGTCTCGCACGGACTTCATGGCACACCGAGGCCAACCAATCCAGACACGCAATGCAAGACGATGAATCTTAGCCAAACACAATTCTCTCCAACCAAAGGAGAACAATCAGCAGCTCAACACAAGATCCTCTGCTCGCCAAAGCACAATTCTCGACCAGAGCACCCGCTCCAACACCTCAAACCACAACCTTAACACCGCAGGGGCTGGGTAAACCTCATGCTGAAGTGGCCAACTCGATAACAACTCTCTCAGAGCACGCTCACGGCCACTTAACGACGAACGGTCCTCGCCAGCCACCTGACCTCGCTGTAAATTCCTCGAACGCAGCACCACCGCAACCCACCCTGCCGGCAACCTCTGCCCAACGCAACACGACCAAGGCCACCAACCAAGGGAGAAAGCCCTCGACCTCGATCCGCAGACCCCACGCCGGCACAAAAACCACGAACAGCAACCACCCTCATCGCGCCATACAGCGTACTCAAACTCTCAAGCGAGAAACAAAGCGGAAAACATGCACGAAACCCTATGCCAACTGCTTACTGTAATGGACCTTACGGACTCTGATCACTGCAATATCTCGAATTCCCATGTACGTCCACAACCACGCTCTGATACCAACTGTGACGACCCGAGATCCGGATACCGGGAGGAGCCCGATACCATTCGAATCCCGGCCCGCCGCCCACGAGCCGGGAGGGCTCGGAAGGGCTAAAAAGAGTGTGGAGGTACAAGGAAATAGGAAATAAGGCAGGACAATTCAACAATTAAAAGTAATAAATAAAAAACTACAACAGAGTCTAGTCCAATAGAAAGTACAGTCTAAAATAGTAAAACGTACCACATGCCAAGTGAACACTCGGCCCGGCAAGCTGGCAACTAAGAACCTCCATGCCGCGCCCTCGAACCTCGAGGAAGAACCACCGCACCTGAAACGCAGGGGTGAGCCTCCTGTCACTGGCCCAGTAGGGATCCCGCGGAACCCCAAATGAGAAACAACGGCAGAAGGAAAGCTACAACAGTAACAGCAGGAACAGCAAACCGGTGGTCGGTAAAACCTCGGCTCTACAGCTACTCCTACTGTACCAGCAAACATGACCTAGTCTCCCGTCGGGGGACAACCAAGCCACGCACCCGACCACCCGATTCCACGATCGGGGACCACTAAACACGAGCCGCCTTAGCCACGCTACTAAGAAGACGCCACGATACCTCCGTAGCGGAGGCCTGCCCTCATAAAAAGGGCCCAAGTCAAAACCACACGGTCAGGGAACACGGTCACGACCTCACCGTAGTGAACACAACACTGTCTGAGGAAAGGCCCTCGGTGACACCCACCGGCAACCCCAGACCTCGACTCCAGGAACACTCCTGAAACCACTCACGAAGTCCCGTCTCGCGGACGGAAACAAAAAACCTGGTACACGACAACTCACGTCACGTGACAGGAGCACCACCCACTAGAAGAACGACCGGATGCGTCCTCTGATGTCTTACACCGCGTCACAAGTGTCTAGCTACGACGCCCCAGGCATGAGACTCAGACACACACACACAGTAACCTGTACCACAGAACAAGACTAGTTGGGGTCGCGCCTGCCGACGCCATCCGACGCCCCCAACCTCGTGTGCACACTCAGACCATACGCCCTAGGCCTGTCCTCTAGCTGGTAATTCCCCCTAAGCCCGGACTCGGCTGTACGTGGGGGCCTGTGGACGCACTTTTTATTTAATAAAATCGTTGTTTATTTTTTTATTAGCGTTTATTAAGTGCGTGGGCGTGCCAGTCACAAAGTGACGATTTATTATGCGCTCGATCTGACTAATCAGACGATTGTGTGGTTCGTGTCGGGACTGGAACCCGCCGCGCCATAAAGGTCACGGCGTCATTTACATCCCCTCGGAGAGGGGAACACCCTTGATTAATCGTCGGGAAAAGGGGCCTCATGGCCGGAAAATTAGTTACGTAAAAAGTCTATTAGGAAACATTAAAATCCCCGTGCGAGGGTGAGAAGAAAGCATTCGAGATCATGTCGGTCGTGTGTTGACCATTTGATGTTCGGACGAGTGTCCGGCTTGTGAATCACGCAATCGTCACGAGAAAACCGGAGTATACGTATGCCGGGGGTACGGCAAGTTTATTGTTCAAAGGGACATGAGACATTCGGTTGAATCCCGGTTAGAGTGATCGGAAATCAGCGAGTTTATTGGCCCGGCGCGAGATCGAGTCAGGACCATTTCAGGGGCGCCTCCCGCGGTCGAAGTCGGGCTCGCGTGGGCATCATTAATATTTCCAGTGCCGAAGGACAGCGGGAAAGTGTCCCGGGACTAGATTCCGAAATAAAGATTTGTACAGAGATGGCCGATTATAGGCCTAGGATGTGGGTCAGGCGATGACCATGGTTGGGGCGAACCCGAGGTCCAAATGTGACTCACGAAGGTCTTATTGATATTCCCGAACGTAGGGTTCGGGGAAGACTAGAGCCATCTCGTTCCATTCGGATTTTGTCAGTCATACACGGACCATTTTATGTTCGGACAAAGGTCCGTATAGAAAACAAGACGGTGACGGGAGCGAATCCGTGTAAATGTCTGCCGTGAGTACGGCAAGTTTAGTGCAAGTGCGGGGCTAGATCCCGATATATATGTCGGTCACTAACGAACCATCCAGTATTCGGACGAGAGTCCGTATTCGAAGCATCAAAGACAACGACAAAGACACACGGATGTCTGCCGTAGGTGCGGCAAGTTTAATGTGGGTGCGGGATCGGATCCCGATGAAGATGGGTCAAGCTGATGATCTATTGGCCCGAGGTGGTTGCGGACTATGGCCATATCGGGGTTTCCGAGGACCACGTCTGATGCCACGGGGCGTCATTACTTTTCTTTTCACGCATAGTCTTGGGAAACGAAGGTTCCAAGGTATACGTGCATGTCGGTCACGGTCGGACCATTCATTGTTCGGGCGCGAGTCCACGTTTGAAGCATCGAAGATGATGGTAAAACCATGCAAATGTCTACCATAGACACGACGAGTTTAATGTGGGGTTGCGGGATTAGATCCCGGGAGAAGCGGGTCGAGTTAACGAACTATTGGCCCGGGATGTGTTCGGATCATGACCATGTCGGAGGCTCCGAGGTCCACGTCCGATACCACAAGGCATCATTGATTTTCTCTTTGCGCCAAGTCCGGGGGAGTGAATTGTTAAGTATGGAGCCCGAACTCGCCATCGTGCGCCCTCGAACGCGGATCGACCTGCGCGGTCATTATTATTTTTGCATGATTGACCTTTCATTATTATTTTTGCTTGTTTTATTCCCCCTTTGTGTTAAGTAGGCGCGCCGGATAGAGGGAGTTCATGGGTGGGGCGTGCCGGTTAAGGGGCGCCGGTTTAAGGGAGTTCAAGGTTGGGGCGCGCCGGTTAAGGGGCGCCGGTTTAAGGGAGTTCATGGGTGGGGCGCGCCGGTTAAGGGGCGCCGGTTTAAGGGAGTTCAAGGTGTTGAAATGGGCGCGCCGTTTTAAGGTTCAAAGAGGGGGATGGGATTGTTAAATGCGTGATGTTAAACCGGCGCGGTGGAATAGTCACCGCGCCGTATTAAACTCTCCCGAGGGATTATTGTTTTTGACTGTGTGTTTTCTTTTTTCTTTCACCTGCAGGTTGGGTTAATGATCCGTTGTTGATTCATTTGGTGGATTAAGTTGGCAAGGAGGAAGTTTAGGCATTTAACTGTTCATTAGGGTGACTTAGCATGGATTTTAAGTGTTTCGTTCAAGGGGTTTGGTTCACATATTTTACTGTGTGTTGTTCTTGTTCTTGGAGGTGGTTTGTTCGTTTGTTCTTGAGTGCTCTTAATCCCCTGACGAAAATCGGGCAGCATCTCCCCTAGACCAGGACTTGCCAGAGAGAAGCGAAGGCCACCAAACGGATTGCTCCGGGGTGACCCTCAAACATCGGAGTGGCCTTACGGCGGTCCGAACCCATGTGTGAGTGTGGAGCGCTCGAGGACTAGCCTTCAAGAGCGACCACTGCTCACGGGCGATGAATCCTTGGCGTGGGACGAATGTGTGCCATGAGAGGCCATGAATGTTCATCCCCTGACGGACTCCTTTGAAGGCCATGCTATGGAGAAGCAAGCTTCGAAGGGCCTGGATGAGGAGAAGGCAGAGAGAAAGAGAGGGAAGCAGGAGAACACCGTATGTTGTAAAAAGGGCTTTTCTTTTTATTCGTTTGCAAAAGGAAATACATCGGGGAATCTACCCTAAAGCGAGAAAAGGGGAGAGTACAATAGAGAGAAAGGAGGGAATACATTGATGGGGGAGGGGGGAACGGAGCACAAGCTCCTCCTTCTTCAACCTCTCACTCTCACTCTCTTCTCTTCTCTTCTCTTCTCTTCTCTTCTCCGGCACGGGGACGAAGCCTCTTCTTCTCTTCGGGTGGCCCTCTCTTCTCTTTTCAATCGCCTTTCAGGGGGGGTGGTTCGAGCCTCTCTCCTCCTTCTTCAACCTCTTCTTCTCCAATGGAGCAGGTAGAGTATATATGGAACAGACAGTGGGGGAGATAACTCCCGCCACCTCTGCCTTGTTCGCAACAACATTGTTGTTGTGCTGGATGATGTTGATTCGTGGAGTACACTGGCGTTCGTCCGAGGACGGGACGTTCGCGGGTTTGCCAGGAGGATCTGCTGCTGCTGCCACCACTGCCACTTTGCTGTCGAACGGGGTGAAGGCATGGCTTCAAAACATTAAATGCTCTCTGCACACCGCATTTAAACAAAACAGAGCATCGGCATGCCGACGGGACAGGATGGGGTTAAATCGGCGCGGGGGAATAGTGACCACGCCGGATTAAAGCTTTTCAAGGGGGCCACGCCGTGTAAGCATTGCACGGGGGTGGCATTTCCTTCAAATGAGCGCGCCGGGTAAACTGTGCATAAGGTGGCACCGTATTAACCTTCAAAGGGGTGGCCTCTTCAACAGTGAGTGTGCCGTTTTAACACAAAGCAAGTGGAGCTCGTATTAGAGCATGAAATGGGGGCGCGCCGTTTCAACAAGGGGGCGCGCCATTTTAAGGCGTGCCGCTTTAAGGCCCTTCCGCGCCGTTTTAAGCACCGAACGGATTCTTTCCGAAGTCGAGGCCGTTTATATGAATGTTGGCATTCCCAGAATGTTCCGGTTGCATTGCATGGCTTCCACAACTTTCTGTTCGCAGCCTCCGGGACTCGGTCCCAGACTTTGCGTGACTTTCGGTGCAAGTTGAGACTGTGCCGGAGTTCCCGGCTCTTCCTTGATTCAGCTCTCAGCACGGCCGGCTATAGAGTTGTGGCAGTATCTTCCACCCGGGGGCTCCCTCATCGGCTAGCAGACCACCAAGTGAGTTCTCACCTTGGTCGGACGAGGCATGAGGCTTATTCGGCATTTCCGTCTTTCACTCGCGCTCGAATGTGTAGACGCGATTGTCGCCATGATCAACATTGTCATTTTTTGGTGTCCACAGGGCCCTATGGTAACCAGCCTACTCACCATTTCTCTCGGGTCAGCCGCTCCACCACTCCCAGGTGGGTCATCACACGTGTGCCGTAAGAAGGCTACGACTAGTGGACGTGTCACAGAACGTGGACACAGAAAACCACGCACGCACCCATTGCGAGTAACATGGAGTAACAGGTGGCACGACGCCACCAGACTACAGATGGTCCACTAGACCTACGAAACCCAACGGCCTTTGAGTCACAAGACTCGGGGTCAAGACCGTTGCACACAACAACACTGAGCCGTCAATCTGGCCTAATCCCTAGGTCCAAAACCACAATGCGATGACTCACGAGGCGAATCGCAATCGTCGAGACCATTCCCCCACCTGGGAACTCAGGAGACCTCCAGTCCCAAGTTAGGACATGGACTCGTGGTTCACAGGCCATAGGCACAGCCTACGCGGAAACCATAGAAGCACGATTCCCAAGACAACCCGCAAGCTGCCACACCGATTTCTCAACCCTGGGAAAAGCGAGAACCCTCCAACACCAGGCTGGGCAGCTGGACTCGCAGACCAAGGCCACACACATGGCCCACTCAAAACCAACTCCCGGAGAAACCACGACGTGCGTGGAAACCTCGCCGCACTCACACCGATACACGGTGACTCGATCTAGCAAGAACCCGGAAGCCCGGAACACCTGGGGTCACCCGGACCCGCCATGCCCATGGGCACGCTTATCGAGGTAACATGGTACCTCCAGACACCCAAAAATACGGTAATGAAACTCACGAGGTGTCTGGGATGGTCACTAGGCCAAGGGTCGACCACTGGGTCACAACCGGGTCGATCGGAGACCAACACAACACAATCGGAACGCTAAAAGGTCACCCGGACCCTTAAACTCACGGTCACGCAAATCAAGGTAAACGGAACCTCCGGACACCCAAAGACACGGTCACGGAACTCCACGGGGTGTCCGGGACACACACGGCCCAAGGGGAGCACGATCAGCCGCAGACCGCCTGCCCCGGGCAGCCCAACTGGTCACCTCCAAGAACGCGCTACACGTGAATAGCGCGCTCAGTCAGAACGCGCTATACATACCTAGCGCGTTCAACAAGAACGCGCTACAGGTCCATAGCGCGACCAGACCAGGTCGCGCTATGATCCTATAGCGCGACAACCCTGAACGCGCTGGGGCCCTATAGCGCGACAGGAACCGCCAAACTGTTCATCTTCCCCGATGAACGCGCCCCATCGGGGCAGCGCGACCATCAAGAACGTGCTACTGGAGCATAGCACGTTCTCAGTCCGCGCCCGAAAATGGTGGAAACCGCGGGAAAAACCATTCCACGCCCCGTCTACCCCAGATAAAGGGGAAACCATCCCCAAGCCCCTAGGCATGCATCTAAACCCCTGGAACGGCCAAAAACACCGTAAAATGGGAGATCCGGCTCACACACCCAAAAACATGTATTTTCCCCAAATCGCATCGTTTAGCCCGCTCGGCTCACCACGGCCTACAAAACTCGCGGAAAATGAAGTACGCGGGTTGAGGGTCAATCTCCCTACCTCCACCGAAGAAACAACGCGCCGTGGACGCCGGTCCACGAAGAAAACCCCGTTGAAGCCTCGCCGTTCCACGAACCCACGGCCGAGCTTCACCGTGCCTCCACCGCCTCGATCTTCATCCATCCTCTCCCGTGCCTCGCCCGCGCCGTCCCCGCCTCGCCCACACTCCACCCCGTCGGCTGTCGGAGAGAGAGGGAGAGAGGAGAGAGCGTGAGAAGAGAGAGGGAGAGAAGAGAGAAATGAGAGGGGAGAGAGAGAAAAGGTTATATATATATATATATATATATATATATATATATATATATATATATATATATATATATATATATATATATATATATAAGAAAATCCAGAAATTCTCAAAAATACCGAAAAATAGAAAATCACGTTTCCGCGATCCTCGGAACACACCGATCGTAATGGTACCACTCGCGCCCTGGTGAACGGCCCGGTTCCCCCGCAACGAGGTTCCAAATGAATTACCGAAACACACACCGGGAATCAGAAAATACACGCGGAAAAGTCGCGGAACGCTTCCGGGCCTCCGAAACTACTCCGGATCGTGCCGATCCGAACACGAAAGATGTCCGAAACGAAATTTCAGACACAACGGAGTCAGACACTCTGAGAAACCAAATCCAGGACCCACGAACAAGGATCCGAAAAATCCGGGACATTACACTGTTAATGCACTGATGCATAGTATACATATGACAGAAATTGAACCGATGCAGTGAGAGAAAGAAAATAAGAATGCAATCTATATACCAGAACATTCAAACAGAATAATGCATTCAAAACATCATTTCATCATCATTCTTATGTGGAGACTCATTGAGTTGCTATCATCAAAACAACCAAACAACAACTCCCTATCATCAAATCACAAGGGGCACAACAATCTCCCCCTTTTTGATGATGTCAACACAATGAGTTACACAGACTCAACAAACAATTCTACCCCTTTGACACAATCAAAAAGGTTTGTGAGTGGAATGAAAGACATGTATGAAGTCTGATACCAATTCTCCCCCATAGAAACATGCAAATAGAGTACTGAATATAAGAACTCCCCCTATCAACATGAAAGTTTGACAACTCTCCCCCTTGCATAGTACATGTTCTCCCCCTGGGATGCTATCAACAGACAATTATTCTCCCCCTTTGCCATCAACAAAGCGGAGGTAAAAAAAATAAGGGAAGAAGGACATCTGACTGGCATTCTGAGCAAGTAGTTCAGGAATTAAGCATTCTAAAGCACAGAGTCTTCAGTCATATGAATTTAGAAACTGCTTAGAGGTAGAATTCTAGTTTGAAGGTTATAAAAGTTAGAGTTCATGCACTACAATCATTGAATGAGTTTGCTATGCATGATAATAGCAATAAACCAGAATCACATTTGAGCATGAGAGATTCAGTTTCAAAGCATCTTACTTTCTTAGACTCAGTAAAATTTGTTAAGAGATACCAGGTCATGTTTTGAAATTAAACAATTTGACACACCTGAATTTTCTCTTAGAAGGAACAGCATTTTCAATTTGATTTCATTAAGGGCATTCAGGTGCCATTTGTCTTTTTGCGTAAGGGTACACGTTTATCAGACGCCAGTACCCCTAGACACTCAACATGATGGACCATTCTGCCTATAATCAAATTCAACAGGAATGATTTGCACCTTTTAGTGTGAAGGTACACGTTTATGAGATGCAGGTACCCCCAGGTACTCAGTGAAACCACCCTACTGTTTTGATCTTTTATACAGAGATAACTGATACACATCATGACATACGTGTTGTCCATTTCTTTGATGGATCACTCAATTTCTCAGTGCTTTACCAGTCATTGCTCTGCCAATGTTATTTTTTAAATATTTTTTAAGATTTTTCAATATTTTTCTTAGTTGTCATTTATTTGTTTCAGAATGACTTGTTTAAGGACAATACACATACTTAGCCTTCTCTAACAGAATTTCAGGTGAGTTTTCAGATTTCAGACACAATTAACTTTGTCTGACATGTAATGAAATAAGGGTTGAGAGTTATTATCAATTATCAACACTCTTATTTACTGATTGCAATCTTTAAACTCTAAAGTTTATAAAATTTAAACCATTAAGTCAGTCTTTAAGTAATTAAAATTCTTATAAAGGAAGAAGTCTATTTTCTATTGCTTAAGAATTAGAACTGACTAACAAATTGCCATATGGTCAGACTCAACTCATCAGGGTCAAGGGCTTTAATGAATTCAAGAGAGAAAAGAATTTGAGTTTCAATGAAGTTGATGACCTCTCTGAATTACATACAACACTCCCCTTGTCTATATGCATGTGGTTTTACAAATGAGTGGGAAGAATTAGAGGAGAGAGAGCTTAGACATAGTCATGGCTGAATGATATGCAGTGAGGATCATTTCTTTTTAGATTTTTCAAAATTGATGATCTGCAATACATTGCTCTACATGCATGCTTATGCAATGACTCTCCTTCAGATATTTCCTGAACATGAATGTCATGAACATTATGCACAGATAACCAAACTCCCCCTAACTATATGCAATAAGTGAGGTTTCTTAATGCAACATATGCAATATCATTATGCAGGGAAGTTGACAAATATGTATCATAGCAAGAATGTATAATGCATTCATCAAAGGAGTTGTCACGATATGCAAGCATCCGGAGCACACAATTCATGATATGCACACAACTGAGTTTTCAAAACTAACCTGAATAGTTCACTCCTGGGGGGGTTTCACTTGTGAGTGCCTTGCATTATTAACCCCTTTATTAATCAGCTTCCAAGGCACACCTGCAGCACATTAATCATTTTGATCTTGCAGGAACCCAAGTAGTCTTGGGTCCTGTATTAGCAGTGACACTCCTAGCAGGTTTTCTCAACAAGTTTTTAGCTTGTTTATCATCAAAACACATGATATGACAATTATACATAGAATGCCCAACCTTCCCACAATAATGACATGATGTAACAGCCTTTGAGTTCTTTTGTGAACAGAATTATAATCATAGAATCTATGTGAATAAACATGGAAATTTATGTTGCTTACATGAAATTTTGGTTTACCATAACCTTCCCACCAGCATTCTGAAGCTCGGTGGCCAAGTTTTCCACATTCAAAACATACAGGAATCTTTTCTTTGAAAGCAGATTTATTTCTACCAAAATCATTTCTGTTTGTAGGGAATTTGGTAATTTCAGAATTATATTTCTTTCCCTGAACATGCCAACAATCTTTTACCTTATGGCCTGGCTTCCCACAATTGAAGCACCTACCACGCTGATTTATGACAGTAGATTTATTCTTATTGATAACATTCTGATGGACATGATTAACATGAGGATAAAATTTTCTCTTGCCTTCAGCTGACCAGCACTGAACAGTAACATGTCCCATTTTTTCACAATTATAGCAATGAATTTTCTTTTCCCTAGAGACATGCTTTCTAACCTGATTGTTTTGTTCAGCAGTTAAGTCATCCTTTCCCATCAAATTACACTCATGCATCAGATGACCGAACTTGTGACAGTAATGACATATCATTTTCTTTTTAGATGCATGTGAGTGTGTGGGTAGAACATGCAAAGTGGGGACAGGAACATGTTGGTTCTTTTCTTTTTGTTTTTCTGTTGTTTTCTTTTGAGCAGATAACTGAGAACCAGGAAGATTTTGAGGGCTGTGAGAAGTTGAGCTGGAAACAAAGGAAGTTTGAACTTTATTTTTAAAACTCTTCTTGTTTGAAGGGTTATAGCCCAACCCTTCCTTCTGAAAATTAGCCTTTGTTCCTAGAATCTTGTCCAGATTATCTTTTCCGTCCACAAATTTTGACAAGGAATTATTCAAATCCTTAATTTCATTTTCCAGAGAAACGATGTGTATTTCATAACTGGCAATCTCTTGTTCATTGCAATTTACACATTCATTTAGCACCTTGTTTGCAGTTTTATATTTCTCAACTTCTTATTCCAGATTTCTCAATTTTTCAGATTCTTCAATGTAAACAGATTTTTCTTTTTCTAAGAAAGCAAGTTTCTCTGACATAGCAGTGTTCAACTGCTTCAATCCTTCAACCTCTTTAGTTAATTTGTCATTTTTTGATTTCAGATTTTCAGTTTCTTCAACATAGCCTTTATCAATTTTCATTGAGCTCATTTTATCATTCAGCTCTTCATCTATATGTTCAAGCTCCAGAGTCTTGTTTAACAGATCTCTGTTTTCTTCCTTTAGGGAAACAATTAACTCCTTCTGCCATTCTAAATTTGAGTGAAGATTTTCATTTATTTCCTTGAGAAATGGACACTCATTGCATGCAGATTTACCAGAACATATTGTTTGAGCCTGGAGTTTTTCTCATTGTTTCCTAAGACATTCATTTTCAGATTTTAGAACATCCAATTCAGAGCTAACACATTCAAATTATTTCAACAGTTTTTCATTCTGAACTAAATTATTAAAATGAACCTGATCATCATCAATCGAGCTAAGTTTTTCTTTTAGTTCAGAAATTTCACATACAAGTTCTTGATTTTCTTCTTTAAATAAGCGAATTTGTTTCTTAAGCACTTGGACTTCAGACAAGCATGCATCATAGGACTGTTTTCGTTTTAAGCAATTTTCACATGAGGACTCTGAACTATTCAGATCAATTTTCTTTTTCAATTTTTCATATTATTTTCTTAACATCTCATGTGACTCAAGTAACTCACCATATGCACCCTGCCAATCATCTAAAGTATAATTCTCGAAGAGGTTTACCTCATCATCATCCTCTTCTTCATTTTGGCTGCCACTTTGATTTTTTCCGTTAGCCATCATGCAGCTGTCCTCATTTCTCCTCTGAGCTAGCTTCAGGTTATCCAGAATGTCCTTAGCGAACCTACAGTCATGAAAACAAGAATGTAGGGCCTTGTCAGTAGCTTCTTTCATTATATTCAAAACTCTCTGATTCTCTCCATGCCTTGATCTGTGACTATCAGTCCATTTGGATTCTTTCTTTGGTAGTCTGTGAGGACCGTGTGAGATTAACTTCCACAGATCCGGATCAATCAGTTTCACATAGTTATGGAGACTGCTAACCCACGAGTTAAAATCAGAGCCATTGAAAACCGGTGGAGAACCCATGGAATAAATCGGCAAACAGATCAATGCACCAGAAGGTAAGTTCAAAAATACACCAAAGATGACAGGATCCTCTGCAGATCGTTGGATCTGATCAGTCCGAAACCAGCTCTGATACCAATTGTTGGGACCGGTGCGATGGATTCAGAGGGGGGTGAATAAATCTCCCCTTTAGAAATTTGCCCAATTAAAAACTATAACCAGATACGACAGTGGAATCCATACTAGTTAAGCTATACAAGATAAGAAGGACAATGATTGTCTTGAACAAACAGTTGAGCTGCAAGAGTGCAGACTTCTAAGCAAACTTGCGTTATTAACTGAACTCAATCAAGTGAACGAATGGAACTTAGATGCTCAGATGAATTGAGTGAATTTGACACTCTCCAGAACCAATCTCAAATAAACAATATGAAATAAATTCTTCGCTAGATAAACGATTCAGATCGAACCTAAGCATACATCTAGCGGATCAGAATAGACACTCAAACCACGATGCAAGAAGAGTTTTTAGGTTGTTCGGTCCACATACCTACGTCCACCCCTGACTCCAAACTGGAGTGAGGCTTCCACTAGCAACAGCTAGAACCGCAGACTCAGTCTGCAAACAAATGCTGCCTAACAGCTTGACCAGGGGAACAACCTCCCTCTTCCTCCAGACCGGAGGGAAACCACTAGTGACTACCCGTCACTAGCAACCAGAGACCGAAGTCTCTCTTCCTCCAGACCAGGAGGAAACCCACAGGTAGCAACCACTACCTGCAAACCCGGAGTCAGAGACTCCCCTCCTCTGAGACCAGAGAAAAACTACAAGTGACACACCGTCACTTGCAACCGGAGATTAAAATCTCCCTTCTCCTGAGTCCACAGGAGGAACCCGACCTCAAACCAGAGAATCGGAAGAACAACGGTGAACAGATAAAAAGAAAAATAAGAAATGAAAATACAGCAATCAGAAAGCTGGAAATGAAATCCACAAAGTGTAGCTCGCCAAGGAGCAATCTGGCATGGATTTGATCCAAATACCAGAAGAACAAATCTTCAATGAAGGCTTCAGTTCTCTACTCTTCTCTCTCTTTTTCTCACGATCCTCACGAGCTCTCTCTCTCTCTCTCTCTCCTTTTCTTCTGCGACTTCTTTCTTCTCCTCTCTGCTTCTCTTTTCTTTTTCCTCTCACTGTCTACTCTTCTCTCTGCTCTTCTTCTTCTTCTTCTCCACACTAGATCGTGCAAGCTCTCAGTGGCTCTCTTCTACTTCAGTCACGATCACTCTTCTCCAGATGGAGAAGTCTTCTATTTATAGCAGTTCCAGCAAGAGCAACACTGGGCGTGTGATTCCCACGCCTTCCCATCCAGAAGGTTCCTCCACGTGTCATCATCCTGTCAGCCCTTCCAGTCTCGGATCACGTGCCCTTTTTAATTTCCTCGAGAAAATATTTTGTCAGGTCAGATGAGGATGCACTGAGTAAGTTTATGTTTTGAACAATGCACAAATGCAGATAGGGAAGTATGTACATTGACGATGAGTTCTCAGGCATGCTGTCAAGCAATGTACATACTTGATGGTGTGTAGTGCAGTGTGCATGCAGTGAAGTATGTACATTGAAAATGGAAGCACTGACATGCCGTCAACAAGTGTATGGACTTAGTGTGCATGCGACAACAATGTACAAACTTGCTGGTTTGTAATGCAGAATGCACTTAAACAAAGTATGCACAATGAGGATGTATAGACTTTGTATGCATTGAAACACAGAATGCACTCGCTAAGGTTATGAGTGTATAGACTCTGCATGCGTGCTACATCAATGTACAGACTTGCTGACAAGGAGTGTGCAGACTCTGCGTGCAATGTATAAACAATGTGCAGACTTAGAATGCATGCATGCGGCATCGATGTACAGACTTGCTGGTGTGTAATGCAGTATGCATATTTCAAAGTATGTACATTGAAGATGAGTGCCCTGACATGCCAAACGAATGTGTATGTAAGACAAATCAATGCACGAACTATGCACAAACATATCAGCAGAGAATGTATAGACTCTGCTGTAATGAATGCATGCTAAGACAATGTACAAACTTGATCTTGCGAACATAGGCTGTACAGACTTTGAATGATGCATGCACAAAGACGCTAAGTGAGACGGATCATGCTAAAACAATGTACAGACTTGTAAGACGCTAAGTGAGACGCTAAGTGAGACGGATCTTAACAAGCACTGACTTGAGGATGCATGATGTATAGACTTAATGGTTGTGTGAGCATGCAGCAGCCAATGTATAGACTTGCGAGTGTGTGAGCATGCAATGCAATGTACAGACTTTGCCACGCCTACACCAAGACGATGTACAGACTTGCTGCTGAAGAATGTACAGACTTGTCTGATGCAATCTAGGCAAAAACTCTATACAGACTTTATAGCGTGCAGACATTGTATATGCATAAACCAACCGTAGAGTGTACAGACTTTGCTGAGAGATGCACACATGTAAAATGAACATGGATGAACAGACTAAGCCACAAGCTGAGCTCTAACGAATGTATAGACTCAGGTTAATGCACTGATCAAGCAACCTGACGATGTATAGACTCTGTTAATGCACTGATGCATAGTATGCATATGACAAAAATTGAACCGATGCAGTGAGAGAAAGAAAACAAGAATGCAATCTATATACCAGAACATTCAAACAGAATAATGCATTCAAAACATCATTTCATCATCATTCTTATGTGGAGACTCATTGAGTTGCTATCATCAAAACAACCAAACAACAACTCCCTATCATCAAATCACAAGGGGCACAACAGAAAGCGCCTCAAGCACCTGGCTTTCCAGATTTCCCATAGCATGAGAATCAAAGTGTAGAGGGAGGTGAAACCATAGGCCGAGCGAACACTGCAGTGCTCAAGGAAATTCCATAAACGAGTCGTCACCTGCTCGTGCAACAAGCACCCAAGGCCGATGAGGGGAGCGAACCAACACTAGAGCTCCTTAGCAATGTCACTAGTAAGAAATAGGTGGTTCATGTCCTCGGTCAAGGGCCGGTTGCAGCATGAGCATTTGGAGACCATGAATACGCCGCAGTCTGAGATACGACTGTCAACCAGGATCGCTTTATGAAGGAGCTTCCTGCAGAAGATAGAAGCCCTTCGAAAGAAAGAGGAATGCCAAAGCTTCAAAAGCGAAGGTCTGCAAAGACCAGCAGGCCTAGCAGGGAGGTATGCCGATTTAGTGGAAAAACTACCGTTGGCATTTCCTCCCCAGACCCGAGTATCTGGGAACTCCTCTTAGAGAGCAATATCATCCAGGAACTGAGGGAAGGACATAGCTCGGCGGATAGGATGTTGTTTGTCACTGATGACTTGGTAGACAGTAGCCTGAGGACCATTATAAGGACGGGATAAAACATGTCTTAAAGGAGTATTACTGATCCAAATGTCATTTAAAAAATCAACCGTGTGACCATCCTCTATAATCCACTTGGCATTGGTTTGGATAATGTTGGAGGTCGCTGAAAAAATGGCAGCAGCCATGCCATGAGGGAAAGGGTGTGAAGTAGCAAAAGGAGAGCCGACTTTATACCTGCAGCGAGCATATCTGGCCCAAAGTGAATTTCCATTTAAAATGTTCCAAAGAAGCTTGGCAGCAAGAGCTATCTGGACATGCTGGAAGCTCCTAATACCAAGCCCGCCTTCCTAGATTGGTCTCTTCACCACGTCCCAAGGAAGCCAGTGGCGTTTGCGTGAATCACTGGAGCCATTCCAGAGAAAGCTGGCACATGCCTTTTCAATGTACTTTGAGATGGTCTTTGGTACCGAAGATGACGCAGCCAGGTAGATGGGGATGGAGCTGAGGGTGGAGGTAATCAGTGTGAGCCTCCCCGCCTGAGAGAGTAACTTAGACTTCCAAGATAGCAACTTAGAATTAATCTTATCAAGGAGAGGTTTATAATCCGAGAGAAGAGAGTGCCCAGGTTTTAGGTGAACGCCCATAAAATAGATTGCTCCAACTTGTCTCTTGTACCTGGTGAGAGCAGAAATAGAATTAGCCGTGGATGTGGGAGCATTTCTAGAGATCAGAAAGGAGCTCTTATCTGCATTAATTTTCTGTCCAGAGGAGACTTCATAACGCAAAAGAAATCGCAGCAATCCTCTGATATTAGTCGCATGACCATTAAGAAAGACTAGGGTGTCATCCGCGTATAGAAGATGAGAGATGGCTGGGCACGCCCACGGACCTGAGTAAGGCTTGAGAACCCCAGAGGAGAGGAGGTTTGAGAGACCTCTACTAAGCACCTCCTGCATTATGACGAAAAGGGTAGGAGCCAGAGGGTCTCCTTGCCTTAGCCCGCGGGAGGACTTGAAGAAACCTGCGATGGAGCTATTAAAGAGGACTGAAAACCAACAGTTTGAAAGAAGCATGGCGATGAGAGACTTGAATCTGGAGGAGAACCCAAATTTTGAGAGGACGGCCAGGAGAAAGTCCCACTCCACTCTATCATAGGCCTTCATCATATCCAGTTTCATAATGAGGTTATGTCCTCTAGTCTTTCTATTGAGGTCCTTAACCAGCTTCCTAGCAATGGCAACATTCTCCAGGATAAGACGGCCTTTTACAAAAGCTCCTTGCTCATCAGAAATAATGCTGGGAAGAATGTCTGTAAGCCGATCCACCATAATCTTAGAGACAATCTTGTAGCAAAAGTTGCATAGGCTGATTGGGCGGAACTCACCAAAGGCTGATGGGCGAGCAACTTTTGGGATCATCACAATAAGACTTGAGGATACTCCACGAGGCAATGGGAAACCCCGGAAGAAACCTTGGACAGTTGCAATAACATCCTGAGAGACGATGTCCCAACAGGAAGTATAGAAGAGACCGGAGAAACCATCCGGCCCCGACGCCACATGTCCATTCATCCCCCACACAGCCTTCTTGATCTCAGCCTCCTCAGGAACATCACACAGTGCATCATTTTGGGCTTCATTAATGACAGTAGGAATAACACGGAGGATATCCTCATCAATCTGGTGCGACTCAGAGGAGAGTAGTTTATGAAAGAAGATAGCATTCTCATATTGCAGGATGGCCTGGTCCTCACACCAGGCATCATTAATCCTCAGTCTATGTATAAAGTTAGTCCTTCGATTGCCCTGGACAACAGCGTGAAAAAAGGAGGTGTTCCTATCTCCATCAGCCAGCCACTCCATCCTTGCCTTCTGTGCCCAGAACAGCTCCTCACACTGTAAAGCTTGTCTGAGACGAGCATTGGCCTCATTGAGGGCCATCTGGCATGTTCAGTAGGAACGCTGTCAAAGGCACACTGAAGAGAGGAGACCTCTGCCTCAACGGTTGAAATATTTCTCTTAACATCACCAAAAACATTCTTGTTCCAAGCTCTCAAAGTAATTTTAACCTCCCGAAGTTTGGCTTGCAGGTTGACAAAAGGGTTTGGATGAAAAGAGTGCCCCTTGTTCTAGGCTTCGGAGACCACCGCTAGGAAGGACTGATGAGTGCACCACATAGCTTGGAAGACAAATCTAGCTAGTGGACTCTCAATCGAATTAACATTCAACAGAAGAGGGGCATGATCTGAGGGCCCTCGTGGAAGATGCTTGATAGAGAACCCATGAACAGAGTCCTGCCAGGATGGATTTAGTAGAACACGGTCTAGCCGAGCCTTGATCGCAGCCTGCCCAATTCTGTTGTTAGACCAAGTGAAAGGGGTCCCATTAAAGCCTGCGTCCAATAATCCTACTGCCGAGATAAAAGAAGTGAAGTCTAACATGGAATGCACATTTGATAGATGACCACCTGCTTTCTCAGAAGGGGAGGAAATACAGTTAAAGTCACCACCAACCAGCCATGGGATAGCTGTTTGAGATGAGAAGTCTAGCAAAGTATCGAAGAGAGTCCTCCGATCAGCCGGTAAACAGCTACCATAGACCGCCGTAAGATAGCAGGAGACGGTATCATTGTTAAGTAGGCTGGCGATGATATGCTGTTGAGATATGCTAACAATACGGAGGGAGATATCCTTACGCCAGAAAAGCCAGATGGTAGATTCCTCTCCATTATTCCTAGCAACAAAATCCATGCGAAGATACCGGCGGATAGGGTCCGCGTGGCTAAAAGGTAGTTTTGGTTCTGAAACATCAATGAGCTGGATATGGTGCGTGCGAATAAGATGCTTAAGGGTTCTTTTAGAGGCAAGGTTTCCAATAACTCTAATATTCCAGAAAATGGCCGGGCAAATCATGATGAAGAATAGCCTGAGGAAACCAATGCAGCCTTGAGCTGTGATCTCGTACGAATTCCCTCCGTATTGGCCACCAGACCTTCCTTATTAATAGACACATTAGGCATAAGGGCATTGTCGGCAGAAGCAAGCCGAGTAACAAGTAGAGGATCCGGCGCCGAAAGTGGGGTAGCCCGACCTGCCTCTATTGGACCACGGAGAGAGTTTCCCCCCAATAGTATGGAAACCGGTGCAGTAGACCTTTGTTGCACAGCTTCATGCAAACCATGCAGAGCGGACGAAGAAGGAGCAGCATCAGGTTGCATGTTAGGGCGAGCATGGCCGTCTGGTATCAAATTCACGCTATCAGGGGGACAACAATTCTGTGGATCAGCACCTTGGATTGCAGAGTCGGGAGACTGCTGTGTTTGTTGCACATCAGTATGGACACCAGATGTGGGGTTATACATCTCCAGAGATTCCTGATCACCCTGAAGGGCCTGAAAGGAATTCCTGACAGGGAGGGCTCCCTGTATGGCCAATGAGGACGGGCCTTTTACACGCCACACTTTGCTTTTCAGGACTTCGGGTTCTTCCGCCGGGGGAGTAACATCCGTAGCTCCTGTAGAGACAGGTTGAGTCGCACGGCTTCCTCTCTTGAGTTTCTTGAGACATTCAGATTCTTTGTGCCCCATTTTATGGCAAAAAGCACACAGGGCCGGGACTCTATGATAATGAATCTTCTGCCAAAACCCATCACTCCCACAGCCAATCCAAAGCCGTTCAGGCCTGGTTTTGGATATATCCAATTCAACACAGACAAGGGCCTCTTGGATTTGGGTTAGAGCCAAAGACTGCTATACATAACACAGCTCCAATATTTGATACAATAGAAGTGAGGAAATCCTCTGAATAAAAGTTTGCCGGGAGCATGGGGAAGCCTACCCAGATGGGTAGAAAGGTGGGATCAGTGTTAAAGTCGAACTTGGGATCCCATCTAAAGAACCGATACAACAAACCTTTGATGTAAAGATTTCTGCGCAGCAGAACCTTAATAAAATCTTCCTCCGAATCAAATCTAAGAAGCATGTGCATGTGGTTCAAGATACTCACAATGAAATCCTTCCTCAAAGCCAATCTCTGCGTGAGACACGACTTGAGTTCAGGTATAGGGCAATGACCATAGGAGCATCGAGCAATGATGGTGAACTGTAGAGCATGGACCGACCGATCAACCTCCTCAGGCGAGAAAAACACCGCCGGCTCTCCCGAGTCTGTAAACGCAGGAGGTTTAACCCCAATCTTGATCGCAGGGGGGGTCTCATTGCCGCAATAACATGAGCATAGGAGCGAGGAGAACGTCCATCCCCCGGGACCATCGACGCAGACTCCACGCGAGGGTCGCCGTCCATCCTTTCATGTGTTGAGGTCTTCGGAGGTTTCTTGATTGTTTGGTCTAGCTTTTAGCTAATACATTGGAAAGATAAAATAATAAGATTTTAAATGAAGTTGAGTTAATTGTTCGACCCTACGAATGAATAAATATAAGATCTTAAATTAATGTTATTTAATTATTAATTACTATAATCGAAATGATAAGAAAAATATAAACAACGGGTACTTGAATAACAATAGTAATAATATAATAATGTTCATAATAAACAATGTATTTGTATATACTCGCAATAATATTAGCCAATAAATTAGAATGAGTTTTCATTTTATTTAAATCTCTTGGTTATTGGGCTAGATAGATTAGGCCCATTAAGACCCTGGTATCTAGAAGACTCCATTTGGGTTGGTTAGAATTTGATTGTAGCTAGGATAGAGATTTAAATTGATAATTATTTAATTAGATTATTATTATGTTAAGTGTCCTAATTTAAATAAAATAATTAGAATACGATAATATTAAATAATTAAATCTAGCTACCTATGTAATTTGTTAAGAGATAAATAGGGTTTTGTTAATCCTAATTAGTTTTAAAGCGGCGACGGTGGTTTTTGGGTGAGACTTGCATTAGTTTGATATTGATAGTGAGGGTTACACGTGGGTTAATATTAGATAGATTTGAATTATTAAGGTGGATAGTATATATCTATATATCACCTCTTTTGACTCTTACACGTGAATCACCTAAAATCTTATTCATAAAAAAATCCTAAATTAAGTAGTCCTAGTTGGTGGCGGCAAGCTGGGAGCCATCGTGGGAGGGGGGGGGGGGTTGGTTTAGTTTATCACCCCCATTAGTGTAGGTAATTAGGACTCTACCTTTGGTTCACACTATAAATGTACCTTCGTTAGTGTCTCCTTCGATTTTCCCAAACCCTAAACACCATAGCCCCTGTGTTGCAGTCAAGCCCAATCAATACCCATCGTGAGGTGTGAGGGTTCTTCATGTGGTGTTGGTTTATGCCGGGAGAGCTTGTTCGTGTTGTTTCGTGTGACCAGAATTGAAGGCTGCAACAGTCAGGCGTGGTGAAGAGGAGATAGTTTAATATTATTTGGTGTGCTTTGTTCGTGATGATTAGAAGAAGGTTTAGACCGTGAGAAAGTTTATCTGCTCTTAAGGTAGGTTTTCTCGCCCAAGTTCCAAGTATAAAATCAAAATTTTAATTTATGTGTCATTGAAAAAACAACAACTATTTAATCTCTGCAAATCTGATCACTCTCTGCAAAACGAACATCTGATCCGTTAGTTTAAACCTAAGATTTGACCCCATTAGAACTATTTTTTTTCTTTATAAAACCTGTATTTTTTTATACCTGTTCTGTGCATTTAATCTCTTTTACCCACAGGTAGAACAGTCCCTTTTTTTAACTTGGTACTTAATCCCGGTTAAAACCAACGTATGATTCTTTTTAAAGCATTGTTTTATCCCTATTCAACTAATGTTTGATGCCCGTAATCTAGTGTTTTAATTCCCCGGTGAACCTTCCTTTGAATCTAGGGTTGATATTTTAGAACCCAACAAACATAGAAATTTTTTTTTGAAGTCCCTACAAACCGTTTATGTGACCCCTGCGGTTTGATGGTTAAACTCAGCAAAAATATGAATCTTAATACATTGAAAATCTATCCTTTGAACCTGCAAAAAAAATTATCTTCTTAAACCTGTAAAATCTGGACTTTTAATCCCTACGGTAGTAGCTTTCTAAACCTTGAAGAATCTGATTTTATTTTTGTCGTTAACCTGAGAACTTGCATTTTGTAGACCAAAAAAAAAACCAGATCCACCAAAAACCTGTAAATCTGAAATAGTTAAACTTGAAACCAAATCATCCAAAGCTTGTAATTTGGTTTTAAGTGTGAAACCTTGTTTTTTTGGAAAAAAAATCCAGTTAATTCTAATTTTATTCCTACATAAATCTAAACTTTTTTTACCTAAACTTGTAAACGTGAAATTTTAACTTTTTAAACCTGAAACCTTTAACCCTTGAAACTCGAATCTAAAATCTCTAAAAGGCTTGAATCTCAATCCCTGTGATTTTGAACCTTCTAACCGGATTAGAATTGACTTAAAATCCATACTCAATTTTACCGATTTTTCTTTAATTCATTCATGACAAATATTATTGAATAGACTTGCACTTTTACTTGTCCTATCCCATGTTTCCCATTTCCTTGAAATCTTTGGTTATAATTTTTCTGCACATGATCCTTGCTTCCTACCTATTCTACTTGTTAATTACTTGAACATAACTTCCTTGAATCTACTTGGCCACTACTTGGCCATTTGTTATATATGGAATTGTCTAGTGTTTACTTGGGATCTGTGATCCATAACTTTAATGTCAACGCATCATTAAGGGCCCGGTCTGATCTTGGGAGGAGCGTCCGAAAGTACTAGTGCCTATGAGAGTTGTAATGACAAGGTGTGACATTACACCGAAGTACTTACTTGCTAGATTGATCTAGACAATTCACATGATACTTGTTACTTGCTACTTATACATGATTAATTACTTGACTTGTTACATGACATACTTGACTTACTACTTTATATTCTTAACTCAAAAGTATATATATATTTTGTTGGAATTCGATTGTTATATATGGCCAATCTATAGTTATATTCACTTGTATATATTCTTCATTTGTTATACGTACCTTTCTTGTTATTGTTCATTGAGCCTGCATGAGCCATATCTAGCTTTCCTCAATGCTAGTCTTTTAAAATTGACCTTCTTGCTATATCTCTTCAAAATTGAACTCTATATTATTCTTTGACATCAATTGTCTCATCCTTGTGCATGACTTTTATTCTCTCTCTTTCCTATCTTAAATAGACTATTTAAAGACACTAATCACTTAAATTTGCTTGTGTTGAGATGTAATTTCTACTGAGCTTTATGCTCATGCAGTGTTAATTAATATTTTTCAGGTTGTCTCGATGATAGCTAGCGGGAAGGGCAAGAGTGTGGAGTGCATCAAACTGTCTTAATAGTTTTCATATTTCATAGTTTAGAATTGAGAGTCATTTGTTATGAGAGATGTCTTGTAATTATGAAGAGTTAGTGGTATGGAATTATTTAGTGTTTAATTAGAGAGTTTTGATAAGAAATTAAAATTTTGTAGTTGAGATTTTTTTATCAAGTGATGTAATTAGAATTTCTAGTCTTGATTGAGTGAGAGGTTTTCTCCCCCGTCGTGCTCCGATATTCCGCGTTGGGGCGTGACATTCAATATCTCGGATCTAGTCACCTACAGGGATCCAGCGGTGATTCCTAGTGAGTCTTCGAGCACTCTCCTCCCGTTTAAGAGTGACCTCACCCCTGAGTGTCCACCACTAGCCTCATTTCCACAACAACGTGAGCATATAAAACATATACGGGATGAGCAGGTAACGATTATTAGGAGTGGAGCGTACCCGCGCTATCTCGTACGGTGGAGAGTACGGCCCACATCCGATGACACGTGGATCACCCGAGCAGAGATACAAATCCGCAGGAGCGACACATGAGCAGCCGCCCCCCTTACTCGATGGGGTCGAGTTTCTCCCACCCAGGGAGAATTGATGGGGCATCGGAACTAGGCCTTGTCTTTGTTTAGAGTGTACTTGGTGTGTATTTATAATTTTGGGTTTCATTTTCGGTTAAGAGAGAGTTAATGTAATATCTCGGACTTTTCGGATCATTCTTTGTGAGTCTCGGATCTGGTTTCTCGGAGTGTCCGACTCCACAGTGTCTGAAATTTCGTTTCGGACATCTTTCGTGTTCGGATCGACGCGATCTGGAGTTGTTTCGGAGGCCCGAGTGCGTCCGCGGATTTTTCGCGAGTGTTTTCCGATTTCTGGTATGGGTTTCGGCACGACCTGCAGAACCTCGTTGCGGGTGAACCAAGTCGTTCACCTAGGCACGGGTGGTACCGTTGCGATCGGTGCGTTCCGAGGATCGCGGAAACGTGATTTTCTATTTTTTGGTATTTTTCAGAATTTTAGGATTTTCTATAAAATCCCATTTCTTTCCTTTTTTTTTCTTTCCTTCTTTCTCTTTCTTCCTCCCCCTCTTCTTCTTCCTCCCACCGTGACCGCCTCCCCTCTCCCTCTCTTCCTCCGACGTGACCGCGGTGAGCCCCCTTCGGCTGCAGACGGCAGTGGGCGACGGCGTGGCGGCGACGGCGGCGGCGAGGTGGTCGTGGCGGCGTAAAACTCGTGGGTTTTCGTGAAGGGACGGGGGATTCTCAAAGCTTTCATCGTGATTCATGGAAGATCCGGCACGTCTCGACGCAGAGCGAAGGTAGGGTGACGATCCCTAGCCTCTTGCGTTCCTTCTCCACAAGTTTCAGCCCGAGGCGAGGCCGAGAGGGGTTGTTTTCACACCGGGAAGGGAAAACTATGCTTTGGGGAGAGCTCGCCCGATCCATTGTTTTAGCCCGCGATTCCGCATTTTAGGGGCATAGAATCATGCTAGGGGTCATGGGGGTCGATTTCCTTTTTTTTCCCCCTCTTAGGGGCTTGTTTGGGGCCGGAAATGGCGAATCCCGACGAGTTCGCCGTTTTCACGTCGGCAAGGGATAAACGGCCGAACCAGGGCCCGTTTATCCCCATGTGCGGCCCAGGCATGACCGCCCTTCGGCTCAGAGCGCAGTGGGGTTATGCGGCCTGTTGAGCGACCGCATAACCCATGTGCGGCCCGAGTCCGTCCGCTCATCCCCTCTCGTTTTCGACCGTTGCTGGTGACCGATGCACAGTGATTGGGACGTGCGGTTAGGAGCTAGCCGCATATCCCAAGGTACGGCCAGGGGCTGGCCGTTCGTCACTTGTGCCGACGGTGGGGTATGCGGCCTGGGTGGGTCCGCTCATCCCCTTGAGCGGCGAGGTTCTAGCCGCCCTTCCCTCGAGCGGCTAGGGTCTAGCCGCCCACGTTTTGCGCCGTTGGGACGTTGAACGGCCAGATTGGACCGTCCATCCCCCACGAGCGGCTAAGGGTTAGCCGTTCTTTTGTTGAGCGGCTATGGAGTGACTGTTCGTATTCTATCTGGTCCAGGGGAAGAACGGTCCTTTGTTGGCCGTCCATCCCTTAGAGCGGCCCGTTTCTGGCCGCGTGTCTCTTGTGCGGTCCAGGGTGGTCCGTTCAATGAGCTTGTCTAACCGGTGTTTCTTTCTTGGCCGATTCGAGTTCTGGGGGCATGGGCTTCGGTCCACGTGCCGATCGCAGCCTGACAGATGCTGGGCATCGTGTCGAGGCCGGGTGTTGTGGTACTGTATAGCCCAGGGAGGTGCTATTCTCGGCTTGTGTCACCGTGAGACGGTGTCGGTACGAGGGGTAGTCCTTGTACCCTGTCCGGTTGAGACATTATTTTCCGTTGACTTGAGAGTCTACTCCTTTAGTGACCCTCCACTAGTCGTAGCCTGCCTGCACGCGAGTGGACCCACCAGGGAGTGGTGGAGAGGCTATCCTAAGGACTATTTTTAGACTGGCTTCCGTCAGGCCCCTCGTCAGTAGCCAGAGTCTGGCTCCAGGGGAAAACCAGTTAGAGGCCAGACCTAGGACGCATGGTCTGTGTGTGCACACGTGGTTGGGGGCGGTTGGACCCACGCTGACAGGCGTGACCCCAGCTAGTCACTTTCTTTGTGGTTACTTGTTAGGTGTCCGTGCCTCTGGTAGGCGCTACCACGTTAGGCAGTTCACCTGCGGTGCGGTGTAAGTCGTCAGGAGACGCTACCGACTATACTTCTTGTGGGAGGTACTCCTGTCGAGTCGGGAGTGGCAGACTGTCAGTCGTTGCGACTTCGACCTTCGGGTTTTGTCGTATTGGCCGTGGTGTTCTGGTCGCTTCACCGTGGCACTTGTGTCAGCCTTCGCGCCATGAGACCGGTGTTTTGTAGATAGCACGGCTTCCTTTTCGAGGTACTCGCTTACTGCTAGTGTAGCGGTTTCTCCGTTTGCAAGGTAGGGTTCGAGTGATCCCTATTGAGTCTTGTTCCGAGACTCATTCCCTGCGTATTTTCACCGTGTTTCAGGCGAGGCGAGGCTTCAGGGGAGTGCGTCTGAGGCTCAGCGCGGTTCAGGTGCCCAGCGTTAGTGCCAGAGGTCAGAGCTGGGGTATGTCCCGTGTAGCTGTACTTTCCTTTCTTGTCTCTGTATTAGTTGTGGACTACTATTACTATTGTTATTTCATTGTTATCGTGTGGACCATGTATTATGTAAAATGTTAATTTATTTCTTGCTTAATTATGTAACTGCTTAATTTTTGTAATTATTTGTGATACTTGTGTAGTCTCCACACCATCCTTTTAACCCTTCCGAGTCTTCGGACTCATGGGTGGCGGTGTGAGTCTCGGGTTATCGGGCCTTCCCGGTAATCGGATTCTCGTGTAGTTACAGTTAATTAGGCTAAGTTAATGGGTTTCTTTGTAAAGAGGCCACTTAGGTCCAGCGGGGCCCCCACCCTCTCTCTCATTGGGCCACTTAGCTGCTAGGACCCATAGGGGCTGGTCCATGGTCCATGGTGGATTTGGACTAAGGGAAGAAAAATCAAATTTTGCTTCTTTAAGGGAGGGCGCCCCCTCTTTTGTCTCTTGTGGGATTTTTTTTTCTTCTTTTATCCCCCTTCCCCAATATGCCCCCTTGACCAAGGGTATATGTAATGCCCTGGATCCTTGGTAGATCTTTATTGGATCTTTTGAATTGTTTCGGTGAGTTTCGGTTCGCTTTTGTGGCTTCCGAGTTGAGCTTTATGATCCGTGTGGGTTTTTCTCTCGTACTAGTTACGGAACCCTACGGTGAGTTTGGTTGTCAGTTCCTCGACTCGTGAATGCTACAGCGACGATGTACTCTCCGAGTCGGTCGTTTCGACTATTTTTGCATATTTTTCGGAGATAGGGCCAGAAATCATATTTTTCAGAAATTAGGAATATTCGTAATTTCTTTTCCTTTTTCTTTTCCTTCCTCTCTCCTCCCTTCTCATTTCGCCGCCGCCGTCTCTCTCTCCCGTTTTCTCTCCTCTCGAGCTTCCTCAGCTCTGACTGCAGACGGAGGACCTAGGAGCGAGTGCTGGGGATGCTGTGGAGCTGACTGGGTGCGCGATAGGGCGAGAATGGAGTGGTTCTGGCACGATCCCGAACGGTGGATTCAAAGCTGGTGTTTGAGCTCGCGGCACGATTTTCGGCGCGGTTTAGTCCCTTCGGGTCACGGTTTCTTCGGTGGAGGTAGGGAGACGGATCGCCACCTTGTTCTGCACGTTTCCTCTGTTTCCGTGCATGATTTGGTGCTCGATCGGGGGAGATCGGGCCGGTTTTGTGAAAACCGTGGTTTTTGGGGTTTTCAGGGTTCGCCAAAAAATGGCAACCATTCGTGGTGTGGTTAGTGTCTAACTGACCGCTGGGATGTTTGGATCTCATCCATGCTAGTTTCGTGTTGATCGGTCGTCATTCGAGGCCGGTAGGAGTCCGGGAACCTCGGTGACTCGTTTAGGGTCGATTTGTCCAAATCACCCTGATCTAGCGTTTTAATACGTGCATGTGGGCTTTTTAGCCTCCTAGTGTTGTTTTTCATCGTCTAGTCTTGTTTCCCTTGCGCTTCGGCGTGAATGGGGCGTGGAACGGCTCGATTTGGCCAATCCACTATTTTCCCGCCGTGACCGATGTAGCGGTCGTTTCAGTGACCGCCAGAGGTCCCTGACGGCCCTACGATAGACCGTCATGGCGTCTGGGCATGTTTAGTTCTTCGTGGTCTTGGGAGTGTGACGGCCCAGGGGAGGCACGTCACAGCTCTCTGACGCGTCCGGGGTGATGCGTCACGCATGTTTTATCGTTTAGCGTTTTGGTTAAGTTGGTTCCCCTCACGCGCCTGGCCTGGTGCGTCAGGCTTGTGTAACGCGCCTGCCTCAGGCTGTTACGTTCAGTTTGACCGATTTTGACCGTTTGAGTCGATTCGTGTAACGGTGGTGTCCCCGTGCGTCACAGCGTTGTAACGCGCCTGCCCTAGGCCATTACATGCTGTTTTGACCGAGTTGGGTGGTTGTGCCGTTGGCTCTAACGGCCACGCCCCATGCGTTAGGCGTCTGAAACCCGTTCGATCGGGACCGTTACGTGCCTTTTGGTCAGTGATTTGTTTGACTTGAGCCTGTTGGCCCTGATGCGCCTACCCTAGTGCGTTAGGCTGTGTAACGCGCTTTGTCTCATGCGTTACGTGGTTCGAGTTGTCGTTTTAAGTTTGAGGTATGTTGGCCCTGACGGCCCGGGTCGGGCGCGTCAGAGCAGTGTAACGCGCTTGGTGTAGGCCGTTACGTGCCTTGTGTATTTTAGAAGTTGGTTAGGGCGGTGTGTGTGACGGCTCTCCTCCTGACTGTCACGTTGCTGTAGCGCGTCTGCATTAGACCGCCACAGTTGGAGTGTAACGGCCTAATGTTAGACCGTCACATTTGTGTAACGGTCTAAGGGTGGTGCCTTACAGTCCTTTTGCTCCAATTTCCGTGGTTCTGGTTTCTAACTGTCTTGGCTTATCCTTGTGGTCTGCCCGTTTTCCCGTGGATGTCTCTTGACATCCTATGAGGGCTAAGACTACGTTGCGAGGTGGCCAGGAGTCTTCTTGCTTGAGGTAGGATTCTCTTTCCTACTGTTGAGTGTGTCTTTGTCGGGTTCCGGTCAACCCGGGGTGACCCAGTGGTTGACAGGTGACCTTGTGTGGGTGTCTTGGCGGTTTTGTCGAGTCTGAGACACTGGTTCTGGATGCCTCGAGCTATCATTTTACGTTGGTTTGCGTGTCCAGGCACGTCTGAGGGTCCTCGGTGTTCCCTCAGGTCTCCGTGAGTCGTGTTCTGCGGAGCGTCGTTTCCCGTGACTTAGGATTAGACCGATTGACGGCTTGGTCCGCTGTCTGTAACGTTCTTACCTCTGAGTCGTCCGACTCAAGGATCGTTACGTGGTACGTCTAGTTGCCTAGTGCTGAGTATGTTGGCAGTTGTCTTGCTGCCTTGGTGCTTCGTAGTACGTGCGATAGTGCTACCTTGCCTGTTTGTACTACAACCCTTGTTTCGGAGTCTTATGTTTTGTGCGCCTCCGATTATTGTTGCTCTAAGGCCTTTGAGTTTCCGACCCGCCTTGGATGGCGGAGGGGTGTTCCCGAGATACGGTTTGTAAGCTAGTTTCGTGGGCTCCCAACCAACGGTAGCGTCCTACCGAGGGAGAAAACTAGCTGGAGTACCTGGCTTAGGCTAGAGCCAGTGTGTGCACACGTGGTCAGGGGCTTTGGACTTACGTCGACGGGCGTGACCCTGACTGGTTACTTGATGATGTTGTTCCTGTTTGGTTCAGAGCGGGGGTCTGCGACTCTACCGTGGCTTCAACGGTATTATAGGCGAGACACTCGTGGCGCAGCATAAGACGTCTGTGGACGCAGCTGGCCGTTGCTCTGGTGGGGAGGTGCGTCCGTCTGTGACGCGTGGCTCTCCACTGCTCTTTGCGTTTCTTGCGCGTCGTGACCTTTCCGAGTTAGCCCTCTTGTGGTCCTACTCGAGGTCAGTGTGGTGTGCACGACTTTCTAGTTGTGGGTGTGTTGTCGAGTCTATCGGTCATCTGCGTGGGTCTTTTCTAGACCTTCTGTCGGTCCTTGCAGGTCTTCGTCTTAGGCCTGGTGCCATGTTGGCAGATCGGTAACTTCTGACTTTGTTAGATCAGAGTCACCCTTCTGTCACTGTTTGGAGTAGTTTGGGGTGCCGAGGTTTGTTCGGCAGCCACTTGTCTGGCGCGGGTTCTTCCCCTTTCTTACTTGTTCCCTACTCCTACTCCCCGTCTGTTCTCTACGGCTTCTAGAGTAGCTTTATAGGTTTGTAGTGTAGTTTTCCCGCTTCGCTACACCTGCTGTTCTTCCTGTTGTTTTGTGTTTCATGTTACTGCGTGTTTTTCAGTGGGGATCCGCGTGACCCCTACTAAGCCAGTGACACGAGTCTCACCCCTGCTTTTCAGGTGGGGTGACGTCGTTCGTTCTGCTTCCGCGTGGTTCCTAGAGCGCTTGCTCGTAGCGTGTCGTTGTGGCCAGCTGGTACCTGCGTCGGGCTTCCCCCGACTTCACGGTACGTCTTTCTTTTCTGTCGACTGTACTGTGCTAGACTTGCTGTCTTTAGCTTTGGACTTGACTATGTTGGATAATTATTAAATTGAACTATTAATTAAAAAGTAATTTTAATTCTGCTACTTTAGCAAACCGATCTAATAAATTTAATTACTTCTGTTATATCTCTATGGCTTCAATGTACTCTACACATGCCTTTATCCCTTCGGAGCTTTCCCGCTCTTGGGAGGCCTCGCGGGTTCCAAGTGGTATCACGTGTATTCGATAGTCCTACCGGGTATACCTGGTATCCGGGATCCGGGTCGCTACATAATGGTATCAGAGTAGTGTTCTGAGATGTTCGGAGTTCTTTTCTGAACTATCAGAGCGTTGTTGTGTGAAGTACATGGGAATCCGAGATATACAGTATCCAGAGTCGTGAGAGTCTAGTACAGTCTTCAGCTGGCTTTGGTGTTGCGATGATTTATCGCGTTGTTTTCCTCGTATGTTGTCTTGTGCGTGCTGCTCTAGCACTGTATGAGATGGTCCTGCTCTCATCAGGTTGTGACGAGGTGTTTCTTTTTCGTCATTGTGTTTGTTTCGATCATGTTATACTTGGCAGTGTTCGCCGGAAGGCTTGAATCTGCAGTACGTTGCGAGGTTTTCTCCATGTGTTGTTCAGGTTGCTGTTGACCTTTAGCCTTGGTCTGATGACCGTACACGTTCTCACGTTGTCTTGGTCATCCCAGCTTGAGTCTGTTCAGCTCCTGATGTGTTTCGCTTCTGTTGAAGTGCTCGATTAGATTCCGTGTTTGAGAAGTTGCTCAGGCAAGCTAGGATTTCCCTTTCCTGGTGACCGTACACGTTCTCACGTTGTTCTGATGACCGTACACGTTCTCACGTTGTCTTGGTCATCCCAGCTTGAGTCTGTTCAGCTCCTGATGTGTTTCGCTTCTGTTGAAGTGCTCGATTAGATTCCGTGTTTGAGAAGTTCTGATGACCGTACACGTTCTCACGTTGTCTTGGTCATCCCAGCTTGAGTCTGTTCAGCTCCTGATGTGTTTCGCTTCTGTTGAAGTGCTCGATTAGATTCCGTGTTTGAGAAGTTGCTCAGGCAAGCTAGGATTTCCCTTTCCTGGTGAGCTTTCGTGGTTGAGCTTGTTACTTCTCGTCCCTTCTGGTGGAATCTTTTTCGAGATTCACCTTGGAATTGCTGTCTTAGTGATGCCTTTGTCCTGTGTCTGCTTAAGTGTGGACAGTTTTGTTCTGAGCCTGATCTGCTCTTTGCTATACGGTTGCTTGGCTTTGGACTCCATAATGGTGTTAAGAGTTGTTGTGTACCGTATTTGTCGTGCCATGTCCAGCGGCCGATGTGTTGTGAGGGCTCATTTATCGTTTTCAAGACGTGAAGGTAAGCTGAGATTAATGCTTTTCCCTGTGCTTTGTGCTGAAGCTGGTACTCTTCTCTTGTTTCACTTGGGCTCTTGGTGATCGGCTGTTCGCGAGATTGGTACTCATGGCGTGTTGTTTGCGATCTTCATAGATTGTGAAGGCATCTGGTGTGTGCTGAGATGCAATTACCGAGGTCGTTCTGATGCCTGTGTGCGTTGTTGAGTGCGCAGCTGAAGCGTGTGGGCTGATTACCCACGGGTCGAGAGATCTGTTTCTTCTCGATGTGACTTCGTCTTGGCTTCCTGTGCCTTGACGTTGTTGTTGCCGTGCCGTGCTGGTGATTTTCTGCTGTTGGCATTGGCATTTGCGAGTAATGGGGAATTTGTCGGCATTCCTGCTGATTGAGTACCCTCTACTCTGCATTTTCTTCTCTTGGGTGTTATGCTCTCGAGACGTGTTCGTAGTCCTTGAGTAGCGTTCCCCGAGGTTGTTATCATTTTGGCGCAGTTTCCCTATGATCATGTGTCTCTGTGTGGACCAGGTCTTGTCGGTTAGGTTTGCTGTACTCTTTTTCCCTAGAGTTAGCTTGCGACTCGGTCAGATGTAATATTTGAGTGAGGACTGACTTGGTTGTGCCTGTGGTCCAGTGTTGTCATTGGTGTCCTGTGTGCCAGGTGTTCCCTGTTGCCTTTGGCACTGGAGCGGATGATGTGGTCGAGCAGTCAGCTGTGAGGACTGTGTCTCCTTGTGTAAGTTTCTGCTTGCCGTGATGTGGTTGTGGCAGTCGTGTCTCTTTCCCTGCGAGACGTGAGCGACTTTGCCTTGTTTCGGAGGTGTCGGACTTGTGTCCACTTGTGTTGTGCTCGATCCAGAGCATGTGCTCGTGATTGTGGTCTGACTATATTCCTCGGAGCTGTGCTTCTCGAGATTTGTGTTGTTTACGTGGTTGTGCTGTTGGGTTATTCTTCCTTGTTTCTCCTTTGTTAGTCCTTAAATTTCGAGGATGAAATTTCTTAAAGGAGGGGAGGATGTAATGCCCTGGATCCTTGGTAGATCTTTATTGGATCTTTCGGATCTGTTTCGGTGAGTTTCGGTTCACTTTTGTGGCTTCCGAGTTGAGCTTTACGACCCGTGTGAGTTTTTCTCTCGTACTAGTTACGGAACCCTACGGTGAGTTTGGTTGTCAGTTCCTCGACTCGTGAATGCTGCAGCGACGATGTACTCTACGAGCCGGTCGTTTCGACTATTTTTGCGTATTTTTCAGAGATAGGGCCAGAAATCAGATTTTTCAGAAATTAGGAAAATTCCTAATTTCTTTTCCTTTTTGTTTTCCTTCCTCTCTCCTCCCTTCTCATTTCGCCGTCGCCGTCTCTCTCTCCCGTTTTCTCTCCTCTCGAGTTTCCTCGGCTCCGGCTGCAGACGGAGGACCTAGGAGCGAGTGCTGGGGATGCTGTGGAGCTGACTGGGTGCGCGATAGGGCGAGGATGGAGTGGTTCTGGCACGATCCCGAACGGTGGATTCAAAGTCGGTGTTTGAGCTCGCGACGCGGTTTTTGGCGCTGTTTAGTCCCTTTGGGGTATGGTTTCTTCGGTGGAGGTAGGGAGACGGACCGCCACCTTGTTCTGCACGTTTCCTCTATTTCCGTGGATGATTTAGTGCTCGATCAGGGGAGATCAGGCCGATTTTGTGAAAACCGTGGTTTTTGGGGTTTTCAGGGTTCGCCGAAAAATGGCAACCATTCGTGGTGTGGTTAGTGTCTAACTGACCGCTGGGATGTTTGGATCCCATCCATGCTAGTTTCATGTTGATCGGTCGTCATTCGAGGCCGGTAGGAGTCCGGGAACCTCGGTGACTCGTTTAGGGTCGATTTGTCCAAATCGCCCCGATCTAGCGTTTTAATGCGTGCATGTGGGCTTTTTAGCCTCCTAGTGTTGTTTTTCATCGTCTAGTCTTGTTTCCCCTGCGCTTCGGCGTGAATGGGGCATGGAACGGCTCGATTTGGCCAATCCACTGTTTTCCCGCCGTGACCGGTGTAGCGGTCATTTCAGTGACCGCCAGAGGTCCCTGACGGCCCTACGATAGACCGTCACAACGTCTGGGCGTTTTTAGTTCTTCATGGTCTTGGGAGTGTGACGGCCCAGGGGAGGCGCGTCACAGCTCTCTGACGCGTCCGGGGTGATGCGTCACACCTGTTTTGTCGTTTAGCATTTTTGTTAAGTCGGTTCCCCTGACGCGCCTGGCTAGGTGCGTCAGGCTTGTGTAACACGCCTGCCTCAGGCCGTTACGTTCAGTTTGACCGATTTTGACCGTTTGAGTCGGTTCGTGTAACGGTGGTGTCCCCGTGCGTCACAGCGTTGTAACGCGTCTGCCCCAGGCCGTTACATGCTGTTTTGACCGAGTTGGGTGGTTGTGCCGTTGGCTCTAACGGCCACGCCCCCATGCGTTAGGCGTCTGTAACGCGTCCGATCGGGACCCTTTACGTGCCTTTCGGTCAGTGATTTGTTTGACTTGAGCCTGTTGCCCCTGACGCGCCTGCCCTGGTGCGTTAGGCTGTGTAACGCGCTTGGTCTCGTGCGTTACGTGGTTCGAGTTATCGTTTTAAGTTTGAGGTCTGTTGGCCCTGACGGCCTGGGTCGGGCGCGTCAGAGCAGTGTAACGTGCCAGGTGTAGGCCATTACATGCCTTGTGTGTTTTAGAAGTTGGTTAGGGCGGTGTGTGTGACGGCTCTCCTCCTGATCGTCACGTTGCTATAGCGCGTCTGCATTAGACCGCCACAGTTGGAGTGTAACGGCCTAGTGTTAGTCCGTCACATTTGTGTAACGGTCTAAGGGTGGTGCGTTACAGTCCTTCTGCTCCAATTTCCGTGGTTCTAGTTTCTGACTGTCTTGGCTTATCCTTGTGGTCTGCCCGTTTTCCCGTGGATGTCTCTTGACATCCTATGAGGGCTAAGACTATGTTGCGAGGTGGCCAGGAGTCTTCTTGCTTGAGGTAGGATTCTCTTTCCTACTGTTGAGTGTGTCTTTGTCGGGTTCCGATCAACTCGGGGTGACCCAGTGGTTGACAGGTGACCTTGTGTGGGTGTCTTGGCGGTTTTGTCGAGTCTGAGACACTGGTTCTGGATGCCTCGAGGTATCATTTTACCTTGGTTTACGTGTCCAGGCGCGTCTGAGGGTCCTCGGTGTTCCCTCAGGTCTCCGTGAGTCATGTTCTGCGGAGCGTCGTTTCCCGTGACTTAGGATTAGACGGATTGGCGGCTTGGTCCGCTGTCTGTAACGTTCTTACCTCCGAGTCGTCCGACTCAAGGATCGTTACGTGGTACGTCTAGTTGCCTAGTGCTGAGTATGTTGGCAGTTGTCTTGCTGCCTTGGTGCTTCGTAGTACGTGTGATAGTGCTACCTTGCCTGTTTGTACTACAACCCTTGTTTCGGAGTCTTATGTTTTGTGCGCCTCCGATTGTTGTTGCCCTAAGGCCTTTGAGTTGCCGACCCGCCTGGATGGCGGAGGGGTGTTCCCGAGATACGGTTTGTAAGCTAGTTTCGTGGGCTCCCAACCAACGGTAGCGTCCTACCGAGGGAGAAAACTAGCTGGAGTACCTGGCTTAGGCTAGAGCCAGTGTGTGCACACGTGGTCAGGGGCTTTGGACTTACGTCGACGGGCGTGACCCTGACTGGTTACTTGATGCTGTTGTTCCTGTTTGGTTCAGAGCGGGGGTCTGCGACTCTACCGTGGCTTCAACGGTATTATAGGCGAGACACTCGTGGCGCAGCATAAGACGTCTGTGGACGCAGCTGGCCGTTGCTCTGGTGGGGAGGTGCGTCCGTCTGTGACGCATGGCTCTCCACTGCTCTTTGCGTTTCTTGCGCGTCGTGACCTTTCGAGTTAGCCCTCTTGTGGTCCTACTCGAGGTCAGTGTGGTGTGCACGACTTTCTAGTTGTGGGTGTGTTGTCGAGTCTATCGGTCGTCTGCGTGGGTCTTTTCTAGACCTTCTGTCGGTCCTTGCAGGTCTTCGTCTTAGGCCTGGTGCCATGTTGGCAGATCGGTAACTTCTGACTTTGTTAGATCAGAGTCGCCCTTCTGTCACTGTTTGGAGTAGTTTGGGGTGCCGAGGTTTGTTCGGCCGCCACTTGTCTGGCGCGGGTTCTTCCCCTTTCTTACTTGTTCCCTACTCCTACTCCACGTCTGTTCTCTACGGCTTCTAGAGTAGCTTTACAGCTTTGTAGTGTAGTTTTCCCTCTTCGCTACACCTACTGTTCTTCATGTTGTTTTGTGTTCCGTGTTGCTGCGTGTTTTTCAGTGGGGATCTGCGTGACCCCTACTGAGCCAGTGACACGAGACTCACCCTTGCTTTTCAGGTGGGGTGACGTTGTTCGTTCTTCTTCCGCGTGGTTCCTGGAGCGCTTACTCGTAGCGTGTCGTTGTGGCCAACTGGTACCTGCGTCGGGCTTCCCCCGACATCACGGTACGTCTTTCTTTTCTGTCGACTGTACTGTGCTAGACTTGCTGTCTTTAGCTTTGGACTTGACTCTGGTGGATAATTGTTAAATTGAACTGTTAATTAAAAAGTAATTTTATTTCTGCTACTTTAGCAAACCGATCTAATGAAATTTAATTGCTTCTGTTATATCTCTGTGGCTTCAATATCCTCTACACATGCCTTTATCCCTTCGGAGCTTTCCGCTCTTGGGAGGCCTCGCGGGTTCCAAGTGGTATCACGTGTATTCGGTAATCCTACCGGGTATACCTGGTATCTGGGATCCGGGTCGCTACAGTATATGTGGTCATTTGTCCTAGGTCTGGGGTTTACTACTTAATGTCTCATGTATTATTTTTGGATAGAATTATTGAAGAAAATTAGAGAATTTGTGTTCTTCCCAAGGGCCTCCCTCTCTTCCTCCCTAGCAGCAGAGATTGCATCAGATCTGGGTGTGATGCCCTAAATCTTGGAGTGATTCCAAGTTCTATCCCTTTTCCTGGGTGTGAAGCTCAGCCACCACCACCACCGTCGCCATCGGAGCCGCCAACAAGCCGCCACAACCCGTTCTCCGGCCTGTTGTCCGGAACCACGAATTTTAGAATAGATGGTTAAAAATCATGTTGGTTCTCCCAATCCAGCCATCTGATCGACCTCACATTTCGATGGTTGGTTCCCCCCGTCATCCCCTTCTTCTAGTTTAATTTTCACCTCAATCAACCCTCGTTTGCCCCTCCTCCCAATCACATCTCTCCACCCCTTACAGTCTGCCAATTAGCAGATCTATGAGACAAGCCAGATCCACAACTTTTTCCACCATCTAAACCATCTCACAAAAATACCAAAATATTTGTGCATTATCCCCACTTCCTGCCCTCTCACCCATAAAATTCCCAAAGTCCAGATCTTCCAACTTCCCTTCGGTCAAAATTCGTTTTCAGGCAGATCTCACTCTATCCTGTTTGATCTGGATTTCTGAGCCAGAAACAACTACCGAGCACAGTGTTTTTCATTTCGATCCAGACCATTGGATAGATCTGAAATTCACTTATGTCTAAGCTCTCTGAGTGCCCTTTGCAACGGCACTAGTTTCGTTCTGATCCGACACCTGATCTGGGCGTGGTGACCGTTTTCGTGGAAGCGCACACATCTGTCCCGTGACAGGCCAGCAAGAGCAGTCCACCGAGTAATTCCTCCAAAAATACGCCGGCTGCGATTCAGCCGCCGCCGACTTCAGTCATCGAAGAGGTGCCTTCCACCGACGTCCTAGCCAGCCGCCTCGACCAGAAGTCGACCGAAGCCGCCGTCCCACGTGCCGAACTCACCTGCTGCCTAGTGAGTTTGAATAGTGCCGAGTCAGACCAGCAGCCCACCTCCGCTCCAAAAGCCCTTCCGGCTTGCTACCCGTCAACCCAAGATCAGTACTCCGGGTCCCACGTTTAACCCTTTACCTCCCTGCGTAGAGTGGGAAGTAAAATTCATTGCTGTAATTATTGATTATTTACTGTACCGGGAGTACGGGTCTTGGCCGAGATCGTCTTCCCCACTCCCGGAGCGTGGAGGTATCGTCATCTCTCGCATTTGCTTATCTCGTTTGTGTTTATTTGCCGCTGCTTGAGTGATAGGATGTCTAGCCCGATCAAATAATATCATCGTTGTGAGAGAGTGTACGTGACCCGATCTGGGCACGAAGGAGTGTTGACCACCCTGACTCATTGTCGGTTTCTCAACCGTGCAGATCTACACGTTTCTCTCGCTTAGGGATGTCCGCGAGCTCATGTCTCTTGTTGAGGACATATCCTCCTCTTTTGGAACTCTGTTGGTGTCGCATTGATCGCGTCATTGCTGGTCGTGTCGCATCGTCACCTAGAGTCTCAAGTTCGCATCCAATCGGTACCGAGTCACTTGTCATCCCGCATCACTCCCGTTCCTGCACGTCCTACGTGGAACCAGCATCTTCCCGACCTTCTAACTCCTTAACCTCTCGACCTTAATTCACGATATTTAAAGGGTGATTAGAAGGCATAAAGGGGAATAATAAACTCTAAAGACTGAGTATGAAATTACCTCTACTAAGGTCCCTAAACATCGGGTCTTTGTTGGACGAATGATGCGCACTACACTCGTCGTTAAAAGTCATGCCGTAATTTTAAAAATAAATGCACTCACTCACTAAAAAGATATTAAATCCAAGTAGAGTGGTAAGAACGGGTCGATCCCAAGGAGAGGAATATTTCTAATTAAGCAAGTGAAAAAATCCTTATATTTGAAAAATCCAAATTTTGTGTGAGTTTTATGCTAAAGGAAAATAAATTGCATGAACATGGGAATAAAATAAACCTATCTAAAGAATATGAGAGGGTTGAGAACAGAATTTTGGAGGGAGTGGAGAGAGAAATAGAAGAACTCAATTGCAAAGATTAACTTTAATTGCCAAGAGGAAAGATTACAAGTCTATGAAAATGAAAATTACAACTTGCATAAAATAAAAGAACAAGGGAAGAAAAGAGTGAGGGAATTGGAAGAATAGCGCCGTCCACACGCCGTGCTGAGCCTTTGAGATGGTCTCCCCGCTTTGAAGATGAACGCCGCCTTAAGAGCACCGAAGAAGAAGATCCACCTTGAGGATTTGAGCAGAATATAGAAGAGGTGGGAGATAGAGAAGAGGAGGAAGATTAAAATCTAAGAAAAATAGTAAAATAGAAATAAAAATAGAGCAAGAGACAAATTAAAAAAACCTTAAAACGAAGAGGAATTAGAAGATGACGAAGAAGAAGAAGTTGAAGATCTTTAAGAGAGGAATAACTTTTGTGAATAGAGCAGGGAAAGAAAATGATCATAAGAGGGTGAAAAAGTGAGAAGAACAGTAAAAAACGTAAGTGTAAAAAAATGTGAAAATTGAACTTTTAAAATTAAATTATAACTTGAAAAGGAGATAGAATTTGAGGAAGTGGAAGAAAAAGAAAATCTAGATCTTTAAAAATCTAATAACTTTGATGAAGAGAGCAGGGGGAGAAAAAAGCAGAAGAAGGTGAAAAGTGGGGGAAAACGGAGGGCTGTGCACGCGGATAAATAGTAAAACTGTAAAAGATAGAACTTTAAAAAATAGGAGATAACTTAAAAAAGAGAGATCTAGCTAAAAGCGTAGAAGAAGAAGTTGAATAACTCTTAAAAACGAACAACTTTGATAAGGAAGAAAAATGAAAAGACAAACAAAAAGGCATGAAAATAGGCTAAGATCTCCGATCGATTGCTCTTGGGCGGGTATTTATAGCGCACAAGGCTTCCTTGGATTGGTTTCCTAATTGGACAAGGATCCTCCTAATTTCTCCATAAGATAATTCCATAAATATTATTTCTTATTTATCCTTCACACAATTAAGATATGGTGGCTTGCTTTGACTTGGTCAACAAGAGGAGGGGGAAAGGGGGCTGCGCCCTAGGGCATCCCTTGCCCTGGTTCTGTGACAAATTCGCCCCTGGCCCTTCTAGCAAATGCCGAGAGTGTCCTACACACATAATATTTGAATTAAATTCATAGAAAATTGTTACTTTGCGCATAAAAATCATGAGTGCTCTTAATTATGCAATGAAAAATTAATCCTCATACCCCTCAACCCCTTGTTATTCATTAATTATCCATAAATTAAGGTAATTTGCATAAAAGGCCTTGAATCAAGTGAGGTTGAGTTTAGCTATAAATATGCATAATTATCTAATTGTGTGCACTTAAAGTGATGTGTGTGACGTAAATTACCATAGAATTATGGGCACTCATCACACCCTCTAACTTACTAATTCCTAGTCCCTTAGCAATACAAATAAATTAAAATTCTGGACCAACAAGAGTTTAGAAAGTTCATACATTTATACCTAGCTCTCCCTTCACAGAATCAACCAAGGATTAGGAATCCGGAAGCATTAACGCATACTAGTCTTAGTTTGAAAATTTAGGTACATGATTAAGAATACAAACTAAAGTTCAACATCACTTGTACATTTGTAATACTAAATCCACAGCATAGACAATTACATGCCTCATTTACTATTCTAGATAGGTGTCCTTCAACTCTGCACCTCTTAGATCAGAGCATTGAGCACAATAGCTTTTGCCTGCCTTTCTTTTCTTTTCTATTTTTCATTCTCTTTTCATCAATTTTTTTTAATACACACATGATGCTGCACATCCCTTCACTGTTTAAGCGAACCTCAACTCTTGTCTTAGGAGAAGTAGGCCCGGTTACTAAGATCAGGGGTCCCCGCATACACTCACTAAAAAGATTTTAAAACCAAGTAGAGTGGTGAGAACGAGTTGATCTCACGAGGAGGAATATTTTTTTAGAACAATTTGGAGACCTCTTATATTTGTGAAAACCAAGTTTTGAGTGAGTTTTTGAAAATAGAAAATAAAAGTGTGGGAATTGAAATTGCTTAAAATTTAATCTACCTAAAGAAGATTAGAGGGTTGAGAAGAGAAATTTGGAAGGAGTGGAGACATAAAGAGAGAAGAACAATTGCACAAATTGATTATTTTTATTACTAAGAGGAAAGATTACAAGTCTATGAAAAATAAAAATTACAACTTACATAAGATTAAAAGACTGAGGGAAGAAAAGAGCCGGGAAAATAGAAGAATAGCATCGCCCAATCGTCGTGCTAAGCCTTTGAGATGGTCGCCCTGCCGTGAAGATGAACGCCGCCATGAGAGCACGAAAGAAGAGAATCTACCTTTGGGATAGGAGGAATAGAGAGGAGGAAGATGAAGATAGAAGAGGAGGAAATTAAAATAGAAATAAAAATAGAACAAGAGAAAAATAAAAATAACTTTATAACTAAGAGGAACTAGAAGATGTGGAAGAAGAAGAAGTTGAAGATCTCGAAGAGAGGAAGAACTTTGATGAAGAGACCAGAGAAAGAAGAAGATCGGAGGATGGTGAAAACGGTGGAAGAACGGTGAAAAACGCGGATGAACAGTAAATTATAGAAATTAAACTTTGAAAAATAGGAAATAACTTAAAAACGAGATAGAATTAGAAGAAGAGGAAGAAGAAGAAAATCTAGATCTTTAAAAAATGAATAACTTTTCTGAAAAGAATAAGATGAAAATAAGAGCAAAGGGGAAGAAAACTTGAGAAGAACGGAGGGATGCGTGGATGAATAGTAAAACGTAAAAAAAGAAATTTTAAAAACTAAGCTATAACTTGAAAACTAAGTAGAATTATAAGAAGAGGAGGAAGAATAAGTTGTAGATCTATGAAAAATGAAGAACCTTCTTGAAGATAATAAATCGAAAGGAAGAACATAAAGTATGAAAAAGGGTCAAGATCTCTGATTCGGTGGCTCTAGGGCGGGTTTTATGGTGTGCAGGGAGTCCAATCAATCAAATCCTAGGAGGTTGATGCTCTAATCCGACTTTCCTTCATCCAAAGAGTCCTTCCAGAGCTAAAACATGGGAAGATAGCTCCAAATTTGGGAAGATAACTCCTTTCATGGTATGATAACTTCAAATAGATCTGCCCGTTCTATTTCGAGTCCAGACTGAATTGGCGTCCACAGCAGTGGTCCCTCATTCTATGGTGGCGTCTTCCAAAACGGTCTCCAATTCCTTATTTCCATATTTTACCTTTTTCTTGCTTCTTCTTTTTTTTCGCACCAAGGAATGGGCGTCTGAGTATGTGGACGCTAATTCCTTTTTCCATTTTTTCATGATTTTCATTCCATTTTCGTACAAGGAATGTGCGCCTTTCCGCAAAGTCGCTAATTCTTGAATTGGCGTCTCTCCAAGCAGGCACTCATTAATTGGCACCTGGGCCTCCGGCCGCTGATTCTTTTTCTTAAAGAAATGGTGTCCATACCTTTGGTCGCCAATTCCTGCAATAGAGAAAATTATTTGTAAATTCCATAAATAAGTTATGCAATTTATCTCTTATGCAAGTCCAATTCTCACATGGTCATTGTGGCCCAAAATGATGGTTAATTTCATGCAAACTCAAATTAATTGTAAGAATGAAGTTAACTACCCAAATTACATAACCATGATCATTAAGTGCTTATAGATGATAAATGTGGTGCAAATTATGATATGAAATATGACACTCATCAATGAGCACACTTGTCCAGTAGGTATCTTCGCATCAACGTGAAGTCAATGTTTAAGTAATTAGCATTTTAGCTCTAGAACGTAAGGTAAATAAAATACGATGAATCATGCGAATAAAACCAAAGTAACAACGCAATTGTCCATAGAAATAAGAGAGTTCATGTAGAATAAGAGAATGATCTAGCAAGAATTTAATGTGGTCTTTCATTAACGAGAATGTACTTGCATGTAAAAAGAATGTACTTTTCATAACCATAAAGGCTATGTACTAGAAAGTCATGTAACAAGAATGTAATAATTCTATGAGAGCCTCGTGGTTTTCACCCGTTTATAAAAAAAGTACTCCTGGCACAATGTGGTGACAATGTTCATCATACCCCATGTTTACAGTATGTTTCTGGCTATCTGTCGAGGGGGCTAGTGTCGAGCCCTTGGACACTGTCTGTGCCCGCTCTTGCATCTTCAAGTTATAAATCAAGCTACTTCCATGAGAAATATAAATAATGTAGGTCGATAATAAAAAGTTCAAACTATAGTTCATGATAACAACATCAAGGTAAGAATGCACCAATTATGAATATGAGAGTTCCAAGGTTGAATTAAGAACAAGGTCATGCTACGGGAGGAATCCGATAGCATAACGGTACATTCAATAGTTTCCATAACTCATTAATAATTTATTGAGTAAAATTTTAGGTTCTAGACAATCAATAGACCATCTAGGAACATAGAAAAATCACCCTGTAGGTCAAACCTTGGGTTAAGAACACTTGAAACAGAAAATAGTCATGCCTGGGCCGTTTCTTGAAGAGGCGGTCATGAAAGGACCGCTATTATAAAGTAACGGTTCGGTCAGGACCACTACTAGACAGAGTCGACGCCAGAGTGTGAAAGAGTCGACACAAGGATCAGTCTGGCAGAAAATGGTCATGGGAGGGCAGCTACTTGATAGTGGCGGTCTCCTGATGGCCGCAACTAGCCAGGGTTCAGAAAACGTCGGTATGATATGTGCTTTCTAATCCATTGGGCTTTTAGGGTACAACCAGTTTGGTATCCTAGTGGGAATCCCAGGCTCGCAGAGATTTACGGAGGCCTTGAAACAAGATCACTTAGTCCGGTGGAAGGTATATCCAACGGAAAGGATCACAAGTCCAAGAGAGTGTGCCTATAAGTGCAAGTGTAACTAATGACATCGTACTGGAATACGTGCCATATACTTAAGAAAGACTCAAGATGAGAGTGAAACGTATAGAAACAGCGATCAAATCATCCATGAAACAAGTCCATAAAGCATATGAAATATTACTTTAATACAAGAGTATATGGTTTAGACATGAAATTAACATATATGAAAAAGAAAGTTAAAACATGCTAACATGAAATCATACGTAGCAGAAATCATGAATAACTTCTAACCATGAGGAGGTGCCAGGAATAGCAGGGCTAAGGCACGATTACTATCAAGTATACTATGGATTACATATATGTATACACAGGCTACAGAAAATATGTAGCGGTCAAGGCATGGCCGCTATAATAAATTAACGGTCTATTGGGCGACCGCTATACGGATATAGCAGTCTCAGAGAGACCGTTTCCTTCCTGCTACAGACAGAAGTTAAAACGGTATGCAAGGCCAATTCTAAAGCAAATAATACATGAAAATCATGCTAGACAGATAGATATGACATGATAGAACAAAATTAAGTCACGAAGATGCATGGGTTACATGGATTAGGCCAAAGTTATCATCTTTTCTATTAAGGTGCAGGGATATGCATGTAGAAATAGGTTGAATGCGCAGTCAGGATAAAACATCAAATACGACGTGTATAATTAATGAAAACAGGATGGAACATAGGGCTTTTGTTCCTAACATGATGTTTGAGCCGTTCATGAGATAACCTACCTCTGAAAAAGGCTATAGACTTCGATTTTTAGACTGGAAGACGATGTTGGCTCCTACGCGTCCTACGTGGAATCGACTATTTTCTGGCCTTCTAATTCTTTACCTGTGATGCGCTCCAACACCCGTCGTTTAAAAATACTGTGCCACAATTTTAAAAATTAACAGGACTCACTAACTTAAAAATATTAAAATTTAAGCAAAGTGGTGAATACGGGTCGATCCTACGGGGGAAGAAAGATTTTATTTTAAATAAGTTAGAAAAATCTTATGTTTTGAAGAGCGAATCTTTGAGTGCGATTAAACTAATGAAAAGGAAATAAATTGCATGAAAATAAACTAAAGAATATGAGAGGGGTAAAAAAAAGAGAAATTGGAAGAGATAGAAAGAAGAAAATATCAAAATTTACAAAGATGACTTTTATTTCTATGAAAGTGAAATAGTACAATCTATGAAAAATGAAAATTACAACTTTGAAATAAAAAAAGAAAAGGGAAGAAAATTGTAACCAAGAGATGGACGAAGAACGCCGCCGTCTCCTCGCCGAGCCTTTGAGTGGATCACCCCGCCTTGGAAGCCGACGCCGTGAGAGGACCGAGAGATGAATAACTGCCTTGGGGTGTGTGAAGAAATAGGGAAGAGAGAGATAGATAGAAGAAGTAGGAAAAGATCAAGTTGAAAACATAATAAAATTATATTGAAAATAGGGGGTTATAAGAAGGAGAATAACTTAAAATATAGAGAGAATTATAAGAAGTGGAAGAACAGAAAGTTGTAGAGGGCGAAGAGAGGAAGAAAGTTGCTGAATAGCTCAAAGATAGAAAACATGAGGAAGACAGTGAAAAAAATGATAAATCAGGATCTATCGGTGCCGATGAATAGTGAAATAGTAAACGATAGAACCTTTGAAAACTGACTATAACTTAACAACGAGGAAGATTTAGAGGATGCGATAGAAGAAGAAAATCTAGATCTACAAGAGAGAGAAATTTTTTGTGAAGAACTCAGAGAGAAAAGAAGATCGGAAGGGGTTCAAAACGGAGAAATATTATAGACTATCATCTCGGATGAAAAGTAATATGCCAAGATAGAATTTAGAAAAACGTGCAATAACTTGACAACGAAAAGGAATTAGAGGAAGAGATAGAAAGATAAAATGTAGAGCACTTAACAATGAAGAACTTTTGTGAAGACAATAAATTAAAATGACGAACATAATAATATGTAAAGAGACTAATAACAAGACTAAACTCTCAAGAACACCAAAAATAGAACCGAACAACAATAGAAAACCCACAACCCAAAACTCTCAAGCTCTCCCTACGTAACACTCTTCAAAAACCAAAAGAGAACTCTCTCACCTCCATAATAGAACCCCATTTTATAGTGCCAAAAATCACCCCCATTACATGTGAACACTCATTGCCATTTTTGTTGAAACTCTAGCCCTCTTTCTGCCCACTTTGAAGAATTTGTGTGAAGGCCAACCACCCTCGTCGAATGATTGCACTGAGGCTTGTGCTGGGAGAAGATGGCCGTTGATGAAGGGCCTTTGACCACGTGAGAGGGGGGCTCGCGTGAGAAGGCCTTGGTCTCTCCTCCACTGAAGCCAGCTGCCGTGTTGACCTTCTTGACCGAAGCCTCCTTGCGTGAATCACAGTGCGAAGGCTGCGCCCGAACCTGCTGACCCGCGTGAAGCTCGCTCGCGTGAACATGGTCGCTCGAAGAAAACCGCCCACCGGACCACCTTGGCCGACCTGCCGCATTCGCTGACCCGCGAGAAGGAGGCCACTCCCTCCTCTAACTTGCCGAGCCCACCAACGGAAGGCTGGCCATGTGAAGCCTGCAACCGCGCTCGTGTGAAGCCTCGTCGACCTGCGCATGAGCCACGCCGCCACGTCGCCCTTCGCTCAGCCTCGTCGACCTGCACGTCCGTGCCACCTTGCGAAGACCCGCCTGCGACGTGAAGAAGTTGCTCAAAGGCCAGTTGCGAACCAGTATATGCATGCCAAAAGCATGCAACGTGATGAGTATATATATATATATATAAGCAACATATATATATATATATATATATATATATATATAATATAACGTTGCATATATGCATGCCTTTGGCATGCAACGTGTTATACATATGTAATATATTTATATAGTGTATAATATATATATATTATATATAGTCATTTGTTTCTCTTTTTTTTCTTTTTTTTTCTTAATGGGCTTTGACTCATTATTGTGCAGACTTGTAGAGTGCTTGCCATTGTCCTCTTCATGCCTATAAAAAAAGTAAAATTATTTATTAAAATTACTTAATTCTATCAAACTAAATATTTTGATCTAGATTGGAATTAAGTGTGATAAGTGCACATTTATTAATATTAAAACTCATAAGAATGTGATATAACATCAATTATCATGTAAAAATTAATGCACACTCATCACACCCCCCAACTTACTCATTGCTAGTCCCTTAGCAATGCAAACACTTTAAGATTAAGGACCAACAAGAGTTTGCAAAGTTCATACGTTCATATCTAACTTTTCCTTCATAGAATTAAGCAAAGATTAGGAATTCGGAAACGTTAACACATACTAGTCTTAGATTTGAAAATTAAGGTACATGATCAAGAATTCAACTCAAAATTTAATAGCACTAGTGCATGTATAAATACTAAATGCACAGCGTAGATAATTACATCCCCAATTTACTATTCCAAATAAGTGCCTTTCAACTCTGCACCTCTTAGTCAGAGTAATATATATATAGTGTATAATATATATATTATATATATAGTCATTTGTTTCTCTTTTTTTTCCTTTTTTTTCTTAATGGGCTTTGACTCATTATTGTGCAGACTTGTGGAGTGCTTGCCATTGTCCTCTTCGTGCCCGTAAAAAAAGTAAAATTATTTATTAAAATTACTTAATTCTATCAAACTAAATATTTTGATCTAGATAGGAATTAAGTGTGATAAGTGCACATTTATTAATATTAAAGCTCATAAGAATATGATATAACATCAATTATCATGTAAAAATGCACACTCATCACACCCCCCAACTTACTCATTGCTAGTCCCTTAGCAATGCAAACACTTTAAGATTAAGGACCAACAAGAGTTTGCAAAGTTCATACATTCATATCTAACTTTTCCTTCATAGAAATAAGCAAAGATTAGGAATCCGGAAACGTTAACACATACTAGCCTTAGATTTGAAAATTAAGGTACATGATCAAGAATTCAACTCAAAATTTAATAGCACTAGTGCATGTATAAATACTAAATGCACAGCGTAGATAATTACATCCCCAATTTACTATTCCAAATAAGTGCCTTTCAACTCTGCACCTCTTAGTCAGAGTATTAAGTGTACAAATTTTTTGTCTGTCTTATTGCTTTGTCCCGTTTGGGATCTTTTCTTTCTTTCTTTTTTTCAACATACATGATGCTGCACTACCCTTCACTGTTTCACACGAATCTCGAACCAGGTCCGGTTTCGCAGATCAAGGTTCCCTTTTCCTTTTGACGCGAACCTCAACACGTCTTAGGTGAAGTAGGTCCGGTTACTCAGATTCGGAGCATTTTTCATGGTATTTTCTTTTCTCAATTTTTTTAATTGTGCTTTTGCACTAATTTGATGGATAACTTGGCAGAAAACTTATAAAAGATCTCTCTTTTTTAAGAAGTGTAGAATATCAGGTAACATACCCAAAATAGTAGAAGACTTGTCCTGCATGTTTCATTAGCGTGCAACGTGATTTTCATTTTTTTAAAGTACACATGAACTTTTAAAGAGATTCTTAGATCAATTTTCCATGGCTAGATTAAATAAAATTTCCATCATCCTTCTCCCTAGTCTTTTCAATTCAAGCATGAATCATGAAACTTAAAATGGGGATTTCCATGGCTAGATTCTCATGCAACACTGCAGGGTATCAAGCAAGAACTCATTGTATTCTCATGAAATATTTTTTTCTTTCTCTACCCCCAACTTAAATGACATTATCCTCAATGGCATATGTAATAGAAAGATCAAAGAACAAGTAAACATAGAATATGGTTGGGATGGAAGGATACAACCTGGTGGGCGGGGCAAAGTGACGACGACTCCTTCTCTTCTTGGCCTGACAACTGAAAAATAAACACACTAAAATAGAACATCAAATCATAAATATTTTGGGTTGCCTCCCAGAAGCACTAAGTTTACCGTCTTCAGCCAGACGCATGAGAGCTCAAATAGGAATTCATTCTAGATCATAGAATGTTATGGATTCTTTTGGTGATAACAACTCATTTTCCAAGTATGGTTTTAACCTTTGATCGTTAACAGTAAAAATATGACCATTTTGGGGATTCGGAATTTGAACAGTTCCATGGTCAAATGCCTTAACAACAATGAACGGTCCATCCCATCTGGATTTCAACTTACCAGGGAACAAGCGTAGCTGTGTGTTAAAAAGTCAAACCTTTTGATTTTCATGAAAAATTTTCCTGTGAATATGCTGATCGTGGAAGGCTTTGGTTTTAGCTTTATAAATCTTGAAATTTTCATAGGCTTTGTTTCTTAGTTCCTCTAGCTCATTGAGTTGTAGGGCTCTTTGGGCTCCATCTTGAGTTAAGTCAAAGTTGACTTGCTTAATGGTCCAATAGGCTCTATGTTCAAGCTCTATGGGCAAGTGGCAGGCTTTTCCAAAAATGAGACGATATGGAGACATGCCAATGGGAGTCTTAAAGGCAGTTCTATAGGCCCAGAGTGCATCATCTAGTCTCTCGGACCAATCTTTTCTATCAGGCCGAACTGTCTTATGCAAGATGTTTTTTATCTCTCTATTGGAAACCTCCACCCGGCCACTGGTTTGGGGATGATAGGGGATAGCGAGCTTATGTGTGATGCCATATTTGTGAAGCAAAGCTCGGAATTAGAAGTTCGTGAAATGGGACCCCCCATCACTAATCATAGCTCTAGGACACCCAAATCTAGAAAAGATGTTCTTCTTGACAAATTTCATTACCACTTTATGATCATTTGTCCTAGTAGCAACAGCCTCTATCTATTTCGAAACATAGTCGACCGCCACCAAGATGTACTCATTGCCAAAGGACGGTGGAAATGGTCCCATGAAATCAATACCCTAAACATCAAAAATTTCTACAACCAGAATGGAGTTTAGCGGCATCATATCCTTTTTTGAATTACTACCCACGGCTTGACACCTTAAACAAGTTTGGAAAATTCATAAGCATCTTTGAATAAGGTGGGCCAATAGAATCCACTCTATAAAACTTTCGCCGTTGTTTTCTTTCCTAAAAATGTCCCCCACAGGCGAGATTATGACAGAAGTTTAAAACAGATTGTTGCTCCTCCTCGGGGACACATCTTCTTATTATTTGATCGTGACCCATGTGAAACAGCTCGGGATCCTCCCAAAAGTAGTGCTTAACCTTTGAAAAGAATCGATCCTTCTCCTATCTAGACCACCCTCTTGGAATCTGTCTTACCACTAGGTAATTGACTATGTGAGCGTACCAGGGGGTTGAGTTGTGAGAGATGGAAAGTATTTACTCATCAGGGAAGGAATCAGACATAGGAGCACTTTCAGGAATCACAATCCTAGACAAGTGATCAGCCACAACATTCTCTAACCCCTTCTTGTCCTTGATTTCAAGATCAAATTCTTGTAGCAAGAAAATCCATCTAATCAAACGGGGTTTAGCATCCTTCTTGGTGAGCAGCTATTTCAAGGCAGCGTGATCTGAATAAACAATGACTTTGGCCCCCAAAATATACTAACGAATTTTTTCTAGGGCAAACACAACAGCCAGAAGTTCTTTCTCTATGGTAGTATAATTCAATTGAGCATCGGCGAGAGTGCGACTCGCATAATAGATTACCACTTGTTTCTTATCAATTCTCTGTCCCAAGACAGCTCCTATGGCATAGTCGGAGGCATCGCACATGATTTCAAATGGGAGCGACCAATCAGGAGACTGTAGGATTGGGGCTTGAGTGAGGGCCACTTTAAGAGAGTGGAAAGCCTCACGACAAGACTCGTCTAGTTGGAATGGAGTGTCCTTGGCTAGGAGCTTAGTGAGCGGACGAGTAATGGTAGAGAAGTTCTGAATGAATCTTCTATAAAAACCCGCATGGCCAAGAAAAGAGCGGATTTGCTTGACAAACGAAGGGGGAGGAAGATTGAAAATTAGATCAACCTTAGACTTGTCTACTTCTATCCCCCTCTCTGAAACAACATGGCCTAACACAATGTCTTCTCTTATCATAAAGTGACTTTTCTCCCAGCTAAGTACTAGATTAGATTTAATGCATCTGGCCAGCACCTTCTGCAAATTCTACAGGCAACAATCAAATGAGTCACCAAAAATTGAGAAGCCATCCATGAAAATCTCCAAGAATTCTCCCACTATTTCAGAAAAGATTGTCATGATACACCGCTGAAAGATGGCTGGGGCATTACAAAGCCCAAACGACATTCTTCTAAATGCAAACGTGTCATACGGACACATGAATGTAGTTTTTTCCTGATCTTCTGGGTAGATAGCAACCTGATTGTACCCGGAGTATCAATACAAAAAGCAAAAATATCTTTGTCTGGCCAATTTCTCCAAAATTTGATCAATAAACGGGAGAAGGAAATGATCTTTCTTTGTCCTTGAGTTCAATTTTCTGTAATCAATACAGATTCTCCACCCCGTAGTCTCATTGGCACCTCCTCACCCTTCTCATTTTGGATTACGGTCAGCCCAGATTTCTTTGGAACAACTTGTGTAGGTCTGACCTACTTACTATCAGAGATGGGATATATAATCCTGGCATCCAACCACTTCACCACCTCCTACTTAACCACCTCTTTCTTGTTAGGATGCAACCGGCGCTACATCTTCCTGCTCGACTTGGCATTGTCCTCTAAATAGATATGGTGCACACAAATATCGGACTGATTCCCTTAAGATCTGTCATCGACCAACCTATTGCCCCCCTATACTCCTTAAGGACCGTTAAGAGTTGGGCTTCCTGAGCAGAAGTGAGGTTGGAGGCAATGATGACATGTAGAGTGTGATTAGGTCCTAGATATGCATATTTAAGGGAGTCCGGGAGAGGCTTGAGTTCCAGAGCAGGAGGATGTTCTAGAGATGACAAGATTGGTTCAGATTGAAGTACAGGAAGTGGTTCTACCCTAGACTAGAGTGTAGAAGAGAGAGGAGAATTCTGAAACATGCTACCCTCTTCTAGGGTGTCCTCGATGTCATCCGGACTTTCATCAATCACCTCCTCAAAGATATCAATGATATTGCATTCTTCTTCGTGGTCCGGGTATTGAGAAGCCTTAAAAACATTCAAAGCAACCTTCTCTCCTCCAAATGATATATCCATCTTTCCCGTGGCACAATTGATGTTGGCCTTAGCAGTCGCTAAAAATGGACGTCCCAAAATGATAGGTGTGTGCTTTAGATCTTGGGATGAGGCCATATCCAAAATGATAAAATCCACTAGGAAATAACATTCATGCACTTTAACAATGACATCCTCCAACAAACCCCTTAGAGTTTTCACTGATCTATCCGCCAATTGAAGGATGATTGAAGTGGGTTTTAACTCCCGCAAATCAAACTGCTCATAGATAAAGGTGGGCAAAAGATTCACGCTAGCACCTAAGTCTAGCAATGCTCGATCAAAAGTGACTCCACCTATATCACATGAGATTAAAGGGGCTCCGGGGTCCTTCAATTTTTTTGGCAAATGATTCATCAAAATAGCACTCACATCCTCAGACAAGCAGATCTTTTGAGTCACCGCCCTTGGCTCCCTCTTTGGAGTACAAAGCTCTTTCAAAAATTTTGCATATGCCGGCACATGCTTGATTGCATCCAAGAGTGGAATATGGATATTCACCTGTTTAAACAATTCCACTAATTATTCCTATTGTAGTAGTGGTTTCTTGTGAGTTTTCGGCTTTAGAGCATCGGGAAAAGGGACCTTAGGCACATAGTCTTGGGGTCCTTCATCAACTTTTGCCTTTCCTTTATCCAACCTCTTCTCTCCATTTAACAATTACGGGCTCCTCTTTCTCATCACTCTTCTCTTGGGCCTCTTGGCCCGAACTACTGCCAACTTCCTTAGTCCTATAAGGATTATCTAAAGCTTTCCCGCTCCTAAGAGAAGAGATTGCCTTAGCATTCTCAAATTGGGGACTTGCAGGAGGCGGCGGCTGAGGTTGGTATGGTTGAGGAAGAATAGGAACTCTTTGGGGGAAGTCCGGAGGTTGGTTCCTAGGGTTAGCCATGGGCTGGCTAGGAAGTTGACCCACCTCTCTCCTTACATTACTTGCTGCTAATTACCCTATCTGACCTTCCAACTTAACAATAGATTATTGCTGAGAAAGAATGAGCTGTTGGAGTTTGTCGAATTTTTCATCAAAATTAGGCTGCAGAGGTTGAGGAGGAGGAGGTTGGAAAGAAACTTGAGCTTGAAAACGGTTTGGAGGATATTGATGGTATTGGCCTTGAAAATGCTGAGTAGAAGGTTGATGATACGGGGCCTGAGAATGCTGAAAAGGAGGTTGGACATATTGGCGTTGAACTTGTTGATAAGGAGATGAATAAGACTGAGCTGGAAAGGGTTGTTTTTGAAAAGAGGGATTAGATTGGATAGATAGACCTTGCTGAGATTTTCAAGAAAAATTCGGGTGGTTTCTCCAACCTGGATTGTAGGTGTTAGAATAAGGATCATAAGGAGGCTTAGAGACACCCTGAGCAGCGAAGATTTATTCTTGGATGATTGGGGGAAGCTGGGCTGCAGTGGGGCAATCAGTTACCACATGATCGGGGCTAGAGCAAAGAGCACAGATCACATATCTCTTCATGACTGGGAGTTAAGAATGGTTGAGGTTGAGGGGCTGAAGAAGAAGAAGGTTCATACCTAGATAACAACTGATCTAGCTTTTGAGTTACAAGATCAACCTTCTCTATCTTCTGTGCCAATAACTCTATTTTGTTCAATTTCTGAGTCAAGGCATTTATGTCTATCCTGTTCTCACACTCACCTTGGCTCTTCACTTCATAAAGCCCACCCTTCTTAGCTGGCCCAATCGTTCTCTCATAGGATGAGAGCGAGGCATGACTAATTGAATTTTCACTGAGCATTTCAAATAAATCATATGTCTCATCTTCGCTTTTACTCATAAATGCTTCCCCACATGAAGCATCCACCATTTGACGATAACTATCAGTCAATCCCTCATAGAATGCTTGAATTATTTGCCATCTTGACAGACCATGATGCGGGCATTTCCTTAACAAATCTTTCAACATATCCCATGCCTCATGGATTTGTTCTCCAGGGTTTTGTGAAAATCCAGTTATCGCTCTTCTCATGGTATTGGTTCGCCCTATGGGATAGAATTTTTTCAAAAATTCTTTTTATATTTCTGCCCAAGTGTCAATTGATCTACCCAAGGCTCCTAACTAATATTTGACTTTGTCTTTAAGAGAGAATGGGAAAAGAGTCACCCTGAGAGCATCATCAGAGAAGTTTGGGATTTTCACAGTTAAGCAAATCTGGAGGAACATCCAGATGTCTATAGGGATCCTCATTGGTATTACCATAGAAGGATGGCAACATTTGAATGGTGCTTGATTTAATTTCATATTGGGCTGCTTGATTTTGAGGTGCTTGGGTATAAAATGAAGGTTGGTATTGATCGTGCAAGAAATATTCATTCATTTGCTTGGGAGCGACTTGGTGAATTTGTTGTTGATTCTGGTTGTGGTCTGGCATGAGGTTAGGTTGATGGTGAGTTCTGGAATGCACTAACATCTCAATCTCTCCTATAGGTCCTAGCAGAGGCGGGTGTAGGGATCTCCTACCTTGCATGCAATGCAAAAAGGGCCCAAAGGGAGAGTTGTTTGTGTAGGGATTTATGATTTTTTTTTATGATGCAAATGCAATAACAACTATATGAATTATGCAAAAATGATAGTTTTTTTTATTTTTTATTTTTTACAAAAGAGGAGTCGGGACCTGCTACCAAGTTGGTTCACCGGTCAGGTAAGAGGTGGGGTTGTGGGAGGCTTCCCCTAATTTCGTAGGGACCTAATTAAATAACCACAAGTCCGCTTATAGCGTTTGCCGTTGACCTCTAGCCTTAGACACCAGTTTTTGAAATAGCAACAAATTTTAAAACTTCTTTTTAACCTTCTAAGGGTAATCTAACTCCGAGGTACTTCTTGGTACAACCTGCTCAGCTTCCGTGAGAGAATCCACGGGTGCAGGGACTTATGGAGGTCTTGAAAAAGGAAATTACAGTCCAAAGAGACGGAGTGCTCAATGGAGGGTCCTTCTAATTTCAAGAGAGGTGTGCCTATGTTGCCCTTAAAAGGGGGAAATAGAGAAGAAGAGAAAGGAGAAGAAGAGGAAGATGATGATTTTTTTTCTTTTTCTTTCAAATGATGTAAAAATAAAGAAAAAATGCACAATGGATGAAATTGATGCAACTAAAATTAGGACATGATATCATGAGACAAAAGTTTTTTGTTTTTAATTCCAGATTTTTGATTTGTTTTTTAGTTTTTTAATTTTTTTATAAGAAAAGATGAATAAATGAAGAATATTAACTAAAAATATCAAACAACATGTAAATCAAATAAAATAAGAACTAAACTTATGTTTTTGAAGTTTTTTGGACTTTTGATTATTTTAAATTTTTAAAAAGTTATTTTTTTCTTTTTTTTAAAAAGAGAGATAAATAAAATATAAATAATAACTAAAAATACTAATTAACATGCAACTTAATGAAAAATAAAGTCTAAAATCATGATTTTTATGTTTTCCAGGTTTTATAATTTTTCAAGAATTGTTTGTATTTTTTAAGAATTTATCTGATTTTTTTGAGATTTTTCAGAAATTTAAAAAATAGAACATGTACCTACGCTTATTGACCTTTAGCGACGCTTGATTTTCTAGGATATTCCAGAATGAATTCCAGCTCTATGTAGTGACAGAAATAGACTTTCAGCGACGCTTCCTGACTTTCTGCGATAGATTATTTCCCTTAAATTTTAGGTCTGAATTTTTAATATTTTTTTAATTTTATGATTTTTTTCCTGCAAAATAAAAACTTAAAAATTAATATACAAATGAAAAATAAGAATATACAATCATTAAAAAAAATTTCCTCCTCGACAACGGTGCCAAAAATTGATGTGCTTCGACACCCGTCGTTTAAAAATGCCGTGCCATAATTTCAAAAATTAACCGACTCACGCACTTAAAAATATTGAAATTCAAGCAAAGTGGTGAATACGGGTCAATCCCACAGGGAAGAAAGATTTCATTTTAAATAAGTTGGAAAAATCTTATGTTTTGAAGAGCGAATCTTTGAGTGTGATTAAACTAATGAAAAGAAAATAAATTATATGAAAATAAACTAAAGAATATGAGAGGGGTAAAAAAAAGAGAAATTAGAAGAGATAGAAAGAAGAAAATACCAAAATTTATAAAGATTACTTTTATTTTTATGAAAGTGAAATAGTACAATATATGAAAAATAAAAATTACAACTTTGAAATAAAAAGAGAAAATGTAAGAAAATTGTAGCCAAGAGATAGACGAAGAACGATGCCGTCTCCTCGCCGAGCATTTGAGTGGATCACCCCGCCTTGGAAGCCGACGTCGTGAGAGGACTGAGAGATGAATAATCGCCTTGGGGTGTGTGAAGAAATAGGGAAGAGGGAGATAGATAGAAGAAGTAGGAAAAGACCAAGTTGAAAACACAATAAAATTATATTAAAAATAAGGGATTAGAAGAAGAAGAATAACTTAAAATCTAGAGGAAAGAAGAAAAAGTTGTAGAGGGCGAAGAGAGGAAGAAAGTTGCTGAATAACTCAGAGACAGAAAACGTGAGGAAGACAGTGAAAAATATGAAAAATCAGGATCTATCGGCGCGGATGAACAGTGAAATCGTAAGCAATAGAACCTATGAAAACTGACTATAACTTAAAAACGAGGCAGATTTAGAGGACGTGATAGAAGAAGAAACTCTAGATCTTCAAGAGAGGAAAATTTTTTTGTGAAGAACTCAAAGAGAAAAAAGATTGGAAGGGCTTCAAAACGGAGGAATAGCAGAGACTATCATCTCGGATGAAAAGTAATATGTCAGGACAGAATTTAGAAAAACGTGCAATAACTTGACAATGAAGAGGAATTAGAGGAAAAGGTAGAAAGATAAAATGTAAAGCACTTAAAAGTGAAGAACTTTTGTAAAAATAATAAATTGAAATGATGAACAAAATAACATGTAAAGTGACTAATAACAAGACTAAACTCTCAAGAACACCAAAAACAGAACAGAACAACAATAGAAAACCCACAACCCAAAACTCTCAAGCTCTCCCTACGTAACACTCTTCAAAAGCCAAAAGAGAACTCTCTCACCTCCACAATAGAACCTCATTTTATAGGGCCAAAAATCACCCCCATTCCATATGAACACTCGTTGTCATTTTTGTTGAAACTCTAGCCCTCTTTCTGCCCACTTTGAAGAATTTGTGTGAAGGCCAACCACCCTCGTTGAATGATTGCACTGAGGCTTGTGCTGGGAGAAGATCACCATTGATGAAGGGCCTTTGACCACGTGAGAGGGGGGCTCGCGTGAGAAGGCATTGGCCTCTCCTCCGCCGAAGCCAGCTGTCGTGTTGACCTTCTGGGCCGAAGCCTCCTTGCGTGAATCACGGTGCGAAGGCCGTGCCCGAACATGCTGACCCGCGTGAAGCCCGCTCGAGTGAACATGGTCGTTCGAAGAAAACAGCCCACCGAACCACCTTGGCCAACCTGCGGCTTTCGCTGACTCGCGAGAAGGAGGCCGCTCCCTCCTCTGACTTGTCGAGCCCGCCAGCGCGAAGGCTGGCCATGTGAAGCCTGCAATCGCGCCCGTGTGAAGGCTCGTCGACCTGCGCATGAGCCACGCGGCCACGTCGCCCTTCGCTCAGCCTCATCGACATGCGCGTCCGTGCCACCTTGCGAAGACCCGCCTGCGACGTGAAGAAGTTGCTCGAAGGCCAACTGCGAACAAGTATATGCATGCCAAAAGCACGCAATGTGTGTGTATATATATATATATATATATATATATATATATATATGCAGCATATATGCATGTCTTTGGCATGCAACGTGTTTTATATATATATATATATATATAATATATAACGTTGCATATATGCATGCCTTTGGCATGCAACGTGTTTTATATATATATATATATAATATATATATATATATATAATATATAATATATAACGTTGCATATATGCATGCCTTTGGCATGCAACGTGTTATATATATGTAATATATATATATATATAGTATATAATATATATATTATATAGATAGTCATTTGTTTCTCTTTTTTCTTTTCTTTTCTTTTCTTTTTTTTCTTAATGGGCTTTGGCCCATTATTGTGCAAACTTGTGGAGTGCTTGTCATCGTCCTCTTCGTGCCTGTAAAATAAGTAAAATTATTTAGTAAAATTACTTAATTCTATCAAACTAAATATTTTGATCTAGATTGAAATTAAGTGTGATAAGTGCATATTTATTAATATTAAAGCTCATAAAAATGTGATATAACATCAATTATCATGTAAAAATGCACACTCATCAACCCGCTTGACCTAAATTCACAAAATTTGGAGGATAGGTAGAAGACATAATGGGAAACGAATAACTCTGAAGACACAACTTGAAATTACCTCATCTGGAGCTTCTAATTTCCTGTTCTTTTTGGGAGAAACTCGTTCCTTTGCGAACTGCAAGGAACTAGCCACTTCCGAGGGTTCTAACTTTTTAACGGCTTGACCTCCTAGCACGAAAGTTTGAGAGAAGTTAGACAACATAAAGGAGAATAAAATCTTCTAAAGAACTAACCAGAGATAATATCTCCTTACCTTCGAAACACGCGATCCAACATTAGGGTTCGCACGGGTCTATGTTAGGGCCTATTTATAGAGTTTGAGTTAGGGCTGAGGATTAGATCGATTTGGAAGTCCTATTTGGGGTTAAGATCGATCCCAACGTGTCCTAGATAGGTTTACATGTCAGGTAGCTTCAAACCATAAGGGTTAGGATGGGGAAAATCCCATTCTTCCACGTTTCTAAGAGTCCCGTTTTCGAAACTAAATAGCGGTCATTTCTGGACAGTCGCTTCAATATGGCAGTCTTGTGATAGACCGCCACCTTCTAAGGTGCCAGAATTTGAATTGTCTTCAAACTCCTCCCTATTTATCTTATTTATCCATTAAAAATCCCTAATTACGTCTGTTGGACCCCTTGGTGAGTTTGATGATTTAGTTTTAATGTTGACAAAACTTGTGTGCATGTTTGTGTGCATGTGGTGTGCAAAGTATCCATTGTTGATTGAATGACTATCAAGGATCTAATGCAAAATATGATAACCTTGCTTTGCAGGACTGAAATTCATGGTGAATATCCTCTTGAAGTCAAAAGATTGAATGAACAAGTACCGCGTCATCAACAAGTCCAAACAGGTTGAAAATACCATGCAATAACCACTACAAGAAAATGGTAAGATCCAATATTGCAAAACATTCATTGGGATTGTGAAGGTAACAAATGTTCACTCTTATGTATTTCTGGAAGGCTTTGGATGGAACTTGCATATTGAGTAATCATGTGTTATGAAGACTGGTTGAAAATAGTTCTTTTGGGTTTCACACCTTGCTCATATTCATGCCAATAGGTCATTCATGTTAGGTGTGTCTCATTGATCTTCAAAGAGCATTCTTGCATATTCTTTTAGAGTTTTAAAAGATGAAATCAGTTCATGGTTTGTAATGCAAACATTGGTTGAAACTTAGCATCACATTGAGCATTCATGTCAATTAAAAATAAGGATGATTGTTGCTTGGTTTGATTGAGATTTTCATGTTGTGAATTGGTTTCATGGTGTTCATTTAGTTGTTTTTACATTGGGGTAACATGCAAACACTTAACGCATATCAATCCTTTACATTAGTCCCTCAAAACCCTCAAAAATCTGGATTTTACTGAACGTTGGTTGACCGGCCCTAGGCCACCGGTCGATTGGATTTAACAAAATGCAAAGGGGGATTTCTTGAGAAATTCAGGTCGACCGACCGAGAGGTTCCGGTCGACTGAAATTTTCAAAATACTCCAGCCCCGGGCCTGTAAAATTCTGGTTGACCGCTAGACCCGTGTTGGTCGACCGGCAGCGGCGAAAACCCAAAAACGTGAATCCAAAAACCCACTAAACCAAACCCTATTATGCTCAAACTTTACCCCTTTGCCCCTAGGGTCTATATACACATGCTAAGGGGGTTTTCTATGGGTTTGTTGAATGGTTTATGTGTCTTTTGGGCTCTCTACCTTGGCTATAAAGATGAGTTACGAATTTGAGAAGGTAAGAACCTTAATGTGTTTGTTCTCTATCTTGTAGGTGAAGAAAAGGGGGAAAAGAAGGAGGATCTCTTGAAGGAAGGTTTTGATCTACATCCAAGCATTTTTGGAGCTCGTGGCTGAAGAAAGAAAGGAGCGGAACGAGAAGAGGAACACGTGGACGTTCTCATCGTCAACATCCGGCCACCCTCCGACTTGAAGCTTAGAGAAGGATTTCTACAACCCCTTTCTACTCATGGGGATTCACTTCTACATCTTGGTTGCATCTATTTGAGTCATTTTCTTTTGGTTTACAAGCATGTATTGAACATTTCTTTCATTTTCCGAACTCCAACTTTGTGTGTGTGTGAAATCATCGGTGAACGGTTGAGGTTCTTTGTGCTGCGGTGTTGCAGCTTGTGTTTGTGGTTAGATCCGTGGTAGGATCGTGTAGGAGACGACGTCTCCGTGTCTTTTGGAGTGGAAGCTCCGTGCGCTTCATTTGAAGCGAGTGGATCCTCACCGGTTCGGTGAGGGGTGGACGTAGGGAGCCCGTCGTGGTCCCGAATCACCTAAAAAATTATGTCTCGCATCTGTTTGCTTGTGGTTTGATTGTTATCATTTTATATTGATCGTGTGAGAACGATAAGTATGAGAGAATTAATTTTCTTATTGCTTATACTTCGTGCAAATCATTCTCTGCTTTGGCATCTATTTTAATTAGTCGTGTTGAAAATTTAAAAGTTACCATTGCGCTTAGCGGGGACAATTCAACCCCCCTTCTTGTCCATACGAGGACCTAGGGACAACAATCTGGTATCAGAGTGAGGTCTCTGATTTTAGGACAACCTCACGGTTTTTGAGAAAAGATCTCTTGATATGGCCAACAAGGGAATGATCCCCGAGGGACATTCGATTCATAGACCTCCTTTCTTTGATGAGACTAACTATCCCTATTGGAAAAATCGTATGATTGTGTTCATGCCAGCACAGGACTATGACACCTGGAAGGTCATCAGCAAAGGTCCCTATGTTTTACCTCCAAATGAGGATGGATGGGATGATGAGCATATTAAGAAATCATGTGCAAACTTTAGAGCTATGAATATCATTCAATGCGCTATACATCCTAATGAGTACTCACGTATTTCTATGTGTTCTTCTGCGCAGGAAATGTGGAACAAATTGAAGACCATCTATGAAGGTACTTCAGAAGTACGAGAGACTAAAGCAAATCTGTTGGTTCGGGAATATGAGCTTTTTACAATGAAGCCTGAGGAGAACATCACGTAAAGTACGCAAGGCTGAGCGAGATAGCCAACAATTTGAAGGCTTTGGGAAAGGAGTACTCGAATCAAGATTTGGTGAGAAAGGTGTTGCGATCTCTCACACCTCCATGGCACAGAAAGGCGACCGTCATCGAAGATTCCAAGGATCTCACCACACTCATGGTGGATCAACTCATTGGATCGCTGATGACGTACGAAATCAACATCATGAAGCCAACTGAAGAGGAAAGCAAAAAGAAGAAGACGATAGCTTTGAAGGCATATCCAGCATCGTCGGACGACAGTGATGGAAAATCAAGCATTGACAGTGAGGAAGAGGAGTTGATGGCTCTAGTCACAAAGAGAGCCAGGAAATTCTTTAGAAAGTCAAGACGGGAAGGAAACTTCCCGAGGAGATTATGCTACGAGTGTAAGAAGTCCGGCCACATGAGGGGTCAATGCCCCGACCTCCAGAAAAAGTTGAAGAAGGACAAGGCCAAGAAAGGAAAGGCCATGAAAGCCACCTGGAGCGATGAAGACTCGGATAGCTCAACATCCGAAGGGTACATGGACGGACTAGACGAGTTAGTCCTGAATCTTTGCTTGATGGCGGATGAGGAACACTCCGAGGTAAATTCCGATTCTGAAAATCTCACTCCTGATCAATGGCAATTTGCATATGCTGAGTTGTACCAAAAGTACAAGAAGTCAAAAACTGCTGTTAAGAACTTGAAAATGAAATTTCATGATTTGATTAGTTCAACAAATCCATGTGCTAGGTGCAACTTTTATGAAATGCAAATGGAAAAGTTCAAAGAAGATAAAGAAGATTTTCAATCCAAAATGACATTGTATGAAGATGAATTGGCATGTTTGGAAATTAAAAAATAGAATGCCTATGAAAAAGTGGACGATTTGAAAAATAAAAATGAGAAGGTGTTAAAGGAGTTGGATGAATTTAAGTTGAGATTGAGTGAATGTGAGAAATCAAAGAAAGAGTTGGAAACCAACTTCGAAACCATGCATGTTAAATTGAAAGGTTTGAAAGATGTTACTCAAAAATAATTGAAAGGAAAAGAGAAAATTGTTGAACATGGTGAGGCTAGCAATGGAAATGCTAGAAATGAAAGAATTAATGTGGGGAGCTCACCCACAAAGAAAAATTCATTTGTGAAAAATAAAGTTGAAAAATCATTTGACTCATATGGCTTTAATCATGTTGACTCATGCATGAACTCTTTTGTTTATAGATCTTACATGCATAGGAGTCGGTTTAGAAAGCCAAATGCCACATGCTTCTATTGTGGAATGTTCGGCCACTCAATGTATGTTTGTGATTTGATGAGGGCCGATGATGAATATTTTGAAGAAAAAAAATAGAATGCATTTCTCTCATGGTAGGACTAACACTTCGGGACCCAAGCTTGCTTGGGTACCTAAATCAACTTGAGAGTTGTTTTGACTGTGCAGGTTTGCTAAGAGCCAAGTGGAACAAATGGTATCTGGACAATGGATACTCCAGACACATGACAGGCAATAAGGAACTCTTCTCAGACCTGAAGGAAAAGGAAGGCGGATTGGTCACCTTTGACGGAAACGCCAAAGGTAAAATTGTGAGAATTGGACGAATAGGTAAGGATTCAAATCAATCCATTGAAGATGTCTTACTTGTAAATGGTTTGAATCACATCTTGCTTAGCATCAGTCAACTTTGTGACAAGGGTCACAAAGTCATTTTTGAAAACGCACACTGCTCCATTGTAGATAAAGTTTCACATGAAATAAAGTTCATTGGTGTTAGAGATGGAAACATCTACTCTGTTGATCTTGAAAATTCTCAAAATAAACATCTTTGCTTAGTTGCTAATAAGTCGGATGATGCATGGTTGTGGCATCGACGACTTGGTCATGCCAGTTTTAGTGTTCTTTCAAAACTGTTTAGAAAAGATTTGGTAAGAGGCTTACCAAAATTAAATTTTGATGCAAATAAAATTTGTGATGCATATGCTATGGGAAAACAGACCAAAGTGTCTTTTAAATCTACAAGCATTGTCACCACCACTAGACCCCTTGAACTCCTTCACCTAGACTTATTTGGTCTCACTAGGACACACCGTCTTGGAGGAAAACTTTATGGGTTTGTTATTGTAGATGATTACTCAAGATTCACTTGGGTATTATTTTTAACACATAAGAATGATGCTTTGCAGGAGTTCGAAGATCTTTGCAGGAACTTACAAACTGATAAGGGGTATCAAATTAAAGTAATTAGAAGTGATCATGGAAGAGAGTTTGATAACCATGACTTTGATGATTTTTGCAGGAAACAGGGGTTTACACATAATTTTTCAGCACCTCGAACCCCACAACAAAATGAAGTCGTGGAAAGAAAGAATAGGATGCTCGTGGAGATGGCGAAGACAATGCTTGCAGAAAATGGCTTACCAAGGTATTTCTAGGCCGAGGCGGTGAGCACGGCCTGCTACATCATCAATTGAGCCATGGTAAGACATATACTCAAGAAAACTCCATATGAGCTGTACAAAGGTAAGAAGCCAAACATTGCATATCTTAAACCTCTTGGTTCTCCATGTTTCATCTTGAATAATTCTAAAGATTATTTGGTGAAATTTACCGCAAAGAGTGACAGAGGTATATTTCTTGGTTATTCTTCATCATCTAGAGTATATCAAGTATATAATCTACGTACTCTTGTGGTAGAGGAAAGCCCTCATGTGATCATTGATGAATACACCTTAAGAATGTCTGACAAAGATAATCATTTTCTTGATATAGGGCATGAAGATGGAGAAGAAAAGAAAGATAAAGAAAATCAAGATGTGGATCAAGCAGAGTCAAGCAACAAGAATGATGAAGCTCCAACCCAAAATGAGGACTGCAACAAGAATGATGAAGCTCCAACTCAAAATGAGGAGCTCCCCAAGCAATGGACGTTCCACAAGGACCATCCACAAGATAATGTCATAGGAGACGTGGAACAAGGTATAAAGATAAGGGCTTCAATCAAGGAAGTTGAAGAAATTGATAATCTTGCATTTCTTTCTGATATTGAGCCCAAATCTGTAAATGAAGCATTAAATGACAATTTCTGGATCTTGGCTATGCAGGCGGAATTACACCAATTCCAAAGGAATGAGGTGTGATTTCTTGTGCCTAGACCTAAGAACCACCCGGTGATAGGAACTAAGTGGATTTTTCGAAACAAACTTAGTGATCAAGGGGTGGTGATTAGGAATAAAGCCCGACTTGTAGCCCAAGGCTATAGTCAAGAATTAGGAATTGATTTTGATGAATCATTTGCACCCGTGGCAAGGCTTGAGGCTGTTGGAATATTACTTGCCTTTGCATGCTCTAGGAATATAAAACTCTTTCAAATGGACGTTAAAAGTGCCTTTTTGATTGGTGTAGTGAAGGAGGACGTCTATGTTGAGCAGCCACCGGGTTTTGAAGACGAGAAGCATTCGGACCATGTATTCAAACTTGACAAAGCACTTTATGGTCTGAAACAAGCCCCCCGTGCATGGTATGAAAGGCTAAGTACTTTTCTTTTAGAAAATGGCTTCAAGAGAGGTAATATCGATCAAACTCTTTTCATTAAAAGTAACAATAAACACATGCTTATTGTTCAGGTATACGTTGATGACATTGTTTTTGGAGCCACTTCTGATTCATTGAATGATGACTTTGTAAAATTGATGTAAGGAGAGTTTGAGATGAGTTTGATGGGGGAGTTGACATATTTTTTGGGTTTGTAGGTGAAGCAACAAAAAGATGGCATCTTCATCAACCAAAGGAAATACACAAAGGAGCTCATCAAGAAATTTAAATTCGACAATGCAAAGTCACAAAAGATGCTGATGTCTACAACAGTGAAATTGAAGAAAGATGTAGCGACCCGGATTCCAGATACCAGATGTACCCGGTAGAACTACCGAATACACGTGATACCACATGGAACCCGCGAGGCCTCCCAAGAGTGGGAAAGCTCCGAAGGGAAAAAGGCATGTGTAGAGTACATTGAAGCCACAGAGATAGTACAGTAAGTAATTAAATTTCATTAGATAGGTTTGCTAAAGTAGCAGAAATAAAATTACTTTTTAAATAACTATTCAAATTAACAATTATATCCCAGAGTCAGTCCAAAGCTAAAGACAACAAGTCTAGCACAGTACAGTCGACAGAAAAGAAAGACATACCGAGAAGTCGGGGGAGACCCGACGCAGGTACCAGCTGGCAGCAACGGCACGCAACGAGCACGCACACTCCAGGAACCACGCGGAAGCAGAACGAACAACGCCACCCCACCTGAAAAGCAGGGGTGAGCCACGTGTCACTGGCTCAGTAGGGGTCACGCGGATCCCCACTGAAAAACACGCAGTAACATGGAACGACAAACACAGCAGGTGTAGTAAAGCAGGAAACTACACTACAAAGCTGTAAAACTACGCTACAGGCAGTAGTAAGCAGACGGGAAGTAGGAGTTGGGAGCAAGCAAGAAAGGGGGAGAACCCGCGCCAGACAAGCGCCGGCCGAACTAACCTCGACACCCCAAACTACTCCAAGCAACAACAGAAGGGCGACTTTGATCCAGCAAAGTCAGAAGTTACCGATCTGTCGACCCGACACCAGGTCCAAAACGAAGACCTGCCAGGACGGATAAAACAACCACAACGGCCTACACGATTGGAACATCGTGTACGCAACCCCAGGCTCATCTTGGACATAGCCAAGGACAAACCACACAGCCATGGAAGCAAATCTTGGGCAAGGCCAAGACTAGCCGACACGGAAAGGAGAACACCGGCTCCGAGAAATGCGAGAGTCGCCGGTCAAGTGATAGGAGTACCCTCACACAAGAAGAACAGCCAGATACGTCCACTGACGTCTTACACTGCGCCACAAGTGTCACGTCTACCAGACCATGTGCAGTACGGGGGAGACTAGACACACCAAGAACCAGGTCCAAGGAACAACGACGTTCCAAGGAAAAATGGCACCTCACGGACACAAGATCACAGTACCACGCTGCGAGTGACTAGTCAGGGTCACGCCCGTCGACGCAAGTCCTCAGTCCCTGACCACGTGTGCACACACTGACCACTACCTAAGTCAGGCCTCTAGCTAGTATTCCCCTCGGTAGGACGCTACCGTTGGCCGGGGCCCACGGAACTAGCTTAAAAACCGTGTAACGGGAAACTGCCCGTCCACCACTCCCGGTGGGTGACGTACTAAAAAGCCTACGTCACAGGCTACGACTAGTGGAGGTTCACAAGGTACGGACTCTAAAACACAAGTGCTAGAGTACAGACAGTCTACGGAAGCCCTGTCACACGTACTACGAAGCACCACTGGCAGTACAACCACTGCCAACCGACTCAGGACCAGGCAACTAGACCTACCACGTAACGATCTCGAGTCGAACGACTCAAAGGCATGATCGTCACAACCAGCGGAACAAGCCGCCAATCGGTCTAATCCTAAGCCACAAGAAAGGACACTCCGCAGAAAATAACTCACGGAGACCTGAGGGAACTCTAAAGACCCTCAGACACGCCTGGACACGCAAACCAAGGTAAGATGATACCTCGAGGCATCCAGAACCAGTGTCTCGGACTGGACGAAAACCGCCAAGACACCCACACGCAAGGTCGCCCGTCAACCGCTGGGTCACCCCGGGTTGACCGGAACCCAACCAAAGACACACCCAAGAGTAGGATAGAGAATCCTATCACAAGTAAGAAGACTCCTGGCTACCTTACAACGTAGTCCTAGCCCTCATAGGATGTCAGGAGACATCCACGGGACAACGGGCAGACCACAAGGCCAAGCCAAGACAAGCAGAAACCGAAATCACGAAAATCGGAGCACAAGGCATGTAACGCACCACCCTTAGACCGCTACATGAACCTGACGGTCTAAGCCTAGGCCGTTACACCCAACGTGACGGTCATGGAACAGGCCGTCACACACACTGCCCTAACCAACTCCAGAAACACAAAGGCATGTAACAGCCAGCACCGGGCGCGTTACACCAGCCTGACGCGCCCGACTGGGGTCGTCAGGGCCAACAACCCTCAAAACTCAAAACACACTCGGACCATGTAACGCGCCAGATCGAACGCATTACAGCCACCTAACGCGCTAGGACAAGCGCGTCAGGGCCAACAAAACCCAGAACAACAACTGGCTGAGAGGCATGTAACGGTCCCGACCGGACGCGTTACAATCACCTAACGCACGGGGATGAGGCCGTTAGAGACAATGACCCAACCACCCCAACTCAGCCAAAACAGCATGTAACGGCCTGGAACAGGCGCGTTACACACACCTAACGCACGGGAGCACGGCCGTTAGGCGAACTAACAGACTCGGTCAAACACGGTCAAACAGAACGTAACGGCCTGGGGCAGGCGCGTTACGCACACCTGACGCGCTAGGGTAGGCGCGCCAGGGGAACCGCCTCAAAAGGTCAACATCAGTCAACCAAAATGTAACGGCCTGGGGCAGGCGCGTTACACTCACCTGACGCACAGGGGCAAGCGTGTCAGAGGAACCGACTTAATCCAAACATAAAACGATAAAATAGACGTAACGCATCTCAAGGGACGCGTCAGAGAGATGTGACGCGCCACCCCTAGGCCGTCACACTCTCAAAACCCCGAAGAACTCAAATCAACCCAGACGTTGTAACGGTCAGTCGTGGGGCCGTCAGGGCATGTAACGGTCCCTGGAACGACCGCCACACCAGTTACGGCAGGAAAACAGAGGGTTGGCCAAATCGGCCCGTTCCACGCCCCATTCACGCCGAAGCGCAGGGGGAACAACCCTCGACGATGAAAAACAACCTAAGAAGGCTAAAAAGCCCACATGCAAGCACAAAAACACAAGATCGGGGCGATTCCAACGAATCCACCCTAAATGGGTCAACGAAGTTCCAGGGCTCCTACCGGCCTCGAATGACCACCGATCAACACAAAACTAGCATGGATGGCATCCTAACATCCCAACGGTCAGTTCAACACTAACCGAGCTACAAATGGTTACCGTTCTCCGGCGAACCCTACAAAACTCGAAAATCACGGTTTAGGCTAAACAAGCCCAAACTCGGCCGTTTCCGCGCCAAACGAAGTGCAAGGGCAGGGAAAACGGAGAGGAGGAAGTGAGGAAACATCACCCTACCTCCACCGAAGAATCCGTGCCCCGAAGGGACTAAACCGCGCCAAAAACCACGCCGCGAACTCGAACACTGGCTTTGAATCCACCGTTCGGGATCGCGCCAAAACCATTCCGATCCTCGCTCCATCACGCACCTCAACAGCTTCCCGACGTCGCCACCTCACCAACGGACCCCTCCGTCTGTAGCTGGAGGCGAGAAGGTGGGAGAACGAGAGAGAACGGGAGAGAGAGAGGCGAACGTGCGAATGAGGAGAGAGAAAGAGGAAAGGAAAAGAAATTAGGAAATTTTCCTAATTTCTGAAAATTCTGAAAATGTGCCGAAAATACACAAATTCATAAAAATACGCATAGATAGTCGAAACGACCGGCTCGAAGAGTACATCGTCGCTGTAGCATCCACGAGGCGATGAACTGACAAACAAACTCACCATAGGGTTCCGTAACTAGTACGAGAGAAAAACCAACACGGCTCGTAAAGCTCAACTCGGAAGCCACAAAAGCGAACCGAAACTCACCGAAACCAATCCAAAAGATCCAATGAAGATCCAGCAAGACCTACCAAGGATCCAGGGCATTACAAAAGATGAAGAAGATAAGTCTGTCGATCAGAAACTTTTTAGAGGAATGATTGGTTCCTTATTGTACTTGACTGCTAGTAGGCCAGATATCATGTTTAGTGTTTGCATGTGTGCAAGATTTCAATCTGATCCTAAAAATTCACACATGTTAGCAGTCAAAAGGATTTTCAGATACTTGCTAGGCACCACGGATCTTGGTCTTTAGTTTCCACGTAGCTGCACTTTTGATTTGATAGCTTACACGGATTCCAATTATGCTGGGTGTTTAGTGGATCGTAAAAGTATACAAGCGGGTACTGTCAATTTCTTGGAGGTTGCATGGTCTCATGGACCTCTAGGAAACAAAATACTATGGCATTGTCAACTGCTAAAGCCGAGTACATGGCGGCAGGTAGTTGTGCAGCCCAAGTGCTTTGGATCCAACAATAATTAATTGACTTTGGCATTTCTTTGAATGACACGCCTATTCTTTGTGATAACACTTCTGCGATTAATCTCTCCAAAAATCCTATTTTGCACTCTCGCACAAAGCACATAGAGATTAGACACCACTTCTTGCGAGATCATGTGAATAAGGGTCATTTTGAACTTGTACATGTAAATACAGAAAATCAACTTGCAGATATTTTCACAAAACCCTTAACTCCTGAAAAATTCACTCAAATAAGGAGCAAACTTAGAATTTGTTGTTTGAATGGGTAACTATGCTTGAATGACATGATTCTCCGGTATCTAAAATGGCGATTGTGGAAAGTTGGGTTATGTCTAGCTAGAAACTTTCCCCATGCGTGATGTTGGTCTTCGGACTTATGTTCTCCATCCCGTACCGAAAATCATCTTGCATGACTTTACTTTCATATCCTTGCTTGACTGCATGTATATATATATATTTCTAAAAAATCATTTTTTGAAAATCTTCTAAGACCTCACTTCCTTGTTAAATAAATTACTTTGACTTTGATCATTTGTGAATCATGACAAATACAAAGGAGGAGGAACTATTTCCAATTGTGCATACATTTAGGGGGAGTCATAGCTATGTTTTGACAAATTCATGTTCTACATACATAGCATTTACCCACACACCTTGCACAAGATGATGCATATGACTTTTATTAATAAGGATTTCAGAACTTCTTTTCAACACTTTAAGGGAAATTAAATTTCTACATGGAAATGAAGAGTAATCGTGAGGAAAAAGCTGCTAACCCCATTCAGTAAGTGGAATGTGGAACCGAGTAGCCGAGAATCCCCCCTGAAACAAAGGAGGAAACTCGCGTCGAAAAGTGAAGCTAAAATCCACAAGAAAATTGTGATGAATTCTAGTAGCCGGGAAACCCCATTGAGACACATGAGGTGACTCACGTCAAACGGTAAAATCAAAAAAAAGGGGGGGGGGTTGTGCGAAGCTACCAAAAGTCGAGGATCTAAATATATTTGTAGAAAAGAAATAACCCTCCAGTGTTTTCTAGAAATTCTGCCAATATCCATATATGCTTGAAGTTCATTGCACATTTTCACATATCTCACTCAAGTATTATTGTCATGTATGTGTATCTTGAATTTGCTCTTATCATAGTTCATGCAGTGCTTCAAACATATATATGCACTACCTCTTTTGATTATGATTCATTTCTCACATTCTGATTCAAATCAAATGCTCATTTGCTATCCGCCTATCCCACTTAGGGGGAGCTATACATAATTATATGCATGCTTGTCGGTCCTGCTTGTCTTTCATGCTTGCGTGCTTGCTTTTTGGTGCTGAAAAAAAGGGGGAGAACATGTGTGCATAACGTTGTCATTGGCATTGTTAATATCATCTCCAAGTGGCATTATCAATCACTATTCTGAACCATGCACAAACACACGTTCTAATTTGTTTATCAAATGTTGGGCACACAATACATGTTTTGTCATCATCAAAAAGGGGGAGATTGTTGGACCCCTTGGTGAGTTTGATGATTTGGCTTTAATGTTGACAAAACTTGTGTGCATGTTTGTGTGCATGTGGTGTGCAAAGTATCCATTGTTGATTGAATGACTATCAAGGATCTAATGCAAAATATGATAACCTTACTTTGCAGGACTGAAATTCATGGTGAATATCCTCTTGAAGTCAAAGGATTGAATGAACAGGTACCGTGTCATCAACAAGTCCAAATAGGTTGAAAATACCATGCAATTACCACTACAAGAAAATGGTAAGATCCAATATTGCAAAACAGTCATTGGGATTGTGAAGGTAACAAATGTTCACTCTTATGCATTTCTGGAAGGCTTTGGATGCAACTTGCATATTGAGTAATCATGTGTTGTGAAGACTGGTTGAAAATAGTTCTTTTGGGTTTCACACCTTGCTCATATTCATGCCAATAGGTCATTCATGTTAGGTGTGTCTCATTGATCTTCAAAGAGCATTCTTGCATATTCTTTTAGAGTTTTAAAAGATGAAATCAGTTCATGGTTTGTAATGCAAACATTGGTTGAAACTTAGCATCACATTGAGCATTCATGTCAAATAAAAATAAGGATGCTTGTTGCTTGGTTTGATTGAGATTTTCATGTTGTAAATTGGTTCCATAGTGTTCATTTAGTTGTTTTTACATTGGGGTAACATGCAAACACTTCACGCATATCAATCCCTTGCATTAGCCCATCAAAACCCTCAAAAATCTGGATTTTACTGAACGTCGATCGACTGGCCCTAGGCCACCGGTCGACCGGATTTAACAGAATGCAAAGGGGGATTTCCTGAGAAAATCCGGTCGACCGACCCAGAGGTTCCGGTCAACCGAAATTGCCAGAATGCTCTAGCCCTGAGCCTGTAAAATTTCGGTCGACCGCTAGACCCGTGTTGGTCGACCGGCAGCGGCGAAAACCCAAAAATGTGAATCTGGAAACCCACTAAACCAAACCCTATTGTGCTCAAACTTTACCCCTTTGCCCCTAGGGTCTATATACACATGTTAAGGGGGTTTTCTATGGGTTTGTTGAAGGGTTTATGTGTCTTTTGGGCTCTCTACCTTGGCTATAAAGATGAGTTACGAATTTGAGAAGGTAAGAACCCTAATGTGTTTGTTCTCTATCTTGTAGGTGAAGAAAAGGGGGAAAAGAAGGAGGAGCTCTTGAAGGAAGATTTTGATCTACATCCAAGCATTTTTGGAGCTCGTGGCTGAAGAAAGAAAGGAGCGAAACGAGAAGGGGAACGCATGGACGTTCTCATCGTCAACATCTGGCCACCCTCCGACTTGAAGCTTAGAGAAGGATTTCTACAACCCCTTTCTACTCATGGGGATTCACTTCTACATCTTGGTTGCATCTATTTGAGTCATTTTCTTTTGGTTTACAAGCATGTATTGAACATTTCTTACATTTTCCGAACTCCAACTTTGTGTGTGTGTGAAATCGTTGGTGAACGGTTGAGGTTCTTTGTGCTACGATGTTGCAGCTTATGTTTGTGGTTAGATCCGTGGTAGGATCGTGTAGGAGATGACGTCTCCGTGTCTTTTGGAGTGGAAGCTCCATGCGCTTCATTTGAAGCGAGTAGATCCTCACTGGTTCGGTGAGGGGTGGACGTAGGGAGCCCGCCGTGGTCCCGAACCACCTAAAAAATCATGTCTCGCATCTGTTTACTTGTGGTTTGATTGTTATCATTTTGTCTTGATCGTGTGAGAACGGTAAGCGTGAGAGAATTAATTTTCTCATTGCTTATACTACGTGCAAATCATTCTCTGCTTTGACATCTATTTTAATTAGCTGTGTTGAAAATTTAAAAGTTACCATTGCGCTTAGCGGGGACAATTAAACCCCCCTTCTTGTCCATACGAGGACCTAGGGACAACAACGTCTCTAGATGTGGGCTTGGGCCTAAAAGACTTAGATTTAGATCTATGGGCCTACCTTAAGTGGGTCCATTTACCTAATTAATAATTGGGTTTTTAAATTACTTGGTTTTGAATGGCTAAGCCCACTTAAGCCTATTAAGCCATTTTTAAATGCTTAATAATTTTATTTAAATTCTTAAAAATTCTTAGAAAATTCTAGGGTGTTACACCCTCCCCCACTTAAAGAGAATTTGGTCCCCAAATTCATTATATGGGTTTTATGGAGAGTATACTTACAATCGAATTGTTCTGGAAACCACTTCCGCATTGCTTCTTCAGTTTTCCATGTTACATCCTGGTCCGAATCCTTATTCCACCAGATTTTTACCATGGGAATAGTTTTGTTCCGAAGCTGACGTATCTCTCGATCTATGATTTTGATTGACTTTTGCTCGTACCTTAAATCCTTTTGAATCTCCAGGTTGTCATGGCTTATAATATGGAATGGGTCATAAACATACCTTTTGAGCATCGAGACATGAAATACATCATGAACTCCAGCTAATTGAGGGGGCAAAGCAATCCGATATGCAACCTCCCCAACCATTTCAAGAATTACAAAGGGGCCGATGAATCTCGGAGTGAGCTTGTCTTTGATGCCGAACCTTCGAATACCTCGACCCGGAGAAACCTTGAGAAATACATGGTCTCCCACTTCGAATTCTAGATCTCGCCTTCTATTGTCAGTATATAATTTTTGTCTATATTGAGCCATATTGAGTCTCTCTCGAATGAGCTTTACCTTTTCGATAGTATCCCTGATGATTTCAGGGCCTAGAAGTTGCCTTTCTCCAATTTCATTCCAGTATATAGGTGAGCGGCAACTTCTTCCATATGGAGCCTCGAATGGTGACATTTGCATACTAGCTTGATAGCTATTGTTGTAGGCGAATTCCACAAGAGACAAGTGGTCGTGCCAACTCCCAGCAAAATCAATTGCACAAGTCCTGAGCATATCCTCTATCACCTGATTTGTTCTTTCAGTTTGACCATCAATTTGTGGGTGGAATGTAATACTAAAGTTGAGTCAGGTCCGTAGGGAGTGTTGTAGACCCTTCCAGAATTATGATGTGAATCGAGGGTCTCAATCAGAAATAATAATGACAGGGACACCGTGTAGCTTGACAATTTCCTTTATGTATAAAGCTACCAATATATCCACAGACCATCGACTTTTAATTGGTAAAAAATGTGCAGATTTAGTCAGTCGATCTATGGTCACCCATATACCATCATGTCCACCCCTTGTCTTTAGTAGACCCATGATGAAATCTATCCCTATACTCTCCCACTTCCATTCGAGAATTTCTAAGGGATGTAGTTTACCAACGGGCTTTAGATGTTCCGCCTTAACTTGCTGACAAGTGAGGCAGAGAGACACAAAATCCGCTATCTCTCTCTTCATATTGGGTCACCATAAATTTCTTTTTAAGTCTTGGTACATCTTGGTAGCACCATGGTGAATGGCATATCTTGATTTATGAGCTTCTTCCATAATCAACTTCTTAGTGTCGGCATGATCCGACACACAGATTCGATCTTTGAACAATAGCCTTCCCTCGATCGAAACAGAAAATTCCGGTCATTGATCAATATTGGTTTTTATCTCCATCAGTGTGGGGTCATTCTCTTGGAACTTGACTAGGTCTTCTATTAATGTAGGTTGCGACCGGATATTGGCAATAATACCCCTTTCTTCATCTGTATCAACATCTAGATTCAATTGTGAAAAATCCTCCATAAGATAGGTCATACCTTTCCTGAGACTTGCTAGAGTTGCCAACGGTCTCCTGCTGAGAGCATCAACAACAGCATTCACTTTGCTTGGGTGATATTGTATAGAAAAGTCGAACTCTTTGAGATACTCCAACCATCTTCGTTGCCTCATGTTTAACTCCTTTTGGGTGAAGAGATATTTCACACTTTTGTGGTTCGAAAATATACTGAACTTCTCCCCATAGAGGTAATGACGCCAGATCTTCAAGGTGAAAATAACAGCAGCCAGCTCCAGATCATGCACGGGGTAGTTTTCTTCATGACGCTTCAATTGCCTTGAAGCATAACAAATCACCTTGCCATGTTGCATAAGGACGCAACCAAGGCCAATGCCAGATGCATCTGTATAGACTTCAAATCCACCACCTTCAACATGTAGTGCTAAGACAGGAGCAGTGGTTAGATGATCTTTAAGAGTTATGAAACTCTCCTCGCAGTCCTTCGACCATATAAAGAGGTTCTCTTTTCTTATAAGCCTAGTCAAAGGGACAGCCATCTTAGAGAAATCCTTGATGAAACGCCTATAATAACCAGCTAGACCCAGAAAACTCCTGACTTCGGATACGGTCATTGGACGACTCCAGTTCTTGACAGCTTCAACCTTAGAAGGGTCTACCGCGATACCTTCCTTAGAAATAATATGGCCAAGGAAAGAGACCTCCTTTAGTCAGAACTCTCACTTGCTAAGCTTTGCATGGAGTTGATGTTCCCTTAATATTTGCAAAGCTATTCTTAGATGTTCTTCATGTTCCTTCTTGGTCTTAGAATAAATGAGAATATCATCAATAAATACGACCACAAATCGGTCGAGATAGGGCCTGAAGATATTATTCATAAGTTACATAAATGCTGCCGAGATATTAGTTAACCCGAACGGCATCACAACGAACTCATAATGCCCATATCGGCTCCGAAAAGTCATCTTGTAGATGTCTTCATCTTGGATTCTAAGTTGATGACAACCAGACCTGAGGTCGATCTTCGAGAAGTATTCAGCTCCAGAGATCTGGTCAAATAGCTCATCGATATGTGACAGAGGGTATTTATTTTTGATGGTGAGTTGATTTAACCGTCGGTAGTCGATGTAGAGCCTGAGGGATCCATCCTTCTTCCTGACGAATAGAACTGGCGTACCCCAAGGGAATGTGCTAGGTCGAATGAAACCCTTGTCTAATAATTCCTGAAGTTGCTTCTTTAATTCTTTGAGTTCTGTGGGGAACATCCTGTAAGGAGCTATTAAAATAGGTGCTGCTCGAGGAGTGAGTTTGATAGAGAAGTTTACTTCCCTTTCGGGTGGTAAACTGGGTAATTCAGATGGGAAGACATCGGGGAACTCATTGATAATGGAGATCTCTTCAATGATGATTTCCTTGGATTCGGTAATGATTACAGAAGTAAGAAAAGCTTCACAACCTTGCGAGATGATTTTTGCAGGCGTGAAGAGGATAAATGATAATAGGATGCTTCCTATACTTGATGCCAAGGAAAGAAAATCATGGAAGATCTGGTTTATGAAAAGAGATCCTTCTATTGCGACAATTAATATAGGCATAGTGATCAACAAGTCAATATACGCCTAGAATGGCATCATAACCTTCCATATCAAGGCATACTAAGTTAGCGGGGAGATTATGACCTTCTATAGTTACCTCACTATCTGCGTAGTGGGTTGTAAGTTTAGTTTCGAGACCTAAAGTTACGGTGATAGCTAGGTCCGAAGGTAGAGGAACAGGCGAAACTGGCAAGGTTTTTGTAAAAATAGTAGATATAAAGGAGTGAGAAACACCAATGTCAAATAGTATAAAAATATGATGGGAATAGATTTGAATGGTACCTTCCATCAACCCATCATCCTTGGGTGCTTCTTCGTCATCCAAAACGGCATTAAGACGAGCCTGCCGCTTGCGTCCGCCGTTAGAAGGTTGCTCTTTCATGAGGGGCAATCGGGCATCTGATGCTCCCGGCTTCCACAACGTAAGCACGCCCCTTGGCATTTCCAGCATTCCTCGATCGAGTGGCCGAACTTTTCACAGAAAGAGCAAGTCGTTGCGACTTACTTTTCCTCCTCCTTCACCTTCTTGTTTTTGTCGTTCCTGCTGTCATTCCCGTTATGGGACCTCTTCTTGTTATCACGAGTTGTGTAAGATCCCGTGATGTTGAATTTCTCTTCCTTTCATCCTCGCTTTTCAAACCTCCGGCTTGACTCCTCGTTTTTGCCTTTGAATTATTCGACCTTCTCCACGATCCTTTCACATAGATGCGCCCGTTGGACCATCTTCATATAAGTACGGATATTTTAGGGTCCAAGTTGAGTAATAAAGATGGGTCTTAAGCCATCCATAAATCGGTTAGCCTTTAATAGATCGGTACTAACCATGTGAGGAGCATAAGGGGCCAAACGAGAGAATTGAAGCTCGTACTCCGCCACGGACATCATTCCTTGCCTTAAGGAGGTAAATTCCGTAGCCTTTCTCCCCTTGACATGCTCGGAGAAGTATTTTGCTCGGAAGAGTGTAAGAAACTCATCCCAAGTAAGTTGAGCATTTTGAGGTTGTGTCAAGGCGGCCTTCTACCAAGTACGCGCATCTTTGTTCAGTTGGAATGTGGCGAGACGGACCTTCTCTTGGTCGGTGCATTGCATGACCTCAAATATCCGGTTCATCTCATCGATCCAATTTTTAGCTTCGTCTGGGTTAGAAGATCCAGAGAACCGAGGAGGATTCATACTCCGGAAGTTCCAATGTAAATTACCCGCTCGTGCCCGAGCGCCAACTTGGGCCACGGTTTGCAGGGCCTGGGTAAGACCCGCGACGGTTTGTTGCATCTCGCCCCAGTTTACACGGTGAGCCATTGTGAGAATATGGTACCTGAGAAATTAAACCATTAGTTATTTCCTATGGAATTTATGAAGATTTACGAAAGGATAAATTTCTAAATGACTATCACATCCCGAGCTCTACCCAATCTCTCATAGGTGGAAAATTTCTTTCCTTAGTTCATAGGTGTGGGTCCTAAATCCTTAGACTTAGCCTATGACAAGACATTTTCCTAGGACTTACTTATGTCTAGGCTCTGATACCACTTTAACTGTCACGCCCCGAGATTATGTACAGCGGGAGATGTTCGGGAACATGAACAGTCGATAAGAGAAGCCTCAAGCGAGCAATATAATCAGAGCGCTAACACATCCACACATAAGAATGAATGCACAAGGATTGGACAAAACCTTTACTTTTATTAAATAATAATCAAAAGTACATAATGTTGACTCTTGACTCTTTACATCACTAGACTCAATAAAAGAAAATTACATAATTACTCATGTCTAATCGTAAGGACTCATATCTATGGCTTCACTCGTGTATCATTCGCTCTCGGATCCGCCACTTGAATAATCTGAATCCGATCCGCTAAAATTTCCTGAAAAGGATTGAAAAAGTAGGGAATGAGCACACTTGCCCAGTAGGTATCTTCGCATCAACATGATGGTAATGTTTAAGTAATTATCATTTTAGCTCTAGAACGTAAGGTAAAGAAAATACGATGAATCATGCGAATAAAACCAAAGTAACAACGCAATTGTCCATAGAAATAAGAGAGTTCATGTAGAATGAGAGAATGATCTAGCAAGAATTTAATGTGATCTTTCATTAACGAGAATGCACTTGCATGTAACAAGAATGTACTTTTCATAATCATAAAGGCTATGCACTAGAAAGTCATGTAACAAGAATGTAATAATTCCATGAGAGCCTCGTGGTTTTCACCCGTTTATAAAAAAAGTACTCCCGCTGCAATGCGACGTCAGTGTTCATCACATCCCATGATTTACAGTATTTTTCCACTATCTGCCGAGGGGGCTAGTGTCGAGCCCTTGACACTGTCTGTGCCCGCTCTTGCATCTTCAAGTTATAAATTAAGCTACTTCTACGAGAAATATAAATAATGTAGGCCTATAATAAAAAGTTCAAACTATAGTTCATGATAACAACATCAAGGTAAGAATGCACCAATTATGAATATGAGAGTCCAAGGTTGAATTAAGAACAAGGTCATGCTATGGGAAGAATCCTACAGCATAACGGTACATTCAATAGTTTTCATAATTCATTAATAATTTATTGAGTAAGGTTTTAGGTTCTAGATAATCAATAGACCATCTAGGAACATCGAAAAATCACCCCATGGGTCAAACCTTGGGTTAAGAACATTTGAAATAGAAAACGGTCATGTCTGAGCTGTTTCTTGAAGAGACGGTCATGAAAGGACCGCTATTATGAAGTAACGGTTCGATCAGGACCGCTACTAGACAGAGTCGACGCCAGAGTGTGAAAGAGTCGATGCAGGGATCAGTCTGGAAGAAAACGGTCACAGGAGGGCCGCTACTTGATAGTGGCGGTCTCCTGATGGCCGCAACTAGCCAGGGTTCAGAAAACGTCGGTATGATATGTGCTTTCTAATCCATTGGGCTTTTAGGGTACAACCAGCTCGTCATCTTAGTGGGAATCCCAGGCTCGCGGAGATTTACGGAGCCCTTGAAACACGATCACCTAATCCGGTGGAAGGAATATCCAACGGAAAGGATCACAAGTCCAAGAGAGTGTGCCTATAAGTGCAAGTGTAACTAATGACATCGTACTGGAATACGTGCCATATACTTAAGAAAGACTCAAGATGAGAGTGAAACGTATAGAAACAGCGATCAAATCATCCATGAAACAAGTCCATAAAGCATATGAAATATTACTTTAATACAAGAGTATATGGTTTTAGACATGAAATTAACATATATGAAAAATAAAGTTAAAACATGCTAACATGAAACCATACGTAGTAGAAATCATGAATAACTTCTAAACATGAAGAGGTGCCAGGAATAACAGGGCTAAGGCACGATTACTATCAAGTATACTATGGATTACATATATGTATACACAGGCTACAGAAAACATGTAGCGGTCAAGGCATGGCCGCTATAATCAATTAACGGTCTATTGGGCGGCCGCTATATGGATATAGCGGTCTCAGAGAGATAGTTTCCTTCCTGCTACAGACAGAAGTTAAAACGATATGCAAGGCCTATTCTAAAGAAAATAATACATGAAAATCATGCTAGACAGATAGATATGACATGATAGAATAAAATTAAGTCATGAAGATGCATGGGTTGCATGGATTAAGCCAAAGTTATCATCTTTTCTATTAAGGTGCAGGGATATGTATGTAGAAATAGGTTGAATGCGCAGTCAGGATAAAACATCAAATACGACGTATATAATCAATGAAAATAGGAGGGAACATAGGGCATATTCCTAACATGATGTTTGAGCCATTCATGAGATAACCTACCTCTGAAAAAGGCTCTAAACTTCTAATTTTGGATTAGAAGATGATGCTGGCTCCTACCCGTCCTGCGTGGAACCGGCGATTTTCTGACCTTCTAATTCTTTACCCGCTTGACCTAAATTTACGAAATTTGGAGGATAGGTAGAAGACATAAAGGGAAACAAATAACTCTAAAGACACAACATGAAATTACCTCGTCCGAGGCTTCTAATTTCTTGTCTTTCTCGGAGAAAACTCGTTCCTGTGCGAACTGCAGGGAGCCAGCCACTTTCGAGGGTTCTAACTTCTTAACGGCTTGACCTCCTAGCACGAAAGTTTGAGAGAAGTTAGACAACATAAAGGAGAATAAAATCTTCTAAAGAACCAACCTGAGATAATATCTTCTTACCTTCGAAACACGTGATTCAACATTAGGGTTTGCACGGGTCGAAGTTAGGGCCTATTTATAGAGTTTGAGTTAGGGCTGAGGATTAGATCGATTTGGAAGTCCTATTTGGGGTTAAGATCAATCCCCAAGAGTCCTAGATAGGTTTACATGTCAGGTAGCGTCGAACCATAAGGATTATGATGGGAAAAATCTCATTCTTCCACGTTTCTAAGAGTCTCGTTTTCAGAACTAAGTAGTGGTCCTTTCTGGACCGCCGCTTGAATATGGCAGTCTTGCGATAGACCACCAGCTTCCAGGGTGCCAAAATTTGAATTGTCTTCAAACTCCTTCCTATTTATCTTATTTATCCATTAAAAATCCCTAATTATGTCTCTAGGTGTGGGCTTGGGCCTAAAAGACTTAGATTTAGGTCTATGGGCCTAACTTAAGTGGGTCCATTTACCTAATTAATAATTAAGTTTTTAAATTACTTGGTTTTGAATGGCTAAGCCCACTTAAGCCTATTAAGCCATTTTTAAATGCCTAATAATTTTATTTAAATTCTTAAAAATTCTTAGAAAATTTAAGGGTGTTACATTGCTTCTTGTTGCTTTGTGTCATCATTTGATGCAACTGAGCTCCTGAAGATGCTGAGGTTGACCCAAGGGGACAATTACGGGGTGATGTCGTTGCCGCCCGCAAGGTGTTCGGGATGGTCCCCACACACACCATGATGTCGGATGGTGTGCATAGCGGGCCTCGTGGCTCGTATATGGCCTGGCGGTTGGGGGTAGTAGCTTGTAGGCATTGAGTGAAAGCGTTTTAGGTGTACAAGCCCGGCCTTTGTGTGATATGCCATGCTACAAGGCAAGCTAGCGTGTAGTCCCGAGTTGGCCCGGGGGCTAAAAGTAAGCGGTCCATTGCTATGTGTCTGAGGCTCGGGGATGGTCCCAACTTCTTATAGAGTCACCGCATGATGCGGCAAGTGTGTCCAAGCCAGGGGTTGGCCCCGGTTTATTGTAGAATTGCTTAAGAATGGGTGCCCATAAGGTGTTCGGGAAAATTCCCGACACGTCACTAGGGGCCTTATGAGTCGGCTAACGACTCCTGGAGCCAAAATTTGACTGAGGAATATAATCCATTAGCATTAGGATGCTGGAAGGAAGCATTTTGGGAGTGATTCCCAGCCTCGCCACTGGTTGTCGTATGACGCGCCCTATTATTGGGGTGCCCTCGTGTTGGCCAGGATGGCCGAGTTGAAGGCAGTCAATGCTGCATGCTGAGTGGTCAGGGGTGCTCCCCGCTGGTTGTAGGAGTTGCCATGAGTCACGACAAGTCGGTTAGGGCCCTGGGTCAGACCCAGAATGCCGTAGCGACGCTGAATAAACAATCCCTAGAAGGTGTTCGAGAAAATTTCTAGAACTTTATTTCTTACTTTTTTTTGGAAAAATGTCTGGGTACAACAAAGGAATACCCCAAATTCAAAATGTATTTAATGCAGCCGAATAAGCATTAAATGATGTCCATATAAAAGACATGTTCACATGAAATCTCTAAAGATACATTTGACTGACAACCTTGGTAGGACAGTCATTTTTGACTTATTTCAGGAAAGAACAAAAAAAATTGTAGGAAGCCTGACACGTGCGAAAGGAAGAGACACTCTATAGAAGATATTGCTATTAGATTTTGTCTGATAGAATAAATACAGAAGGAAATGCTAGAGCAGATTTGTCTCTGACGGCCAGATACGATGCTACATAAAGAAAAACAAAGGCCTATACATATTTAGTTTAATGTTCTTTATTTTGTATCTAACGAATACTTAATTCTATGTAAATGATCAGTGGCTTGTATCTAACGGAACTCGGACCTGTAAAGAACTATAAATATGCACCCTGAACTACGAAGTAGATACACAAGAGAGAATATCATGAAAAAAGCATTTCAATGAGATTCTTACTTCCAACTCAAAGCATTCGTTGAAAAAGTGTTGAGAGTTTCCAAAGTTAATTTCTTTCTCAATAGATTTTCAACTACGAGCTCAAGAAGAGAAAGTCTCAAACATTCACTCTACTGCATCTCCAAAAGCATGCCACGCCACTCTGATCTTTGTCAAAAGACTTTCATTTTATCTGTTCAAGATAATTGCATTATCATTCTGTTTCTTTTTATCTTGAACAGTCTTGCACTTATTGTACATAACTCTGCCTATCAAGAGGCTATATCTATGTAAAATGACGTAACAGTGGTTCACTTCTCATTGAGGGGAGAAGTTCCTTACTTGAAAGTAAGAGTGATTACAAGAGACTTGAAATCCTGGGTTTGGCTATGCCGTGAAATCAGTTGGGACTCCAGTGAATGAGTTCCTGGGATGTGGTTGAACACTAGCAGAAATAACTAGATTTGGCAAACCTGCAAGTTAGCTGGGCTCTTGTGTAAGGGTGCCCGTGGTGAGCTAAACACTTGGTAAAAAATAGCCCTTGTACTATTCCATGTTAAGGGAGTTAGTGAAAAGCCTAATGATTGTTAGGTACTGGACGTAGGGCTGATTGAAGATCAGCGTCGAACCAGTATAAAAACTCTTGTGTCTCTTGTGTGTTTACTGTTACACTTTCATTTCTTCGCACTTTATTTCTACAGCAGTCAAGTTATTTTAGAATAGTCTGTATAAGTACTATTTTATCACATTTGCTTTAACTATTAGCTCGTCTTACTGCTATTATTTTTTAATAACCCATTCACCCCCTTCTATGTTAACAGCCATATCTGGGCAACAATGTTGTGGATGAAAGAATTCTTACATGAATTGGGGTTGAAACAAGAAAATTATACGGTGCATTGTGACAACCAGAGTGCTATCTACTTGTGCAAGAACTCAACTTTTCGTTCAAAGTCTAAGCATATAGATGTTAGATATCACTGGATCTGAAATGTGTTTGAAAAGAAACAGTTGCAACTTTAAAAAATTCACACAGATGATAATGGGACAGACATGTTGACAATGACTTTATCAAAAGAAAGGCAAGAGGTGTGCCAATGGTTGGTCGGCATGTATTCACACTATGGAGTTATTGGACAATCTCCCTTATGGACTGAAGGGGGGGGGGTTGTTGGGCTCTATGGCCCATTGGTTCAACCCACATGGTGTGTCTTATTAACCCACGCCCAATAGGGTTATTTTACTCTATTCTGGATGGACGATGGAGATTACCTTTTACCTTTGCTGGTTAGAAAAGAAATAAGATCAAGAAAAGGTGTTTTTCGTCCTTTTCTGCTGGGTGAAGGGTTTTGGTTTTCCGGCTGGGAATTCCTCGTTGATTTTGAGGCAGAAGAAAACAAGCGCAGGTGGTAGTTGCGGCTGTGTAGTGTGGGATTACGCACAGGTTTTATCGCAACAGAGCAAGAAGGTTTGTGTGCGACAGAAGCAGAGAGGCGTGTGTGCGGCTGCGAAGGTGTGGTGCCGGTGCACTCGGGGAAGAAGGAGAAAGTAAAAGAAGAAGAAAAGAGACAGCTCTTCACCCTCGGAACAACGTTCGCACCGTAGAGTCGATCATGTTTAGGGTGTGTTCTTATTGTGATTGTACGGGAGAGTTTGGATATTGTTATATTTTTATTATTCTCTTGTGGTTGTAACCCGTGTCTTGACAAGAGATCTCGAGTTTTTGTACATTCAATATTTTTATAGTGAGTTTCTTTCTCGTACTTATCCGTGATTTTTTTCCTTCACTTTGAAAGATTTTTCACATAAAATTTGATGTTCCGTGTGCGTATGCGTTCCGTTTAATTTTGCCGTTGCGTGACACGGCCTACTAACATTTATTCGTACGTGAGTTATTTTTCCAGCAGAAGGCATTGGGGTTGGAGGATGACAAGGCACTGGAGGCGATAGGGAGGCATTGGAGAACATGTCAACCTGGAGCGGGTAAGGCTGAAAGTGGAGAAACATCACGGAAAAAGCCCTGGCCTCAGCCCAGGTAGAGAATGCCAGCCAAGGCGGAGTGACGGTGGTGGCAGCCACTGCAGTGACACCGTCGGCCGACTCAATGGGGATGAGTGTGCCAGTGTTCAAGATGAGGGGAAGGCCACGAAAGTATGGGCCAGACGGGTACACTGAGCCCACCCCTGATCTTGTCCTCGTCGAAGGCCATGTGGACACGCTCCATCGTGGCTACAGTTCTTCAGTAATATCAAATCCCCCTCCTCCTTGTTGCCAACGCTGGAAAGGAAGCCTCTCTCTCTCTCTCTCTCTCTCTCTCTCTCTCTCTCTCTCTCTCGGTGGGCGTGGGGGAAGGGTATTTTCATCTCAGAAAATCAACTAATGGATGTGATGAAATCTGGAAGGAATATTTTTGAAATTTTCATGTAAAGATGATTTAGATTAAAAAAATCTTTAAATAAATAACCCTGATGAAAAAACGAAATGGTCCTGAAGGTGCCTTTGTGACCCACATCTATAGATCCCAACTAGTTTCTCTCAAGACGTGCAAAATGATGACCCATAGTCAAGCTCAAGTAACGAAGATTCAGTGGCGAAGAGTCGGGTTCCAAATCGGTTAAAACCCGACCTCAAGTTATGTCGAGTTGGGTCAGACTTAGTCAATCCGATCCGGATCCGACTATTTCACGATAAGTGTAAGGCCCGATCTTGGCCAGACACGACCAGTCATATTATATGAAAAAATTAATAAAAAATAATAGAGATTTTTACAAATAAAATATTTTGCTAAAGTGGAAGGGTCTCGAAGTACGTAAGACATCTATCTCCTACTTCGATCTTTCTGTTCCTCCATTTCCCTTACACAAACACAAGGACTGACTGGAACATCAAGAGGACCCTAAACCACCCCCACCGCTTCTTTAACCCTAACTCCAACAAGTGAACTGGGAAGCCCCATACATAGTTGACTGGGTGTATACCGGTGAATCTCGTCAGGCAATTCTCATAATCCCACCAAACGAATGGTGCTGATCCTCCATCGGTCCCCGTCATAATCCCAATTCCCGAGTACAACACTACGTCCAACGACAAAAAAAAAGAAAAAGAAAAATCAAAGTGAATCATTTAGAAACCGCACCGACATACATTGCTCAACAGTACATTGGTGATACAAAATAGCAGTGGCATGCAACCTGGAAAAGGTTTAGTTTAACACAGAGATGCCTTGTAAAACTATCCTCTTGATGTAATTACAGTGGCGTTGCAAATTTCGATTCGTTGAGAAAAAGGCAGCCAAACACAAGGTTGAAGAACTCTTGGCCTTTGACAAGTTCACCACTTCCTACGACAGCTTTGGTATCATATTTGCATGCTCTAGTGCAGTCAGGACAGTACGTCACCTGCATTTAAGGGAGAAAAATCGTTACTGCCAGTAGTTTTTGTTTTTTTTTTTTGTTTTGTTACTGCCAGTAGTTTTCCAAAAGAAAATTCAAAATGTCAAATTGCACCAGCTGACTTTGATTTTCTAAGGAAATTTCTCATTTAGATACACGTCCACTTGATTGCAGCTAGAGCTGTATTCCATTTCATGTTCTTTCTTTTCCTTTCAGGAAGTCACACCAAGGCCAAGCATTCAAACTGTGACTATTTGTCCGCAATGATGCCTTGTATAAGTTCATTGGATGGCTAGCTTCTACCTAGAACTACTCTCTCCATTACATAAGGTCACCGGTGGAACTCTCTGTTCTATGCCTACAATCCCCACTAGATGATGGTTGAATCTACTAGGAATAATAGAAACTAGTTCATGTGAACCATTACTTCTTATGTGCAGGTAGGTGGATATGAAAAGAAAATGAAACAAAAACAGTAATAATCAGAACGATTATACAAGGCATAAGCAGAAGCACGGTTAAACTAGGTTCATTCGTCGTACATAATAGGAGTTAAACTTTGACAAGATGGACTTGCGCCGCTATTACTCAACCTCAACAAGCCAGAAATACATCTACTTCTCTCAATCAACCTGTAGTTAAATAGGAGGGTCTTTACATAGTGTATTGGGTGGGCTAGGGTATGATGTTGCACTTCCAACTCTCATCCAAAGGCACATGAGAAGCAAGCAGCCATTGGGGTACCTTTTGATTTTAGCTTACTTGCCGTACAAACAACTCTTCCGAAGAGTAATGCTCGAGATTACAAAAGGAGAATGTAACCCACCAGATAAAAGTTAGTCCCCAGGAGAAAAAAACGTGACCAGCAAAAGCTACAGAGGATCCCTTAACTTGAGATTCATGTAAAGGTTGTGTAACTCTTTGCACCTTCCAAAAACTCTTGGAAAAGCCTCTCATCCACTGTTCCACAGGTAATCCTTCCTCGGACAATCTACAAAGGTCAGTCATCCCTTAAATCGACATGGCCTAAAAAGCAGCCTGTGAGGTGCTCTTCCAAATTCACTGTTCAGCAGCAAGACGTCATGATTTATCTCACCCTGTAGGGCCAAAATGAAATTCCACTTCCATCAGTTGAAAGACAAACCTATTGTTAATGTCCCCTTCATATGAAGACCTCCCTCAGTGATTATCTTGCCAGAGCCATCTCTCATAACCCTGGTTTATACCGGGTAAATACCAGGAAGGGCAGGGCACTCATGACCTATCTCACATTATGCCAGTCCTGGACCAGTTTAAAAGCAAAACCTCCACTTCCTCAGAATTGCATTGTCACTAAGCGGCAGCATGCCACAGCTTAGAGTCCATTATGCCACATAGATGTCAAGAAGCCTGCATATCCTAAAGGAAGATATCCATTCTATCATATGCTACACCCTCAGCTTGGTCATCATCATTCTACAGGGTGTTTGATTGATGTATAAATACTTGTATGAGCAGCAATTTTGATATTCATGCATTAGAAGAATCTAATGTTATATAACAGATGTGACCCCACTTTCCCAGAAAATGGTAACAAGGCCTAATTGCCTGAACCTATAATAAAAGCATTATAATTCAGACCTCCAAACTGCATTATAATTCAGGCTTAAGAGTCTCAAGATTCACTCTCCCCAACCAATAATTCTCTCCTTCCACCTCCATTGCCAACTTCCACGCTCCTTCCAATATCAATTACAATGTTGATACTCTAGGTTCTATAAATATTAGTATCAAAATTAATACTATACCAAAACTGACTCCAACCAAACTGTCGCATAAGATGTTTAACATTTATGTTTGGGAACACTTTTTTCTCTGAGACTATTTTTCACTTAAAATTTGTTTTACTTGAATTCTTGTCCCAATTTTTAAAAATAACATTTATTGATCACTGACCTGTTTGGCAAAACTGTAGTTATCTTTAAAAAATGTGAAATCCTGTTTGACGTGCAGAGAGAGAGAGAGAGAGAGATGTGGTGCCAGATGGCTAGGTAGTTATGGGAGAGAGGAGTGAGATTTGCTCTCTAGGAAAAAAACAGCTGGGGAGTTTTTTTCCTGTGGACATTTAATGAAAGGTTAGCAACCTCCCTAAAAATTAGGGAACATGGCCCCAGACAGGTTTTAACCTCCATTCTTTACTCAAAATAAAATTTAGGAGAGAAAATGGTCAAAAAAATGTAACCAAACACCCTATTAGGGGTGACTAAACATGCTACAATGTACGATCACAAGGGAATCATCAATGATCATTAAGTAGGTTGTGTTTTTTTTAGTGGATGGTACAAATTTTATTACTTGTCAAAAACAGATGTATGTCTTTGTGTTCTTGAAAAGTCCCTCTTTCACACAAGAAATCATAGTGTTCAACAGAGTTCTGCAAAACCCCCTAATCTCCCATCTGATCCAAGATGGACAGTTGCTTCTCTTCATTATAAAACTGCCTAGCCCAGTCCATGTAGAAATACATGGTCATGACAATCAAAGCCATCTTTTGTTATTTGCTCCAGCGACAGGATCCTACCATGCCTCTCCCCCAAGCGAGCCCAGAGAGTCACACACATAATCAACCACCATGCTTTGCAACCTACTTTAAGCAATCATTTCTGGTTCCAACTCGATATAATCCAATTTTGTATGCAGTGATCTCTTCCTATTTCCCCAAAGGTGAGCCCCCAGATCTTTCGAGAAAAGGAACAACCTGCAAGACAAAGGGAAGGGTCTGAGCAAGTAGATCACATGTCAGAAGCCTGCCATGGAATATACTCCATATTAAGATCTTCATCTTCAAAGTTCAACGTCACCATACTTGGGTCTGGACGGGGTAATGGCTTCCTCTATCAGCAATATAACCATATACAAATTTCACTGAACATGTTCCATCTTTTTCCCATTATCACTTCCAAGAGTCCCTCCTTTGTGCATCCAGATCCATCCCTTATGTCCCCTAATCGCTCAATCTTCACATTCTAAAAATCCCCCTGCAGGCAAGAACCCAATAACCACCAATGTTAGTAGCATCAAATTACCAGTGCCCATTCTATCTAAAGAAACATTATAAAGTTATAAATACATCTTCAAAAAGGGTCAACAACCACACAACTAATCCTTCCAGAAATGGATCTTTTGCCCATCTCCAAGACTAACCTCAGGTACTTAATACCAGCATGCACCACTGATGTACCACAGCCCTGGGATGATGTTGGATGAATTGATGACCCTAGGACCTAGACTCGCAAGCATACGAAGGCAATCAACGGACTTACGTTAGCGGTTCACTCGCGTGGCACGCACTGTCTCCCGATGGCAACCGGGGGATGGTGGTGAGGATCCGAGGTGGGACCCAATCGTTCTGGGACGTGGCTTAGCTTGGGCGGACCCCCTTAAGGGGCTGGGAGTCCCCACTTCGTGGGAGGCCGGCACGCCGGGGCGTGGGGTTGGGTGGCTCTCACTCACTCTCCGCGGTGGGCACAAAAGTGAAATACGGGTCCGGGCACTCCCTCACGGTCCGACGGGCATGAAAGACGATACTAAATTAGCAAAATACAGACCAGCAGGGGAGGGACCAGTCGCTCACCTGATCGGTGTGAAGACACCGATCCCGGTCGAAGACGAGGGCGAGCGGGGAAGCGTGGGTACGTACCCCCACGCCGCATCGGTGGCGCTTGACCTCCACGCAGGGAGGGGCTTTCATCCGGCCAGGCGAGGGGGGGGGGGGGAAGCCGATGCACCCAAATCTGCCCAGTATGACCAGCCGGGGTAGAGAGTGGATGTGGAGTTGCTGCGGGCGTCTCCCGGTGCTGCCGGATGCCAGGGCTGATGTTGAGTTGACTAGGGGAGAGGTAGGAGCCGTCTGTAAGAGTAGGTGGTCATCCGAAGGCCGAGCCGAGGTGCTGCGCCGGCATCTTCACAAGTGGCTCTGTTCTGTCCGGTCTGGGACTACAGGACAGTGTGTCGGTGTCGGGACAACCACGAGCTCATCCGAAGGTTGCCGGAGGCGGGATCAGCGCTGAAATGACCGGGACTGACCAGGGAATGGACCACTCAAGATCGGCGCCATTTGGTGGACGCCGGCAGTCGTGGTAGTTCGGAGTACTTGGCTGGTCTGACTGAGTTCCGACTGATGCAGAACCAAAGGGTACTGATGCCGAAGATGCCCCGGGCGCTACTGAGCTCCGATGGAGGCGAGATTGGTGGCGACGCGACCGTGGACGAAGTAGCTTCGACTAACAACTGACGGGATTGCGATCGGAGGTCGGAGAAGAAAGTTCTGACCTGAAGAGTGGGGGTCGGTCCAACCTGGACAGACAGGAACAGCCTGCGACCTTCGGCAAGAATGGCCGGAACCGGGTGCTTCGGAAGGCGAATCACCTCCTTCTTTCTGGTACTGAAAGAGGACTGGACGTAGTTCTCTCCCTCCGAAGATCGCGCCAAGAGCTCAGCTGAGCTGGTCGAGAGGGCCTTTACACTCAGCTTCAGGTCGTCGGCCTGGGTCTGTCTGCGTAGTCTGGCGAGACTCGTTCCTCCGATCAGCTCCGAGCTTGGATGCCGGCGGGACTACCTCCTTTGCGAAGCTGACTTGACGAGGTTTCCGCCGGTATAAAATACGCCTCCTAAAGCCTGGAGGAAGGGTCACGGTTTCCTTCTGCAAACTGCGGGTTCTCTGCTGCCTGCGACCTAGAACTAGGTCTAATGGAGAATGAGGTGTGGAGGTGGGGAATGGGGAGGAAGAGAGGGGAAAATGGGGTGGAAAGGGTTGGGGATGGTTCCTGGCTTAGAGGGGGTTAGGGAGGGGGCTTTCCAAGCTGTGGGAAGGGGAAAATGGGGTGTTGGGGTTGGTTCTTGCTAGGGGTGGAGGGGAGTTACGAATTTTGGGTTGTGGGGTTGGAAGGGGTGGGAAAGTGGCTTGGGGATTGGTGGGTTCTATCTTGGGATATGGGGATGAAATTCAAATTTGAATGGGAGATAGGAAGGGGATTTAATTTATGTCTAGGGAAGGGTGGGGATGTCTTGGGAAGAGGGAGGGTTCTCTTGGAAAGTGGGAAAGGGTCTTGGGGAGTGGGAATGGAGGGAGATACAAATTTAAACTTTGAATTGGGGAGGGGTGGGGAGTTAGTGGGTGCCTAGGGAAGGGGGGAGGAGACCTTGGGAAGAGGGGGGGCTGCCTTGGGAAGCGGGAGATGAGGTTTGAATTTTGAATTTGGGAGGGGGTGGGGAGTTAGTGGGTGCCTCGGGAAGGGTGGAGGAGGCCTTGGGAAGAGGGAGGGGTGCCTAGGGAAGGGTGGAGGAGACCTTGGGAAGAGGGAGGGAGTTGTCTTGGGAAGCGGGGGATGGAATTCGAATTTGAATTGGGGAGGGGGATGAGAGAGATGGGGGGGGCTTTCTTGGAGGGAGGGAGAGAGAGAGAGAGAAAGAGAGAGAGAGAGTCTTGAGTGGGGGAAAATAGTCAATGGGTTACCTCCTTTCAAATTTCATCGAAAGTGCTTACATGGGGGAGAGAGGGGTCCTATTTATAGGCACCCACTCTTTCCATGACCATAAGACCCTTGACAAATAGATAAAAGACCAAGACTATCCCGGGGGGGTGCCCATGGGCCTAGTCTACTAGTTGGGCCCAATTGGCTCATCTAATAGCCCAATAACCTACTGGATTAACTCAAACAAAGGAAAATGATACGAACATGACTAAAAATAAATAAAAATTACATGATACATGACTTAACAATAATGATAACATGTGAGAATCACAGTCGGCCCACCTCAGTGTTGCAGGCGACCCGAGCCAGAGAGAGCGGCTTGAGATGTCCTCATCAAATCTCTCGGGGTGGAGAGAACTCGACCCCGTCGAGTACGGGTCCGCATTGCTGTGGTAACGCTCCAAAATGTCTGGGTCAAGGCGCAGTAGGTCCTCCCGACTCACCCAAGTATCATCTATCGGGGAACGGTTCTTCCACCTCACCAGGTAGCGTTGGTATACCCTGTTCTTGGTAATGGTACTTTGCTCATCCAGTATTGTCTCCACCTGCTCACGTCGGCCTCTCAAGCTAGTAGGTAGAGTCCCACCGTGGGTGTCTCTCTCAATGGTGGGTAAAGGCTCAAGCTCCTCACTGGGTCCCACCGCGAGGCCCTTGTAGGGTACCAAGTCTGCCACGTTGAAGGTAGGGTGTACCCCAAGTTGAAGGTAGGTCCAGCTCATAAGCGTTACCACCTAGTCGTCTTAGAACTCGAAAGGGTCCCGAACCTCGTGCCCTCAACTTGGAGGCGGGCCCCGGAAGGAGCCGCTCCGTCCTCACCATCACCGGTCTCCCACTTGGAACTCGCAGTGACGCCGTCGAGCATCTGCCTGCCTTTTGTAAGCCTCATTGCTTTTCCCTATATGCTTGCGGATGTCATCATGCAATTCTTTGATATGATGTGCCAAGGACTCAGCTGAGACTGACACTCTAGCATGTGGGGGGAGGGGAATGAGATCCGAAGGCTTTTTAGGCCTATAACCATGCACGACCTCAAATGGACTCTTTCCTATGGACCTATTGACGGAATCATTGTAGGCAAACTCGGCCTGAGGTAAGAGGAGATCCCAATTCCCGGGGTGGTCCCCGACAAGACAACGGAGCAAGTTCCCTAGACTTCGGTTGACGACCTCAGTTTGGCCATCGGTTTGAGGGTGATAAGCAGTGGAGAATTTGAGGAGGGTTCCCATTAGATGTCAGAGAGTCTTCCAAAAGTAACTGGTGAATTTCACATCCCGGTCGGACACAATGGTCTTAGGTAGTCCATGGAGTCGGGCCACTTCATCAAAGAATAAACGGGTCACCCTAGAAGCATCTGAAGTTTTGGAACATGGGATAAAGTGGGCCATCTTAGAGAACCTATCAACAACCACAAAAAATAGAATCATGCTTTCGAAGGGTTTTAGGTAGGCCAAGGATGAAATCCATGCTCAAGTCCTCCCAAGGACGATCCGGGATGGGGAGGGGTGTGTAAAGTCCAGTGTTTTGCTTCACCTGTTTGGCAGAAGCACAAGTGCGGCATTGACCCACAATGTTGGCTACATTCCTCTTAAGACTGGGCCAATAGAACTGTCTCTCAACTAACTCAATGGTCTTTTGGACCCCAAAGTGACCAGCAAGGCCACCACTGTGTAGCTCCCAAACCAAGAAATCCCGGAGTGAAGTCCGGGGTATGCATAACCTAGCTCCCTTGAAAAGAAACCCCCCTTGGAGTATAAATCCCTCGTGTTCCTGGTGGGGCTGGGTGGAGAGGATGGCGTAGTGAGTCCCAAAATCGGGGCAACTTGGGTATTCCTCTCTGACTCGCTCAAACCCTGTGACTTCCACTTGGACGGTGGAAAGTAAGGCTACTCGCCTACTTAGCGCATCGGCGGCGCGATTCTCACTACCCGTTTTGTATTTTAAGACAAAGGTGTAAGCTTGAATGTGTTCAACCCAGCGGACATGACGGGCATTAAGCTTTTGCTGGGTGTTGAGATACTTTAAGGCCTCATAGTCCGAAAAAATCACAAACTCCTTGGGTAGGAGATAGTGTCTCCAATGCCGAAGGGATTGGACCACGGCATATAGTTCCTTGTCATAAGTGGAGTACCTAGTCCTAACCTCACAAAATTTTTCACTAAAATAGGCCACGGGGTGACCCTCTTGGCTAAGAATGCCTCCAATCCCTACCCCAGAGGCGTCACAAGTGACCTCGAAGACTTTTGAGAAGTCAGGGAGGCAAAGGACCGGGGCTTAGGTCATCTTCTCTTTGAGTTCTTGAAATGCTTTGGAGGCTGCCCTAGTCCAAACAAAGGTCCCCTTCTTGAGGCAATCTATGATAGGGGCGGTCACGGTGCTAAACCCACAGATGAACCTTCTATAAAAGGTGGCTAGCCCATGAAAGCTTCGGGCATCATGGAGGGTCTTGGGTTCGGGCCAATCAAGGATGGCTTGGACCTTCTCAGGGTCCATGGATACCCCTTGGGCTGAGACAATGAATCCTAGGAAGGCAAGTTGGTTGGTCATGAAGTGACACTTCCCGGGATTGGCATAAAGGCTTTCTTTCCTAAGCATGGTGCAAACCTGTCTAAGGTGATCAAGGTGGGCTACCTCGGATTGGCTATAGATGAGGATATCGTCGAAGTAGACGACAAGGAAGACCACGATGAAGGGGCGGAGGACCTCAGTCATGAGGCGCATGAAAGTGCTTGGTGCATTGGAAAGCCCGAAGGGCATGACAAGCCACTCATAGAGACCATCCTTGGTCTTAAAAGCGGTCTTCCACTCGTCCCCGGGCCTAATCCGAACTTGATGGTAGCCACTTTTGAGGTCAATCTTGGAGAAAATTGTGGCTCCAACAAGCATATCTAGCATATCATCTAGTCGGGGGATGGGAAATCTATATTTGATAGTGATCTTATTGATGGCCCGACTATCCACACACATGCGCCAAGTTCCATCCTTTTTGGGTGTGAGGAGGGCCGGGACGGCACATGGGCTCTTGCTAATGCGGAGGAAACCCTTCTTGATGAGCTCCTCAATTTGCCTCCTAAATTCGGCATGCTCGGTGGGGTTGAGGCGGTAGTGGGGTAGGTTGGATAAGGTAGCTCCGGGTACAAAGTTGATGGCATGTTGCACATCGCGCATGGGTGATAACTTATCCGGAAGCTCATCGGGGAATACATCATGGAAGTCCTCAAGGAGTTGTTGGATTTCTAATGGGTGTGGTTCGGTTGGGGTGGACTCCCCAAGACAAACGACAATGGCACACACTTGTGCCCCTTGGTTGACTTCCTCCTCAAGCTCTTGCCTAGTGATTAGGTGTAGGCTCCTAGTAGTCCCAATGGTCACACTAGGACTAGGATTCAAGGGTGTGGGTTCTGGAAAAGGGAGGGGTGGGGTTGGAATGGGGGATGGGGTGGGGGATCCTTCTAGGGAGGGAGGAGTCTTTTTGGGGAGGGGACGGGGTGGCGATGGGTTGAGTTGGATTCTCTTCCCTTCATGGGTGAAGACACAAGTGTTCATCCTCCCAAGGAATGTGGCATCTACATCATAGATCCAAGGCCGCCCTAGAAGTATACTCCCCACTTCCATAGGTAGAATGTCACACCATACTTGGCCATGGTAGGATTGGAATGTTATAGGGACAAGACAGCGGGTGCTAACGGACACGGATGTAGCATCAATCCAAGCTACCTGATATGGGTTTGGGTGTCGGGAGACAGTAAGGCCTAGAAGTTTGACGGTGTCGGGGGACACCACATTCACACTACTCCCATTATCCAAGATGACCTTCCGAGCACAGTCCCCTATCCGGATGTAGGTGTAGAAGATGGTGGTTCTTCTCCAATCATGTTCTTGGGCTTGAGTGAGGACGCACCTAACCACTCCAAGGTGAGGGTCGGTGGATGGGAGGGGTTGCTCTTGGTTGGACTCATAGTAGTGGGCTTCATACTCTTCCTCCCAATCGGGAGAAGTCTCGTGAACCTCAACCTCTTCTTCAACCCCAACTTGGGGTAGGAGATTAGTCTCCTCAATGAGCAAATTGGATGCTCCCTTGGTAGGGCATTGGTTGGCAAAGTGCCCGTACCCAAGGCACCTAAAGCACTGCTGCCCGCTATGGTGGTTAGGGGCAGCTCTAGTGAGAGGGTGAGCAGGTCCCGGGTTGGGACGATTGGGAGTGGGGTTGGGAGGGCCGTTTGTGGGCCGAGAGGGAAGGGTCCCACTAGGAGGGGCTGCTCGAACGGGAGGAGTTCCCATGGGAGGGGGAAGGATGCCTTGTTGAGGGGGTGGTGTATTGGTTCGAGGCACCATGGACTTAGGGTCCATCACACGAGGAGGAACCATTCGGGGATATCGAGAGAACTTCTCGGCGTCCCGTGCTATTTGATAGGCTTGTTCTAAGGTGGTCACATGGCGCATGAAGAGCTCCTTTTTTATGTGGAATTGAAGCCCATTCCTAAACCGGGATAAGGTAACCGCATGGTCCTCTTGGACTCCGCACTTGAGGAGGTAATAATCAAACTTCTCGATATACTCCGTCACAGATTTACCCTCTTGGGTTAGAGCCTGCCATTCATCTAGGAGGGTTTGATGGTAGGAGGGGGGAACATATTTGAGCCTAAGTTGCTCTTTCATGCCTCCCCATGTGGTGATGAGAGCTTGCCTTCTAACCATTCTTAACCCTTCAATGTTCAACCAATGAGTCTTGGCCAGTTTGGTAAGTTGCATTTTGGCAAACCGAACCCTCCTATCCTCGGACATAGGATACCAATCAAAGTATAGGTCCATTGAAGCCTCCCAATCTAAGTAGACACTTGGGTTGTAGGATCCATCAAAGGTGGGGGCATCAACTTTTACAAGCCTCAAGAGGTGATCATCCGGGTTATCCCGGGGGTGCCTATCATTTCCCTTAGGGGGTGGATCCCTTCCATGCTCGGGTGGATGGTCGGGGTTCAACTCTCCTATGACTGGTTCCTCATGTCGTGGAAGTGCCCTTCTATCATCCATCCTTGGGGCGGGCCTATTCTCCTCCATGTGGTTGAGTCGGTCCGTTATGTCATCAAGCCGCCCTAAGACATTGGTAATGGCCTCCAAGAGGAAGGCGACTTGGTCGGCGAGCTCACACTCGTTGGCAGCGGGGTTCCCTTGGGGATTGGGCTCCATGGGAGCGTTTGAAGAAGATGGGTCCGGCTGATAATGGGTCTCTCTACGTGTGCTCATGAAACAAGCGGTTGGCTATGCACGGGTGTGAACCTACGTACGACCTAAAGTGAAAGTGCCCAAGGACTAGACTTGTGGGAACAAGCCTATGACCGCTCTGATACCACTTGATGTAGCATAGCCCTGGGATGATGTTGGATGAATTGATGACCCTAGGACCTAGACTCGCAAGCATACGAAGGCAATCAACGGACTTACGTTAGCGGTTCACTCGCGTGGCACGCACTGTCTCCCGATGGCAACCGAGGGATGGTGGTGAGGATCCGAGGTGGGACCCAATCGTTCTGGGACGTGGCTTAGCTTGGGCGGACCCCCTTAAGGGGCTGGGAGTCCCCACTTCGTGGGAGGCCGGCACACCGGGGTGTGGGGTTGGGTGGCTCTCACTCACTCTCCGCGGTGGGCACAAAAGTGAAATACGGGTCCGGGCACTCCCTCACGGTCCGACGGGCATGAAAGACGATACTAAATTAGCAAAATATAGACCAGCAGGGGAGGGACCAGTCGCTCACCTGATCGGTGTGAAGACACCGATTCCGGTCGAAGACAAGGGGGAGCGGGGAAGCGTGGGTACGTACCCCCACGCCGCGTCGGTGGCGCTTGACCTCCACGCAGGGAGGGGCTTTCATCCGGCCAGGCGAGGGGGGGGGGGGAAGCCGATGCACCCAAATCTGCCCGGTATGACCAGCCGGGGTAGAGAGTGGATGTGGAGTTGCTGCAGGCGTCTCCCGGTGCTGCCGGATGGCAGGGCTGATGTTGAGTTGACTAGGGGAGAGGTAGGAGCCGTCAGTAGGAGTAGGTGGTCATCCGAAGGCCGAGCCGAGGTGCTGCGCCGGCATCTTCACAAGTGGCTCTGTTCTGTCCGGTCTGGGACTACAGGACAGGGTGTCGGTATCGGGACAACCACGAGCTCGTCCGAAGGTTGCCGGAGGCGGGATCAGCGCTGAGATGACCGGGACTGACAAGGGAATGGACCACTCAAGTTCGGCGCCATTTGGTGGACGCCGGCAGTCGCGGTAGTTCGGAGTACTTGGCTGGTCTGACTGAGTTCCGACTGATGCCAAACCAAAGGGTACTGATGCCGAAGATGCCCTGGGCGCTACTGAGCTCCGATGGAGGCGAGATTGGTGGCGACGCGACCGTGGACGAAGTAGCTTCGACTAACAACTGACGGGATTGCGATCGGAGGTCGGAGAAGAAAGTTCTGACCTGAAGAGTGGGGGTCGGTCCAACCTGGACAGACAGGAACAACCTGCGACCTTCGGCAAGAATGGCCGGAACCGGGTGCTTCGGAAGGCGAATCACCTCCTTCTTTCTGGTACTGAAAGAGGACTGGACGTAGTTCTCTCCCTCCGAAGATCGCGCCAAGAGCTCAGCTGAGCTGGTCGAGAGGGCCTTTACACTCAGCTTCAGGTCGTCGGCCTGGGTCTGTCTGCGTAGTCTGGCGAGACTCGTTCCTCCGATCAGCTCCGAGCTTGGATGCCGGCGGGACTACCTCCGTTGCGAAGCTGACTTGACGAGGTTTCCGCCGGTATAAGATACGCCTCCTAAAGCCTGGAGGAAGGGTCACGGTTTCCTTCTGCAAACTGCGGGTTCTCTGCTGCCTGCGACCTAGAACTAGGTCTAATGGAGAATGAGGTGTCGAGTTGGGGAATGGGGAGGAAGAGAGGGGAAAATGGGGTGGAAAGGATTGGGGATGGTTCCTGGCTTAGAGGGGGTTAGGGAGGGGGCTTTCCAAGCTGTGGGAAGGGGAAAATGGGGTGTTGGGGTTGGTTCTTGCTAGGGGTGGAGGGGAGTTACGAATTTTGGGTTGTGGGGTTGGAAGGGGTGGGAAAGTGGCTTGGGGATTGGTGGGTTCTATCTTGGGATATGGGGATGAAATTCAAATTTAATGGGAGATAGGAAGGGGATTTAATTTGTGTCTAGGGAAGGGTGGGGATGCCTTGGGAAGAGGGAGGGCTTGGAAAGTGGGAAAGGGTCTTGGGGAGTGGGAATGGAGGGAGATACAAATTTAAACTTTGAATTGGGGAGGGGTGGGGAGTTAGTGGGTGCCTAGGGAAGGGGGGAGGAGACCTTGGGAAGAGGGGGGGTTGCCTTCGGAAGCGGGAGATGAGGTTTAAATTTTGAATTTGGGAGGGGGTGGGGAGTTAGTGGGTGCCTCGGGAAGGGTGGAGGAGACCTTGGGAAGAGGGAGGGAGTTGTCTTGGGAAGAGGGGGATGGAATTCGAATTTGAATTGGGGAGGGGGATGAGAGAGATGGGGGGGCCTTTGTTGGAGGGAGGGAGAGAGAGAGAGAGAAAGAGAGAGAGAGAGACTTGAGTGGGGGAAAATAGCCAATGGGTTTCTTCCTTTCAAATTTCATCTAAAGTGCTTACATGGGGGAGAGAGGGGTCCTATTTATAGGCACCCACTCTTTCCATGACCATAAGGCCCTTGACAAATAGATAAAAGACCAAGACTATCCCGGGGGGGTGCCCATGGGCCTAGCCTACTAGTTGGGCCCAATTGGCTCATCTAATGGCCCAATAACCTAATGGACTAACTCAAACAAAGGAAAATGATACGAACATGACTCAAAAAAAATAAAAATTACATGATACATGACTTAACAATAATGATAACATGTGAGAATCACAGTCGGCCCACCTCAAAGTGTTGCAGGCGACCCGAGCCAGACAGAGCGGCTTGAGATGTCCTCATCAACCACATCCCCTGCCAGAAGGATCCCATTCCATAAGAAAGAAATGTTGCTCCAGGTGCCTAGTTTGAATACCCCAGCCTTGAATCTTCTATAATATTTTTGTCAAATCACCTCCACCCAAAGCCTTCTCTCCTCTGTAGCTCAATTTCCAAAGGAATTTAGTAAGGAATGCCAGGTTGAAGTCCCTAATGTTCTTTACATCCAGACCGCCATTTTCCCTACTTCTGCACACCTTCCCCCAGTTGATGCCACCCCAACATCCACTTTGGTCCCCACAATCATGCCTAAAGAATCTGCACTGAATAGGATCCAACTTAGCCATTGTTTTCAGGATTTCAACTAGGATAGGAAATAGATAAGCAAACTAGGTATCACGTATTCAAAAAGAACTAGCCCTCCCATATGAGAGATGTTTCCCTCTCAAACCTGTTAATATGTTTACAAATTTCTGCATAATCCTCATCCAGTCACTATGGCATGCTACACCCATGGATAAAGGTATTTCCAAGAATTTAGCCTTCTTGTCCATGAGTAGAACAATGGATCATACTTGCTAGCCTTCTCGTCTGATACTACCAGGAAGAGGTCCAAGAATTTAGCCTCCAAAGGGGTCTCCCTACCCCACATATTCAACCAAACCGTCATACAACTCCAATTTTTCTACTAACAATATGATGCTCGCCCATAGGATATGTGTAACTTCCAAAATGTCATCCGATGTATATGAATACTTCGACAAACAGTTCTTGGACGCAGAAGTTTATCACATATAAATTTTCTTTTTCAGAGGGTTTTTTTCCTCTTGTTTTGAGGAAAAGGGAAACTTCATCAAGATGCACATGTTGGGCTGTTTACGAAGCCTGTGCATGATTCATTCCACAGGTTTAGATTTGATCAGACGATTTGGGTTTGAGTGCAGGACCTCTCCCCTCGCCCTAGAGTCCTCTACGTGGATCTGATGCTAAAGGCTAATCATTTAAGTTACTCATTGGTTATGACCCTATGTCGATAACATTAGCGTTTGGTTAAAGGTTCCCTATGTTTGTGAATTTATGGGGAACTAGGGATGCCTTTGTGTTTGAAGTCATCTTGGCGATTTCTGGATCTCAAGGGTATTTACGTAATTTTGTGAGTTCCGAAGGTATCTTGTAATTTTGGACCAGGCCGGGGGCTTCGTGTAGTTTCTAGACCAGGTGAGGACTTCGCAAGGTTTCTGACTTCCATGTGCATTTAAGTGATTTCTAGAAGGTTCAGGGGCTGTTTGGCCATTTCAGGGCTCCGAGGGTATTTTGATAATTTTGGAGGCCAGGGGCGGAATTTTAGTAATTTCTTTTGATACTCAGATGCAAACATGGCTAGGCAATATCCACGAGCAAAAACATAGATTTGGGCTTAGGAAGAGTATACACAGACATCCCTAGTAAAGTAGGGGCGTCTACACAATTTCATTAGTAACCAGAGTTTATATGCAATTTCCCAAAGACAAGCATTTGTGATATATTCATCATTTGTGTGAATACAAGAGATTGTCGACAAATTGTTGACTTTACAAAGAGCGTCTAATCACAATTTACAAAACTTGCAGGGTATAATAGCAATTATAGGACTTTAGGGATTTTCTTGCAATTTTGGGAAGAACATTTCTATAATTCCCGATTAGTTAAGAAAATTACATGACTCTGTCGCCCAAAACGCAGAGAAAATTACCAAATAAAGCCTCCAGGGGTGTAAATGTAAGACCAAGGGTATTTATACTTCATGCACTTAGTGGGCCTTTACAGAAGAACAAAAGATCCTTGCGCCGGTGTCTTCTCTTATCCGTGCTTCTATCTGTCAGTGTGCATCCTCCCTTCTGGACCCATGAGGTATTTATAGAAAGTAGGAGGGTCACCTTGACAAGGTGGGAGATTTTTGAACCTTACCTTGACAAGGTGGGTTGATTTTTGAACCTCATCTTGATAGGGTGGGTTTATTTTCAAACTTACCTTGACAAGGTGGATTTTTTTCTTTTTTTTGATAGAAAAAGGCAACTGGGCCCCATCGAGGTCAAGTGAGGGCCGAGGGGCCTATTAACCCCGGGTTGGCCCCACTGGGGTCAAAACGACCCTACAGGGGTCCGCTTGACCACAGGCGGGCCCCACCAGGGTCAAATGACCCTACAGAAGTCCATTTGACCTCGAACGGGGGGCCACTACGACCCCACTGTGGTCATTTTGACCCCGGAAGGGGCCCACACCGGGGTCAAACGACCCCGTTGGGGTCTGTTAGGGTTTAGGGTTAGGGCCTATTTGACCCCATACAGGGCCTACCAGGTTCAAGCGACCTCGCGTAAGGTCTGTTCGACCCCGGTGGGTGGGGTCGTTTTGACCCCGGACGGGGCCCACCGGGGTCAAACGACCCCATTGGGGCTATTTGCCCCGTATGGGGCTCAACTGGGACAAGCGACCCGCGTGGGGTCTGTTCGACCCCAGTGGGTCCCACCGGGGTCAAGCGACCCCTCACGGGTTTGCTTGACCCCAGGCTGGCTCCCCAGAGTCCCCTACCCTGTCACGCTGGGTTGGAAAAGGGGGCAGCCCTTTTAAAACCCTGATTTTTGCCCTTTTTGTCTGTTTGCTCACAATCGGGACACGTGGAGTGGAGAAAAATTCCTCCTTTATTTGTTCTTTGGTCTTCTCCGCGCTGTTGGTCAATGGGAGAAGCTCGCTTCCATCAGGATCATCTCGTACAGGCGTGCCGGACTTTCCGTAGGTGCGTGAACAACTTCCACGTGTTTATTTCCTTGTTGCGATGTTATTTTGCTTCATCCTGGACATCCAGCGAGATTTCCCAAGGTTCAGAAATTTATCCGGGATCACAACGACGCTTAGCTTCGTGCCATTTGTATGTCATTGTGGGTTTGATTTGTTTTCAATCACCTCGATTGCTTCGAAGAATTTGTGATTGGTACAGTTTTTTAACCAAGAATCTTGGAATATGGAGTTAACTCCACGGAGCGACGATACGGGTTTTGTGTCGTGTTCCGACCGTCGTCGAAGTTTAGTGTAATTTATCTCGACAATTAGAGGACGTTGTATCGGTTAAATCGAGAAAATAATGGGTGCAACAAATGCCCCCCACGGGACGTCCCTGAAAGCCGGAGGCGGAGGCAGGCGACCCGTGCCCTTTGTAATTTTCTCGCTTGTTCCAAGTAGTTTCGACATGATGGGACTTTGTCAGACTGCACTTCATTGTTTCATTATTGTCCTTGTATATTACATCTAATCTTTCGCTTCCTTCTTCATTTCTATAGCGCTTGTAGACATGGCCCGCTACGATGGAAATAGAGATCACTCCAGAAAACTAAAAATTGGGGGTTCCGAAGACAAATATGTCAAGCAGACTTATCAGCCCATGCCACATTTTCCTCCACACACCATTATTGTTGATAACTTTGATGAAGCAGACCGTGGTCTTCTCTGGGTCGTAGACGGTCCGACCGAGAGTGCCAGTGAGAACAAGGGAGTTGTCGACCTCTCTAGCATTATGAGGAGAGATAAAGTTTATACATATGACCGGTCAGGGATATCCATCCCATTATTCACTGGATCGTCATCTCGTCCTCTTCGTTCAGAGCTTTGCACCCATTGGCATGGGGAGTGACGATCCCCTTTTGACAGAGGAGAGACGTCATCTTGAGCGGGCCATACTGTTGGGGAGAGACAGGATGCAGGGCACGTGTACCTTTTCTTATCCGAGCTTTCCAAAGGGTTTCACTCGACATAGGTAATTTCCTGACCAGATGAGTCTGGGTTTCTTCAGGCACTTTGACAACTTCAGAGTTCGCGCTGCACCGTTGTCTCCGGCTATTTGGCACTTGTATAGGCGTCATAGAGTTACAGTGCCCACAGTGGAAGATTTGTTGCCGCTCACCTATATGCTGGAATGAAGTTGGAGAAAGACAACTTCTCGGCCCTGAAATCATTCGAGATACTACCGACAAGATAAAGCTCATTCGAGAAATATTCCATATGGCTCAGGATAGACAGAAGTCATATGCTGATAATCGAAGACGTGACTTGGAGTTTCAAGTAGGAGACCACATGTTCCTTAAAGTTTCTCCAGGTCGAGGTATTCGAAGGTTCGGCATTAAAGGCAAGCTCACTCCAAGATTCATTGGCCCTTTCGAAATTCTTGAGAGGGTTGGCGAAGTCACATATCGGCTTGCCTTGCCTCCCCAATTAGCTGGAGTCTATGATATATTTCATGTCTCGATACTCAAAAGATATGTCTATGACCCATTCCATGTTATAAGTCATGACAACTTGGAGATTCAAAAGGATTTGACATACGAGCAAAAGCCAATCAAAATCATTGATCGGGAAGTACGTAAACTTCGGAATAAAACTATTCCCATGGTAAAGATCTGGTGGAATAAAGGTTCAGACCAAGATGTAACATGCAAGACGGAGGAAGCTATGCGTAAGAGATTCTCAGAATTATTCGATTGTAAGTATACTCTGCCTAAAAACCCATACAATGAATTTGGGGACCAAATTCTTTTTAAGTGGGGGAGGGTGTAGCACCCCAGAATTTTCTAAGAATTTTTTGGAATTAAATAAGAATTATTGAGCATTTAATAATGCTTATGGGTTAATTAAATCAATTAAAGAACCCTATAATAAACCAAAGGGTATAGCCCACTTAAAATTAGGCTCACAAACCAAATTTCAAGACCCTTTGCCCCAAGCCCATTACTAGAAATGTAATTTGGGCAAATTACGGATTTAAAAATAGATATATATACTAGAGGATAAATAGGAGATAATAAGAAAATCCAAAATTTTCAGAATAAATGCCAAATGGTAGTCTATCGCCAGACCGCCACTTACAAGAAACGGTCCCAACTGGACCGCAACTACGTTCTGTGATCGGAAGATGAAGCGTGGAAAAATGGGATTTTTCCCATCCCAATCCCTGTGATTCGAAGCTACCTGATGTATGAACTTAGTCTAGGTCTCTTGGGGATCGATCCTGCCCCAATTTAGGACTCCTAGTTGAACCTAAATCCTCAAACCCTAGCATACTCTATAAATAGAGCCCATATTCGACCTGTGCGAACCCTTGTGTTGGCTCGCGAATTTCGAAGGTAAGGAGACATCTCCTCAAGTTAGTCCTTTAGAGTAATTTGTTCTCCTTAATTTTGACTAACACCTCTCCAAATCTCGTGCTAGGAGGTCAAGCCGTTGGAGAGCTAGAGGCCCCCGAAGTTACTGTTTCTCTGCAGTCTACACAGGAAACATGGTGTCCGTCCAAGGAAGATCTGAAGGTTAGAAGCCCTAATCGAGGTAATCTCATGTCCATCCTTTAGAATAAGTTATTCTCTCTTATGTCTTCTACCTACCCTCCGAGTTTCGTGAATTTAGGTCAGAGGATTAAAAAGTTAGAAGATCAGGAAATCGACGGTTCCACGCAAGACGCGCAGAAGCCAGCACCGACTTCCAGTCAAAAATTTGAAGTCTAGGGATCGAATCAAAGGTAGGTTATCTCATGAAAAGGCTTAAACATCAAGTTAGGAGTAAAAGCTCTCTGGTTCCATGTGATTTCATACTTTACACACGGAGTATTTCATGTTTTACTATGACTGCGCATTTAACTTATCTCTGCATGCATATCCCTGCACCTTAAGAAGAATATATGATAACTTTTGCTTAATTGGTGCAAACCTATGCATCTCATTCTAGCATGTCTTATCTCTGTGTTTATCACGTTTCCATGTGTTTTACTGCCAGAGAATAGGCCTTATACGTTGTTTAGTTCCTGTCTGTTGCAGACAAAGAAACGGTCCATTAGAGACCGCCACTATCAATAGGCGGTCCCAGATAGACCGCCACTACCAATAAGCGGTCCCAACCAGACCGTTTTTATGCTTCTGTGTTCTACACTTTGTTAACTCCAAACAGATTGCAGATCGGCCCTTATAAACATATGTTAAGTTTAGCTAAACAGGTTCTATTCCTAGTTATAACCTTATATTCGTAATTTTGGTTATATTGTGCTTCAATCATGATAGGTTTCATGCCCTTTTACGTGTTTTAATCATATTTTTAACTTATGTTAACTTCGTGCCAAAATCATACACTCATGTATTAAAGCTAAAGTTCATGTGCTTATGAGACTTGTTTCATTGATGATATTTGATCGTTGTTTTATCACGATTTCACTCTCATCTCCACGTCTTTCTTAAGTACATGGCACGTATTCTGGTATGATGTCATTAGTTACACTTTGCACTTATAGGCACACTCTCTTGGACATGTGATCCTCTCAGTTGGATATTCCTTCCACCGGACTAGGTGATCTTGTTTCAAAGTCTCCGTAAGTCTCCGCGAGCATGAGAGTCCCACTAGGACGCCGAGCTGGTTATATCATAAAAACTCAATGGATTAGAAAGCACCTATCTTACCGGCGTTTTCTGTACCCTGGCTAAGTTGCGACCATCTGGAGACCGCCACTGTCAAGTAGCGGCCCTCCCGAGACCGTCTTTTGCCAGCCTGTTCTACTACGTCGACTCTTTCCTTGTTCTGGCGTCGACTCTGTCAATAAACGGTATGCACTTGACCGCCACTTCCTGCTAGCGGTCCTTGCATGACCACAATATTCAAGAAACGGCCCAGGCATGACCATTTCCTATCTCTGTGTGCTTAACCCGAGGTTTGACCCACGGGTTGATTTTCCTATGTTCCTAGATGGTCTACTGATTATCTAGAACCTAACACCTTACTCAATAAGTTGTTAACGAATTATGGAAACTATTAAATATGTCGTTATGATGCCGGATTTCTTCCTTGGCATGATCTTGTTCTTAATTCGACCTTGAACTCTCATGTTCATAATTGGTGCATTCTTACCTTGTTATTGTTATCATGAAACTATTGTTTGGACTTTACATTATTTGCCTACATTATTGTTATATCTCGTGGAAGTAGCTTGATTTATAACGTGAAGATGCGGATCGGGTACTGATTGTGTCCAAGGGCTCGACACTAGCCCCCCTCGGCTGATTGCCGAAAACATGCTATAAACCATGGAGTATGATGAACATCGGCGTTGCATTACGTCGGGAGTACTTTTTTTTTATAGACGAGTGAAAACCACGAGGCTCTACATGAAATTATACATTCTTGTTACATGACTTTCTAATACATAGCCTTCATGGTTATGAAAAGTACATTCTCGTTACATGCAAGTACATTCTTGATACATGAAAGGCCACATTATATTCTTGCTCGATCATGCTCTCATTTTACATGAACCTTCGTATCTTGTTACTTTGGTTGTATGCGTATGATTTATCGCATTTCTTTTATCTTACATTCTAGAGCAAAAAATACTAATTACTTAAACATTGCCTTCATGTTGATACGAAGATACCTACTGGGCAAGTGTGCTCATTCCCTACTTTTCCAATCTCTTCAGGAAATTCTAGCGGGGATTTGGACTACTCAAGTGACGAGTCCGAGATTGATTAAAGATGAGAGAAGACATAGTCATGAGTCATTAGTAATAAAGTTCATTCACTGTAATAGGCGGTGAAGTTCATCATGTCATATAATTTTCTCTTTTTATTGAGTCTGGAAAGGTAAAGAGTCATCACTTTTAAACTTATCATTATTATTCAATAAAAGCAAAGATTTTGTCCAATTATTGTGCATTCATTCTTATGTGTGGATATGTTAACGCTTTGATTATATTGCTCGCTTGCGGCGTACTAGCCGGCTGTTCACGTTCCCGAATATCTTCCGCTATACTTATATCTCGGGGCGTGACATTATGAGTCAAGTTCAAGGGGATCCCGCTTTGCTTCTGCTATGACGTTGGGGTTGGTTTCCTCGCCAAGAGCTTCAGGAGGGTGAAAGCCAGCTCTACACGGCTAGTTCTGAAAGGAAGGGCAAACACGGTCGAGGCCCTTATCTCAACCACCTCTCCCTCAGAAGTCCTGCTGGCCATCACCCTGGCAATTAGCAAGGTCGACTTCATAGTCCGCATCACTTCCCAACTGGCAAAACAAGAGCAAAGACGAATGGCAACACAGAGGCTAGGGTAACCACCTGAAAGGCTGGAGGTTGAAGATGAACCTTGCCCGCCCGACTCAAATTTGAATTGAGGTCAAGGTGGGCCAGGCGATGAACAGCTTACAGGGCTGTGTCAAGCGAGTGCTCCTGGGCTGGGATCGAGTGGGGAAATAGGGCCAACCCAACAGTATCTAGACCTAGGACACCACCCACTAACCTATAAGTTACCCGAATCCAGGTATTGTAGGCTAGCGGGTTCGATTGGCTCTGTGAGGAGTCTCCTTCTCGACCTGAACCCTGTACAGCACAGGGGGAGTCCTCCCACGACAATCGCGAAGTAGAGGCCGGTGGTGGCGGGCAATGGCAACGACCTCATGTCGACAGCGGCAGACAACAACGGCGATCTTCAGTCGACAGCGACTGTTAGCATCTGCAACAACCTCCGCAACACTGTCCATAGACTGCAACACCTAAAGGACTCCGTAGCGGTGTCAAGGGATGGTGATCAAGGGACACCAGCGACTGCCCGAGCTGCCAGAAGGCTGCCCAACCTTATCCGATGACCCCGACAGCACGTGGTGGGCCAACCAGACCGGCCTAGTGGGGTCAGCTCCCCTATCAAGAGGCCAACAGAGTTAACCAAAGCTGATCTACAAGTTCCAACAGTAGGCTTCCAAAACCAAGGCTCTCTTGAGGGGGAGTCAGGTCAATCTGCTCCCCGACAGGTGTTGCAGGTACATAAAGAGCCTGAGGCGACCTTGGATAGGTTGCTGGAGGGTGGCTCAGGAGATGATTCCGAGGATAACCTATAGCCAGATGGGGACAACATGATCTCGGAAGGCGGGGATGCCATTCTGGATACACCGAGAGGGGGTGAGGTGAGGGATAGAGTTGGCTAAGGGAGAGGACCAGCCTTTTAAGGGTAGTCTTGGAAGGGAAGAGATGGAGTTGGTGAGGTTGGTGGAGAGGTTAACGGCAGCTCAAGTGAAGAAACATGCAAAAAAGGTGGGCATTTCCTTTGTTGTGTTGGATACGGAACTGAAAGGGGTGTTCACCAAGATACAGAAGAGATGGGCCCTCGGTATGGCGAGGGAGGCCAAGGGAGGGAAATACTTGAAGGGGGGTAAGGGGGAGAGATGGAGGTGAGGACGAGAGAGACGTCCAATTGCCTTTATGAGGGTTGTCTCCTGAAATGTGAGTGGGATATTTGGGGGGGGGGGGGGGGAGAAGAGGAGGGCCGTAAAGGAGATAGGAGCTAATAAGCAAGTACAAGATTGATATCTTGTGCCTGTAAGAAACAAAATGTGAAGGGGAGGGGGAGAATATTATAGGGGAGATTGGGAGAGCTAGACTAGCGAAAGGTGTAGCTTCCTCGGCTATGGCGAGGTCAGGGACTATTATGATCCTTTGGAACCAGTCCGAGGTAGAAAAGGTGGAGCAAGATAGACAGATCAGCAGAGGAGCCATTTTGCTTCATTTCTAGAATGTAAGGGATGGTTTCTTTTGGGACTTCACGGGGATATATGGCCCCCAAAGTAGGGAGGAGAAGAAGCTTCTGTGAGATGAGCTGGCACATCAACATCTCAGCTCAGGCCGACCTTGGTGTGTAGGGGAAGATTTCAACGTTGTTGCTGAACGGGTACTTCCATTCAGGAAAAATGGAAGACCTCACCGACTTTATAGAGTAGGCAATCCCGATTAACATTGGAATGGCTAATGCTCAGTTCACTTGATCTAACATGAGGACAGAATCCACAGGCTCCTGGCTGGTCAGGTTCCTGGTGTCAGTTGATTGGGAGAATTAGTATCCTCATGTGCGGATATTGTTGTTGGCCTAAGCAGTGACAAACTACAAAACTCTTCTGTTGAAGACCAACATCTCACAAGGGAAAAGGAGGAACTTCAGGCTTGAGAGGTTCTAGTTTAGAGAAGCTGATTTTATAGACAATGTTAAACAGCCATGGAATATGCACAGGTGTAAAAAGTCTGCTATGGCTAAACTGGTGGGAAACATAAAACGGGGGGTGGCACAAGCTCTCAAGATTTGGGGCATAGAAAAAACCATACCTAGTAGGGCTGCCAAAGACTGGATATCGTAGAAGATTGAGGGATTGGACTATTTGGAGGAGGCAAGATTACTGGATGACTCAGACAGAAGGCTCAGGGACACTCTCAGGGCAGATTTTCAAGAAGTTCTAAAAAGCAAGGTTCGCCGAATCGGATCCGATTGGGACGGATCGCCCGATCCGATCAGATTTTGAGCAAACCGATCCGATCCCGCGCCTGCCTTTCCCAATTCTTCACTGGGATCAGCCGGATCAGTCGAGATCGGGTCGGATCGCCCGATCCCACCCTGTTCCGGGCAATCCCGCCCAGGCAACCCCATTTGAAATTCAAATTGGTGGTGTTGGCCACGGAATATATATATATATATATATATATATATATATATATATATATATATATATATATATATTCTTTTTGAAAAGAAACATTCCTCTATATGTGGAGGTTCATTCCGTGGGTGCACATAATATCAGACAATTTGGATTCGGGTGCTAGACCTTTCCCCACTGACCGCGGTCAGTGTTGATTTACATCAGCCTAACGTCCGAACACCTTTGTTTAATTGTCAAAGAAATCTTCAAGTCCCCTCCATAGGTTCGGATGCTGAGGGCATGCTCACTTGGGTGACTCTCTATGGCCACTCGTTTACCACCAACAGACTGACTAGGCTAGAGTTCCGTCGAAGGCCTTTTAAGTTCAGGCAAAACTCTAGAATTTAGGACTGTGAATGCAATTTTGCAGGAGCCATAGACATTTTTGAAGTGTTGGGAGGTTCCCTAGACCCCGAAGGTATTTTGGTATTTTTATCTTTCCATGGGTATTTTGGTATTTTTATCTTTCCAGGGGTATTTTGGTAATTTTACCAGACCAGGGGTATTCTTGAAGTTTCTGGGTTGAAATGAAAGTAAGATAGGATTACTCATTTTCCAAGGCGCTGAGGCCATTTATGGAGGGTTTTAGAGGTTGACAAGCCATGTCTAAGTCGTAAGGGTATTTTAGTAATTTTACCAAACCCTATATAGACCTAAGTTTGAGGCATCACCCAAGTGTCGGACTGGACTGACAACGTCCTCGAGCTGGAGGGGTGACAGAGGCTTCATAGAAAGCTCACGTGTGTCAATTTTGCAAAAGGAGGGGTATATGCGCAATTACCACCAGTCGGGGGGTTTTCTTATAATTTTTCCCGATCGATGTACAAAGGAAATCTGTGGAGTACACCAGATACATTCATGGCCCAAATGAGAATAAGGGTTGTCGGCGAGTTGTCGACTGTACATTATAGAGATCCGCACCAACGTGGGAAATAGGGGCATAGCCCCAATTACAAGAGATTGCAGGGTAAAACTGCAAACAACAGGACTTTTTGTTTCTTGCAATCCCGGGAAGGACATGTTCGTAATTCCCCCGTTATAAAGGTGGAACTACATAGTTTAGCCGCCCCCGGGACGTAGAAACTTACAAACATAGCCCGCAGATGGGCATAATTACAAAAATACCCCTTAGAGGCGTAAACACAAGACCTGGGGACTTACCCCTCACAAGTCAAGACAAACAAACAAAGTCCTTGATCCTGGATGCTTCGTAGATGCTCTCGGGCGTAGTAGATGCTTAGTCCCTCCTTCTGAACCCTTGGGGGTCTATTTATAGAAGTGGAGGGCTACCTGGGGGTGTTTGAACCCGTCCGGATTAAACGGGATGAAAATGACCCCAGGACGATCCCCTTTTTTTTCTTTTCTTCTTTTTTTTTGGCTGAAATGGGCGGGGTCAAATGACCCTGGGCAGGTCCTACCCACCGAGGTCAAGCGACCCTGGGCGGGTCCTCCCGATCGGACAAGGACACCCCCCCCGGGGTCGGGCGACCCTGTTCGGGTCCGCTCGACCCCGATCGGGTCTCCCGTGCCCTTTCTTTTGTATAAACCTTGCCTTTTGGGATTTTTTCAGTCTGCTTCTCGCAGCACGCCGCGTAGAGAGAGGAGGGAGCGCTCTTCTTGTTCGTCTGTCGTCTTCCTCGTGCCGTGGGCCGCGAAGGGAGGATTTGTTCTTGTTCGGGCTGCGTGATACATGTGCGTGAGACTTCTTCGGCAGTATGTACACCATCCTTTGCATCTCCCCCTTCTTGCTACAGGGTTTTCTTTATTCACGTCGAGCGTCCGAGGGATAAAAACCCTCCCTTTTTTAGGATTTCACCCGGAACCACGCGATTCTAACAATCGTGGTGGTCTAATTCGGATTTCATCCACCTTGCTTGTTGCGAAGGATCCGTCATTGCAGAAATATGCGGGTTACGAAGCCACGATGTGTGAAAAATATTCCACAGAGCGGCGATACGCCGGATATTGAGCCCCGAACAATGCGAGGGCATTATCTCAATTTATCTGAGATAAATAGTGAGTACAACAAATGCCCCCCACGGGACATCCGTCAAAGCCGAAGGCGGGGGCGGGTGGCCCGTGTCTTCCATGATGTTTGCTAATCCCCGAGTTCATTGACATAATGGGGTTTTGTACGAATGCTCAATATTTTTATCGCTGTCCACATGCTGATTTGATCTTTGATCGAGCTCTGTTACTCATTTTTTCCTTGGGCTTGGCTTTTGCAGCTCCTGCAGACATGACTCGCCCAAGCAGAAGCAGAGAGACATCCCGGAGGCCTAGAGTCGAGGGCTCTGATGACCACTATGTGCGGCGGACGGATAGACCCATGCCACCATTCCCTCCTCGCAGCATTACCTCTGAGGGTTTTGACGCGGTGGACCGCGGGTTCACTTGGGTCGCTAAGGGCCCAACTGCGGAGACCGCTGCCGCTGAGGGTGTTGTTGATGTCTCTCGCATTATGAGGAGACATGGAGTCTATATATATGATCGCTCAGGAGGATATCCATCCCATTTTCACTGGACCGGCATCTCGTCTTTTATCCAGAGTTTTGTGCCCCTTGGTGTGGAGGCTGATGATTCCCGCTTGTCAGGAGAGTAGCGTCGTCTCGAGCGGACTATATTGCTCGGGGGGGACAGCATGCATGGCACCTGTACCTTTTCCTATCCGAGCTTCCCTGAGGGCCTTATGCGACAGAGGCAGTACCCTAATCAGAAGAGTCTGGTTTCTTCAGAGATTTTGACAGTTTTACAATCCGAGTGGGGCCATCCTCACCAGGGTACTGCCTCTGATTGGAGACTGTGAAAGTCTTCAGCTGCTCCACCTCATGCTCTTCCCGTTGAAACGAGAGCTGTAACACATTTGGGCGATAAGGAGATGGTCCGGTCAATGACCCGACTGATGAGGTTGGCTTCGAAGTCAACATTTCGCCTCTCCGGCTGAGTCGGCTTGGAGGCGGCCTTAAGGCTTAACCTGTAAAATCTTGCCAAGCCTTGGTTGATAGTGATCAACTGCCCCTCCTCAACTTCGAAGTTCACTTTTTGCTTCCCTTTGTCTTTTATAGGCTCGAGGATTGTTAAAGTAGGCTCCCCAAAATATAGGGAAGCATCTGCCAAGTGACCCTCATTAGGGTGGAATGGAGTCTGATTTGCGAAGACAATATGTTGCTCCCCTCCTTTGACATATTTAATGCATTGGTGCAGAGTTGATGGGACAACCCAATTTTCGTGGAGCCAAGGCCTCCCGAGCAGCACCTTATAAGATGTATCGGCGTTGATGATATAGAACGTCACTTGGGTGACAAAATCGCCCAAGGCTAGCTTGACTTCAACCCGACCAAGTGCCTCCTCGGAATCCTGATTGAATCCCGAAATCTTGACCGCGCTCACCTTTTGTAAATACGGTGCCAAGTAAAGACTTGAAAGTCTTCAAAGGCATGATGTTAATGGTCGCTCCAACGTCGACCAAAATTCGATTCACATCGTACCCATTGATCGTCCCTCGCATATATAAGGGGCGATTGTGGCACGGAGAGGACAGCAACATGTCTTTGTCTGTGAAGGAGATGTTGACTACGAATGCTCATACGCCTGGGCTTGCAACTCTACGACATGGGCTTCATAGGCCTCCGGGTCTTGGAGTATCTTAACAAGCGCTTCCCTGATATCTTTGCTCCAAGTGATGGCTTCCCAAATAGTGACATTTGTCGGAAACCGCTTCATATGATGAATGATTTTGCGGTCCGCCCGAGCACGGGTCTTGTCAAATGGCGGGATGATTTCTGCCAGGGTCTTCGAAGCCCCATGAGGCTTCTCCTGGTTAGGAGGACGTTCCTCTCCATTCTGGCCACGCACCTCTTCTTGGAACAGCGGTGCCAGAGACTCCCCCAGAGGTGGCAAGGGTTCATCATGTTGGCCCTCATTAGAAGGACCTGCCTGGCTTGTAGGCTCAACCCTACCGGAGGGGCCAGCTTGCTCTGTCGCCTCATCGCGCACTGGCGGCTTGGCTGGCTCTTCTTCTTCATCAGAAGAGGCGATTATAAAAGGGACGCCACCCGATTTGGCTTCTGAGACGGGGCCTGAACCCTCTGAGGAGTTGAGGATAAAAGGAATTCCCCGAACTTGAGTTTCCGGAACAGAATCCGATTCCTCCCCTCTGAATAATATGACCCGGTCGAGAGTTAGGGGACCTTCACGCCCGCGTCCTCGTCCCCGGCCACGACCTCGACTATTTTTCACCGAGCCCCCGGTGTTATCAGCCTGAGTGCTTTGTCCCAAAGGAGAGTTAATGTTGTCAGTCGACGGAATCGCCACCATATTGCAGGAGAGCTCTTGCAGCATTTCCTCGAGCATCTCCACGGTGAGCTCCTTGTCCTTGTAAAATAAGGAGAGCTCTTCTGGGATTGGAAACTCCTCAGCTTCTTCGAGACGGTGAACCATCTCCCGAAGCCACTGAAGAAGTCGGGCTTTATGCCCAAACTTGTTGATGCGGGACGGTACGCGAACCTGGGACTCTAGCTCGCGGACGTCCCTAAGCGAGGGAAACGCGTGGATCTGCGCGGTTGAGAAACCGGCAATGAGTCTCGGATATCGGCTTTTCCGCGTGCTCGGATCGAGTCACGAGACGGGTTCCACTCACTCACTCTCGCAGCGGTGATAAAAATATATCGAGCTAGGACCTATCACATGCAAGCAGCGGCATATAGAAATATATACTAGTAAAGCAAATGCCAAGTAGGAGGGTGGCGAGTGTACCTCCACGCTCCGGGCGTGGGGAAGACGACCGCGGCCAAGATCGAAACTCCCGGTACAGTAAATGTAATTAATTATAGAAGTGAATTTCTATGCCCACTCCACGCAGGGAGGTAAAGGACGACAGTAGGACCCAAGAGTAGCGGTCTCAAGTTGACGGGCAGCAAGCCGGAAGGGCTCTCAGACCGGAGGACTGCTGGTCCGACTCGGTACTGTTCCGACTCGCTGGACAGCAACCGAACTCGGCTTGTGGGACGGCGGCTTCCGGTCACCTTTAGATCACGGCGGCTGACTGGGACGTCGGTCGAAGACCCCTCTTCGATCTCTGAAGTCGGCGGCGACCGAATCGACGCCGAAGTAATTTTGCAAGAATTATCTAGCTGCTGCCTCTGCTAGCCTGTTCACGGAACAGGTTTCCAACAAAAAGAATTGTTGTGCCCAGATCCGGAGGCGGATCGAGGCGAGATCGGCGCCGTTGGATAGAGGACTCAAAGGGCAACAACATAAATTAATTTCACGTCCATCCAGTACGTCCATTCAGTAGATGGATTAGAAATGAAAACCACTGCTCCCCAAGTATTTCTGCTGACTCGGATTACAGACAGTCATGACAGAACAGGATCTGCCTGAAAATGAATTTTGACCAAAATAAAAATGATGGATCTAGACTCTGGGAAAATTATGGGTGAAAGGGGGAGATGTGAGGATCACGTATGAATTTTTTGAGATTTTTTAGAGATGGCTAAGGGGGCGGAAAAAATATAACAACAAGACAATGTCCCGCAGATTTGCAAACTGGCAGATTGCTTGGGGGAAAACTTAATTATCGGGAAAAATAGTAAATGAAGGCGTAATGACACGAAATTTAAACTGGAGATGGAGGATGACAGGAAGAACAAAACCTCAAAATTTGGGGTCGAACAGATCTACGGACTGGGAGATAGAATTTCGGCCTCAGCTTGCCGTCCAGAGATGGACAGAACTCTGACGAGGCGACGGTGGTGGTGCGATGGCGGCGGCGGCGATGCTGAGCTTCTCACTCAGAGAGGGGTTGATAGGGAGGCTTCACACCTCTGAAGATCTGAGCTTTCACAGCTCCAAGGGGGGAGAGAGGAGAGAGAGGGGCTGCGCCCTTGGCTTCTTCACCAAAAAAAACTGAATTTTCTTCATTAATTCTATGAAATGTGGAAATACAAGGTTTATATAGAAATGTATAAAAGACCTAAACTATCCCTAGATCTAGGGTCAGGGAGGGGCAAATGAGGGATAGAAAATAGTCCTCCCATGTGGTCAAAAAAACCAAAATAAAAAAAACATATATGGGGAGGTGCGCCCCCCTCTTGGAGAAGGCAATTTGGATTTGGCTTCTCCATGGTCCAAGTCCACCTTGGACCATGGACCAACCCCCATGGACCCTAGAAGCCAAGTGGCCCAATGAGAGAGAGGGTGGGGGCCCCTGCTGGGCCTACGTGGCCCTTTTACACATAAACCCAAATAAAACCTAAAACAAACACACATTACACACCAAGTACAATATTACAAAAATACATTCCAAACATTTAATGGAATAGAACTCGACCCCGTCGAGTAAGGGGTGCGGCTGCTCGCTCCTGCGGATCTCGTTCCATCCTCCGTAGCTTCGCCCAGGTGATCAAATGTGGGTCGTGCTCTCCACCGGACCGGGTAGCGTGGGTACGCTCCACTCCGAGTAATAGTCACTTGCTCATCCCGTATATGTTCTATATGCACACGCTGCCAGGAATGAGGCTGGTGGTGGACACTCCGAGGTGGGGTCACTCACAAGGGGTGGAGACGGCTCAAAGACTCACTGGGAATCACTACTGGGTCCCTGTATGTGACTAGATCCGAGACATTAAAGTAGAGCCGATCCCAAATTCTGACAAGTCTACAATGTACGCATTAGACCCGACTTGCCTCACACTCGAAAGGGACTGACATCGCGAGCTGTCATGAGACCGACTATGCGACTCCTAATACGCTCGACACATGTATGTATTGATTCTGAACAAATAAAGAAAAACATAGACTCACACAAGAACCTAAACAAACCTACTGTTAGACCAACCCATACATATGCAAAGGTGGACCAGGACATCCGAATGTGTACCATGCATACACAAGATGCAACCAAATGCCGGTAGAATCATGGAATCCTAGATATCCCAAAATGCACCACTCATGCACTGACGGCCTTTTGGATTTGGGCGGTTTGGGTGGGCCAGGAGGGTTGAATGCACCTTCCTCATCACCCCTATATGTATGTATATCTCGCCAGTGAACGGGCTTGATGGGTGTAGATGGTCCGGCCCGTGGGGAAGGGGTGTGATAGTGGACTCCCTTGAAAAAGTGGAGTAGATGTGGTGGGTGAAGGGGTTCACTAGGGAAGGGATCGAAGGGATCAAATAATGTGTGATCCCTCGAGCTGGGTTCCCATAGGTCATGGTCCCACGTTTGGAATTCTTGAAGGTGTAGGTGGTCACCTTCATGCACTGGGGTAGATGGGACGGTGGTCTCATATAGTAGATATGGTTCCTCCCTCGGGATAAGTGGAATGAAATACGGCTCGGCCGGCATAGGGAGGAATAAAAGAACCTCCGTGGTGACATGACCCACGGTGCACACAGAGGTAATGGACCTCAAAGCGGGATGGGTGAAGCTACGACTTGTAGGTTGGTCGAAGTCTGGGGCCAACATGTACGTCAACTTCACCTGCCAGTCTAATCCCTTAAGAAGGTCATCCAATGTTTCCACATGGTGACAAGACCGGAATGTGGTGTGGAATGAGTTAACGGGCACTATTTGTAGTGTGGGGTCCACGGATGGATAGCAAGGCGGTCTAGAGATCAAGCCGATCTTGAGCCAACTAAGTAGTGGCTCGGTGATGAATAGCTTTCCCGTTAGAAACACGGGTGGCTCCAAATGAGGTGGCTCCGGATAAAGATTGGAAGGTAAAGTAGGTGGCAAAGGAGCTCTAGGGGAAGGATTCCCCGGTTGTGGTAGGTGAGGTCGCAGGGCAGGAGCGTCCTGCCTCAGGGGCTCATGTGGCCGTCCGACCGGCTCGACACTCTGTTGAGAGGTAGATGCTCGCCGAAGGGCAGCATCAAATCTTGACTCGAAAGGCTCAACCTCTAGAGCGACCTGATAAGAATGCTCCAGAGTGGTCACGTCGCGGCAAAGCAATTCAAACTGGTAGTGAAGCCGCAAACCTCTCCGGAACTGAAATGTGGTCGTGGTGCTCTTCTCTCCAACTCCACTTCCCAACCGGTACTCATCGAAATCCCTAATGTACTCAGATACGGACTTGTGGCCTTGAACGGGTCTGATCGGGGCTTTCTCTTGCATTGGGGGGACTTGGGCGTAGGGGTTGGCCATAGTTGCAAAGAGATGGCAATTGGTTCCCCTAGGAGTGGGCATGCAATGGAACAAAGTGCAAGAGGTTTTTTTTTCTTTTTTTTTAATGCAAAACTAATGCAAGCACCTAGACACTCTACATGGTGACAAGGGGTAAAATGCGGACTCGAATACAAACCTATACTCAACCAGTATCCGGTACGTGGTGGAGGTTTGATCCGAAGATCGCACTCACGCAAGTGTGTCACCTTCCCAATAGGCGTAACCTATCGTTCCGGAGGCACCTTTTAATATACCGGGTAAAGGGTGCAATATGAAACCTTGGACCGACTGCCCTAGACTCTAACCCGCTCTGATACCAATTTGATGCGGGACAGTACGCGAACCTGGGACTCTAGCTCGCAGACGTCCCTGAGCGAGGGAAACGCGTGGATCTGCACGGTTGAGAAATCGACAATGAGTCTCGGGTATCGATTTTTCCGCGTGCTCGGATCGAGTCACGGGACGGGTTCCACTCACTCACTCTCGCAGCGGTGATAAAAATATATCGAGCTAGGACCTATTACATGCAAGCAGTGGCATATAGAAATATATACGAGTAAAGCAAATGCCAAGTAGGAGGGTGGCGAATGTACCTTCACGCTCCGGGCGTGGGGAAGACGACCCCGGCCAAGACCGTAACTCCCGGTACAGTAAATGTAATTAATTACAAAAGTGAATTTTTATGCCCACTCCACGCAGGGAGGTAAAGGGCTACAGTGGGACCCAGGAGTAGCGGTCTCGGGTTGACAGACAGCAAGCCGGAAGGGCTCTCGGACCGGAGGCGGATTGCTGGTCTGACTCGCTGGACAGCAACCGAATTCGGCTTGTGGGACGGCGGCTTCCGGTCACCTTCTGATCACGGTGGCTGGTTGGGACGTCGGTGGAAGACCCCTCTTCGATCTCTAAAGTCGGCTGCGGCTGAATCGACGCCGAAGTAATTTTGCAAGAATTATCTAGTTGTTGCCTTTGATGGCCTGTTCACGGAACAGGTTTGCGCGACCCGGCGAAAAGAATTGTTGTGCCTAGATCCGGAGGCGGATCGAGACGAGATCGGCGCCTTTGGATAGAGGACACAAAGGGCTACAACATAAATTAATTTCACGTCCATCCAGTACGTCCATTCAGTAGATGGATTAGAAATAAAAACCACTGTTCCCCAAGTATTTCTGCTGGCTCGGATTACAGACAGTCATGACAGAACATGATCTGCCTGAAAATGAATTTTGACCAAAATAAAACCGATGGATCTAAACTCTGGAAAAATTATGGGTGGAAAGGGGAGATGTGAGGATCACGTATGAATTTTTTGGGATTTTTTGGAGATGGCGAAGGGGGCGGGAAAAATATAACAACAAGACACTGTCCCGCAGATCTGCAAACTGACAGATTGCTGGGGGGAAAACGTAATTACTGGGAAAAATAGTAAATGAAAGCGGAATGACACGAAATTTAAACTGGAGATGGGGGATGACAGGGAGAACAAAACCTCAAAATTTGGGGTCGAACAGATCTACGGACTGGGAGATAGAATTTCGGCCTCAGCTTGCTGTCCAAAGATGGACAGAACTCCGACGAGGCGGCGGTGGTGGTGCGATGGCGGCTCGATGGCGGCGGTGCTGAGCTTCTCACTCAGAGAGGAGTTGATAGGGAGGCTTCACACCTCTGAAGATCTGAGCTTTCACAGCTCCAAGGGGGGAGAGAGGAGAGAGAGGGGCTGCGCCCTTGGCTTCTTCACCAAAAAAAACTGAATTTTCTTCATTAATTCTATGAAATGTGGAAATACAAGGTTTATATAGAAATGTATAAAAGACCTAAACTATCCCTAGATCTAGGGTTAGGGAGGGGCAAATGAGGGATAGAAAATAGTCCTCCCATGTGGTCAAAAAAACCAAAATAAAAAAAACATATGGGGAGGTGCGCCCCCCTCTTGGAGAAGGCAATTTGGAATTGGCTACTCCATGGTCCAAGTCCACCTTGGACCATGGACCAACCCCCATGGACCCTAGAAGCCAAGTGGCCCAATGAGAGAGAGGGTGGGGGCCCCTGCTGGGCCTACGTGGCCCTTTTACACATAAACCCAAATAAAACCCAAAATAAACATACATTACACACCAAGTACAATATTACAAAAATACATTCCAAACATTTAATGGAATAGCCCCATCACTTGTCCCAAGGAATGTATTTATCCAGTGTGACAACCCTGGTGGGGCGAGAGGGAGTGTACTCCTCCAGCTCATCTATGAGCTTTTGTAGTCGCTGCAAAAGAGTTGGCTCCTTGGGGGCCTCCATAGCGGCTGCTTGCTCAGCTTGCCTTTTCAACCTCCTCTTCAAATTCTTCCTACGATTCTTCTCTTGCTTCTTTTGGCGTGCCGCCTCTTGAGAAGAAAGCGGGCTTGGTTTTGGAGGTGGGGCTGATTTGCCCCCAGAATTTTGCTTTCTGCGCCGAGTTGGCTCTTTGGGAGCCCTGGTTCCGCAGCTTTTTTTGAGAGTGACCTTAGTCCAGTTGGCCTCCTCCGGTTGCACCTGGAAGGTGGCATTGATCGCCTGAGCAATTATCTCAGGCGACAGCTCCTGGAACTCCGCCGGTCCACAGTGAGGCCCTCGGGGGCTTTGCAACTCCACCGATTTTGCTTTGATGGGCACCTTTGCCGGTTCGAGCTGTTGAGGTCTTACCACAATTGACGACCTCATTGGCTCGACACGAGGTTTTGCTTCGGGCTCCCTTGCCTTAGCCTTGACTTTATTGTCTAGCTGAGGGTTTCCCCATATGACGATGCCAGGTTGACTCAGCCTAGAAAGGGGTTTGGAACCTCCTCTCACGGCTTAGCTTTTGGGCTTCGGGCCTGAGGCCCCTCGCACCTGGCCTTGTCTTTGGGGTTTGGCTGAGAGCTGTTGTTTGTAGACTTGCCCGGTGTTGACCCCATAAACTATTTTTACAAAATTCAGATTTTTAGAAACTTCTGAGGAAGAAATATGCATGTATTCAACAAGGGACGACTAAGGGTCGTCAATGACAGTCAGGAGTATCAAGAAGACAATATATTTCTCGTACTCATTTTCGACCATGAAGAAGATATGTGAATGGATGACAATCCAACACAGCATTAAGCTGTTACTAGGGATCATCCTGTCCACTTGGACTTAGTTGCAAAAGTTCGTGACATAGCCAGTGCAGAGAAATCTTGTGAAGACATGCCTGAGAGAGTGATAGGGCAATCTACATGCAATCCTCTCTTTCACATCTACATATAGAACAATTTAATCACTAAGGCTGAGTCTCTTTTTAGAACAATGACAGATCATGGTCTGCCGAGATGTGCCCTTCTATATAACCATATGATACAACTATACATATCCAATAGTTAAGTGCATATGCAAATAGTGATGATGTAGAAGGCACATAACAGGGGTTCTCAGAAGTGAAAATTGAAAAAAGTAGCTGCAGAATGGATAACATATAATACATTAGCCACAATATATATCAGAGGAGTTCTTTATGAAAAGGCAAGACATGCTTTGAAAGAGGTAGAGGCCAATGTGCCTTTATGAAAGATTGGATTATTTCCTTATCTCTTTGCATACAATTTTGAGACTCAGTTTACAGAATCTGGGAGAAACTGAAATCAATTTTCCAAAGGATGTGCAATGCTAAGTGCATGGGAAATATATATGAATGGTGATAAACTCTGTCACCCACATGTTCTCAAAGGATGAAGACAAAATAGAGGGCCTCCTTCCAGACAACTAAAGCTTTAAGTGTTTAAGTGGGAGTTTTTTATGCTGAACAAGGATGTTTTTATAGCAAAAAAAATGCATGAAGAGGACCCCCTCCGGACCTACCAGGCCGGAGGGAGTTCCCTCCGCCCTGCACAGGCCGGAGGAGCAGCCTCCGCCCTGCTATAGGCCGGAGGAGGCACCTCCGCCCTGTATGCATCCCGCAGCCCATGAAAAAAAAAAGAGAAAAGAAAGAAAGGAGAAGAAAAAAAATTGAATGAAGGAATGAGAAGAGGCAGGCCGGAGGAGGCCCCTCCGCCCTGCAGTAGGATGGAGGAGGTCCCTCCGCCCATGGCCTTCCTCCGCCCATCTACCATGCGGTTACCAAAAAGAAGAAGAAAAGAAGGAAAAGGAAGGAGAAATAAATTGTAGCAACCCTGATAAATTTAAAAGAAATAAAATAAATCAAAAATAGATTAAAAGATTTAATAAATAAACAAAAGAGCTTGGAATAAAAAGAAGTAAACCCTGATGAAAATAACGCCTCAGGAAAAGGCGCTAACTTACAATAAAACGCCCTCACTAAAGGCGCTTCTTTGAGAAAGGACGCCCACTTGCCAAGCCGTCAAATTTTAAACAATAAAAAGGGCAAGTTAGCGTAACGCCCTTGTCATGGACGCTTTTCAACAAGAAACGACGCTGGTTAAGGCGTAAATTTAAATTCGACGCCCTGGCCTAGGACGTTAATTCAGTTTAGGTTCCGTTCGAACCAGGAACTTACCCAGGGTAAGTGATAACTATGGGAAAGAGTTCGAATGTAGTAATAACTCTATCATGGAAGTGTTACTTCCATTAGAACACTAACTCTATTAGGTTTCGCCCAAATCTTATAAATACCCCCTAAATTAAGCCCGATCGCTACTTTGGGTGTTCGATTCTTCTAAGGTACGTAAAGAACAGCATGTTCTTTTTACTCTGCCTATCGAATTTGTGAAGAATACTGATGATTCTTCATCTACTTCTGATTACAGGTTGAAAGCTTCTGTCTTCCGAAGAACAAGTAAGTTCTTTCCCCTTGCTGGGTAGATCACCTCTGCCCGCAGAACTCCTTCCTCTCCATGAGGAATCACAAAACTGGCTAGCCAGTAAGCCAAATACGCCGCCAAGTACGTCAACGACGGTATTCCCCTCGAGTTCCACCCCCGCACTAGGGCAGGCAGGTGGCGAGGATGTGAAGCAAATCGGAGCTCTACCTCTCGGCACCAACGAAGGCAGTTTCGGCCGAAACCGAAACATTTCGGCCTAAAAGTTTCGATTTCAGACCGGTCCGAAACGACATCCGAGAGTGGGTTTCGGCCGAAACCAAATGCAATCCTTAAAAAAAAATAGTATTAAATTGGTTTAGTTTCGGTTTCGGACCCGGCCGAAACCGAAACCGATATCGGCACAGCCATCCTTGCTCGACACTGCTCCCAAGTCATACCTGAGGAAGCAAACTCCTCGTAAAAGCAAAAAGGACCACTGTAAAAGTGTGTGACCCAAGCATTCAGGGTCATCCTCGGCGTCCGTGCAGCCCTCTCCTTGCCTACAAGGGCCAAATGACGCGGACGGCGTCGGAGGACAGATCGACGGCAGATTCGGGACGCGAACAGGACGGGATAGTTGCTACCTCGCGCAGCTCGGCCTCACACCGGACGGTCTCTCACCGGGCGACACTCTAATCTCACAAAGAGAAAGGAGGGAAGGGAAAACACAAGGGGCTTAGGCTCCTTACGTGAATACTAGCTTTCAATCTATTCATTCATGTGAAACCTTACACCCTTGGCCCCCTTTATATAGGAAGGCCATAACACTTATACCTTTTAAACTTTACCTATTTGCATATATGTCCTATCCTAATAAAACAAAACCCACCGACCAATGTTTGACTTGGACCCTAATAAAATACAATACTTTGACCCACTAAAATACTTTGGTGGTTAAAAATACAAATACCACCATAGTAAAATACACGCAATACATACACACATACGTACAGATACGCACTCAGGACGCCGAGTCTTCAAACGAGTCTCCGAGCCACAAGCTCGGTGCAGTCAGGGTGGTGCGGCGTCGGCTCCGAGTAGTGGGTCCGGTGTCCCCACCAACCCTCCCGGGGCGGCTGGAACTCGACTCCGTCGAGTAAGAAGGGACACTGCTGTGGTAGTGCTCCAGCAGGTCAGGATCGAGGCGCTAGAGATCTTCCCGGCTGATCCAGGAATCATCAGAAGGTGGACGGTCCCGCCAGCGGACAAGGTAGCGCTGGTACACCCAGCTCCGTGTAGTAGCCACCTGCTCATCCAATATCCTCTCAATTTACTCGCGTGGTGCTCTCGAGATTGTGGGACGCACAGGGGTGGGCTCACTCGCAATGGGAGGAGAAGGCTCGAAAGGGTCACTAGGAATCGCTGTCGATTCCTTGTAGGCCACTAGGTCTGCCACATTAAAGGTCGAGCTAAACCCATATTCGGGAGGTAAGTGCACAACATACGCATTAGAGTCAATCTTCCGCAGAATTGGGAAGGGACAATCACTACGGGCTTGCAACTTCTTAACAGCTCCCGAGGGGAGTCGTTCGGGTCGAACCCGTACCATAACCATGTCACCTTCTTGGAATTCATGGTGACGCCTATGCGAATCAGCTAAGCGTTTGTAAGTTTCATTACTGAGGTGTATTTGCTTGCTAATTGACTCATGCAGACTTTTGACATGGTGTGCAAATTCCTCAGCTGACTTGGATGTTCTAGACTCGAGGGGAAGGGGAATGAGATCCACGGGTTTCCTAGGTTTGTATCCATGCACGACCTCAAATGGACTCATACCTATGGACCTATTGACAGAGCTATTGTATGCAAATTCGGCTCTGGACAAAAGAAGATCCCAAGTGCCGGGGAGATCCCCTACAAGACACCTTAACAGATTCCCTAAACTCCTATTGACGACCTCGGTTTGCCCATCAGTTTGGGGGTGATAGGCAGTGGAAAATTTAGTTTGGTGCCAACTAGGTGTCAAAGTGTCTTCCAAAAATAACTAGTGAACCGGACATCTCGGTCAGACACTATGGTTTGAGGGAGACCATGCAGACGCACGACTTCATCAAAGAATAGGTGGGCTACTCTAGATGCATCCGATGTTTTGGAACATGCAATGAAATAGGCCATCTTAGAGAACCTATCAACGACCACGAAGATGGAGTCGTGTTTGTGAGCAGTACGAGGTAATCCAAGGATGAAATCCATGCTCACATCAACCCACGGTCTATTAGGAATGGGGAGAGGAGTGTAGAGACCAGTGTTTTGTTTGACTTGTTTGGCCATTGTGCATGTCCTACACTGGGCTACAATTTTGGCCACATCTTTCTTCAGGCCAAGCCAATAGAAATGCTCCTCCACAGAATGGATGGTCTTGTTGCGGCCAAAGTGACCAGCAAGACCTCCAGCATGTATTTCCCAAATCAGGAAGTCCCGAACAGAAGTCCTCGGGACACAGAGTTGCTGCCCTCGAAATAGAAAACCATCAAGACTGTCGAGGATCCAACAGACAAGGCAGAGTAGACAGGGCCAAAATCGGGACACTCTCCATAGAGTTCCTTCATGCAGTCAAATCCGATGACCTCTACCCGAACAGTGGAAAGAAGGGAAACCCTTCGACTCAAGACGTCGGCTACCTTATTCTCTTTTCTAGCCTTATGTTTTAGAACAAAGGTGAAGGACTGGAGGAATTCTACCCACCGACCATGCCTAGGGTTTAAGCCCTTCTGAGAGCTAAGGAATTTCAAAGCCTCGTGGTCCGAATATAAGACAAACTCTTGAGGTAAGAGATAGTGTCGCCAGTGTTTGAGGGCTTGGACCACGGCATAGAACTCCTTATCATAGGTGGAGTAACGAAGCTTTGCATCAGAAAACTTCTCACTGAAATAGGCCACAGGGTGGCTCTCCTGGCTAAGCACTCCTCCTATTCCTACGCCAGATGTATCACAGGATATTTCAAAGACTTTGGAGAAGTCTGGCAGGCGGAGACCAGGGGCTTTGGTCATAAGCGCTTTTATGGCAAGAAAAGCCTGGGAGGCGGCTTTGGTCCACTCAAAATTTCCCTTACAGATGCAATCCGTAATGGGTGCCATAATGGTGCTAAATCCTTGAATGAAACGTCTGTAGAAGGTCGCTAGCCCGTGGAAACTACGAACGCCATGGACATTCTGGGGCTCTGACCAGTCTACTATGGTCTGGACCTTGGATTGGTCCACAGACACTCCTTGACTTGAAACCATAAATCCGAGGAAAGCGACCCGGTCTATCATAAATTCACACTTTTTGAGATTGGCATACAGGGTTTCTCTTCTCAACGTCTCACAGACTTCCCTCAGATGTTGGATGTTGTCCTGAGGGTTGTGGCTATAGATGAGAATGTCGTCAAAGTAGACGACAACAAAGCGACCAATGAGCGGGCGGAGGACTTCCGTCATAAGCCTCATGAAGGTGCTAGCAAGGAAGGCAGTATCGGTTTCGGTACCGGTTTTGGCCGGTACCGAAACCGATACGTACCGGTTTCGGTATCGATTTCGGTTTCGGCCAAAATCGGTTGAAACCATTAAAAAAAACTAAAAAAAATAGTGAACTTGTCTGGTTTCCGCCGAAACCATCCGGTTTTGGACCGAAACAGGCCAATTTCGGCCGAAACACTTTATGGTTTCGTCCGAAACCATTAAAAAATGTTTTTTTAATGTTTCGGACCTGCTACAGTGATTCGGCCCGGTTTCGGATCGGTACCCGCCGAAACCGATACGTTTCGGCCGAAACGTATCGGTTTCGGCCGATACTGCCAACCCGGGGTGCTGGGGGCATTAGATAGCCCAAACGGCATGACAAGTCACTCATACAGTCCTTCTTTTATTTTGAAGGATGTCCTCCACTCATCCCCTGGTCGAATCCAGACTTGGTGGTAGCCACTTTTCAAGTCAATCTTGGAAAAGATGGTGGCTCCACTCATCATGTCAAGCATGTCATCAAGACGGGGAATGAGAAACTATACTTGACAGTGATCTTATTGATGGCGCGGCTGTCAACACACATCCGCAAGGTGCCATCCTTCTTGGGTGTGAGCAAGGCAGGGACAGCACATGGGCTCTTGCTCACCCTGAGGAAACCCTTTTGGATAAGGTCCTCGAAAATTCTTTGGAGCTCAGCGTGCTCCTTGGGGTTCAGTCTGTAATGGGGGAAGGTTGGGTAAGGTTGACCCAGGGACAAGGTCAATAACGTGTTGTACATCACGCATAGGAGGGAGTCTAGAGGGCAAGTCCTCTGGGAAGATGTCCTGGAAGTCCTGCAGGATTGCCTGGACTTCAAGTGGGACTGAGACTCCTCGGGTGTGATGGTGACGACAACAGCCCAAACAGGGGCACCCTCAGCAACCTCCCTATTCAGCTCACGGACACCTATGAAGTTAAGGCGCCTAACCGGGTCATAACCAACCTTAGGGGCCTTAGGAACGGGTGTGATAGGTGCGGGGGAAGAGGGAAGTTTCTCTTCAGTGGGAGTTCGAGGACTCTCTTGAACCTTGGGGGTTCCAGTGGGGGTGGAGGTGGAACTCTTTCCCGGAGTCACCTTTGGGGGTGCCGGGTACAGCTGTATCTTCTTCCCATTGTGTGAGAAGGAACAATGATTGGACCGACCGAATGTACTAAGGTCTACATCATAGATCCACGGTCGTCCTAGGATGATGCTACCGACCTTCATTGACACTACATCGCATAAGATCTGTCCTTGGTAGTACTGGAACTGAATGGGAATGACACATGTAGTGGTGACTGGGATAGACGTGTCGTCAACGCAAGCCACATTATATGGCCTAGGATGATGGTGTGTAGGTAGACCTAGGCGGGAGACAAAGTCTGAAGAGACTGCATTGATATAGCTCCCGTTGTCAAAGATCACCTTAGAGGGTTGAGATTTCACCATAATGTATGTTTGGAAGATGGAGGTTCGACGCCAGTCATCCTCCTGGGGGTGTGTTAAGATGCAGCGAACTACACCCAATCTTCCCTGGTTTGAACTCTCAGCAATTTCTCCCACTTACATGTACTCGACATGCGTTCCATCATACCCTGCATCCATGTCCTCAAACTGGGCGATGAGGTCAGGATCGGCCTCATATCTCTCAATGGCTTCTCCTTCCTGAGGTGGAAGCTCCACAGGCTGGGGGTCGGTGATGACTAAGGCTCGGGTGGGACAATTGGAGGCAACATGCCCTAGGTTATGGCACCTAAAGCAACGAATTCCCGAGACAGGGACTGGTTAGGAGGTGCTAGGGATGACTCCCTTTCCCTTATCATCTCTCCTATCAGTTGGCGAAGTGTACTCTAGCCTGGGCACAGCAGCGGGTGCAGGTAAAGGGTTCCTTAGGAAAGGAACAATAGGGGCAACGGCCCTAAGTGGGGTAGCAGTAGGGACATAGGAGGTGGAGGGGTCAGGTCTCTCAGAATAGCGGACCATGGGGTTTCGGGATTCAGGTTGGCAATAGGTGGGGACCCGAGGTGGGACTACCCTTTGAAACCGCTCGACATCCCGAGCAACCTGATAGGCATGCTCAAGAGTGTTAACTTCCCGTAGGAACAGCTCTCGCTGTATGCTCTCGTGTAGGCCAACCCTAAACCGTGAGAGGGTGACAGAGGCATCCTCCATGACTCGACTCCGAAGGAAGAAGTCATCAAATTTGGCGATGTACTCGTCCACGGACTTTCCATCTTGGGTGAATTTCTGCTATTGGTCTAAAAGACGCTGATGGTAGGAGGGTGGCAGATACTTCTCCTTCAGTTTCACCTTCATTTCTTCCCACGTGCTTATGGGCTCCTCTCGTCTCCTTGCTAGGAGATTTTCGATGTTGCACCAGTAGGTCTTGGCTTGACCTAGGAGTTTCATTTTGGCAAACCTCACCCTTGTAGCAGGGGTCATGCGGCGATGCCAATCAAAATATTGATCCATCCCGGTCTCCCAATCAAGGTATGTAGCGGGGTTTAGGGACCCATCAAAACTCGGAGCGTCAATCTTGACGTTCCGTAGGATGATATCCCATCGTCGTGGTCTCTCTCTCGAGGCGCACGGGCCTCTTGCTCTCTACTTTGGGGGGCTTGATTCTGGCGGACTTGGTCTCTCTCCTCCCTAGGATTGGCTACGGGATCGCCGCGGCCATTCACTTTTCCTTCCTCTCCCTTCAGTCGTTCTTCTAAACCCTAGATCCTCTCATCTAGCTCCGCTCGTAATTGGCATATGGATTCTTCAAAGTGGGCCATAAGGTTATGCTCGAGCTGGACTAACATAGCACTCACGCTCTTTTGATCCATGGGTAGCGTTGAAGAGCGCTCTAGACGGCCTGAAGAATTCCTAGACCAGCGTGACATGCACGGGCTCGGACCTAAATGATGCAATCCTGGAACCGAAAATTAGCAAGCTATAGACCCAATTTGTTGGCTAATAGGCAAAGGGTCAATTTGAAGGGACCGGTCAGGGAGAGTTGCTCGCCCGTAGACGGAGTAGTTGTGGAACTACCTCCTGACAATTAGGGTGCCCTAATGCGACAGTTCTAGGGCTTAAAGGATGGGTACATACAAGCTCTCTCTCTCCGTCCACAGCGATGCACTCAGGAGACTGGCTGCATGGATAGGGCTCTCTCTCACTTCGCGCGGCAATTGAAAAGATACTAAATAAGCAAGTGATTGGAGCACGTACCTAGTTAGACTGAAAAGTCTAACTCCGATCGAAGACGAGGGCGAGTGGAGACGTGCGGGTCCGCACGGCGTCGATGAAGCTTGACCGGTTACAAAAAATTCACTCCACGCAGGGAGGTTGCAATTATTACAAAACCACGTAATTTAAATTTTTTCCCACGCAGGGGAAAAAGTTAATCCAATTTCTCCGCGCAGGGAGACTCTCGGGCACTCACACTCCGTACTTTACGGACCGTCTGTCGGCTTCAAGGCGACTCGGGCACCGGTCTAGCCGTCGTTGTGGACTTCGAGTGCCACAATTCAATCAATAGGTATATAATATATATAATTATATAGATATATATATAATGTTATATATATATATCTATCATAATATATATATTACTATTACTCTTTTGACTTCTCTAATATATTTCAAACTTCCCTCTGCGCAAATCATGCACGGGAGGGTGGCGGGTTTGACCACGTGGTCGAGGGTGGTCGGCCACGCGTCCAGCAGCGCGAGGGCGGGCGGCCACAGGCGACAGGCGCACAGAGGGGCCGGGAGGGCGCACGGTGGACGCGGAGGCGCACGGGCGCGGCGAGCAAGCGCACAGGCGCGGCAGTCGCTGGCGCGACGGGGCGGCATACGGGCGCAGTGGCGAAGCGCAGGCGGAGGCCAAGCGTTGCCTACGCAGGTGGCAGCGGGCTCGGGCGGCAGGGCGCAGCCAGGCCCGAGCCGGGCGAGGGCCAGGTGCAGGCGGTGCGGGCGAGCGCGGGGGCAGTGGCAGGCGTGGACGTCGGTGGGGCTGCGGGCCGCGGCGGCACGATGACGGGACGCGAGTGGCCATTGCGGCCGCTGTGATTTCAAACGCGGGCAAGGGCGACGCTGCCCTGCCCGCGAACTTCACACTTTTTTTTCTTTAATTCTCTCTCTTTCTCTCCCTCTCAGCCGAGCCTTCTGTTTTCTTTTTTTTTCTTTTTTTTCAACTTCTTTCTCCCTCTCTTCTTTCTCTCAACCGAGAGCGCTGCCCTTTCTTTCTTTCTTTCTTTCTTTCTTTTTTTTCACTAACAGAAATTGGGGAGAGGAGAGGATGCCGACGTCGGGGTTGATGGAGGCGCCGTTGTTGGGCTCTGATACTAAATTTGACGCGGACGGCGTCGGAGGACGGATCGACGGCGGCTCCGAGACGCGAACAGGACGGGATAATTGCTGCCTCGCGCAGCTCGGTCTCACACCGGGCGGTCTCTCACCGGGCGACACTCTAATCTCACAAAGAGAAAAAAGGAAAGGGAAAACACAAGGGGCTTAGGCTCCTTACGTGAATACAAGCTTTCAATCTATTCATTCATGTGAAACCTTACACCCTTGGCCCCCTTTATATAGGGAAGGCCATAACACTTATACCTTTTAAACTTTACCTATTTACATATATGTCCTAGCCTAATAAAACAAAACCCACCAACCAATGTTTGACTTGGACCCTAATAAAATACAATACTTTGACCCACTAAAATACTTTGGTGGTTAAAAATACAAATACCACCATAGTAAAATACACACAATACATACACACATACGTACAGATACGTACTCAGGATGCCGAGTCTTCAAACGAGTCTCCGAGCCACAAGCTCGGTGCGGCGTCGGCTCCGAGTAGTGGGCCCGGTAGTGGGCACGGTGTCCCCACCACCAAATCTCTCCAGGTCTTCATCAAATACCTGAAGCAGTACGGTAGGAGATATCGACCTGCTCCGCCTGAAGCACTCAGATGCATATCATCCAGAGACAACTCCTCGTATGGCTGTCCACAAATAGGGAGGCCAGAAATCTTGTGGATGGCCCACAGGTCCAGTGAAGTCTCTCCCTCTGCGGTCATAAAGGTGTTCCAGCGCCTATTGAATCTCTCGGCTAAGGCCTGGATCAATCCTGCATGGCAAGGATATGAATACAAAGCTGCTGTCACTGCATGGCGTATACCTGCCCTGTCAAATACTGCTCTGTAGACTGTCAGTACACCCCACAGCCACTCTATGGCACCACGACGGTAGTAGTGGGAAGGAGTGACGGACCACCTCCATACCAGCTGGGGGCCTTCTGGGCCAAGATCCGCGCCAATAAACAGTCATGGTCATAATCATCATGAGCAAAAGCCGCGCTATAGGGAGTCAAAAACATCCCGTCGATGGAGACGTCTGTGGCCCTATGATGCCCGGCCAGATGCCAAACGGCTGGTGAAGACGGCACCGCTCGGACGGTGAAACTGTCAAACTCCCTGAAGAAACCCAGACTCCTCTGGTCAGGGTACTGCTCCTGCCGCACAAAGCCCTCTGGGAAGTTTGGATAGGAGAAACTGCAAGTGCCATGCATGCTGTCCCTGCCAAGCAATATGGCCTACTCAAGACGGCGCCTCTCTCCCGACAGTCGGGAGTCGTCGGCCTCTACTCCGGGTGGCACAAAACTCTGGATGAAAGGCAGGAGATGACGATCCAGTGGGAAATGTGATGGATAACTGCCCGAGCGATCATAAAAATAGCCTCCTTGCCTCCTCGTGATCCGAGAGACATCCACAATACCCTCAGAGATAGTAGTCTCTTCTGTCGGGCCCGCCGCGACCCAAGTAAACCCACGGTCTATTGCATCAAAACTGTCTGGAGTAATGCTGCGAGGACGGAATGGTGGCATAGGCCTATCCGTCCTCCGCACATAATGGTCGTCAGAACCGCTGGCCCTGGACCTCTGGGAGGTCTCCCTACTCCGGCTAAGGCGAGCCATGTCTGCAAAAGCTGCAAAGCCAATACCGAAAAGACAAAAATCAGCAATGAAGCTCAGTCGAAAGCTAAGTCAGTCAAAGGACAGCAATAAAATTATTAAGTAGTCCTACAAGGCCTTCGTTCCGTCTGGGAACTCGGGGATAAGCAAAATTCATGGAAGACACGGGCCACCCGTCCCCCTCTTGCCTTCGGCGTTGACGGATGTCCCGTGGGGGGCATTTGTTGCACCCGGGATTTATTCCAACCAAAATTGGCATGGCTGCCATATTAACCTCGCATTGGTCGAGGTCTACAAGTATTTGGCGTATCGCCTCTTCATGGAATATCTCCACAAACGGGTTTACCATGGGACGTATCGCCTCCCCCGTGGAGTACCTCCATACATTTAGGGCTTCATAGCCTACATATTGCTACGACGATAGACTTCTCGCAGTAGTCGAGACGTTCGAGACCCAGGTTAAATCTACTACGATTGTCAAGATCGTGTAGTTCCGGTAAAATCCCTATGGGAGAAGGCTTCTTTCCTTTGAGAGGAAAAAGCAAAATAAAAGGGGGTCTGCATAGGGTATGTCAAAATTACCAAAATACCCCTGCGACCTAAAGACGACCTACCAGCCCCCGTAACCCTCCAGAAAGAGCCTCAGCGCCTTGGGAAGTCAGGAACCCGGTCCTATTTCCGTTCCAGCTCATAAATTTCAGAAGTGCCCCTGGCCTGGTAAAATTACCAAAATACCCCTGGGTTGATAAAATTACCAAAATACCCTCGGGGTCTAGAAAACTTCCCTTTACTTCAAAAATGCCTACGGCTTCTGCATATTTGCGTTTCAAATCTTAGGATTTTGTTCAGACCTAGCCCTAACTCTATTAACATGGTGGTAAATGAGTGGTCATGGAGAGTCTCTCGAGTGAGCCTGCCCTCCACATCATAACCTCTATAAAAGACTTTGGGATTTCTTTGACAGTTAAACAAAGGTGTTCGGACATTAGGCCGATATAAATCAACACTAACTACGGTCAGTGGGGAGAGGTCCAGCACTCGAACCCAAATCGTCTGATACTATACGCACCCACGGAATCACCCTCTACTCAAATTAGGAAATGTTTCTTTTTCAAAAAAGAACATAATTCAATTTTATCTACGATAAAAAGATTCCGTGTCTCACATGATCCTAGACAAGGTGGTGCAGGTGCAGCCACTCATTCCCAAGTATCAAGGCCGGCCTCCAAACAGATAGTCTTCACAGAGGAGCAACATTTCAGCCATGCTACACAAGATAGGGATCACAATAGCAAGAGAACAAAAGATATCTCAATTGGGAAAGCGAAGGAAAAGGTTAAATTTGTGCATCCACCATCAACAACACTTGAACAAAACATTGAAGACACAGGCTGCAATCCAAACTTCATCCCTTATCGATATAATTGGTTGAGGAAGAAGGCCACGAAGAAAGAGTTCCTACAAAGAGCAAGAGAAACAAGTGAAAATTATGGCCAGCCAGATTACTCTAACGTATCATCTCCTCTACTAGGTTTGTAGACAAACTTTGTCCTTAGCTTCCATTGGAAATTGTTTGAAAACTTACACATCTTCTGATCTTATTTCTTGCTTCTTTTTCAGGAGAAGGGGCTTATACTTACCCTGTAGGTTATTATGGTTATCCCCCCTCTGATGTGTCTTCATATTTAGGAGGAGGATATAATGAGTATGCTCCATATCTAGCCTATTAGGACACATCATCACAGCAATCAACTGGAGGTAGCTACCATGTAGAGCCCCAAAATTTATAAAAGTAATTTCTAGTTATTTAAATAATATTCTGGCATTAATAGGGCTAAATAATCAATATAAGGCCAAAATTGTGTTAATCAATTAACCCAACCCACTTAATTGAAGTCCAAAAGGGTTTAGGACCTAGACCATTAGGTTTGGCCCATATTCTAGAAGGTATTTAAGCCTATCCACGAATATTTAAGGATAAATACTAATAATATAAGATAATGATTTGGATAATTAACAAAAGAGTTTTAAATAAATTGAAACTCTAAGCTACGATGACTGTAACGGTCTATCGTAAGACCGCCACAGCCATGTAACGCATGGGCACTCGACCGTTACATTCCTGTTAGTTCCGTAAGTGAAGGGACTCATGAAAGGATTGGAACTTGATGTTCCTATCCACTATGGATCGACTTGGGAAGGATTGTAAAAACTCTAAGGACTCTTAGAGATTAGGATTTGATGAAATAAGGACTCTAAACTCGATCTAATCCTCAAACCCTAACCTAAACTCTATAAATAGGGCATAGTTCTGAACTGTGCGACCCTTACTTTTTGGACGTAAAGAAGCAAGGTAAGGAATCATTATCTCAGGTAAGTTCTTTAGAATAATTTGTTTACAATACTTTAGACTAACTCCCCTCCGAATTTCACATCTTTAGGTCAAGAGGGCGTGGAGTTAGAGCCTAAAGAAGTTGCTGAAAAAGTCACAAGAGAAGGAAGGGATCTAGAGCAAGGTTCTCAACCAAATTCAGAAACTACAGTCTAAGTAAGAGGTAGGTTATCTCATGAACGGCAAAAACAGCATGATAGGACTAAAAGCCCTCTGGTTTGATTGAATTCCATGCATTATAGAGCATTGATTTCATGTTTTATTTGTTCTATGCACATCATGCACCTCTTAGCCAAATTAAGGAATTAAAACATGACTATTCATCTATTCCTGATTACCTATGCATGTAGATGGCCTTACTTCGTTAACATGACTAGAAGCTCATCATGTTTTGATAAAAGACATGATGTGAGTTGATCTCTTAGTTTCTATGATTGTTTTCTGTTAGCAGATACTGTAACGCACTAGCATAGGACCGTCACTTTGAAGTAACGGCCCTACGACAGACCGTTACAAACTCTGTAGTACTTGAATTGCACTGATGTTTCTAACGCGCTTGGACAGACGCGTTACAATCATGTAACGGCTGGGTCCTGACCGTCACTTTCACTGTGACGCCCCATCTCCAGACCGTTATATCTTGTGTTCTGTCAACCCTATGACTGAATACAACCTGCCAATCTTATTATGGTTAAAACCAAGTTACCTAAGTTTTAAACCTAATCATGTGATTTTAAGGATATTTGATTATTCAGGATAGGTATTGCATGTTTTGTCATCACTTCTACTTAAGTTATGTTAAACCAAATTCTATAGTCTTGTACTATAAAGCATGACTTTTTAACATTGTATTGCCGGAGTTTTTATCATTATTTTCACATTGATTATACATATCTCTCTCTGTCAATAGAGTCAATTCTATAAGTACATAGCACATATTCCGGTATGTTGTCATTAGTTCACACTTTGCACTATAGGAACACAATCTTGGACATGAGGACCTCTCTATTGGATAATCCTTCCAATGGACTAGGAAATCATTGTTTCAAGGCCTCCGTAATTCTCCGCGAGCCTGGGATTCCCACTAGGACGCCGAGTTGGTTGTACCAATGAAAGCCCATTAATTAGAACACTCTATCGTGGTTTTGATTCTTGAAATGTAACGGCCTTGAACTGGACCGTCAGGCTCACATAACGGCCCAGGGCCAGACCGTCACATTCCTCTGAGTCTATTTTTATCTTTCTGGACTCGGATCACTTTAACGGCCCATTACTGGCGCGTTACATAATGTAACGGCCCAGCATATGACCGTTACATAGCTTGTTTATGTTAACCCAAGGTTTGACCAAGGGTTAATATTCCTATGATTCTAGACAAACCTTGATGATCTAGAACTTGTCATATTGCTTAAATTGATCTAAAAGAAATGGAAGTTAAGGAAAATACCGTTATGCCGTCGATTTATTCTATAAGCATAACTTAGTTCAAATATCATTCTTGATCTCATATATTCAAAATTGAAGCATTAATTCATTGATTATTGTTATCATGGAATTATTGGAAGTGCTATATTCTTGGCCATACTTTACTGTTATACTGCGTGGAAGTAGCTTAAATTATAACTGAAGATGCGATCGAGCACTGATTGTGTTCAAGGGCTCTATGCTAGTCCCCTCGGCTGATTGCCGGAAACATACGATTTTATAAACCATGGGGTATGATGCTACTGGCGTCGCATTGCGCTGGGAGTACTATTTCTGTAAATAAGTGAAGATCCACGACACGACATGACATTCTTGCTTGATATTCCACAGAAATTCACGAAGCACTTGCTCTTAAGCATAAGATGCTAAAGTGAGGAATATGTGGCTTGCCAGTACAATCTCGTTACATTCTTGTTCATGGAAGGCCAATATCATGTTCTTGTTATATTCTTGCTAGCTCATTCTTGATCATTCTATCTTACATGGTTATCTTGTTTCTATTGATTTGATCGCATGATGATTCGCATTGCATGATTTAACTTATTTCTTTAGAGCAAAAATGATAATTACTTAAATAGTGCCTTCATGTTGATGCGAAGATACCTACTGGGCAAGTGTGCTCATGACCTATTTTCCAATGTTTTTCAGGAGATGGAAATAGTTCAGATTCAGATTCGGGCTATACTAGTAGTGGATCCAGAAGCGAGTGAAAGTGTTATAAAGATGAGAGTGAAGACTTAGGAAGTTAAAGTGTCTAGATTGAGTCAATGTAATTTTTCTATTTCTTGAGTCTAGTAGAATGGAAATCAAATTAGTGATTGTATCTTGAATATTGATCATTTATGAAATAAAGTTGGAGTTTGAATATTATTGTACAATTGCATTTATTTATGTGATTGTCTTGCGCTCTGATTGATTCTTGCTTGCAAGAGGCTTACCATGCCGGCTGTTTACGCTCCCCGAGCGAGTCTTTCGCTGTAATTAAAGACTCGGGGCGTGACATACCAAGTCCCTAAGATCCCAACTTGGACACCTATCATGACAGTGTACACCAACACTGAGAGTATAATCGGTATACTACCAACTCATGTATGCCACACACAACATGGAATGACTATATACAATATGTAGAAAACTCATTCAATGTTCGCCTCCAATGAATGAAAGGTAGCTATTTCATGCAATCCTTGCATCATTTGAGTAGGTCAACTATGTCATTAAATTTTGATCATATATCAACTATTTCACATTAAATTTGCTCAATAACTATGTTTAAAAAGTTTTTTCTATTTTTTCAGATGTTTTGGAAGTTTTTAGAATTTTTTTGGACATGCCTATCCCCAGCTGAGTTTGCCAGCCTGGCTCGGCTAGGATCGGACCGAATCGACTGATCTTACCGCTCCAGATCAGTTTGGGACCGGCCGATCCGATCCCCGATTCCGCCTTCCTTGCTCAAAAGAGAAGAGATATACAAGAAGCAATGATCAAGAGAGAGAGATCAATAAAGAAAGAGGACAGGAACACTTCATACTTCCAACACATTGCATCTACAAGAGTAAAATGCATAACTTGTATCAGAGTGGGAGATCACCTCTTCTCTAGAGATGAGGGATTAGGGAGGTGAGAGACTTCTACTCTAAACTCTTCACAGAGGAAGATACCAACAGACCGGTGATTGCTACAGACCTCCTTCCATGTCTTTCCCCTACTAATAGGGCAGCTCTCTCCCATACCTTCTCTAAGGAAGAGGTCCACACGGCAATCTTCTCTCTTGCAAGTGATAGGGCGCCAGGCCCAGATAGATTCCCACTTGCTTTCTTCCACAAGTATTAGGATATCATTAAGGGAGACCTTATGGCAGCTATGAGGGAGTTCAAGGAGGGAAGGGCGCACCTAAGTGGTATAAACCATACTCCTAGTCCTCATCGCCAAGAAGCAAGGAGAAAAATGTTTCAAGGACTTTAGGCCCATCAGCCTCCTCAATGGTACATACAAGATTATCACGAAGTTGCTGGCAAATGATCAGTGACATTCAAGGGGCATTCATCAACGGCAAACACATCAAAAAAAACTTCCTGGTGGCTCATGAATGTCTCTTTGCCATGAAGACTCAGAGGGGGAAAGGAGTGGTGTTAAAAATAGATTTTGAGAAAGCCTATAACAAGATCAACTGGGCATGTTTATTTGATGTGCTAGAGAAAATGGATTTTAGTGACACATGGATTGGCTAGGTACGTGCTTGCATCTCCTCTGCCACATTTGCTATCCTAATTAATGGGAAGAAGACGCACCTTTTCACAGTGGGAGAGAACTCCGACAAGGAGACCCCATGTCTCCACTTTTCTTTGTGCTAGTAGCTCATATTCCGAACAAGATGTGGTCGAGAGAGAAGGCTACAAGGCTGATCAGAGGTTTCCAGGCCAGGAGAGGGAGTGCTACGATTACTCATCTATAGTATGCGGATGACACTATTTTATTTCTAACAGAGGATGAGGACTAGTTGTATGTGGCTAGGTTAAGGCTTGAGTTGTTGAAGTCTGTGGTCTCAAAGTTAACTTTAATAAGACTCTCCTGGCGGGTGTGAACATGGAGGATAGGGGCCTTAACAAGGCAGGATTCATTTTGGGATGCCAAACTGGGGCTTTCCCTCTTTCTTACTTGGGACTCCCACTATCTCTAGGTGCCCTGCATTGCAAGGATTGGCAGTCAGTGGTGCATAGGTATGAGTGCAGACTAGCATGATAGAAGGCAAGACTCCTGTCCTATGGAAGGAGACTGGTACAATGTAAGTTGATCCTTGATAGCCTACCTATCTACTTTCTGTCCATCTATCGAATACCGAGCACGATAGTTAAGAAGATTGAATCAATCTAGTCAAGGTTCTTTTGGCATGGTAGTGGGGAGAGGACTAGGAGATGGCACAATATCTCTCAGGGAAGAGTTGCCAAAAAGTAAGAACATAGGAGGTGTGGGCATCAAAAACATCAGAGACTTTAGCATGGCTCTTTTGTGCAAGTGGTTGTGGAAATTAGGGCAGGTGAGGAAGCGCTGTGGGCACATGTCATCAAGCAAAGATACTATGGCAGAGTGAGGGCCTAGGATATTTCCCGTAACTCGCAGTACAATATCGCACCTATATGGCAGGGAATTCTCTCATGTAGGGACTTCATTTTTGCTAGTGTTCGGGTCTGTCTGGGAAGTGGTAAGAAATGCCTCTTCTAGAAAGACAAATGGAGTGGAGAGTTCACTTTGGAGGCTTCTTATCCGAGTATCTCTATAGTTTCAGCAGCACCTTTGGCTTCAGTTGCTCAAACATTTGACCATCACATGTCAAGTAGAACCTAGACACTGTCATTTAGAAGGGACCTCAGGCCAAGAGAGATAGGTGACTACAGGACCTCCACTTCTTGACTTTGCACCACAGCCCGACAGAAAGGACTAGTGGTGGAGGTGGGAGAAGTAGAGCTTTCTCGGTTAGGCCAGCCAACGTCATCATTTTTGATGGAGGGGTGCACCATCGCCTCGCCTCTCAGATCTGATCTCCCAAGAACCCTCTAAAGATAAAGCTTCTGATTTGGAGAATCTCCCATGGCCGACCACCCACATGTGATAAGCTTGCCTCTTTTCTACCTAATGTTCCCACCGTATGTTACTTGTGCGGACAAGGGGATGAGACTTTGGACCTGTTGTTTGCCGGATGCTCGTAGTTACAAGATGTTTGGGGTGAGATTGCTAGCAGGACACATGTGGCTGTTAGATTGTATAGAGTGTGCAGCCATTGATTGGCTATTCGGGCAGAAGTTGGACCCTAAAAGGAGATAGACTGACCTGGTGGATTATCCTCTATGCTACCTTGTAGGGCTTATAGGGACTGAGGAGCAATAGGATTTTCAAAGGGGAAGCTAGGGCTATGGAATGTCTAGTTTCTTTCATTTGTGAGAGAGTGAAAGAGTGATCGGGGCTACTTGGTAATGTGAATCCGAGCAACTCCTCTATTTTTGCTTTGTTGGCGGGAGGGTGGAATTCAGCTCACAGCACCTTGGTGTGGAGGGGTTTTTGGTTGTAAAGGGCTTTTTTGTGAACAAAACGGCTACACGTGTATATCCCTCGTACAATTAGTGGTACCAACCACTTTCAAAAAAAAAAACATGTGACAACCTAACCCAACCCTTGAGATATTATCTGTTTTGGACAAACTGTTTTGACCCCAAAATGCGCAAAGTAATGGATCCAGCTTTACATATATATAGCCTGATAACTTTTCTCACTTTTTGATGTGGGACTAATCCAATTCATCCCTGCCTAAGCCCTAAGACAAGGTGGTAAATCCACATCATACTCCTATTGCCTAGCTTACAACTGCCACCACCACACCTGTCCATTATGCCCTCCTTGGGATGCTAAGTATTCCATCACGTAAATGAATTACATAATCACTCGACCTAACAGTGAAAGGCCATTTTATCAAACTAGAAGCCTACACTTCCGATGTTCTCCTTTATGATGCAAAGGTTTTGGCGTCAGGATCACATTCTCATTGGGTGTGGGAGGGTCATGCATATTGTATAGGGGCAGTACAGCATCGCTAATTATCAGCAAAATCATACCAACATCTGGACATATAACTTACAACATCTTTTATTCATTTCTTTCTTCATTTAGGAAGTTTTTTATATTTAATTAATGAGTGTGGCTACATGTCGTATTGAAGAAATCATGATTAACAGAAAAATTTCACGAAGTTTCAACATGTGTTCTTCACATCTTTCTTCATTTAGCAAGATTTTTGCATCCAGTTAATTTGACAAGCCTTTTCACATTTGGAGAGTACATCATGATAAACAGAATTTCGCAAGGTAAAAAGTTTTGATACATGATAGAAAATGCTTGAAGGATCATATATCAACACACAAATAACATTCCAGAGTAAGCCCATCAGCACAAACAGGGATGTGGGGACCAACGCCCAAATTGTACTTAATAAAAAAATTCAAGTGCATATGGCATGATAAAATGGAAAAGAAAATAATTGTCCCGAAAATACCTCTAAAAGCTTTGGCTTAAAGATGGAATCAAGCATTACATCAACCCCATACATAGCCCTTGATGATGAACTATGCATCTCTGGATGCACAGTGGCAGCCGAATCAAACACACTACGAATCATATCCTTGATTTTTTGATGGATATCTAACCATTTTACTGCAGAATGGCAAAGATAATTGGTGTATCAGATATGAAATCAATAAACAATGCACAGATGAAAATCATAAAAGATCTTTCAATAAGAAAAGGTGAGCTCTAAAAATGACGGTGTACAACCTCGATGCTCCTTCTCAAACTCCCTTACAAAATCAGGTGTAAACATGTGATTCAGTCTTCCGATGTAATTCTGAAACAGCACAATCAACAGATCACAGGATAAAAAAATTCATAAATTTTAGAAATTTGGTGCATAAAATTTCAAATCTTCATGTGGTAATGTGTCAGAAATGAAAGTTAACAAAAAAAGAGGGCCTTTCAAATCTTCATGCGGTAATGTGTCAGAAATGAAAGTTAACAAAGAAAAGAGGGCCTTTTTCATGAAAGGTTTCCATCAAATCGGAATTATTTGATTATTATCCTGTAGTTTGCCCTCATTCTACATTCATCACAATATGCAATTTCTGAAACACAACAACTAGAACTCCATCAAACTATTACTTACCATAACAGTAAAATGAGTTTCATACTCGAAGAGGCTGCTTTTATCCAAGGTATATGCATTATTTGCCAATCTCACCTACAAAATCAGAATTAGAAATCATATACATCTGAAGGACTTCATCTTTAAGGTTTTGATTTTGCAATAACTGAAATAAAACCAGTTGCACAGTGCATTCAAAGTTGTTTTAGCTTCTGCCAAGTTGCTTTTTACAAGAAGCTGATCTAGAACGAGATATGAGCCCTTCAAAATCTTCAAAGTGAGGCTTTTGACAGAACCACTTCCATACAGAAGTATGCATATGAAGTTTTACAAAATAACCTGACCCTGACAGATGCCAACAGCATCCCAACATCATAGCTTTGAAGCACAATAGCAAGCAATAACCAAAAAAAGAAAATAAGGAAGAGGAGGGGGGAGACATACCCAGAAAACATCAGAAAGAAATATTTCCACAGGATTCATGCTGCGAACCAAGACAATATAGCGTAGGTCAAACTTCTTTCCTTGGAATAAAGCAGGTTGCTCAATATACTTCTGACATACTTTTGGTCCAGTCTCCATAAGCCTAATAATAGCAGATAAATCCCCTGTTACAGTTGTATCTATAGTTCTCGCCATATTCCAAGGCTTCAAGATCCACAGATTGTCAAGACCATTCTGCTTCCGCAAGCAATAATCACCAATCAGTTCGCTTAAATGGGTTTCTAGGTTATATGTTGGCTGAAGCCACTCAGGAGAACCTTGGGCCTGTACAAAACGGTAGCATACCAGTCACTACTCAAAGACCACACAAAACAAGGAGCATTAATAAAAATATAACTATTAAGGATTCAATTTTCCTTGGGCAGAAACTGCATGATACACCACAGGAAGACAATCAGATGAGTCTCATATCAAACATCTCATCCCAAAGACATTGCATCCAGGAAAGGATATCTCTCACAGTCGACTTCATCCCCATAACTATGTTCTCCAAACAAAAAGTAATTTCCAACCACACCCACCCCCCCGGTGGGGCGAGTTGGGGGTGCATTGTACCAGCTGTCCTCCTTTGTTGAATGAGACTGCAGAACTACCATTAAATCTTACGAATAACCACTTTTCTAAACTGCCATCTTTATGCTGAAATAGTGAAGACACAACAAAAATGCAAGTGAAATCTGATACTCGATAAACTTCAAAAAAGGAAAACTAACTTGAAGTTATCTAGATAAGCAATGATGAGCACACCAATGATGCACGTCCAACCAAGGACCAAGTAAAGAGACAATATTCCTACACTATTTCTTTCATCATAGAACTTCCATCATGAAAATCTTCTCAAAGTTACAACTCAAATTGACAAACCATCTGCACATACTTCACAAGGAATCATCACCAACCATAAAATGGTTATTTGGTGGCTGAATATTCGACATGGATCTAATTTAGTTACATATAGATGTACTCATCCACTACAGCAGACAACAAATAACTATTTTCACTTTCAAGATAAGGCCAATTAGCACAAGAACAAAGATTACAGAGGCACATTTAAACTAAAGAGATAGCAAACCTTATGAATGGTCTCTGCCAGATGGTGTTTCATGACAAGGCAAGCTTCAAAAGGGAATTGGTTCACATATTGATGATCTGTCAGCCCAAGTGCACCCTTCACTTCTTCATCCACTTGCACACTTGTCCAAATAATATCCGCATCTTTTGGATCAGTTGCTGCAACAGGAATGAACTTTCAACTTTAGTATACCAACTATTTGATTTATATATGAAAACAGTTCTGATCACATAATGCTCAAAAGGAAGAAAGAGAGAGAGAGAGAGAGCAGAGGAGGAAGAAGGAAGAAGAAAAAGGGAGAGAGGGGGATCAAGAGCAGTGGCGGCTGTAATTCTGGCCACCATTTCCCTGCAATCTTTTTATTAAGATGACCTAATCTCACTTAGGACTAAAATACCCCTGTTACAAAGGAGAGAAGCCAGGGGTATAAGAGTAAATCATAAGAGAGGAAGTTTAAGTTAATTGGATCCACCTTAGTGGGTCCGGTAATGAACCATCTACCCAAATACAATAAACAGATGAAGACAGACCTGGCTCAGGCCTGAACCTGCCTGAACCCAGTCTATCTCCTACACTCCCCCTCAAGCTAGGCGTAGATGTCCTTGATGCACAGGTTGCCTAGGACAGAATGGAGAGCCTCCCGTGTAACAACTTTAGTGAACATGTCAGCAAGTTGATCACCAGATTGGACGTAAGGGAGACAGAGCTCTCCAGAATCAAGCCTTTCACGAATAAAGTGTGTTAATTTCGATGTGCTTGGTTCTGTCAAGTTGCACAGGACTGTTGGCAATATATATGGCGGCCTTATTATCACAATAAAGTTTCAGAGGAAATGCAACAGACAAACCAAGATCCTATGATAGGAGTTTCAGCCGCAACAACTCTGACAAACCATGCGCCATAGCACGTTACTAAGCCTCAGCACTAGAACGAACACACAGTGACTGCTTCTTACTTCACCAGGCCACCAAGTTGTGTCCAAGAAAGACACAATATCCTGTAGTGGAACGCCAATCATCTTGAAAACCAGCTCAATCAGCATCTACATAACCTTCAATTTGAGAACTAACAAACGTAGTAAACATCCCTTGTCCGGGACATATCTTCACATAGCGAAGAATGTGATCCACAGCCCGCGTGTGAGATGTTCTTGCTGTACGCATAAACTGGCTAACAACACTTACAACATATGTGATATCAAGATGCTAAAGTGTCAAACACAGAAGGCGGCCAACAAGCCGACCTCAAAGAGAGGATCACTTGTCATGCCAGATAAGCAATGATTTGTTTAAATTGGGGTTGATGCATGTTTACAACCCAGCTTGTCCATCTCCATCAGCAGATACATCGCATATTTCCTTTGACACTCTGTTGCACCTGTTTATTTTCTTGAATTAATCAAGAAAAATAAAAATCAGATTAATCCGATGACGGTCACAAAATAACACAAAATCCGTGCCGTCACGGCACCGGATCAAACACAAGTCCCAGGAACCCCCATCGGCATTCAGAGCAACAAAAATGTCCTCGAACCAAACGAATCATGCAAAAAAAAAAAAAAAATCTTTGCAACTTACAAGATTTCTGAATTCGGCCGGGAAGAAATCTTAGAAGACTGGAGCCTTCTCTCGCAATAAGCGGTGCAAGAACAGACAAAGCAACGGCACAAAACACTAAGGAGGAGTCATTTTCTCCTCTCCACGCGGCCAAAGCACAAAAACCCAAGGAAAACCTATAAAAAATGGGACTTATATAGGGGGCGGACCCCCCCCCCTCTCCCTCATTCGGCTTAGCAAGACCAGATAGGTCCCTCATGGGACCTATCCGGTCCGAATGGCTCCCGTAGAGACCAATCCGGACCAGACGGGTCCCCGCAGGATCTATCCGGACTGGATGGGTCCCCTGCAGAACCTAGTAGGTCCGCGGAGGACCTGTCTAGTCCCGGTTGGCCCTCCGCAGCCTATCCGGACCCAAAGGCCCCCTTTTGCAGACCTATCCGTCTCGGTGGGCCTCCCAAGGGAGCAAGGATGGTTGTGCCGGTAACGGTTTCGGTTTCGGCCAGGTCCGAAACCGAAACCAATTTCGATTTTGGTTTCGGTCCGAAACCAATTTAATACTATTTTTTTTTTAAGGATTGCATTTGGTTTCAACCGAAACCCACTCTCGGGTGTCGTTTCGGCCGAAACTACCTTCCTTGCAAGGGAACCTATCCGGTCCGGATAGGTCCTAAAAAGAGTAACCCCATCTCCTAAACTCTATAAATAGGCCCCGTGGGCCCCATTTGACACACACTTGAACAATTGTAACACTCGGACTTGATCTGGACTACAAGAAGTATTGGAGACTCAGAGTTCTCCACTTCTGCATGTGTTTTTTTTTTGTTGAACACCCGGAGCGAGGGTATGTTACATATATGCCCTCGGGTTCATCTTTATCTAATTTTTCATAATTTTCATACGGAGAAATTACGTAATTTCTTGAATAAATCAAAAAGTACAAGAAAAACCCTACAATGTTCTATAATTGTATAAATGTCCTATAATTCTTTGAAATCGTAGATATGTCCTACATTTTTGCAGAAACGTCCTATAAAATCTATAATTTGTTGAAAAGTCATGTATTTTACAATCAAGTCTTGTAAAGTCCTATAATCATTACAATATCCTTTTTATAAATGTTCAGGGATTACAAAAATACCCTCCATTTCTTGACATTGTGTAAGCGTCCCTTCAAGGACATGAGTCACCTCAGGGTGCATCTTCGCTCCATCAAGGCGAATTCCGACAGCCATTAAAAGACATCCGTGTTGTCTAGGAACTATCCATATACCCTAAATTTCGTAAATTTTATTAACAAGCCTAGTGAAGGGCCCAAAAACGATATGCTAACCAATGCCTCCTTCTCTAAGACACATGTAGACCCGACCCTCCCCTCAGGGAAGTTGGGTGCTGCAATTGCAAATGTGCTCTCAATATTATAATTAATATTTTAGAGGTCGTTGGTTCACTCTGATAGTTTATAAAAGGTGTTCGAACTTTAAACTAATGTAAATAAACATCGACTATGGTTGGTGGAGAATGGTTTAGCACCCGAACCCTAATCGTTTGATAAACAAATACGCAGATTTTTTTCTACAATTTTCTAATTTACACACTATGTATATCTCTACACATATATTTTATTTTTTCCCTAATTCCGCGTGTTAAACAAACTGGCACGTCCGATGGGACAATTCTTGCCTTTCATCTCTCTACCAGAGAGTTTCCACACCTTTACTAAAGTTATGATGTCTCTTTCCTTTTACAGGAGGGGAGAGGAAGGGAGATTACTCCATTACACGACACAGTAACAACAAGAGGATGGCAATAGACACCTATGGACCCAGAGTCATCGTCAATCACGCCAGGTTCAGATACCAGGCAACTCTGCTAGTGTTCGGGGACTTCCCAACTGTGGTCAGCTAGCCCTACTTCCTGGGTGTTATTCCTGCGGCAAAGGAGGAATCAGCCGCGCCAGCATCAATAGGGGGCATGAAGCCCTCACCAACGACTACCAATCGAGTCCTTTCAGTCAACCATATCAATTTCGACTCTGCTTCTACTCAACGGAGGCAACGCCACAGTCGTAAGGGCAGGAAGCCAACAGCGGCAACATCCAACTCCGGCAAGACTATCCCTATCGATAAACTCCATGTTCGACTCGATGGAGGAGAACTGATCACGCCACGGGTCGAATATGCCCCGACCATAACCACCTCCATCCGCTTTGGTCCCCTCCGACAGGTTCGGGAAGATAAGGCAGCATTGAAGAATGTCGGTGCTTCGATATCAAACCGTAGGCAGATGCACCGTCCCAAAGCTTCCAAGCTCAGGCAAAGGACTAACCCAGTGGAGAAGCGACACCTCCGCTTGAAACAAATATGAGTAACTAAAGAAGAGGCGTGTGCCCACAAGAGAGCTAGGGCAGGCAAGCCCATCCGGATGTCAGATCTGCAACAAGCGGAGGTTCCAACGGTCCAAAAAGAACAAGTTCCACGCCCTCAGGGATAAAAGTACAAAGGGGTTTACTAAAAGCCTCAACACGCTATCTGGCACTCGGAATCAATCCTTGATAGGTTGGGGGCACCTACCCGATGGAGAGTACAGCCGCCAAAGAAAAAAAGAATAGTACAGGTGGACAATGATACCGTCAAGGTGTTCACATGTTACACCTCAACCGCTGGCAAGTAACTTAAAGAAGAGCCAGATAACCTAAACGAGTCACTATCATCATTGAGAAAGACTCGCACGGTCGCTCAAGCCGTGGCGCAATTAAATCGTGCTACTACCGCCTCGTCAGCTTAGCCAAGGCACCGGTAGGCTGAAAGGGCTCCGAAAGAAGTCCATAGTGCCCATGAAAAATGAAAACCCAAGACAAAGGGATGAATTGGAGGAAGATGTCCAAGATATCACGTTGGCAGAATTGTAGCGTGAAAGCCAAGAGCTGAAAGCTATATTGCAAAAAAATCCTATGGGAGAGGAAAGCACCACCACAGCCTCCAATGGCACCACAAGTGGTGGAGCACCCTTTTTGAGACACCCTGACAGCTGCCAATATTTCAGCGACAGCGACAAAGGTCCCAACAAAAGTGGAATTTGAAGCCCACCTATTGAGACCAATATGTGGTCATCAAACATGCCTGTGATGGAAAATCTGATAGCTTAAAGGCAGATGATTGAGTGGATTGTGGAAGCCAAGTTCGCTCAGTAAGGAGAGAGTACCGCCACTATAGACTTGTATAATATGCCATACCCTCTTCACCACCGATTTAAAAAGCTACCACCAGACTGTCCGAAGGCTCCCAAGTTATAGTATTTTAATGGGCAAAGTTCTCCGCAAGAGCATTTGGCCTATTACATAACGGCCATGGGGGAGCTGGCATTGAATGAATCATATCTCCTTCGCTATTTCACAACATCTATCACGGGTACCGTCTTTCAATAGTACTTAAAACTGAAGCCTAATTCGGTGGTTGATTGGACTGATATGCAAAAAAAATTCTTGATCGGTTCCAGGCAGCCGAGCGCAAAGTTTCTCTGGCTGAATTATGCTCCTTAAGGCAAAAGAAAGAGGAAGCAACCCAGAACTTCATCAAAGGCTGGAAAGATTTCAACATGCTGTGTGATAATCCTCCTGCTCAGGAAGACACTATTACTATATGCCGAAAAGGATTGGCCGTAGAAATCAGCGAGAAACTCCTTCGGTACCAACATCAATAAATTCGATCAATTGAATTCGGTTATCACCGAGATAGAAATGTTTTTCACTGGCAACCCCAGATTCACCTCGACCAAAGGCAGATCATCAAAAAACCACAATACTGGCGAGAAGGGGGTGAAAGCAGCGGATTTCTCTCGAGCAAATGGTAAGAATGGAGGAGGATATTCAAATAATTACGACAACAAGCCTGCAGATAGGGCATCGGTCATCGCTTTGGAGGAGCGTCTAAAAACGTAGTACTTTTTCAAGAAAGAACATACAAAGGGGCTCTTTCGGCTTTGCATGAAAGAGCGATTGATAGTCTTGCCGGAACCGTGGAAGCTCGCGGATGTAGGAAAGTCAGATGAACTCAATTATTGCATGTACCACCGCATGTTGGGTCACGTCCTAGAAGATTGCTATGTCTTCAAAAACATAACAAAAAAGTTGGTCCAAGATAATACCATCAATATGCAAGTCATCTCGTGGAGCCACCCTAGCCCCATGTCGGACCGGCACAGAACGTCACTGTCAATGTGCTTTATAAGATATCTAAAACAAAAAGAAAATGATCAACAATTAACGAATATGTTCCAACTACCCATAGGAGCACCAAGGCATCAGAGGCCGAACTTTCACACCAACGGCATGATACCATGTCGGGATACACCCTATGTCAAATGCTAGAATGTCTAGCAGTTCGGAGGAGCATCCATAGTATTGAAAGGCAGATTATGCGGTTACAACAACAACAGCGGGAGCTGTTGCAATTCCAGAGACATGTGGATCAGCGGTTGGCAATGTTTCCCTTCATGCCATGTGCAAGGGAATCTACCCCGACACATGCCCGAAACTGGGAGGAGCCAACAGGCACCCACATCACACAAAGATCTAGAGGATGGTTGTCTGAAGAGTCATCAGACTCATCTGATGATGAAGCACAACAGAGGTCATATTCCTTTCCTCGCAATAGGACCCTAGAAATCTTCCATGTTTGCCATCATACGGGGTTGACAAACCTCTCGATGCCAAGAGATGATGAAGCGATAAGCACAATGCACCAGCATGGCTATTGCATGTACCACCAATCAGCAAGTCATATCATCCAGGATTTCTAGGTTTTTAAAGACATTGCAGAGAATTTGATCAGACAGGAAGTGATAAAGGCATATGAGCATTTGGCAAACTCCCCACAACATCATACATGGAATGAATCGAACTTCTCTACAAATGTGATACACACATCAGCCTCCCTCACGTTCCCCGAGCAAGGGGCAGAAGAAGCCGATCCCAGTCAGGCCAAAGCCACACTTTGGTACCCAGGCTGGCGACCCTCTCACCAACATTCTCCTCTCAAGGACACTGAAAAAATATTCGGTGCTCTCCTAAAAGAGGGTCGGATAATGATGCATGATCGGGGGCATATTACACTGAAATGGAGAAAAGACATCCTCTTTATTGAAAGTTCCATGCCAGGGTGTCACCCCACGGGAGAATGTCAAAAAGTCCAAGACTGCATTGAGACCCTTATTCAGAAAGGGGAAATCGATGCTCAAGAGAACTCTATGATAAAGCAACGCCTCAGAGAAGTAGCCGAGAAGATTATTCGGCAGAGCCAGAAAGGCCAGGCCAGGGAAGGAGGCTCCAAGCACACCTCTAAGCAAAGCCAAAAACGGAGAGCTAAGAAAAAGAGATGTAAAGCCAATCTCAAGGCAAATGTTGAAACAAGCAAGCAAAAGGCCATTGAAAAAACTATAATGGTCCGAATATCCCATGACCCCAGTCTCGACATGCCAAAATTTCAAGAATTGCCACTTGAGATAATTGAAAAAGCAATTAATGCCACAATTCAGGTGCAATATGAGAAAGTTGACTGGGTTAGGGTAACTCCCAGGAAAAGCCACCGGCTCAAGTCTCCCAAGACATCGGCTCAAATTGGAAAGTATGATTTTAGGAACAATTCCATCTGAAAGTCAAAACCAATAGTGCCTTCTTCGCAAGATATGGCACGAACCCAAAAAGAGAGAGAGAAGAAGAGAAGAAAGAATATCAAGAGGACGTTGAAGAAGCAAGCAGAACAGGCAGTCGCCATGGAACCCCCTAGAGAATTAACTCCCCTCTAAAAGCTGTAGAAACTCATTGATGAGTTAGAGGAGTATGTTCCCCCTCATCCTACTCAGGTTGCCTCGCTAGACAAATACATTCCCAGGGAAGAGATGAAGCGCAAAACTCACTTAAAGAGTTGGCTCCATCAAATATACCAGCAAGCTAAAGAGGGAAAGAAACTCTCGATCCCTGAAGATTTGACCTCGTTCTACAAGGATGAGGAAATCACCATTGAGAAGCTTGAAGAAATGTTTAAGAGCTTCCCATGCAACATGGTGTCTATTCCACCATCTGAAAACATCAACTCTGCTCAAGAGAGTGAATTCACATTGAATAGACCCAAGCGAAAAGCGGCGTTGGCAACATATCAATGCCGCCAGACGGAAGAGAGGGTGAGGTCAAGGCAGAGGCCGAGACCGCAGGCGAGGAAATAATTCAACTTGTCCAACAGCAAAAGCTTCAATTTTGTAAATTCTGATAAGGTAATTGTCTTCTGAAGAGAAGAGTTGGGCCCTATCCCCGCGGTTGAAGTGCAGGGTAGCGTCTTTGAATTCGACCCCTCTGGGAGGATGAAGAGCTTGCAGCCCCAACAATGCAAGACAAACTCCCTGCTCAGGTTGGTCCTTCTAGCAAGGACAATCCTGGCCATCTACCGCCGCCATTAGAAGAAGAGTCTCTGGCTCCACTGTTACGAGAGGGGCCATGTGAGCCGGGTAAAGAGGAGAAACCCTCTAAGAAGGAGAAGCCCGACGACTCACAAATGTCTTGGCGGAAATGATCCTTCCATTGGAAAATGCACGTGCTCGGGCAGATCACAAAATATTCCAACACATGAAGTGATTCCCGACAACCATTCCTATCTGGGAAGCTATTGCCTAGAGCAAAGAGCTAAGGGAGGCTCTTATAAAAGTCCTTCAGGAGCCTAAAGTTTATGAAGCCCACGTTGCCGAACTACAAGCTCAAGCTTATGAAGCGTTCGCAGCAAGCATCATATTTTCTGAGAAGGACATATTGCTATCTCCTCCATGTCATAATCGCCCACTATACACACAATAGAAAATTAACAATCATGAAATAAATAACGTTTTTGTGGACGCAAGTGTAACCGTCAATATTATGCCCTTGAAGACATTCAAGTCTCTGTATTTGATTGTAGCACCCCGGATAAAATGTAGGAATAAAATTTCCTAAATAAATAAAATCTCCAATTAAATAGTCAAAGGGGCCCAAATCAAACAAATTATAAAGCCCAAAGGGGCTTAACCTTTATATGAACCTCTCGTATGAGAATCTAGCCTGAAGCAAATGGGCCCTAATTACCTAAACCCTTCCACGTAACCTTAAATCACACCCATATGGGCCTCCCATACATGTATATTGGCTAAGAGAACCAATAACTAATGGGCCTTAAATGCCCATAACTTTCCTTACGTCCAAAGGAAAATATCAGATGGATATATATATTATTCCAAAAGCCAACCCATCCTCACGTTCGAAGCTTGCATGCCTTAAGGTTTTAGATCCAACCGGGAAGGTGGCTGCAGATTAGGATGGGAAGATATTAACATGGGAAACTCTAAACCTATAGGGGATGTTTGGTATCGGAATAAATTATGTTGGGAATAGGTGTAAGTCATTCTAGATTAATTTATTTCTATTCTTATTCTCATATGCGTTTGATATGCGAGAGGATAAGTATGTTAATATTCCTATTATTCGTTTGGTAAAAAATAGAGATAGGCATGAGAACAAATGTTAGAAATAGATTATTTTGTCCTTCTTATCCTGAGTTAATAGACAATGTTATTCTTCGTTTGGTCGGGATTAAGATGACTTAATTTTTTTTCAAATCTTCAATTTATATTTAATTAATAATAGTAATTATGATTATGCCTAATAATAAACTTAATTAATTATATTTGATGATCTTGATTTCAAATAATAAAATTATTTTCAAATTAATTTTTTATTAGTTATGATTAGCACAAATGAAACTAGTACTTAAGCCATTTTTTATTTTTAATAATAATTAATGGCAATGATATTATTATTTTAAAATTATTCCCCTCTTATTGATGCCTAATTAACAGTACCATAGGATTTGTTAATATATGTATCTATACAACTCATGATTATTAATATTGTTAAATTTATAATTTTAGTCCATCATCATTAATAAGAATAAGATTTTTTTAATAATTATTATTACTAATGATATTATTTTATGTGAGATGTAGAGGGAGGGAGGAGAGAGAGAGGGCGGTGGTAGGGAGAGAGAGAGAGAGAATAGGATTAGAGGTGAGGGATAACTCATTCCAACTTTTTGTTGGAATGAGTTATCTCCGTATTAACCCCGTATTTAGGGTTATCCTTATTCTTCTTAATCCGGTATATCCCGTCAATTTTTACTATACCAAACGAAGAATGGGGTTGAAACGGGGATAACCCCGGTTTAACCCCATACCAAACATCACCATAGAGATTCTTGCGTGGGAAGGTTAATTCCCATTAGGTTTCTAACCTTTGGATCGCTCAAAACTCTATAAATAAACACTCTTTTCCATCGAGCTTCGGCTACTACTGTTGCTCATATTTTTCCTTTGGCATCGACGTCGTCTTCATCATCCTGCCACCGTGCGTAGCTGCTTCTTCCTCCTTCCTCTACGTACTCTGCTGCCGTGAAGAAACTGTACACACGAAGGGCATCTCTTCCTCTATTTTGCTGCTGCCTCTTCTTCACGACCAGGAGAGACTGCAGTTGTTGCAGTTACTGCCGTTGCTTCATCTTCTTCTTCCTGATCGAGCTATTGTTGCTGCAGTTGTTCGTCGCTCGAGCGTAGTTGCTGTCGTTGTGTTATTGTTACGACTGATTATCTCCTTCATAGTCCAGCTACTGCGATTGCAGTTGCTGTTGTTCTATCTTCTTCCGTTCATCGTTCAAACATCCAAAAGAGGTAGCTGTTCTCAAGATACGAAACCCAACATGATAATCAAAGTAAATCCATGCATATAGGTCGTCTAGCATTGTTGTTGGAGTTTTATGAAGTTTTATTGAGTTTTCGCAAATAACGACCAGGTCATGGGCGCTTATTTAATGAACACCCGAGCGAGCAGTCGCCAATTTTCCTGAAATTGCGACAGTGACCAGGGCGCAATTTAATGAGCGCGACCTTAGCCCAACCGCAAATTCTTTAAGTATTTAATAAATGCCACCTGCTTAAGAATTAAATATCTATGTAATCTGACATTAAAATTATTGCATGAGCATGTTCCTAGATTCCTGATATTTTTCTCTGTCTATTCGTGTCTTTACTTTCCTGATTATGTAAACTCAAAGTTTATGAACAGTACCATGTGTCTAAGATTGTATCTGCCCGATGCATTGCATCAAACAAAGAATGAGCGATTGTCACCAAGTCGCCTATTATTGATTGGGCGCCCTTCTAAGAAGGCGCTGTTTGGTAAAAGATTGATAAAAATAGGAAATATATGAAAATCCTGAAATAGTGACAGAGTGATATACGTAATTTAAAGATTGAGCGCCCTTTTACAAGGTCGCTAATTTTAATGAATTTCATTGATTTTTCTGGAAATTATTAGAATTAACGCCCGCGCAAAGTGTCATTAATTCTTATTATTTTTCTTGGAAATTTTACAGAATATAAGATTGAGCGACCTCTCGGACAACCGCAATTTTTAGAAATAGCGACTTCTGTTGAGGCGCAGATTCCTGTCTCTCTGATTTTCATCGATTTTCTAGCCCATATCGCAGGGTTTACTTGGCACTCTCATCTCACATCTGTAGATGGAGTCCCTATTTTTGTTTCTATCGATTACACAGTCAATTTTTGGTGATGATTGGACCCTCCACGGGATATTCCTTCCTTTGGACTAGTACTTTCTTCATTGAGACCTCCGTAAGTCTACGCTAGCCTTGGATTCCCTCAACACAGCCGAGCAGGTTGTACCCTAAAAATCCTAGAACCCTTACTTGTCACGTCACTCTGAAGAAACGTGATACTTAGCCCTCATAGAGCGCTGTTTCTGGCCTCTTGTGAGAAGTCTGTCTCTGTCAGTAATTAGCGACCATGACTTGGGCGTCAGAAGGAATTGGCGACCAGGCCAGTGGCATTATTTCACTGATTTAGCGAACAGTTTCATGACATGTCTTGGTTTTCATGTGATTTAACGATGTGTCATATACTTATTCAAGTTCTGCCCTTGAACTCCTTCATTCGTGAATTCTACCTTATCATCTTACAATGGTTTATTCCTTTGGAACTCTATATTGGCTATAACTATAGTGGATGTCTAAAAATATACATGACTCAATGCTTATGCATATAGGGCCCGATCTGGTCCTAGGAGGAGCACTCGAAAGTACTTGTGCCCATGGGAGTTGATTGATCACGGTGTGGCATTGCACCGAAGTGCATGACTTGCTAGATTTTGACATTCCACGACTCGTACTTGACTTGACATGACATGACTTGCGTGGCCCGGAATGAGTATTTACTTGCTTGAAATTATAAATAGCCAATTCTCCTGACATGACTTGTTATTACATGCTTGACTATCTTGATAGGCTTCACATATTATCTTGAAATCTAGTTAGTCCCTCTATGTTACTTCTTGCTATTTCACTCTCGACATTATCATGCGTTCATGCCTAGCTATATTTGCATTCATGTAACATGTAATTTACTTAAAGCAAGTTTGTACTTGAGATATAATTCCTACTGAGCGTTCGCTCACCTAGTGTCTTCCCCTATTTTCAGGTAATTCCGATGACGAGAATCACTCGGATGGGAACGGGAACGAGTAAAGAGCGTAGAGCCACCCAGTCATGAAAGTGTCTATCTAGTCGTGTCTTCTCCTATTTCTTGAGTCTATCATTGTAATTTTTCCTTTTATTAAGTCTAAGTTGTCATTTGGTATTTTCCCACTTGAAGGTTATGCAAGACTATTGGTAGATTCAATGAATAAAAGATTTGGTTTATCTCTACTTTTGCACACTCTATCTATAAGGTCGAATTCCTTATGCTCTGATTGACATCATAGTTGTCAAGGCGGACGCCTAAGCGCCGCTTAGGCGCCGCCTAGGCGTCCGGGCGGTCTTCACTGGGTAAGGCGCCGGCCCGCCTTATTACACGACGAAAAGGCGGCCTGAGCGGTCGCCTAGGCGGGCTGGGCGCCTAGGCGACCGCCCGGTCGCCTCACCCGCAGCCCCGCTAACCCGCTAACCCCGCTAACGCTTCCCCGCCAACCGCTAACCCGATAACCCGCTACTGCGGGATCCGCGAGACCCGCCACTAACCCCCCCGAGTCCCGACCCCTCTCCAATCTCTTTCTCGATCCCCCTCGGCTCGTCCCGCAGCTCCCACTCCTCCTCTCCCCTCCCAGCCCTAGATCCCCACTCAGAGCTCCGGTGCGGCTGGTGCGGCCGGTGCGTCGTCGGCAGCAGCACAATCCTCCGCCGGCCTCCGTTAAGTCCCACAGCCCTCCGGTCCCCCCTCCTCCTCACTCCGGCCCTCCGCCTCCGGCCCCCCTCCTCCTCACTCCTGCCCCTCCGACCCTCCGCCTCCGGCCCCCCTCCCCCTCTCTCTGTCTCTCTGTCTCCCCCTCCGGCCCCCTCCTCCTCACCCAAGCCCGACTCCCCATCTCTCTGTCTCTCATTCTCCCCCTCCGGCCCCCTCCTCCTCACCCGAGCCCGACTCCCCCTCTCTCTCAGTCTCTCTCAGTCTCTCTGTCTCCCTCCTCTCTCTCAGTCTCTCTCCCTCTTTGTCTCCCTACTCTCTATCTCTCTCTCGGCTCTCCCCCCCGCCCCCTCTCTCTGTCTCCCTCCTCTCTCAGTCTCTCTCCCTCTCTGTCTCTCTCTCGGCTCTCCCCCCCCCCCCGCCCCCTCTCTCTGTCTCCCTCCTCTCTCTCAGTCTCTCTCCCTCTTTGTTCTCTCTGTCTCCCACCTCTGACCTCTCTCTCACTCTCAGCTCTCCCCCCCCGCCCCCTCTCTCTGTCTCCCGCCTCTCTCTCAGTCTCTGACAGAGACTTTCAGATTATTATTAATATTCTGATTTTTTTTTTTTTTTTGCAGTGGTCATCATGGAAGAGTCTGGTTCAACAGGAGGTACAGAAGTGAAGAAGAAGGTCAAATCTAATGATCCTGGGTGGAAGTATGCATATTGGCCAGATGAGCATGATAAAAATAAAATAAAATGTGAGTTATGTGGTTTGATAACAAATGGAGGAATCAAAAGGCAGAAGGAGCATTTAATAGGAGGGTTTAGTGATGTGAAGAAATGCCCAAAAACTATAAAGGAGATTGCTGATGAGATGCTTAGTTGGCTAAACAAAAATAAGAAAAGAAAGATGCCATGTTGTGAGAGTACAACTGTAGATGATGATTCTTCTGAGGATGAGACAGTTGAAAGATCAAAGAAGGGCTCCAATATGTCAGTGCCATTGTCAAGATCAAGTAAAAAGGTTGTCAAAGGTTCAATGGATGTTTTTGCAAGAATGAGTGCTGAAGATTTTGTAGATGCAAGGAGGAGTGGGAAAAGAGTGCAAAGTACGTTGGAGTCTAGAACGAAAAAAGAAGAAAAAAGGATAGTTGAGAAAGCTATAGCAACATGGTTTTACGAAGGTAGAGTGCCTTTTAATGCGGCCAAATTAAGAAGTTTTGAGATAATGTTTGAACTTGTAGGGCGATTTGGACCAGGATTTAAGCCACCTAGTTACCATAAGTTGAGAATGCCTCTCCTCAAAGAAATGGTAGAGGAAACAAAAAGTTTGCATGTTGAATATATGCAACATTGGAAGACTTAAGGGTGCACTATCATGTGTGATGGGTGGACAGACAAAAAGCAAAGAAAGTTAATTAATTTCTTGATAAATTGTCATGAAGGCACTTACTTTATGGAATCATTTAATGTTTCTCATCAGAGAGAAGATGCAGGATTGTTGTATGAATTATTGGATAGGATGGTTGAAAGAGTTGGAGAGAGGAACGTTGTTCAAATTGTGACAGATAATGCATCTTATAACATTGCAGCAGGTAGAATGTTGATGGAGAAAAGGAAACAATTATTTTGGACGCCTTGTGCTGCCCATTGTCTTGATCTCATGCTAGAAGACATTGGCAAATTGAAAGCTTATGCAGGTACCATCTCAAAAGCTAAAAAGTTGACAACATATATATACACCCACACTCGTTTGCTTGACCACATGAGGAAGGAGACAAAAGGAAGAGAGCTTGTAAGGTTTGGAGTGACAAGATTTGCCACAGCCTTTCTCACGCTGGAAAGGTTGCATGACGATGTCGTAAAGAAAGGTTTACGAAGATTGTTCACTTCAGATGCATGGCATAACAGTATATGGGCAAAGACAAATAAGGGAAAAAAATGTTTCTTCAATTATTTTTCAAGTGAAGTTTTGGCATGCCATTGAAGAGATATTGAGAGCATCTCAACACATTTTGCAGGTTTTGAGGTTAGTTGATGCAGATGAGAAACCTGCAATGGGATACATTTATGCTGCAATGGAACATGCAAAGAAGTAAATAATTGAGAATTTTGGTTCTAAGAAAACTAAGTATCAACCTGTGTTGAAAATTGTAGAGCGACGTTGGAAGGATCAAATGAATCGTCCTCTACATGAAGCAGGATTTTTCTTGAACCCGAAATTATATTATGAAGCCCGTATGAGAGATGGTCCGGCTGCGGTTACAAAATTCTCAAATTCTTTCTTAGCATGTGTTGAAAGGATGGAGCCAAATACTGATAAACAAGACAAGATCAATGATCATATGGTATTATATATGAATGCAAGAGGCGCTTTTAGAACTTCAATGTCAATCAGAGCTCGTGATAAGAGATTGCCAAGTGAGTAATTTGATTAAATTATTATTTTGTGTATTATTTCTGATTTCATGTTCATGTGTGATTTTAATTAATTTTTCCTTGTTAAATGTTACTGTAGCTGATTGGTGGATGCAATATGGAGATACACCAGAACTCATGAACATTGCTTTGAGGATTTTAGGTTTGACTTGCAGTTCTTCTGGTTGTGAACGTAATTGGAGCATATTTGAATTTGTAAGTACTAAGTAGTCATTTAAAATAAATTTGTAAGAAATCTATTTGTGTTAAAGTCATTAATCTTATCTTTGTGTTTTTACATATTCATACAAAAAAGAGGAATAGATTAGAGCACAAAAGACTTAATGATTTAGTCTTTGTTCAATACAATCGGCGCCTTCGTGAAAGATTCTTAGAAAGGAAGAAACATCCAGGAAGATATGATCCAATATGTTTAAGAGATTTAAATTGGGGAAGTGAGTGGATGACTAAAGATGGCGATGATGTAGTTCATGAAGGAGATGACCTTACCTGGGAAATGGTGGATATAGCAATGGGCATATCAGAACAAAGGGCTAGAAGAGACACACTCTCAAGAGGAAGCACTTCACATTCTATAGAAGAGGGTGATGATGAACAAGATGAATTGGAGAATGAGGAAGAAGAGACAGATGATGATGATGCAGCATGGGAGTCAAATGATGAAGGTGGTGATGAAGATGGAGATGAGGATCTTGAAGCTTCAAATGAGAGAGCACTTGAGAATGCAATGTTTGGTTTTAAAATTTAGACATGTTATTTTTTTGCTGGATATTGTATGACTTTTATGTCTACTATTGTCTATGCTACTTCCTTAATTCCTCGTTTGTTTGTCCAAATATATGCTTGTCCATGTGGTGATAATTGGTGATGTTTGTTTCTTTTGGTATAAGAATTATATTACTTGTATGTTGTTTTAAATATGATTTGCAGATGTTTGGAAGAAATTGGCAAATATCAGGTTAGTATTTGATTCTTCATTCTAAAAGTCTAATTTTTGTTGTTAATTTTATCTCAAAATTTATTTTTATATGTTATTGCAATGTCATTTCTATTAGTTTTTATTTTTGTCCATACTATTGTTGGTATCTATATTTTAAATGATCATGATTAACTTTTATATAGAAAATTACATATAAATTAATGATCACATTTATTTATGAACTTGACGCCTAAGCGCCGCTTAGGCAGGCGCCTAAGCGCTTAGGCACTCGAGGACCCCAAGCTCGCCTTGGTCGCCTTGTCGCCTTGACAACTATGATTGATATGAATGATATAAACTCGTCACACGTACCGGGTTCCTTCCGCGCTCGGGACGTGACATTGATGCCTTACCTGCATAGAGTAAATGCCATAAAGATCTCTGGGTTTAACCAAAACTCCGAAGATGTTCATGGCAATGTTGATATGGAGGTGGTCCTAGATTACTTTGTCACAAAGGCCACATTATATATCATGAACTGCAACACATGATACAAAGTTCTCTTGGGGAGACGTTGGTTATATGAAAATTGGGTCGTCCCCTCAACTCTGATATCAATGCATAAAATACGCCAGGAATGGTGAACAGTATACGGTCTTTGCTGATCAAACTCCTTTTCAGCCAAATAAATGCAACTTCATGGATACCTCTCTATATTTCAGGGAGCCCATTGCATCGTCGATTGCCAAGACCAAAAACAAGGGCAAACAAAAGTTATTTTCAGAAGAAGAAGAAAATGAAGTAGAGCTCTTCGTAGTCAACGAAGATATGGCCAAGCCGCATATATTGAGCCTTCGGACCCCAAATACCAAGGCAGCTTGCCTTGAAAGACAGGATATCAACTTTGAGGCTAACCTTATTAACCTAGCTATGAACAAAAGTATCCCTCTACCACCAGAATGCATGCAACTTCCATTTGAAAGAGAGAAGCACAAGGTGGAGCAACTGAAAACATTCATAGTTTCCTATCAAAGGAAAAGGAAGAACAAGAATAAGAGAGATAAACCCATCATCTTTTACAAAGGGGACATGGTCCCACAAGGACCTCCCGAACATGACTTCGGCTAGAATGTCTTGGTTAATACTACTCCAGACTCAGTCCAAGAAATGCACGATATGCCCGAAAATATCAAGGAAATGTGTAGAAAGTAAAGAATTCCTCAAACACAAAACTCTACAAGGCGGGAATATTTTCGCAAATTGTGGTACCCTTCATAGGTCAGGGGGCAATCGCCTTTCTCTGTAAAAGACGCGAGAGGACTTGGATACGAGCAACAAGATGATTTCCAAGTCTACTGCACGACCAATGCTAATAGGGTTACACTTGCCCTCCAATAGTTAAACAAATGATGAAGCTAACTTTGACAGCTTGACGCAAAACGAAACTCGTGATGGACGCGAAGCGAGACTCGTGACATCGGACAATGAGCGCAACTGGCGTGTCGTACGACGGCGAAATTTATGTGGACAATATGTGGAGTTATAGTCGAGTCTTTTTCATGTTATTATGTACTTTTGTCTTTAATCGATTCAATGCTATTTCCTTAGTTTTAATTTTACAATTGTAATGGACTCATTAGGAGCCAACTTAAGATCTTCTCTCCTTTTTTTGTAATTTTTGGTGCGATTTTCACACTATTATTTTGAGTCTAGGGGTGTCTTCTTCAAAAGATGTTTAAGGAGTCTTGTGAGGATTAGGGTTAGCGTAATCCCTACAAATGGTCTTGTAATCTTCTTTTTCCAAGGAAATGAACAAACGAATTGAAGAAAAAGTGTTGTGGCCGAGATGGTTCTTTGATGGGAGCAATGCCCTCCAAGGGAGAGGACACGAAGTCCGGGCATGAAGCCTCACAGCTCTCATATATCCCCTCCATCTTCTTCCTCTTATTCTTCCTTCCACTTCTCCACTGCACACCCTAATCGCCACTACTTTCGTCTTCCTCTCTCTCCGTTGCCCTATAAACCCTAGCACGCAGCATTGCCCCCTACAAGCCCCAGTGCCTCCAGCACCACCGCGGCCGCCAGTCGCCGCCATCATTTCTGCCGGCTCTCCTCATCGTTGTTGTCTTCTCCTCCACCCGCTGCCATCGTCGCCAGCTTCTTCCCCTCCACCACCCACCGCCACTGTCATCGGTCGCCCCTCCTTCCAATGCCATTGACTCTGCCTTCCTCTCCTCCTTCAGCCACTGAAGCCCTTCCCCTCCTCGCACGCACGTCCCATGTCCCCTCCTGCTTCTTCCCCGATCTGCCACCCCCATTGTCATCGACCACCGCCACCCCTGTGTAGCTCCATCCCCAAACCCTGTTAGCCACCACCCTCCCTGCACAGCCCCATCCCCGTCCCCTGCTACGCCTAGGCCATGCGAACACCACCCCACCCTCGGTTCTACGCACAGCCACCGTCGACCCTTCCTTCTCCTTCCTTCATCGCCTCTAACTGTCACCCCTTCCTCCAGACAGACCCTATCCCCGAAACCCCATCCATCGATGACGCCAAGCTCAACAACCATCGCCCCTTCACATAAAGTCGTCGCCGCCGTGCCGAAGCAGACCGGCCACACCGGCCCACCCCCCACAGAGCCAGCCGCCACCTGCAGTTGCGCTATACGCAAGCCACCTCCGTGGTCACCCCGCTTCGCCATCCCTGCAGCCCTAGCACCATCGATCCGTCACCCCTTCGCACCCAACCCCACACCCGCTGCTTCTTCCCCTACCCTCACTCCACCCAATAGTAGGCCCATTAGCCTCCTAAAAGTGGCCTGGCTTGGCCCATAACAGTTCGGCACACTCTGTGCCGCATCAACTTGGTATCAAAGCTTAGGGAATCGACTTGTCCTTACAAGCTAAGGTCCGATTGCTATTCAGGTACAGTCTCATCACAATCGACTATTCCCATTTGTACAAGTGTTTCAAGTATATAGAGCGCCAACTCCATGTTATGGAGGGGTGACTATCAAGTTTTGCCAAACCAACGATTCAGGACGTGGTATATGAGGCCGACCCAAGAATGGCCGATGAGTATGAAGAACAAAAGCGGGAGATGATTTAAGAGGCCGACCCCGCATTGGCTAAAGAGTATGAAGAATAGATGCGAGAATGGTCTACATTGCAAGTTCACCTAACTAAAGAGTTATCTCGTGCCAACGTGTAGGATCAGAGTTTGCTTGTTCATTCCGATTTGGATTTGATTGACGACACAATGTTCGAGACTGGTTCGTCAGTTGATTCGTCTGACATTGTGTTAACTTGGGAGTTTTCGTATGTCGATTTGATGTGGCAAAACTTCTCTGATTCACATGAGAGGTAGCAGATCAAGATCCCAAGTATGACTATCGTGTTCACACTTTATGCTCCAGTCATTGTCTTCAACATATTACAGTATTTTAAAACTCGAGGATGAGTTTTTTCAAACCGAGAGGGATTGACGCAAAACGAGACTCGTGATGGACGCAAAGCAAGACTCGTGACATCGAACAATGAGTGCGATTGATGTGTTGTACGACGGCAATATTTACATCGACGATATTCGGAGTCACAGTCGAGTCTTTTTCATTTTACTATGTAATATTGTCTTTAATCGATTCAAATCTTATTTCCTAAGTTTAGTTTTAATTTTACAGTTGTAATGGACTTATTGGGAGCAAACTTATAATCTTTTTAATTTTTTGTAATTTTTGATGCAATTTTCACACTATTTTTTGGAGTCTAGGGGCGTTTTCATCAAAAGATATTTAAAGAGTCTTGTTAGGATTAGGGTTAGCATAATCCCTATAGATGGTCTTGTAATCTTCTTTTTCAAAGGAAATGAACAGATGAATTGAAGAACAAGTGTTGTGGCCACGATGGTTTTTTGAAGGGTGCAATGCCCTAATGCCCTCTAAGGGAAAGGGCGCGAAGTCCGAGCGTGAAGCCTCACCACTCCCGTATATCCCCTCCATCTTCTTCCTCTTCTTCCTACCCCTTCTCCACTGAAAACCCAAACCACCGCTACTTTCTTCTTCCTCTCTCCTCTTTGCCCCCCTATAAACCCTAGCACGTAGCACCGCCCCCTGCAAGCCCAGCGCCTCCAGCCCAACTACCACCTCCGACCGTCACCATAGTTTCTGCCTGCTCTCCCCCTCGTCACTGTCTTCTTCTCCTCCAATCGCCGTCATCACCGCCGGCTTCTTCTCCACCCACCACCATCGCCGTCGACTTCTTCCCCTACAACCACCGTCACCATCATCAGCCACCCCTCCTCCTTCCGCCACCATTGACTCCACCTTCCTCTCTTCCTCTAGCCACAAAAGCCCTTCGCATCCTCCCACGCGCGCCCCACATCTCCTCCTACTTCTTCCCCGATCCGCCACCCCCATCGTCGTCGACCACTGCCACCCCTGCATAGCCCCATCGCCAAACCCTATCAGCCGCCACCCCCCTGTGCCGCCCCATCCCCATTCCCTACTCCGCCTAGGCCCTGCAAACACCCCTCCTTCCGGTTCTACGCACAGCCACCGTCGACCCTTCCTTTTCCTTCCTCCATCCCCTCTAACCGTCACCCTTTCCTCCAAACAGACCCCATCCCCAAAACCCCATCCATTGGCGACCCCAAGCTCAACAGCCGCTGCCCCCTCACATAGAGTCGTCGTCGTCGTACCCGGAGCCAACTTGCCACACCGGCCAACCCCACAGAGCCAGCCGCCACCTACGGCTGCGCTGCATGCAAGCTGCCTCCGTGGTCTCCCCATCGGGCCATCCCTGCAACCCTAGCGCCGTCGATCTGCCATGTTGTGTCTCTGTGATTTTGATGATGTCAACTATTATGTCATTATATTCAACCTTGATGCATAAATTAATGATCTCATCATATATATACAAGTATGAAATATGTCAGAACAGGTTCTAAAGTTGACTCAAAAAGTCATGAAAAGCAACAGGTCAATGCAAGTCAACGCCAGTCAACACAGGTATACTGATCAAATGGTGAGTCAGCTCATTGACAGGTAAGGTCAATGCACAGGTCAATCTGATACATATAAAGGTCGGTGCAACTATTCTAAATTTGCTACCAAGGTCGGTGTACATTGTCGTTATTTCATACTAAGGTCGGTGCACATGTATTAGAGACAGGCTTTCACGTCTGAGCATCTTCCTTCAAGTCTGAGCACATGTGCATAGTCTAGTTATGAAGGTCGGAGCACCTTCAAGTAAGTCACTTAGGTGAGTCACTTAGGTCAGAGCACCTACACATTAAGTCTGAGCACATTCACATTCAGGTCAGTGCACATACTGTTCAGGTCGATGCAGCTACTTCAGTTATGCCTAGTAAGGTCGGTGCACATACTGTTCAAGTCGGTGCACATGCATGAACACTTAGCCATGCAGGTCTGAGCACATGAACTCAAGTCAGTGTACATGCATGAACTCCTAGTTAGCAAAGTCTGAGCATATATGCCAGCTTGCACTATCAAGTCTGAGCACATATGCTAGCGTGCATAATAAGGTCTGTGCATGTTTTGGCATCTTGCATTATAAGGACTGTTCATGTTTGCATAAGTTCACAATTAGATCTGAGCACATTTGCCAGCATGTATTGCATGGTCGAAGCACATGCTTCATACAAGTCCAAGTATATGCACTCAAGTCTGAGCACATGCACTGATTAGGTCTAAGCATACCCGTAATAGGTCAATGCTAGTATGTTAATGTTTCATATCATGTCAGTGCATCATATGTGCATAATGCTTAGTTAAATCAGTACATTTTTCACACTTGTTTGAAACTCATTTTTGTACTGAGAATTTCATCTCAATAAGTCAAAGCACATTAATTATCCACTCATGGTTACAAAGTGTTTGACATAATGCCTTCTGTCTTATGTTCAATATTACAGAGACTTTAGTTACAGAAGGACCCAGTGACGAACACATAAAAGGCAGGAAGACTTTGACTCACTTCAGCACGTGGCTCGAGGCTCAACTAACAGGGCACGTGATCCAAGGGAGCAGATATGATACTTTGCCACGTGGATTGTCAACATCCATTCTTGACACGTGGACCTATGAAGTACGAGATCTAATTATTCAAGTGAGCGGGAACGTGTTTCCCACGCGCCCAAATTCAAAATGGTAAGGGGTCAACCTGAGCCTATAAATAAGAGGCAGATCGCTCAGCAGAAAAACAACGAAAGGAAGAAGAAGAAGAAAGAGAGCAACGGAGAGAATAGAAGAAAGGGAATTAGGAGAATCGAAGAGAAGAGCGAGGGAGCTCGAGATATTGAGAAAGAGATCAGATAGAGAGTCATATAGCAGTGAAGAGAAAGAGTGAAGATCTGAGAGTTAGAAAATAGAGTATCGAAATTTCAAAGGGAATCTGAGAGAAAAGAGAGTGTAAGCAGAGAAAAAGAAAGAGAGTGAGCAAGTGAGAATAGAGAGAAAGATTGCGCTCGAAGATCTGCATTCTTACCAGTTCTTGGATCAGATCCAGAACTGATTTTGCTCCTGCGTGAGCTATATTTTTCAGTTTTCATTTCCAGCTTTCTGGTGCTGTGATTCATCTTTTGCTTTTCTATTTTCTGATGTTATCAAGCCGTGCGTCAACGTTTGCAGAAGATCAAGCTGTGTTGCTCAGCTGTAAGCAAGATGTGATGCTCAGCGGTAGAAGCTGTGAATCAGCAGAAGCAAGCTGTGATGCTCAGCTGCAAGTAAGCTGTGATGCTCAGCGGTTCAAGCTGTGTTAGGCAGCAAGAAGTCTCACTCTGGTTTGAGTGAGGGATGGACGTAGGTCTATGGTAGCAGACCGAACCATCTAAAAACTCCTTGTCTTCGTGGTTTGATTGCAATTTTGACTCACGGTAGATGTATGCTTAGGTACGAGTCTATTGCATAAATTTAGCCTAAGCACTTCGTAATTCACCATGTGTCTAATTTGATTCTGTCTAACTACCGCTGAGTATTCGAGATAATTTGTTGAGTGTGCTACCCAAGTATTCTAGTGAGAATCACATTAGAATATCTGAACAAGTGTTCGAGTGTGGGTCTCAATAGAATATCAGTTTAACTGAACCCATCTGAGCTTAATTTCGCAAGGCTTTATATCTAGTTTTAAATTGGGCAAAATTATTGAACGGGATTCATTCACCCCCCCCCCCTCTGAATCTCGGTTTGCACCATCTCATAGACTCAATAATTGGTATCAAAGCAGGTTACTGGTACATCAGATCCAACGATCTGCAATGAATCCTGCCACTTTGGTGCACTCTTTGATTTTTGCTGATTGTTATTTTAGTTATCATTCTGAAGTTCTCCAATGGATTCTCTACCGGTGTTTGACAAATCTAGATATTTTTTCTGGGTAGCTAGGATGACCCGTTTTGTGAACACTGTTGATCCTAACCTATGGATAATAATTACTCAAGGGCCATATAAATTGCCCGAGAAGTCATCCAGCTGGACAGAGGATCACAAATTAAAAAATAGAGATAATCTGAGAGCTCTACAACTAATGAAAGATGTTGTGGACATCAACTTGTTTCCTTTTGTGTCTTTACGTAGGTCGGCCAAAGAAATCTGGGATGTTCTGAATGACATGCAAAAAAAAGGAGAATCAAAAATGCATGGTGGCCAATGGGAATGATCAAATCAGCGATAAGGAATCTCAAGAGGTAAACTCTAAATCTCAGTCTGAGTCTGATGAAGTTTCTTATGATGCTTTAGTGGAGATGTATCATGATTTGTATGAGAAATACGAGAAATTGAAAAGAGAAAACAGAAAACTCAAAAAGGAAGATCATAATACATGCTCTAATAACTCATCATGCAGTAATTGTTCGTTTTTGAAAGAATTGAATGAGAATCTCCATACTGACATTGAATCACAGAAAGAATTAATTGAATCTCTAAAAGAAGAGAATAGACATCTGCTATCTAGGACTTTAGAGCTTGAACAGATTGAAGATAAAGTAAATGAGAATCTGGGCTCAATGAACCACGATAATTTGATGGATGAAAATAAAGACTTGAAAGAACAAAACAAGAAGCTAATGGTCATAACCACTGTAATATCCGAGAGGCTTCTGGTTATTGAGAAAGAAAAGTGCGTTGATCATAAAATTCAAGCTGAAGATGAACTAGAACTGAAACAGGAAATAGAAACTCTAAAAAATTTGAATGATGCCATGCAGAGCCAAATTCTTTCATGTGAGGAAGACTTGGCTAATTCTGAACTTCAAATTTCTTCACTTCAATCTGAGGTAAATGAATTGAACAATTCTTTGTCAAAATTTGTTAAAGGCAAAGAAAATCTGGATAAATTGCTTGGCAGTAAGATCAACTTCCAGAGAGAAGGATTGGGCTATAATCATGAAAATGAGAAGAACATGCAAAGTGAAAAACATATTTCATTTGTGAAAAGTTCAGAGTCTGCTAGTACTTCCAATACTGCACATTCTCAGTTCATGCATGATGTTCATAAATCTGTCAAGCATACACATGCACAACCAAAGAAAATTTCTTGTCATTATTGTGGTAGACTTGGTCATGAGATACATGATTGTCGCATAATGAAATCTGATGATCTGAGTGCATGCAAGAAGAAAAATGGATTCAAAGATTTCAAGACATCTTCAAATAGAAAAGGTTTATTTCAAAACTGTCGTGTGCATGCTAAAAGGAGAGATAACAAAAACTTTGTTAGTCGGAAAAGTGTAATCAAGTGCTTCTACTGTGGACATGTTGGTCATAAATTGAATGAGTGCTTTAGTTTGAAAAAGGACGAATTAAAAGCCTTTAGACAACCCATTGCCTCAAGGAGACCGAAGTTGTTTTCAAATAAAAAGCCTCATTTCTGTCATAACTGTAGAAAGCCTGGCCATACAGTCAAGGACTGTTGGCATGCTCAGGGAAAGAAATTTGATTCTAAATCTGGTGAATTCCCTGCAAACCAAAAAGTTGTCGATAGAAATAAACTTGTTTTTAACGAAAAATATCTTGTGTGTTTTCAATGTGAAAAGCCAGGCCACAAAGCTGTTGATTGCTAGCTGGCCTGTAATAAAAGATAAAATGGTCATGTAAATAACAGAAATTTTCATGCCTATGCACATAAGTTTCATGCTAATACTAATGTGCACAAAAACAACCCAAAGTCTGTTATTTCATGTCATTACTGTGGTAAATCTGGGCATTCTATGGATAACTGCTCCTTAATGTTATTTGATGATTCTTATGCTCAGAAAATGTGGAGAGCACCCATCAAAGGTGCTACCAACCATGTAGGACCCAAGAACTCTTGGGTACCAAAATCTGCAAAATAAGAATCTATTTTGCAAGAGTGCCTAAGGAGCTGAAAAATAAAAGGGGTAATAAGTCAAGGCACTTGAGTATGTGAAACCCCATTTACTGCTTTTCACAGGTTTGGTCATTTGAAACTTCAATAATCTATTTCAAAGAGTTGAATACCATTTCTGATCTGTTAGTTAAATTCTCGTGCATACATGGTTACAACTGCATCTGCCAGTTGCAGTTTCGTTCCTCAATACATATGTTGAATAAGTTGTGTATATTGAGATTGAATTGTATATCATGCTTAACTGTCATATTGCCATATGACCCAGTGGTATATCAAATGGTAATTGCCCAAGGGCAGATGAAGTCTGCCTGGAAGCTCTGACCATGTGTGAGGTGGTCCTTTGGACCTAAATACTCCACCAAGTACCATGGGTTAAATTCAAATGCATGGACTCTTATGTGTGCATACATCATGCTTACATTTTCACATATGTATGCACTTTTCATATGCATACATCTTTTGATAGACTGTCATTAAAATGAAGATGCACATAGAACTGCATTTGCACCTCATTGTTATATACTATCATTAAAAATTGAGATGCACGTATGACTGCTTTTGCATTGCATTATTTTTGTATGACCATTAAGGTATATCAAATGGTAAGATACTAAAGAGTAGATGCAATCTGTTTGGAAGTTCTTACTATGTGTGAGGTGGTCGTTAGACCAAGTCCTCTACCTGGTACCATGGGTCATATTGCACATAGGGAAGTCTAAGACATAATTCATTTGAACCTCCTTGCATAATGTTTCTTGCATATGCTGTACTTAGAATTAAATCATTTAATGCATAAAGTCAGGGGGAGTTTGTCCAGATTAATTCTTGTGATTCATGAACAGTTGGTCAGATTAATTCCCTGCATGGTTGTCATGTCACATATAGTGGTTCAATGCATTTAGATAGGGAAAGTTCATAAATGCTCATCATTTTTGATAACAATTGGTATCAATGCATCTATATGATTAATTGCATACAACTGATATTAAAAATTCCAAAAAGATTGATTCAATGCATATAAACAGGGGGAGCATTTAAAACAAATTTTTTTAATGGCTATTCATATGTTTCTTTATTGTCTCCTTATTCTAAATCGGTCGACCAAAACTGCACTTTCAGTCAACCGATATCTTCACAGTCTAGCCATACCTTTGCTCATTCTGAAATCTCTACTCTTCCTGTAACCTTCATCAACTTTTGGTATCATTTGCAATGCCTTGTCTCCATTTGGTCTAAATTTACAATAATAATTGGTTTCAGTGGAGTTCACTTGTCTTTATATGATCTGAAATCATTGTTGTTGCTCCTACATATTATGAGAGGGAGTTTCACTTGACATCTCTGCCACTTCTGTCAAATGCCGGTATGTCTAAAATATCATCGGCTGAACAATGATCACATTTGTCATGCTCTAAACTTAAAGAACTCAAATTGCTCTCATACTCATTGTATTTCCTGGTTGCACATAATTTTCTGAAAATCTCTATCAAATCTGACAGTCATTTTATTGTTCTCTATTCTTCTTGAGTATAAAATCTATTGCTGCTCTTGGCCATCTCTGCAACATGTATGAACTTCATGTGAGAACTCTGCAACATGCATGAACTTCAAGTGTTCTCACATATGATACATGTTTTAATTGCTGGTTCTATTGATAAATTGGCTACTCCTGAAACTTTCTTGATCTTCCTATAATTTAGGAAGATTTCAATCCGTGTACCTTGATCATAAATCTGAAAAATACTTTTACTAGGAATCTTCTGTTATACAAGTTTATGATTGTTCAAAAAGATCAGATTAGTTTAAGTTTAATGTATTCATTAAGTTTGGTATTGAATGTCTTGAAAATATCTGAATCATCTTTTAATAAACTTTAACTAACTGTTTCATGTTGAATCTTGTCAAATCTTCTGAAATCTGAAAATGTCGAAACCATGGCTTTATTTGGTTGAAATACATGAAATCAGTATTGTTTTTAAGCATCTGAATTATCTGAAATGTTCCTAAGGGTAAATATTGTCAGAGCAATTATTGTGGTTACTGAGAAACCATGTCCATTGACCATGAAGTCTAGAGGACTGTGTCATAAAGTGGCATAATTAACTCTGCTGAAAAATCCATTGAAAATCCAGGCAGAACAATGGCTTGAATACTGAGAAATATATCTCACTTATCAATGAAATAGGTTGAGGTATGTCATGATGTGTCAATACTATCTCTGTTTTCATAAAGCATGACAGTCAGTCACACCAAGTGCTTAGGGATAATGCCATCTAAACAACGTGTATCCTCTAGTTACAAGGTGTGTACTGAACTTAATTGTACCTGGTAAATTTGCTACGAAAAGTTTTTATTGTGCAAAAAGAAAAATCTGAAATTGATTGAAAAGGTATTGCTAATCCTTAGGAACTATATCTGAATTCCTTCGTGGTGTTTAACCTCAATACAAATGATTGTTATTCCTAAAGAAGTCATTGAAATTGATTTGAGTAAGATGAAAGGAGGTTAATCAAGATATAAATATGAGGGATTGGTTCACTTTTATCAAATCTTGATTTCAGATATGAATAAAGAACTTTATTGACAAACTGTGTATACATCATATTTAAACCATGATGTTTAAATAAAAGTTCATAAGCCCTTATAATGGAAGAGTCTGAAAAATTCTTATTGTTAAATTTATGAAATCGATATCTCATTGAAAATCTTTCTGAATTACTCTTATGCTTAAAGCTCATTTAGAAACCTTGTGCTCAATCTCCATTTTTTTGCTGAAATTCTTTCTTCATAATGTTCACTGTTCTTGATGCTTTTTGATCACAACCTGAACTATTCTATGAATGTTCTTCATACATACTGCGTAGAAAATGTGATTTTGTTGATACCATCTTTGACCTCAACAATTGATATCAGACCGAACTTTGTATGTCTGATGATGTCCTTCCACTCCAATTCCTATGTTTTGTCAAATGGGAAGATTGTCTCATCAGCATCACTTTGGCATTAATTACTGCATGCTTTGCTTGATAAACCCTTTAATTGATATCCATGTGACCCTTTCCTTCACCTCACTTCTTCAAGGGGAGTAGGGCTACATATCTCATATTGTTGATAGTCTTGCTTCATTTTTTAAAAGGGGGAGAAAAGGTTTTGTCTCCATCTTATAAATTGCTTTTCAAAGGGGGAAGATTGATTCTGCTCACTGTTTTTGTTTCAATTTGTCATGGCATGAACTCATATATGAGAACTCGTGTGATTTTGTTGATATTTTCATTGACCTTGTGTATAGTCAACTTGATATGCCTAAATTTGATTGTCCCTGTGCTATGAATTCATTCAACTCCTTCTAATATGTCCAAATAGAGACATCATCTATTCAGGGGGAGTATGAGTTATTATTTCAGTCAAATGATGAATGTTCCTGCATAGTTCATACTGGTCTGCTCATTCAGCTTACTGTTCCTTCCTTTTAGATATTGTCAAAGGTGGAGAACAGTGAGTCATTATTATCATCAGGTTTCATTACATGTTTAACTCTGTCAGAAGTTGTGCTGCATGTCTGACACCTTGATTATCATGGATCTATTGCAAATGACTAATAATATTGCCATCATCAAAAAGGGGAGATTGTTGTGTCTCTGTGATTTTGATGATGTCAAGTTGTCAACTATTATGTCATTATATTCAACCTTGATGCATAAATTAATGATCTCATCATATATATACAAGTATGAAATATGTCAGAACATGTTCTAAAGTTGACTCAAAAAGTCATGAAAAGCAACAGGTCAACGCAAGTCAACGCCAGTCAACACAGGTCAACTGATCAATAGGTGAGTCAGCTCATTAACAGGTAAGGTCAATGCACAGGTCAGTCTGATACATATTAAGGTCGGTGCAACAATTCTAAATTTGCTACCAAGGTCGGTGCACATTGTCATGATTTCATACTAAGGTCGGTGCACATGTATTAGAGACAGGCTTTCACGTCTGAGCATCTTCCTTCAAGTCTGAGCACATGTGCATAGTCTAGTTATGAACGTCGAAGCACCTTCAAGTAAGTCACTTAGGTGAGTCACTTGGGTCAGAGCACCTACACATTAAGTCTGAGCACATTCACATTCAGGTCGGTGCACATACTATTCAGGTCGGTGCAGCTACTTCAGTTCTGCCTAGTAAGGTCGGTGCACATACTGTTCAAGTCGATGCAAATACATGAACTCTTAGCCATGCAGGTCTGAGCACATGAACTCAAGTCAGTGTACATGCATGAACTCCTAGTTAGCCAAGTTTGAGCATATATGCCAGCTTGCACTATCAAGTCTGAGCACATATGCTAGCGTGCATAATAAGGTCTGTGCATGTTTTGGCATCTTGCATTATAAGGACTGTTCATGTTTGCATAAGTTCACAATTAGATCTGAGCACATTTGCCAGCATGTATTGCATGGTCGAAGCACATGCTTCATACAAGTCCAAGTATATGCACTCAAGTCTGAGCACATGCACTGATTAGGTCTAAGCATACCCGTAATAGGTCAATGCTAGTATGTTAATGTTTCATATCATGTCAGTGCATCATATGTGCATAATGCTTAGTTAAATCAGTACATTTTTCACACTTGTTTGAAACTCATTTTTGTACTGAGAATTTCATCTCAATAAGTCAAAGCACATTAATTATCCACTCATGGTTACAAAGTGTTTGACATAATGCCTTCTGTCTTATGTTCAATATTACAGAGACTTTAGTTACAGAAGGACCCAGTGACGAACACATAAAAGGCAGGAAGACTTTGACTCACTTCAGCCACGTGGCTCGAGGCTCAACTAACAGGGCACGTGATCCAAGGGAGCAGATATGATACTTTGCCACGTGGATTGTCAACATCCATTCTTGACACGTGGACCTATGAAGTACGAGATCTAATTATTCAAGTGAGCGGGAACGTGTTTCCCACGCGCCCAAATTCAAAATGGTAAGGGGTCAACCTGAGCCTATAAATAAGAAGGCAGATCGCTCAGCAGAAAAACAACGAAAGGAAGAAGAAGAAGAAAGAGAGCAACGGAGAGAATAGAAGAAAGGGAATTAGGAGAATCGAAGAGAAGAGCGAGGGAGCTCGAGATATTGAGAAAGAGATCAGATAGAGAGTCATATAGCAGTGAAGAGAAAGAGTGAAGATCTGAGAGTTAGAAAATAGAGTATCGAAATTTCAAAGGGAATCTGAGAGAAAAGAGAGTGTAAGCAGAGAAAAAGAAAGAGAGTGAGCAAGTGAGAATAGAGAGAAAGATTGCGCTCGAAGATCTGCATTCTTACCAGTTCTTGGATCAGATCCAGAACTGATTTTGCTCCTGCGTGAGCTATATTTTTCAGTTTTCATTTCCAGCTTTCTGGTGCTGTGATTCATCTTTTGCTTTTCTATTTTCTGGTTTTATCAAACTGTGTGTCAGTGTTTGCAGAGTATTAGTTCCTCTGGACTGCAAGCTATGTTACTCAGCTATAAGCAAGCTGTGATACTCAGCGGTCGAAGGTGTGAATCAGCAGAAGCAAGCTGTGATGCTCAACTATAAGCAGGTTGTGATGCTCAGCGGTTCAAGCTATTAGGCAGCAGGAAGCCTCACTTTGATTTGAGTGAGGGATGGACGTAGGTCTATGGTAGCAAACCGAACCATCTAAAAACTCCTTGTCTTCGTGGTTTGATTGCAATTTTGACTCACGGTAGATGTATGCTTAGGTACGGGTCTATTGCATAGATTTAGCCTAAGCACTTCGTAATTCACCATGTGTCTAATTTGATTCTGCCTAACTACCGCTGAGTATTCGAGATAATTTGCTGAGTGTGCTACCCAAGTATTCTAGTGAGAATCACATTAGAATATCTGAACAAGTGTTCGAGTGTGGGTCTCAATAGAATATCAGTTTAACTGAACCCATCTGAGCTTAATTCCGCTAGATTTTATATCTAGTTTTAAATTGGGCAAAATTATTGAACGGGATTCATTCACCCCCCCCCCTCTGAATCTCGGTTTGCACCATCTCATAGACTCAACATGCCACCACTGCACATCCAACCCCACACCCCTTGTTTCTTCTCCTACCCTCTCTAGACCTAGCACCAGGCCCATTAGCCTCCCAAAAGTGGCCTGGCTTGGCCCATGACAATTCGGCCCGCTTTATCCTGCATCACAACATCGATAAGGAATGGGAAGAAATGGCAACACTACCCTCTTCCGACGTGCTCAATTAATCTTTCGTAACTAAAGAAAGTCTAGCTCAATTGACTCTTCAACAAGAAGAGGATGAAGAAGATGATGAGTTCATTGACGTTTAAGTCACCAACACTAACGAGGAAAAAGACTTCATTGATCTGCAACTGACGCCACGCGAGCTTGAAGATGGTGGTCAGACAACTACATATGAATTAATGGAAATTAATCTTGGATATTAATACCTTCTTTAAGAAGCGGGACGAACACTTAATAACATACAAGAGTGGAACACATATAAGTCAAATTGACTATTTTCTCATTAGGAAGGTCGATAGAGTTTTATGTAAAGATTGCAAAGTTATTCCTGGTGAGAGTCTAGCCCCTCAACATAGATTGTTAGTAATGGATGTCACTATCCCTAAATTCAAAAGAAAGATCATTATAAATAATTATTCCAAGATTAAATGGTGGAATTTAAAAGGTAAAAGTTTAGAAACATTTAAAAATCATCTATTAAAGGAAAATATTTGGAATTTAGAACAAGAAACTAATATAATGTGGAATAATGTTACAAATTGTATAACGAGGGTTGCAAAACAACTCTTAGGCGAATCTAAAGGTAAAAAGAACTTAGAAAAAGAGACTTGGTGGTGGAGTGAGGAAATTCAAAATACCATTAAAGTAAAAAAGGAATGCTTTAAAGTTTGGCAAGCTAACAAAAATGCTCAAACCCTAGAAGCTTATAAAATCGCTAAAAAGAGAGCTAAGAAAATAGTCAGCGAAGCCAAATCAAAGGCATTTGAAGATTTATATAATAAATTAGGAACCCGAGAGGGTGAAAAGGACATATTTAAACTAGCTAAATTAAGAGAAAGGAAAACTAGAGATTTAGATCATGTTCGGTGCATTAAAGGTGAAGATCAAAGGGTTTTAACTAAGGATCTTGAGATTAAAGGGAGGTGGCATAGTTATTTTCAGAAGTTACTTAATGGAGATTCCGTCAAGGATTTATCTTTAGAAGGTACCCAAGAGTCCACAATATTTGATAAATATCAATATTTCAGGTGTATTAAGATGTCAGAAGTGGAGGATGCTTTAAGGAAAATGAAAGTGGGCAAGACCTTAGGACTAGATGGCTTACCTATTGAAGTATGGAAAGGCCTAGGAGATATTGGTATTCGGTGGCTAACTAATTTTTTTAATAAAATTTTAAAGGAACGGAGAATGCCAGAAGTTTGGAGAAAAAGTGTTGTAGTTCCTTTCTATAAAAATAAAGGAGATATTCAAAGTTGTAATAATTATCGTGGAATTAAGCTTATGAGTCATACTATGAAACTTTGGGAAAGAGTAATTGATAAACGCCTCCGTGGTATGACTACTGTGTCGGAAAATCAGTTTGGTTTTATACCAAATAGATCAACTACAGAAGCTATTTTCTTGCTACGGCAGCTAATGGAGAAGTATAGAGAGATGAGAAAAGATTTGTATATAGTTTTTCTTGATTTAGAGAGGGCGTACGATCGAGTACCGAGAGAATTGATTTGGTGGACATTAAGAAAGAAAGGAATCTCTCAAGGATATGTTGATTTGATTAAGGATATGTACGACGGTGCTATTACTAGTGTTCGAACTATTGCTGGGGAGACTGGTGAATTTCCCGTTTCTATAGGTTTGCATCAAGGTTCTGCACTAAGTCCGTATCTCTTTGCCTTAGTTATGGATGAAGTAACTAAACAATTGCATGATGATATCCCTTGGTGTATGCTATTTGCAGACGATATTGTTTTAATTGATGAGAGTATTGATGCTCTAAATGCTAAGTTAGAGCGTTGGAGACTTGCCTTGGAGTCTAAAGGTTTTAAAATTAGTAGGAGCAAGTCAGAATTTATGCACTGTAATTTTAGTAATGGGAGAGTGGTTCAGGAAGACATGGTTCTAATTGATGGACATAACATTCCGAAGAGTAGTAGCTTTCGATACTTAGGGTCTATCATACAAGAGAATGGGGAGATTTATGATGACGTTACACATAGGATTAAGGCAGGCTGGTTAAGATGGAGAAGTGCATCAGGTGTCCTTTGTGATCGTCGTATGCCTGTGAAACTCAAAGGGAGGTTTTATAGAACGGCTGTGAGACCTGCTCTGTTATATGGTACTGAGTGTTGGGCAGTACGAAAGGAACACATCCACAAAATGTGTGTAGCAGAGATGAGGATGTTGAGATGGATGTGTGGCAAGACTAAGAAAGACAAGATTAGGAATGAGCGCATCCGTAAGGACTTAGGGATAGCTCCAATTGATAGTAAAATGAGAGAAAATAGACTCAGGTGGTTTGGACATGTGTTTCGTCGCCCTAACTCAGCGCCGGTTAAAAGATGTGATCAAATCTTAGTGGATGCTAGCAAAAGAGCTCGAGGAAGGCCTAAAATGAGATGGTGCGATGTTATTAGGAAGGACATTAGTTCCTTGAGTTTAAATATGAATATTGCACTTGATAGAAATCTTTGGCGGAACAGGATTCATGTAGCCGACCCCAATTAATTGGGATAAGGCTCTGATGATGATGATGATGATGATGAATCTTGGAAGCGCAGACAACCCTCGTCCATTTTTTGTCAATGCACTCCTAAGTCAAGAAGAGAGGCAAGCATAGCAACAACTCCTCTTGGAATTCAAAGATTGTTTCGTCTGGAGTTACAAAGAGATGCCCAGGCTGGACCCTTCGATGGTTGAACATGAGCTGGTGATACTCCCCACGGGTAAGCCGATTAAACAAGCTCAAAGGCGAATGCACCATGAGCTCCAGACGGTAGTAAATGCTGAAGTGGATAAGATGGCATATGTGGATTTCATAGAACCCTACATGTATCCAATATGGCTTGCCAATATTGTTCTGGTAAAGAAGAAAAATGGACAGGCGCGAGTTTACATCGACTTCCAAGACCTGAACAAGGCATGTCCTAACGATGACTTCCCGATCCTGATTACTAAAACAATGGTAGACATGACTACGGAACATGAGGCTTTGTTCTTTATGGATGGATCGTCCGGCTACAACCAAATCCGAATGGTGATCAAAGACAAAGATCATACAGCTTTTTGAGCTCCCAAGGGGATCTTTAACTAAAAAAGAATGTCATTCGGTTTGAAAAATGTTGGTGCTACCTACCAAAGGGCCATGACCAAAATCTTCAACGAAATGTTGCATGGCTAAGTGGAATGCTACGTCGATGACTTGGTCGTCAAGACAAAAAGACGAGAAGATCATCTGGCTGGCTTACGCCGAGTCTTCGAAGGGTTGCAGCAATACAAACTCAAAATGAACCCCATGAAGTGCGCCTTCGGTGTTACAAGCGGGAAATTCCTTAGCTTCTTTATCAGATATCGGGGGATAGAAATCGACCCTAAAAATCAGAAAGAGCTCAAATCTCTCCAAGGAAGACTTGCCTATATCAGGAGGTTCATTTCTAACCTCTCAGGGAGATGCATGGCCTTCGACAGGCTGATGAAGAAGGGGGGACCCTTCGTCTGGGACCAAGAATGTCAGAATGTCTTTGAACAAATCAAGGAATATCTCCTCGCTCCTCTAGTGATGGGGGCACTTGTCAAACGGAAATTGCTCATTCTCTATATTGCTGCGATGGATACTTCTCTTGAGGCTTTGTTAACCCAAATCAATGAAGAAGACAAAGAACAAGTGTTATACTACCTTAGCAGAAAGTTCGTTGGTCCTGAACACCGATATTCTCCCATGGAGAAAGTGTATTTAGCCCTGGTGTTTACTGTCAAAAAAATGAGACATTATTGGCTAGCACACCGGGTGGAGCTAATATCAAAATATGATCCTCTCAAGTTTCTCCTCAGCCAGCCTGCATTGGCAGGCAGACTTAGAAAATGGGCCCCTTTGCTCATGGAGTTTGACATCACCTTCATCCCAGAAAAGACAATCAAGGGGCAAGGGATGGCCAAATTCCTTATATCACACCTAGTTCCGGAGGATTCTCCACTAAACACTAAATTCCTAGATGAGGAGATGCACATGTCTCAACGAGGAACACAGGATCACATTCCGGATGTCCCGCCGTCGGATGAGAAAGATGTCGTGACACTTGATCTCCCATTTTGGTAGCTATATTTTGATGGGGCCTCCCGAATGGTCAAGAAGGTTGACGACACCACAGACCTAATATCTGGGGCGGGCATAGTTTTCGTGACTCCCCAAGGAGAACTTCTCCACAATTCTTGAGCTCTTATGAAGCCATTACCCAACAATGAGGTAGAATATGAGGCTCTGATCGTTAGGCTGTAGATGACTCTAGACATGGACATCAGGTGCATTAAGGTCTATGGAGCTTCGCAACTAGTCATCCGACAAATTCTGGGTGATTATGATGTCAAGAAGCAGGAAATAATCACCGATCATGCCACCGTCATTAGACTCACAAAAAAAAAACACTTTCCTTTTGCAGGACGTTCTTACGAGTAAGCCGATTCAATGGCTTTGCCCTGCAACGGCAACTACACTCCTGTAGAATCACAACCATAACTTCGACGCAAACTGACAACATATGTTCCCCCCGTGACTGTTAGGATCCACAGCAACATCAACACTCGACTACAGGCCCTAGTGTTTAGCCGATACCACACTTTCGGCTAATACACCGTCACGGGTCGACTGACGACAACAACAGACTAACACGCCTCACAAGCAGGTCTACATCAACACCAGACCGCCATGCCTCACAGGCAGGTCTGCAACAATAGCAGCAACTACATCAACAGACCGAGATGTCTCACAGGCAAGTCTATATCAACAACATAGACCAACATGCATCACCCAAGCAGGTCTACATCGATTTCGGCCAATACAGCCTCAAGGGTCGGTCAACATCAACTCAGGCCAACACACCCCCAAGGGTCGACCAACATCAAGTTTTGCCAACACACCCCCAAGGGTCGGCCAACATAGATTTCGGCCAATACACCCCCAAGGATCGGTCAACATCAACTCAGGTCAACACACCCCCAAGGGTCGGCCAACATCAACTCAGGCCAACACACTCCCAAGGGTCGGTCAACATCAACTCAAGCCAACACACCCCCAAGGGTCGGCCAATATCAACTCGAGCCAACACATCCCCAAGAGTCGGCCAACATCAACTCGGACCAACACATTCCCAAGAGTCGGCCAATATCAACTCGAGCCAATACACCCCTAAGGGTTAGCCACCATCAACTTAGCCAACACAACCCCAGGGGTCGACCAACACCGTTTTCGGCCAATACACCCACAAGGGTCGGTCAACATCAACTCAAGCCAACACACCCCCAAGGGTCGACCAACATCAACTCAGGCCAACACACCCCCAAGGGTCAGCCAACACCATTTTCGGCCAATACACTCCCAAGGGTCGGTCAACATCAACTTAGGCCAACACACCCCCAAGGGTCAGCCAACACCGTTTTCGGCCAACACACCCCCAAGGGTCGGCCAACATTGATTTCGGCCAATACACCCCCAAGGGTCGGCCAACATCAACTCAGGTCAACACACCCCCAAAGAACGGCCAACATCAACTCAAGCCAACACACCCCCAAGGGTCGACCAACATCAACTTAGCCAACACACCCCAAGGGTCAGCTAATATCAACATAAGCCAATACACTCCTACGAGGCAGCCAATATCCACTCAGCAAACATGCTCAAAACGCAAACCCAACGACATTAGACCATCCAGGTCAGCCAGTGTAAAAAATAAAAAAAAAGAGGAGCTTAAAATAGAGGTGCCCCGGCGGACTAAGTCATTTCTATCAAAGGAATGACTAAGAGCAAAAAGGTCAAACACTCGGCTGAGATGAAAACCCGAAAGGGCGTCTCGGGCAAAAATGGATAACCCCTCAGTGTGAAAACCCAAAAGAGTGCACTGAAAAAAAAATTAAGGGAGGCCAATCTCGGTGAAAACCCGGAAGGGCAGTGAGACTGGTCTTAAAAAAAAGGTGGAAGAGAAATGGACGTAGCAAGTCAAAATTGATGCCATTTTCCTTTCATTCATCATAAAAAAATGAGTCCGAGACAAACCCTCGAAGTAACTATTGGTGAATGTTGAACAGGGCCAAAAAGTATTTCACACTATAAAAGAAGAGCTAGAAAGCAAAAGGTTTCATTAACTATGTACAAAGAGTTTTGAAGAAAGTAAACAAATGGCAACCGTATCACAAAGACAATTTAGGCACGACTTAAACAGTAGATCAGTTGCCCCAGAGCAAGTGCACTAGTCAAGACGAGGCTCGCACTTCTTTAGTTCAGCTACTCGAGCCATTCTCGAACCTAAATCACTATGAAGAGTGGCAAGATCCTCAGATAAAGTTTTTGCCTCGGCTATGCTTGAAGCCCTTAGGTTCGTCTCTTTCGGAAGCCGAAGATAAGTCTGGGGCCTTAAACATCAAGGCCAGCCTTAACCTTTCTACTTTAAACTTCAATGCTTCGGCGATGGCCAACTTCTCTTGGCCACGAGTCTAGATGCTCTCTAATTGGCGCCCCTTCTCAGCCCAGGCCACCTTTAATTATGAGATCTTCTCCTCTTCTTGTCGAATGATCACCAGGGCCTTCTTCCTCCATTCCTGCATGGCATTTAAGCACGCGAATTGACTCCAAAGGGCAGACAGCATGGGCATCCATGTCTCCTTGGGGAGGCCGAGTCCATGGTAACTCCAGGTAGACCCTTCCAAGCTGTTTCTCATGGCCTTTACTGACAAGAGGGGATCCAAATGGAGCAATATTTGAAGATTTTGAACAAGCAGAAGAGCCGTCTCCAGAGGTGCTAATGGAATTATCGGTTGCAACACATCAGGCCAATCAATATCTAGACTTGGAAAATCTGAGGAGCCTACTGACACGTCGCCTTTTGAAGCTGCAAATGAAGGCGCGCATAAGGCAAAGATCGAGGGGCTTTTAGGTGAAAGTACGGCAAAATCCGTCAGTACGATTTAGGATTTATAAGTCTGTACCTAGAATGGATCCCTGTGCAGGATCGACTGTTGAGCGCCTCTCCTCCTCTAGCCTTGAAGAGACGGTGTTGTCAATTGGGGTAGAGGTTAGAAGTGGATCACCCGATGCCTAGCCTGTCGTGACTATTAAAAGAAGCACCGACAGCAACAAAATGAAATGATGATCCCAAGGAAATGCCTCCCGAATGAAATGGAGAAAGAGGATTCTACAGACCTAGGTCTGCAATAATGCCTTCAATAGGGGCGACGGGAAAAGCCGCGTCTGGATTGGAGTCTTGAGCTCCTGTACCCTTTAGTGCTTCCAATAAGCCCCTATTAGGGTGAGAAGCCGTGGTAGAAGCAGCCAATGGAGATATTGATTCGATGTCGAAATTGGTGTTGTTGCCTTGGCTCTCTTAAGGAGGCCTGAGGAGTCGAATCCTCTTCAGGAACTCCTAGGCTACCCGGATTTGGTTGTGCATCAGTTTGTTCTCCAACTACATTAAGACCGCTCGATGGGGTCAAACATTCATTAAAAAAAGGGAAAAGCAAGTAGAAGATATGATCTCTCACCTGAGCAAGCGTTTGCCCCGGACTCCATTACACTAATAGTTCAGGCTGGGAATAGTGTCGCGAAGAGCGACGGAGTTGGAGTCAGAATATTAGCTTCCAATTGTAGCCCCATTTTTGGGAAGGCTACTGGTCTCAAATCTAAGGTCATCGTCGTAGTTCGGCAGCCCTACGCTCGGACCTGATTTGAGAAGTCCAGTAAATGCGCCCACCGCGGCCAATTGACCCTCAACTGTGTTATCCGCAAAAGAGGAATAAGAAGGGTGAGACGATGGAGAACAAAATAAAATAAGAGGGAAGCGAATGGGGACGGGCATTGTACTCATTTGCATTACCTTTCATTTCCCCACTCTCCAAAGAAGCCCCAGGGCTTGTGGCGGACTCTTTCCCTAAGGTGGAATTGGAATATCCCCCGTTGGTGGAGGAACTTGAATCTTCGTTCCCTAAAGAATTAGGACTTCCCTCACCAAAAGAAGAGAGGGGGCCCTCACGGCCGGCAATGGGAGGGAGATTGCTCTGCTCAAGACTAAGATTAGGGTCCTCTGCACCACAGGGAAAGTCTAAGAGCCCGGCATCAAGACAAGCCGTTAAAGTGTGGTCTCCTGGATTTCTGTGAGGTAAAACAAATTATTAAAGAAAAGAGGGAAAGAAAAAGAATCCCCCAACTTCTTACGTGATGAATAAAGGAAAAACTTAAGCACACCAGGTGAGTGCCTCCCAGAGGTCCCTTCGACTTCTGCTAAAGAAGACGCATCAGTAAATGGCGCATAGTCGTCAAGGAGACATGTCAGTTCGTCAAGAGTTATCTGTTGCCCAGTCGTCTCTTGTTGTGAAGAGGCATCCCCAGAAGTCGGGAAAAAAGTCATTCCCATCTCAACTTCAGGAGGACTTGCATTAAAAAAAAGAAAGAAGAGGGGAGAAAGAAAAGGATGGAATGATTATGACTGCCCCATTGGAGGATAATAACATGCCAAAGTGAAAGAAGGTTGTATCCTTACTTGCAGCCTGATCGTCAACAGGGGCACTTCTCCAGTCTTAGGACAAGAAGTGGGTCGGTTGTCCTCCCCAATAACATCTGCTCGTTGCCTCTTCGGAGCGGCGGGAGGCTCATTTGGAGTTAGGTTGGGAGAGGCATTTTCAGGGGGCGCTGCCACGTCATGGTCATTATGAAGATCCTCGGTCCGAAGAAAGAAGGGAAAGTGTAGACATTGCTCAGTTAGGGCATAAAACACAAATTTTATTGGCAAAGGATTGTGTAAAGGTTAGCCTCATACCCGTGGACCCTAGCTGCCCCAATGGCTTCAAAACGATGGCCTCGGGTTTCACTACAAGCACTTGCGCTGCTGCCTTCACACCTTCTAATATGTCCTTTAGGGTACGGACTACCTCAACATAAGAAATGTATTCTACTGGGCCACCCGTACCAATGGCGTTGATGATATGGGCCTTCCATTTACCTAGGGCTTCGTTGACAAAATCACCTTCAGGCAGCAAGCTGTTGAGCCACCCTTTTTCCTGGAGCCACATTCGGCCCAGAAATGATCCCACCACGAATAGGTAGTTGGAGAGCTAGGAGCGGGCCTCTGTCGGGAGGAGGAAGCGGCAGTGGTCTGATCAGTGATGCTCTTTAGAGTCTTGAAAGTCCCAGTATATGGACGCATGTCTACGAGATAACACGCTTTTCTTTTTTTCCATGTGGCGGTTATATGCTTTATGGTACTGGCAACACTAGAGAAATGAGACCTCACGAAATGAGAGTCAAGAGACAACAGTGGCAGCTCGCTCTTCCTCATGCGTTGATCTTCTACTTCCCTCAAGGCATTGGCTGGTTGTCTGAATATACAACTATGCTTAAACCACCATCTAGCAAAATAAATGTCAAAACACCCACGACGGGACTGTTCTGGGATTAAAAAAAAGTTCTTTTCTACTCAAAAGAAAAAGTCCCACCAGGCAGCTGAAATCAAGTGCACATATTTCCCCTTATATTGCCTCGAGCTCATGGGGAAATCTGAATTGGGAGGAATACTCTAGTCATACCCAAAATTCCTTGCGAATCTGTAGGGGTAATAAGGCACAAAGATAGCAACGCTACCTCGGCGGAATACCAGTACACTAGGTCGTATGCTGTACACCCACTCAATATAAGCATATGGTGAAAGTTCCGCATGGGTGGACACCCGGCTGATAACCAAATCTTCCTCTTGAACAAGAAAAGGTTAGATATGATATGAACAGTGATCAAATCCTAGCCCTATTATGTCTTGAGTCGGCAAGAAAGATAAGGCTCGACGCACACCGACCAAGGATGGCAAACTCGGTTTCGGTCGAAACCGGCCGAAACCCATTTAAAAGGTTCAAAAAAATCAAATTAATTCTAAAAAATCACTCCAAAAATCATAAAAAATATAAATAAACACTTAAAATCACAAAAACTATTACACATGCATTTGGCTGTATAAGTTAGTGCAATAACCTTGAAGTAGACAACTACGCATTGAACTTCAAACATTGAACATGTGAAAGTTAAACTAATATTTCATTGTACATTAATACAAGCAGTACGATAAACCAAATTAGACAAAATAAATGTTACAAAAATTCATTGATTCTTACCTAATATGGATAATAATTACTAGAAGAACCTTCTCCCTCATCGTCTGGCCCTTGATGTCGATACCCATAACCAAGTTACATGTATGGTCTATATTCACTATAACCAAACAATGAGGTAGCCAAGTCCTGCATCCCTCTTTGGATCACTCTTGGAGTGTTTGGTTGGCTTGATTCGAATCCAGTATCAGCATAGGAATCTTGAGAAAGAGAAGAGGAACTGGTCGGATATGGATGGAACTGAAATGATGGTTCATAATTCCACGACCCATAAATAGCAGCTTCCTGTTGGCCACCTTCGTAACCTGGTGAATCATATCCTCGCTGACCTTGACTATATCCAGTAGTACCACCTGCAGCACCTGTACCACCTGCAGCACCTACATCACCTGTACCACCTGCAGCACTAGTACCACCTGCAGCACCTCCGGGATGATCACCATCATCATCATCACCACAAGAAATCACTCGTTTTTAGCCTTTGGGGATGCTTTTTTCTCTTGTGGTGCCAATTTTTCAGTGATCTTTGACATGAGTCCTTTATCCCTTCGCGTGTGCCTCACATAAATATGCTTCAACTGCTCAATTGTCGGGTCCTCTCGAGCAGCAGCATTTATTTTCTCAGTTTGCCCATGCACTGATGTACTTCTTCTTAAGGAGACCGGTGGCTTGACCATTCTAGGAGTGACTGGCCTGCTATCTGTATCTGAGTGTCTAGCTGGCTCAAACTCGAACTGCTCCTAAGTGTCATCAACAACCCTAGACTGGTGCGCATGAGTATCTCTAGCCCTCTTTGATGTTCTTTTCAATTCGGGATCTCTTGGGTCATCTTCATCAAGTATGCCCTCTGCCCATCTGATATCATCAACATCAAAAACGGGCTCATCAACCTGCGCTCGTGTCTCCACCCAAGACTGCAAGGGATTATCATCATCAAATAAAGCATCCACATCAATTTCTGCGGCGGCATCCTCGGCGACGCGTTTGTCTCGCAGCTGTTGTCTCAACCTCATATTCTTTATTCTCAACCTCATATTGTAGTGACAGTACGCTAATTTCTCTAACCGATCAGCCTTTAGCCGATTGCGAACCTTTGAGTGTATAAGGCTGAACGTGCTCCAATTTCTTTCACATTGGCTTGCTGATGTGGTTTGACTCAACACCCTGATTGCAATGAAAGTCAATGATGAACTTCCCAATTCTCTATTGTTCACCATGATCCACCAGTCAGCTGTTACACCAACCAACCATAAACAAATAAATATAAGTTGTAAATAAAAATTAATTAAGCAAGATGTAATTACAAAGAAAGCACAAAGATGAAGTATACCTGGACTCACTCTTCCCACTGCGTATAGTAATTGGGAGTCAGAATACGTCCCAGTTCTCATTCTATAGTTGTTCATTTACAAAAATTACAAAATAGATTAGCATAACTACTTAAGTAAATTCTATACCTCTTATTCATGAAATCAAACAGGCCAACCTCTACTTCCGCCTGAAACCTCTTATCTAGTGTCCTCGATAAACGACCAATGACTTTTAAAGTGCCTTGAAGCACCTCGGCATCAACATGTGCATTGGCATCGTATATGAATCGAGGGTTCAGAAAATAACCTGCATTTGTATATAGTTAACTAAATGTTATATATAAAATAACCTAAAGAATAATGTATGAATACAAATAATCACTCACCAGCTGCATGCAAGTCGTGGTGTAATGTGGTGTCCCATCTATGGTCAATAATCTTCCACCACTTTGCATGTTCTTTGGGAAGGGACTCCTGCAACTCCAATTTCGCACGGTCCATGGCCTCATACAGATATCCCATATCATTCTTGTCATCGCCATCCACCAATCTTAGGACCTTCACGAGGGGGGTGACTACTTTCATGTATCGTGTTACTCTGTCCCAGAATTTGTTGTCGTCCACGATTTGACAGACATCCAAATAATCCATCTGAGCATCAACATTGCCCTTGTCGATGTATTCCCGCAGGGTATTGTGGTACATGAAAGCTTTCAATTCATTCTTATACCTGCGCAAAGAAATAAAATTTGAATCAAATACGGATCATAACTATAAGAATAAAGAAGTAATAATTGAGTTCAACATTATACCTATGCAGAGACTCCAAAGAAATGAAATTTGAAGCAAATCTGGTTGGCCCTGCACGGATAATATCTCGCCCCCCACTTGCATGCTCCCTGAACATGTTCAATATCCTAGGATGGCCATAAATATACTGGGTAATCTTTTGTGCCCTTTCAACCGTCTTCTTCACATGTTTGTCCTTCCCTATGTCTTCAAGTATGAGATCTAGACAATGTGCTGCGCGTGGGAGCCAATATAAATGTCTGCGCTTATGCATCAATTTCCTCCCTGCAGCCTTATAACTGACTTCATTATCAGTAACAACTTGTACAACATTTTCTTCACCAATTTCGTCTACCATATTGTCCATCAAATGAAACAAATAATTGGCAATTTTTTCAAAATTTGATGCATCTACAGATTTTACAAATACTGTACTTTTGATGCAATATACCAAAAAGTTAATCATGGACTTTTTCGTGGTACCAGTCCAACCATCACACATAATAGTGCATCCTCTCTCCATCCGTATATACTTGAAGCTTTGAACCCAGTCATGGAGCTCCTGAACCTCTGCCTCAAGCCCACGCCCGTATATGTCCCGACGTGACGGCGCCTTCAAGCCAGGGCCAACATCTGCTATGGCATCCAACATAGGTTGAAAATATTCACTTTCAGCAGCATGTGCAGGGACACCTGCATGAAAAAATCATTTACAGATGCTTTTAAATGCATGCCCTGCAACTTCTACAGATTTTTTGACCCCTCTCAATGCACTTTTGATCTTAGGTTGTGTAGCCTGGGACCTTCTGTGGAGATAACTGTCCATGGGACCTATTCTCTGCGTCTGCGGGGGCGGGGCAGCAACGTCAGGACGTCGTGCAGCTGTACTGGAGTAGGTCCCTCCTGAACCCATGGGTGCCTTTCCTTTCTTTCGAGCGGCTTCTTCACGCTCCCTTGCTTCAGTCAGCTCCGGATCAGAATCTTCAGTGCCTTCCTCATCATCATCCCTCCTAACCCTTCTGCCAGAAATATCCTCAGCAATTTCCTCCTCATCCTCAGCCCTTTGTTGCATCCTCTCCTTTTTGCCCAGAAGGCACTGGCTCATCTCCTCTCGCACCTCTCGTGGACAGTGGTCGCATTGTCTCACCTCTCCTCGTACTCCTGCCAAATGTTACTTTCCTCTGGTAATTCCGCCATACATCTCCCTACCACAATAATTACATTCAACCTTCCTTCTCTTAGCATCAACTAAGGACAGGTGGGCCCACCCCGGATCCTCCTGCCGTTGCTGCTCCTGTGTTTGTTGACGTCTAGACATGATGTTGCATTAAGACAGTAAAAGACAATGTCTTGTAAGTATAATGAAAAAAAGATAATTTGTCATGAAAGAGGTTAAATTTAGTCAATGAATCTTAATTGAGCTTCAATTGTGGGTAATAAAGTCGAATTAGACGAAAGCCCCAATTTTTGATGGACTAATTAGAACTTAATTACCAAGTAACCCTTAATCACCCTCCATAAAAAAAACCAACATGATCCCATCCCAAATTCGTCAATCAAACTTAATTAACCTTCAATTGTAGCTAGGAAACTCGAATTAGATAAAAGCCCCAATTTTTTTGAACTAATTATGCCTTAATTACTAATTAAGCCCCAATTACCCTTCAAAAAAAAATCCCAGCATGATCCCAACCCAAATTCGTCAATGAAACTTAATCAACCATCAATTGTGCCTAAGAAACGCGAATTAGACAAAAGCCCCAATTTTTATTAACTAATTTAGCCTTAATTACTAATTAAGCCCTAATTACCGTTCATAAAAATCTAATCCCAGCATGATCCCACTCCAAATTCGTCAATGAAACTTCATTAACCTTCAATTGTTGCTAAGAAACTCGAATTAGACAAAAGCCCCAATTTTTATGAAGTAATTAGGGCTTCATTAGCTATTACCCTCCTTGCTCATCCCAAAATTTTGATCCATTCGTCAATAACACAAGAAAACAATGAAACCCTAAATTATCACAGTCAAAATAACCTAAAACAAAACAATCAAACCCTACGTTAAGGTATTCCAAAATTTTACCCTCCTTGATGAATGTTGAATGATCCTTCAAGCTGGCCAACACAGCTCCCTCTCCCTGGACCGGATTAGGTCAGCAGGTGCAGCAGCTGGCTTCTCCTGTCCACCTCCAGCAGCAGTCGCAGCAGCTCGCAGCAGCTCGCAGCAGCCACCTCCTGCCGCAGCAACAGCAGCAACAGCAGGCTCGCAACAGCAGCAGGTCCTCCCGCGGGCGCGCGCGCGCAGCAGCAGCAGGCCAACAGCAGCGGCAGGGCAGCTCGCAGTCGCAGCAGCAGCGGCAGCCAGGCAGCAGCACAGGCACAGCCGCATCTGGTTTCGGCTGAAGGTGTCCAGTTTCGACTGAGAACGATTGGGGGGGGGGAGGAACTAAAGTTCACGGGTGTTTCGCCCGAAACCGATACACTTAACCCGTTTAGGTGCTACAGTGATTACTATGTTTTTCGTATCGGGTATGGCCGAAACCGATACGTTTCGGCCGAAACGTATCGGTTTCGGCCGAAACTACCATCAGTGACACCGACTGCCTGAACTTATCTTGGTCACTGAGATCAACAAAGGCGAATATCAAGGGCGTCTTGGGATTAACCATTTCTGACCTGTATGAGAATTTCGAAAATAGTAGTCCCACCCAAGCTCCTAGATAATGAGAGGGCACCAGAATATTCTTGTCCCGAGGAGAAGAGCATGTCACCAGGGCTCCAAGGTGATGATATATGTTAGTTAGGGCGGCAGAAGCGAGTGCAACCCTCTGACCACAGGCCATTAAGCAGGCCGAGTAGAACACCTCGGCCCAACGGAGCCCTTCTTCACTATGTGAAACGACAAAGGTCGCCAACCAATAAGCTAGATAAGCAGCCAAATAAGTAAGGGGTGGGACCCCTAGAGAATTCCAACCCTCAAGAGTAGCATATAATGGATGAAGGAACAAAGATGATGATCTAATGGATAGTGTGGAGGTTACTCCCCTGAACGGTCATACTTGTAGAAACTGTTCTCTTTAGAAATCCTAACCAAATCAACCATGCCCTCGGTCGGGCTCGCCTCACCAGTCAGTCCTTCAGTGATCTATGAAAATCTGCGATCCACCGAGTCAAACTTCTCAGCTGTTATAGTAGGCAGCCCAAAGGCTGGCATTGACTTGTTGGTCCGCTTGACATGACGGTCCTTATAGCCTCGGGTCAGCTCCCATACTTTTGGATCCCCTCCAAAGCGAGCCATCATAGAAGTTTACTACAAGACAAATTTCAATTTGGAGTTAGTAAACAATATCAAAAAAAAGGGGAGGGCATCACATCAAGGAAAAATTGACGATGGAAGCAGAAAGACATTGGTGCTCGGTCGAAGTCCACAGACAATGTCACAACCAGTATAGAAGACCTCATCATATTGAGAGAATTGAATGAAAGAAAAGCGTTCGTTTTGTTGACAAGCAAAGTCAAAAGCAAACATAAAGATCCCCCTCTCACAACAAGCGAATCAAGCAAGAGGAGGACAAAAGGTGCATGAGCAACACGGGTCACCCATCGACGTCGTCGACTCTGACGGATGTCCCGTGGGGGGCATTTGTTGAACCAATTTAGTGTCCCCTCAAAACAATTAGAGGAAAATAAAGTGTAAATCTAGTGACAGACACAAGACGACGCAAAGGTCAATGTTGTCTCGATATTGGGTGACACACGCGCCCCAGAAAATTCCGTCGGGTATACGGGATGATCAAAGTACCCACAGAACATATAAATTCCGCAAGGGATGTAAATTTTCACAACTCACATGACGAGTGAAATAGGTGAGGACAAAATTTGAGGAAATAAAGTCCTTCCACCTAACAAATCGTACAGAGAGCCATAAAATGGCCACAAAAGCACAAAACACATGCGGGAAACGTCACTTTCCCTTCTTCCACGTAGAGAAATGAACAGTAGGGGGCTATTTATAAAGGCCACCCCCTTTAAATCCTTCCATATGGGGTTTGGACCGGATCCAAACCCCTCCATGGGGGTTTGGACCGGGTCCAACCATGGGTCCAGACCCAACCCCCATGGGGGGTTTTTGGACCGGATCAACCCCCCCCCCCCATGGGGTGGTTTCATCCCTCCATGGAGGTTTGAATCGGATCCATCCCATACATGTAATGCCCGAGAATTGTATGGGATTTTTCAAGATTAAATAGAATTTGTTAAACATTTAAAAAGCTTAATGGGCTAATTAAATGAACTAAGGGTTAACTAAATTAATTTAAAAGCCCTATATTAACCAAAGGGCCAAGCCCACTTAAATTGGGCCCAAAGACCAATTTCTAAGACTATTAGGCTCAAGCCCACACCTAGAAACGTAATAGTATTATTTTTCCTAAATTTAAGTGGATAATTAGAGATAATTACAAGAGGGAATTTGAATACAATTCAAATTCTGACGCCCTGGATAGTAGCAGTCTATCGCAAGACTGCTACTTGATGAAAACAGTCTAAGGGAGACCGCTACTATGTTCCGTGAACGCAAGTGAGAGAAATGTAGAAAAATGGGATTTTTGACATCCCAATCCACATGATTCGAAGCTACTTGGCATGGAAACCTACTCTAGGACTCTTGAGGATCGATCCTACTCCAAATTAGGACTTCTAATCGATCTAATCCTCAAACTCTAGCCAAACTCTATAAATAGGGTCCAAGATCGACCTGCGCGAACCCTTGCTTTGGCTCGCGTTGTTCGACGGTAAGGTATGGGTATTTTATGTTGGTCCTTTGGACTTTATTATTCCCGTTAGTTTTATCTAACCCTCTACAAAATATTATGCTAGGAGCTCAAGCATCCAAAGAGTTAGGAGGATTAGAAGTCGTTTCTACACAGACTGCGCAGGAACGGATGCGTTTGGCTGGTGAAGATCGGGAGTTTAGGGACCCAAATCGAGGTATTTTTCAGTTCATCCTTTAGAGTTTACTGTTCCCCTTTGTATCTTATACCTACCCTCCAAATCTCGTGAATTTAGGTCAAGAGGTTAAGGAGATAGAAGGGCGAGAAGTTGTTGTTTCTACGCAGGACACGTAGGAACCAGCACCATCTTCCAATCAGAAATTCGAACTCTAGGAATATTCCCAGAGATAGGTTATCTCATGAACGGCTTAAACATCAAGTTAGGAACAAGAGCCCTCTAACCTTGTGCATTTTCATGCTTTCTACATTGAGAATTACATGTTTTATCATGACTACGCAGTTAGATTAATTCTGCATACATGATTCTAACCCTTAATAGAAAAGAGGATAACTTTGGCTTAATCCATGCAACCCATGCATCTCCATGGTTTAATCTTGTTCTAACATGTCAGATTTATCTGTTTAGCAAGTTTTTCTGCAATTATTATCTCAGTTTTGGCCCTGTGCATCGATTTCTACTTCTATCTGTTACAGGCATAAAAACGGTCTCACAGAGACCGCTATCATCAAATAGCGGTCCCCAACAGACCGCTACTTCAAGGAAGCGGTTCTTTCTAGACCGGCTTATGTTTTCTGCAGCCTGTTAACTCCAAACAAAACGCGGATTAGCCTTATTTAACATATGTTATTAGATCCTATTCCTAGTTATGACCCTGGATTCGTGATTTTGGTTATATTGTGTACCAACTATGATAGATTTCATATCTTACACGTTTCATAAGCTTATTTTAATCCTATGTTAATTTCATGCCAAAATCATATGATTTTGTATTAAAGTTAATTTCACATGGTTTATGAAAACTTGTTTCATTGATGTTTGATCGTTGTTTACACACGATTCACTCTCATCTCTAAGTCTTTCTTAAGTACATAGCACGTATCCTGGTACGATGCTATTAGTTACACTTGCACTTGATAGGCACACTCTTTTGGACTTGTGATCCTCTCTGTTGGATATTCCTTCCATCGGATTAGGTGATCATGTTTCAAGGCCTCCGTAAGTCTCCGTGAGCCTGGGATTCTCACTAGGACGCCGAGCTAGTTGTACCATAAAAGCCCAATGGACTAGAAAGCACTTATGATACCGGCATTTTTCCTGTACCCTGGCTAGTTGCGGCCATCCGACGACCGCCTATGTCAAGTAGCGGCCTTCCCGTGACCGCATTATGCTAGATTACTCTACTGCGTCGACCCTTCTTGTTCTAGCGTCAACTCTGTGAGGAAACGGTCCTTACTTGACCGCCATTAAAATATAGCGGTCCTGGCTCGACCGCAACCTCTTAGAAACGGTCCCGGAACGACCACTTCATGCCCAACCATGCTTAACCCGGGGTTTGACACAAGGATTGAATTTTCCTTTGTTCCTAGATAGTCTATTGATTATTTGGAACCTAAACCATATACAATAAGTTATAAATGAACTATGGAAAGTTAAAGAATGTACTGGTGTGCTGTCGGATTCCTTCCGTGGCATGACCTTGTCTTTAAATCATCCTTGAACTCTCATGTTCTTAATTGATGCATTCTTACCTTGGTTTTGTTATCATGAACTTATTGTTTGAACTTTACTTTACTGGCCGAACTATATTGTTATACTCGTGGAAATAGCTTGATTTATAACTTGAAGATGCAAGAGCGAGCACGGACAGTGTCCAAGGGCTTGACACTAGCCCCTCGACGGATGACCGGAAACATACTATAAACCATGGGATATGATGAACACTGGCGTCGCATTGCGTTGGGAATACTTTTTTTATAGACGGGTGAAATCCACGAGACCATTACATGCTTACTAGTACATTCTTGTTACATGACTTTCTAGTGCATAGCCTTTATGGTTATGAAAAGTACATTCTCGTTACATGCTAGTACATTCTCGTTACATGAAAGACCACATTATATTCTTGCTTGATCATGCTCTCATTCTACATGAATTCTCTTATATCTATAGTCTGAACCTTGGTACTTGTGTTATTACGTTGGTTTCATCGCATGTTTCACCGTATTTCATTAGCCTTACCTTCTAGAGCCAAGTTGTTAATGACTTAAACTTGCCTTCATGTTGATACGAAGATACCTAGTGGGCAAGTGTGCTCATTCCTACTTTTCAATCTTTTCAAGAACTTCTAGCGTGTCAAATTCGGACTACTCAAGTGACGAGTCCGAGAGCGATTAAAATCGAGAGAAGACGTAGACATGAGTCCATATGATTACTCATGAGTCAACATAGTAGTCAAGGCGGGCGCCTAGGCGCCGTTGAACGGGCGAGGCGGACGGTCGCTTTTAACAACAGTGAAAAGGCGAACCGGGCGGTCGCCTAGGCGGGCTGGGCACCAAGGCGGCCGCCTGGTCGCATTACCTCCGCGAGTCCAACCCGTTAAACCGCCCACCCCCGCGGATCCGTTTAACGTTTAAACCCCCCCCCCTCGATGGTCAACCGCTGTTTGACCGCTACCCCCGCCCCGTCCCGTTCATTCGACTTCCCACTCCCCCCCCCCTCGATCCACCTCCTCTCTCAGGCTCCCAGCCCTAGTTGCTCGGCCGCCGGCGTGCGCGTGCCGCAGTCGTCATCGTCGACCATCACGGCATCACCCCCGGCGACGTCTTCCACCGTCGTCGTCTAGAGAAGTCCCAGCTGCGACTTACCCCGCGGGCCCCGCAGTCACCTCCTCCTCCGCGCCTGCGACACCTCCTCCACCGCCGTCACCGGAGCACGGAGCCATCGTCACCTCCTCCACGGCTGCGACGTCCACCGCCGACGTCGCGGCTGCAACGTCCATCTCCGCCTCCGGTTAGTCCCCCCCTGCCCCTCTCTCTGTCTCCCTCTCCCTCCTCTCCCCGACTCCCCCACAGGGCCACACCAGTCCCTCTCCCTCCTCTCTCTCTCTTTGCTCTCCCCCCCGGCCCCTCTCTGTCTCCCTCCTCTCTCTCCCTCCTCTCCCCGACTCCCCCACACCGACCGACCAAACCCTCCTCTCTCTCTCTCTCTCTCTCTCTCTCTCTCTCTCTCTCTCTCTCTCTCTCTCTCGGCTCTCCCCCCCGGCCCCTCTCTCTGTCTCCCTCCTCTCTCTCTCTCGACTCCCCGGCCACACCAGTGACCAGTCCCTCTCCCTCCTCTCTCTCTCTCTCTCAGCTCTCCCTCCCAGCCCCACTCTCTGTCTCCCTCCTCTCTCTCTCCCTCCTCTCCCCGACTCCCCCACAGGGCCACACCAATCCCCCCCGGCCCCTCTCTCTGTCTCCCTCCTCTCTCTCTCCCTCCTCTCTCTCCCTCTCTCTCGGCTCTCCCCCCCCGGCCCCTCTCTGTCTCCCTCCTCTCTCTCTCTCCCTCTCTCTCTCCCGACTACCCTACACCAGTGACCAGTCCCTCTCCCTCCTCTCTCTCTCGGCAATCCCCCCCGACCCCTCTCTCTGTCTCCCTCCTCTCTCTCTCCCTCTCTGTCTCCCGACTACCCTACACCAGTGACCAGTCCCTCTCCCTCCTCTCTCTCTCTCGGCTCTCCCCCCCGACCCCTCTCTCTGTCTCCCTCCTCTCTCTCTCCCTCTCTGTCTCCCGACTCCCCCACACCACTGACTAGTCCCTCCTCGGCCCCTCTCCGTCTCCCTCCTCTCTCTCTCCCTCTCTGTCTCCCGACTCCCCCACACCACTGACTAGTCCCTCCTCGGCCCCTCTCTGTCTCCCCCTCTCCCCGACTTCCCCACACCAGTCCCTCCTCTCTCTCTCCCTCTCTCTCTCTCCCTCGGGCCCTCTCTCAGTCTCTCGACTCTCCCTCTCTGTCTCCCTCCTCTCCCCGACCCCACGGTCCCTCTCACAGTCTCACTCCCTCCTCTCTCTCTCTCTCTCCCCCCCCATGGCCCCTCTCAGGCAGCCCTCCTCTCCCTGTCTCCCCCACAGACCCAGTCCCAGTCCCCTCTAAATTATTTTTTAGATTAATTTTTTTAAATTGAAATTAAATTAATTTTCATTATTAGTATTGTTTTGCGTGTATATCATGGCAGATAATAGTTCCACGGCTGAGACCGAGATAAAATTAAAAGTAAAGTCAAAAGACCCGGGATGGAAGTATGCATATTGGCTTGACGTAAATGATAAGAACAAGGTCAAATGCGATCTTTGTGGCTTGATTACTAATGGGGGAATCAAAAGACAAAAGGAACATTTGATTGGTGGTTTTGGGGATGTGAAAAATGCCCAAATACTAATAGACAAATTGCTGAAGAGATGCTCAATTGGATGAACAAAAACAAAAAAAGAAAGCCAAATGAGAGTATTCCGATTGAAGGAGATTCTGATGATGAACGTGAAGTGGAGAGACATGTGGAAAAGTCCCGGCAAGGTTATTCAACATTAGACTCTTCTGCAAAGAGTTCGGGGACGAGCAAACCACCTACAGCTAAATCCAAAGGGCCAATTGATGCCTTTGCAAGAATGAGTATAGAAGATTTTGTTGATGCTAGAAGAAGTGGGAAGAAAATTCAATCCACGTTAGAAAATAGATGGAACAACAAAAACAAAAGGATGGTTAATGAGTATGTTGCCACTTTGTTCTATGAAGGTGGCATTCCATTCAATGTAGCCCATCTAAAATGCTTTGAACATGCAGTGGAGGCTATAGGACGGTTTGGACCAGGATATAAGCCCCCAAGCTATCACATGTTGAGAGTGTCCCTTTTGAAGGACATGGTGGAGAAGACAAAATTGATGTATGAGGAATATCAAAAGCATTGGAAGACATATGGTTGTACAATAATGTATGATGGTTGGACCGATAAAAGACAAAGAAAGTTAATCAACTTTCTAGTCAATTGTTCGCAGGGGACTTTTTTTGTTGAGTCAGTTAATGATTCTGATAAGAAGGAAGACGCAGGGTTGTTATATGAGTTGCTTGATAAAATGGTTGAAAGAATTGGAGAAGAAAATGTGGTGCAAATTGTAATTGATAATGCATCATATAATGTAGCAGCTGGTCGCTTGTTGATGGATAAAAGAAAAATATTATTCTGGACACCTTGTGCTGCACATTGTTTGGATCTCATGTTAGAAGATATTGGTAAGTTAAAGGGTTACAAAAGTGTAATTACAAAAGCTAAGAAGTTGACAGCTTATATTTACACTCACACTCGCCTTCTTGAACACATGAGAAAGGAAACCAAGGGTAAAGAATTGGTGACATGTGGTGTGACTAGATTTGCCACATCATTTCTTACATTGGAGAGGTTGAATGATGATGCAATAAAAAGGGCTCTTCGAAGACTACTTAGTTCTGAAGCTTGGTATAAGAGTATATGATCATAAACAAATGCAGGGAAGAATGTCTCAAGTATTGTCTTTCAGGTGAGATTTTGGCATGGTGTTGAAGAAGTTTTGAGAGCCTCTCAACCAATTTTGCAAGTGTTAAGATTAGTTGATGGAGATGAAAAACCTGCAATGCCTTATATATACGCTGCCATGGAGTATGCAAAAGAGCAAATTGTTCAAAATTTTGGCTCCAAGGTAAATTTACTGTGCTTTTATTTACTTATTTTAAAATTTTACCTTGCTTTAAACTCCATCATCCATATGCAGGAAGTAAAATTTCACCCAATTCTGAAGATAGTTGATAAAAGATGGCAAAATCAAATACATCGTCCTTTACATTTGGCGGGGTTTTTCTTAAATCCCAGCTTATATTTCAAGGCTAGAGATAAAGATGTTAGTTCGTGTGAGAAGTTTGAGAGTGATTTTTTTACATGTCTTGAAAGAATGGTGTCGGATTTGGACCTTCAAGATAAGATAAGTGATCAAGTTACAATGTATTTGAATGAAAGAGGGATGTTCGGAAGAGAACTAGCCATAAGAGCTCGCGATAGGAGAATGCCAAGTAAGTGTATCTTTTTAATAATTTTTAAAATTTACTTGATATTTTTTCAAATAACAATATTTTGACATGTTATTTTTTTTTATAGTTGAATGGTGGGTAACATATGGTGGGGAAACTTCCGAATTGAAGAATATTGCGATAAGGAATTAGGGACTTTGTTGTAGTGCTTCTGGGTGTGAACGCAATTGGAGTACATTTGAGTTTGTAAGTTCCACAAACTCATCTAATTCTAAATTTTTCTTTTACATTGATTAATATTATCCTTATTTAACATTATCCACTTGTATTCTTTGCATGTAGATTCACACCAAGAAGAAGAACCGCTTGGAACATAAAAGATTGTATGATCTTGTATATATTAAACATAATCGTCGTCTTCAAGAGAGATTCAAAGAGAGGAAAAATCATCCAGAAAAATATGATCCCATTTGTCTACCAGATTTAGATTGGGGGAGTGAGTGGATGATTCAAAAGTCAAAGAATTTAGTTCATGATGATGAAGATCTTACTTGGGCAGATGTTGAGCTTGCTATGAAAGCATCATATGAAAGACCAACAAAAAGTAGAGCACAACCAAGAGATTATGATGATCCATAGGATGATGGAAAATTACTAGAAGAAGATTCTGAAGAGGATGATGATGATGCTCCATAGGAGTCTAGTGAATAAGGTCAAGCTCACCAAGAAGATGATGAGAATGACAATCATGATGAGGCCATTCCAGCAGAAGTGCCATTTGGTTTTAGGATTTAGTCTTTCATGTAATGTTAAGACGCTTAGACATGAAAAATAATATGGATGATATATTAACTAGAACATTTCTTAGTAGTTATCTTATATCATACTTGCTAAGTACCACTATTTGATTCTTTTTTAATGATGTGATTTGTTATTTGTTAATAACTTATTATGTTTGGTAGGATTTGTTTTCCATATTATGTCTAATATCTTTCAGGATGGAGCTAATAAAAAGATGAAGCTAAAAAAATGTAGCCCACAGGTTAGTGTGTTTAACTCTTTGGCCTTAGTTGGCCCAGAGAGATGGCGGACAAGAAGGGGGGTCGAATTGTCCCCTTGCCGAGATGGCGGATTTTAAAATCTTTTTTTAACTAAACACAAGGGAATTAAAACAAACTACGTTGATTAGCCTAAACAAGCATGAGATCTAAAAAGTTCTCTCGATCTTTCCGATCTCACTCGTAATAACAGTGCAACAGACAGATGAATTTATGTCTAACACGGATAACGGAGGTAGCAATGTGCAGTGGTGCAGTGAGTAAAAATCTATATAATGTACCTGTGAACGGAGATAGAAGAAATGACAGTCACACAGGCAATCACACAAAGCACAAGGATTTTTAGGTGGCTCGGGACCACGACGGGCTCCCTACGTCCACCCCTCACCCAACCGGGTGAGGCTTCACTACACGCTACTTTCGTAGCAACACGGGGACGAACCCCAACCACACACACGCTGCTTCCGCAGTAATACACACACGAGGCCTTGCCTCAACACGCTGCCACTGCAGCACACACACACACACACACAGTCGGGGAATACACCCCGGACAGTAAACCACACGGAGACGCAGCTCCGTCCACACACACAGATGTTTGTATGTTCAGAAGTATGAAAAAGATATACAATATGTGCTCACTGCAAAATATATATCAAGAAAACCATCTCAACGAAATGGGTAAGAGATATGGAAAGTTTTCCCTTTAGTTCTCCAATAGCTATAAGATCTTTCTTGAATCTTTGGTTGGAGAGAATTGAATTTGCAGGATGTCGGAGTAAACGGTCTTCCTTCTTGAAGTTTCAATGAAGTTCCTTCAAATCCAAGCTCCGAACATATCTGCAACCACCAAGAAAAAATGAATCAATTTGCTCACAACTATGCATTGGTTAAAAAGGGACATCACAATTAAATGAATAACAGATATATAGTATTTCCCTTTTGGATATCCCGTGAATCCCTTGAATCAGTAGGTGGGGTGCGCTGAAAATGATGAACCATAGAGTGGAAGCAGCCGGCCTTGTTGATTGAGTCGCCCAAAACCGCAGACCGTGGAGAGCAGCAGCAGCAGCTTCCGGATCAAGGCTCGGGCTCGTGGATGCGACCTCTCCGGCTTCTCCTTCCTCCTCCAACAGATAAGCACGCCTCCTCCTTGTTCTTCTTCATCGCAGGAGCCGCCCAAGATAGAATTTTCAGCATCAATACTCAGAGGTGGAATCAGATCGACAGTTGTTCCTCGTTCTTGGCGTTCTCCTCTTCTTCTTCTTCCTCCTCCAGGTGGGGCGGCGTCGCCCCCTTTTCCTCCTTTCCCTGCAAGCAGATAGGGCAATATTGGCGCAAGGATGTTCTCCTACGATGGAGATCGTCGACTTCATATACAAGATAGAAAACTCAACAAAGGACATAAAGCCCCATGTAAAAACCTCTTAATCCAACACCCAATGGGTAGGAGTTACCCTAGGGGTGTTGGGGTAAAAAGCCCCAAGCAAACGGATCATCTAATGGGGTTTTCGAGATCAATCTGGAAAACTCGATCCGGACGAACCAGAGAAAGTGTCGACCTATGGAGTCGACACTTTTCTCACAACATGCTGTCCTGTTATATAAAAACAGGACCCGGGTGAAAGTGTCGACTCATTGGGTCGACACTTTTCACCAGAGGTTCTGTTTTCTTTGAAAACAGACCTCCGGCCTGTAAGCAGCCAGAAGTGTCCAGCCAGCAGGCTGGCCAGAAAGTGTCGACTCCTGGAGTCGACACTTTCTATCTGGACAAGTGAAACACGTAGCAGACAGAACAGAACAAAATAAGTGTCGACTCCTAGAGTCGACACTTTTCCTGACAGAAATGAAAACTCAATTAAACCAATAATGAAGGCCTAAAACCTTCAACCAAGATCAAACCCCTATAATTAACACATTATATGCCAATAGAATGACATGCAATGAAGGGTCTTTAAGAGCACAAAAAAATGAAGGTGTTAAACACCTTGAATTTCAAACCACTTCTAGAATTAATAACACCCTCAACCCCCTCTTATGAAAACATGATATTGCCACATGAATGACATGGTTAGAGGGTCTAAAAAAACACCAAACAACCTTGGATTCATTTAGAGAAAAATTAACCAAGATGAACACACAAACTGCCACGGATATCCAAGAACAAATATGCATGAAAACACTTGTAGACCGAATACATGAAGAACCATTTCAAGCCCAATCAAGGTATAGATAATCAAGTTCAGAAGTAAGGTCTTACCATGGATCCATCCCTTTGAGGACTATATGAACCTGCACTTAATGTGAACAAATCACTTAAGTCAGTCTATCAAGATCAAGCCACTGAACTTGCATATAAAACCTGTTGAACAATAACCATGTGTGAGGATGGGTTTTCACATGGCCAACCATGAAACCGCGGGCTTTCATTTTAGTTAAGATTGAGGCATGACAAGCCCAACTTAAACACAACCACACACAAACTCCATCTATGTATGAAGCCATACATCAATTTCATAGCAAACTGCACTCATACCACAGACTGCAAAGGAATGATCACAGCCATAACTGAAACAACGATAGCACTTGCCAAATGATCAAACGAGTCTTCCAAGGCATGGGAAAGCCATTTTCAAGTCACAGAAGAATCACAGTTGCAGTCCAATAAATTCAAGCACAATCAAACGCAATTTAAACTTAACTGTGATTCACAGGCAGTATAAGTAGACACAAATCCATTTCACAAGATTCAGTCCTAAGCATGCACTCACATGATTAGAACCATCTTAAGCAATTTGATTATGCCATATGACAATCCACTGAGAGTCATAGTTTTTACATGAAATCACCAATGCAAGAGTCAACATCAATGATATATACATGAAGGACCATGCTTCTTAACAAAGTAAAAACTAAAGCTCAAAGAGCTAGGGGTCGACCCATGGGGTCGACCCATTCCAAGAGGAATGAAAAACTACTTTAGACAGTCCAATGCATATTGAAGTCACATAAAGCACATTCCAAAGCACCTCAATTAAACCTTCATGCAAGCTAAGATCAGTTCATAAACAAGAGTTATAAATGAAGTTCAGGGCAAACATAAGGATATATCTATGAAGGAGCATTGTATTTGAACCACCTACAAAACAAGATTTCATCGTGTTAGCTTGTTTATAATGAAAATGCCATTAAACATAAAACACACAATATATTGGAATCATCAAAACCATTGTCAAAGACAACGAGGGGGCGCATAGAACCCAACAGCCTTTATTTTCTGTAATTTTCTTGATGTTATTATGTACTTTTGTAATTTTATAAATTATTTTCAGATTTTTCTGTATTTTTTGATGCAATTTAATTTTCTATAATTGTCATGCAATTTAATTACTGCAATTTCTTCATGCTTCTGAATTTTATGTATTTTTTCTATAATATTTTCATATATTTTATTTTTATTTATTAGGAGATATATATTTTAAATTTTTTAATCAGTGGCCAAAGTGTCGCCTAGGCGACGCCTAAGTGGATGCCTTGTCGCCTAAGCGCTTAGAGACTCCGTGAGCGCCTTGGTTCGCTTTGTCGCCTTGACAACTATGTAATTTTCTCTTTTATTAAGTCTAGTGAAAGGAGTCAAGTGTCGATGTAACCCATGAATTATTATTATTCAATAAAGTGAAATTTTGAATATATTATCTTGTATTCACTCTTATGTGTGTGAATGTTTAGCGCTCTGATTGTCTTGCTAGCGTAAGGCTTACCATACCGGCTGTTCACGTTCCCAAACTACTTTCGTTGCATATCTCGGGGCGTGACAATACCCCTCCTATTTGCTAGTTTGGTCTGGATGGAAACCCCCAAAATGAGATTTTGGCTCGAGATAAACCCCACATTCTTGGGATTTGGTCCGGATCAAGCCCTAGGTTCACCCTTTTGGTCCGGATGAAGGGTGTAACTACCTTGGAGCTCTATAAATACCCCGATGTGGGCCCCATTTCGGAAGGACACACAGAGGCAGAGACACAGAGTGCAGAAGAGTGCTTGTGCTTCTGAAGGCCGATCCTATTGGGTTTTGTGCTTTGTGCTTTGTGCTTGTGCTTGGTTGTGCTGTGCTGTGAGGGTATGCTATAAAGAGAAAATCCCTCTCTTAGTCCATGTGCATCACAAGTCCTCATGTGAATTATGTAATCTATGTATCTCTTTGGAGAAATGAGATTATGCCCTCTCAGAATCCTAACCTCATAGAAAGGAAGCCCTGATTGTCTATGAACAAGAGGTCATGTACAACCTAAAACTTGTCGAAAAAACCATGTTATAATGAAATATCAGTGCAATGTCATGTATTTTCCTTAATGATTCATAAAAGTGTGTTCATGACCATGTGAGCCTGCGGTTCTCCAAAAGTGCATGAATGCACCCGTCACAAGACACTATGACTCATCATAGGCAAATGACGATGCATGTTCGAGACCAAGTTGACCTCGGGAGGTTAAATGGCAAACACACAGCCACCTTTAACCTTGAGGTTACAGGCGTATCCTCAACAGATATATAGGTCACTAAGCACCTCAATCCCCATAACTACATCGGTCGAGTCTGCAATCCTTTCTAAATTCCCAACACTTCCGACAGTTGGCATAGCCTCGCATGGCACGACGCCTGGGGTTATGTCTTTAGCATCATGACTAACGTTGTATAGGTCGACGATTTTCTTTAGCAATTAATCGAGGATATTCGGGCTTGTACCGATGTAAATAAACACCGACTGCGATCGGTGGAGAATTATCTAATACTCGAACCCTAAGGGCGTCTTTGACAACGGGGTTTTCCCTCGGTTAGCCGACGGCTAACCGGTGGGCCCCGCCTCCGCTCGCCCTCCCCCTCACAGAAACCCGGTAACCGACCCCGGGTACCGTAATCGACCCTTCGGGGTCGATTACGGCACCCCCTTACTCGGTTATCAAAGACGCCCTAATTGTTTGATAAACCTACTCCACGGAATAAATGATGCACAGGCCACGGCTGGCTGCTACACACATATGTTCAATAAACGAACATTTTTTTACACCAATTTTATTTCATCTCATTTGAATATTTCAAAATTCTGTGAGTTAAACAATTGCGCAAACAGAGACTGGCCTACTTGTCTTGAATTGGTTAAACGATCAGGATCTTGATCCAGAACATGGATCAGTCTCCAATTCTGATCCTGGGAATTACAAAACGGCAAAAAGGTAGCATTATTCTCTCATTGTGCTCTTCCACTCCCAGGAATTCAGAAACTTCAAATGGCATGTGACAGTATCTAGAGCAAGATTATGCCAATGAAAGCTATGATAGTCATGATGGACATAGGTGCAAAGTGTTGACACAGTCATACACAGATGCTTCGGAATGTGATGAGGATGTGGGATGGATGCCATATACACATATATATGAGTCTTCTCATGTTTGTGCCAAAACAAAAACAAATAAAAAATGTCCAATATTGATGGAGAAGTTATCTATTCATCGCCACCAGCATCATAGCATTATCCCATTTATTTGGGGTTGGCTACATGAATCTTGTCCTGCCATTTTATTCTATCAAGTGCCATCTTCACAGTTAAATCTAAAAAGTTATGGTTCTTCTTACTACATTGAACCATCTCATTTTAGGTCTTCCTTGGGACCCTTTACTATCTTCCACTTGAATTTGACCACATCTTCTAACCTGCACCAAACAAAGCAAGCACCAAAACCATCGAAGCCTACTTTCCCACAACTTAGCATTCATCATAGCTACTCCCAAACCCTCACATAAAGGATCATCCTGAATCTTATACTAAAACTTTTCGTGCATCAATGTGAACATTCTACTGTCTGCCCATATTTCTTCTTCTGTGCTTTTTCTTCTGGCCCAGAATGTAGTTCTATATAAGTTCCCCTTGAGATTCAATATGTTCTCAAGCTTCTTGTTGTATTTTCCATAACAATCATGTCAACCTCAAAGACCTAGAAATAAGTGTCAAAACATTCACACAAATCCAACACAAAACTCATGATTCCATGAAACAAGATCGATTTAAGGTTTCGGAAGTGCACCTTCATAGGATGAAAGTTGTTGACTACATGAGCTTCATGCAACACATCTCTTTTCTTAATATTCCTTGTAAACATTAGGAACATGACAAGAATTCCATAAAGACTATGCATGTTAAACAGCATTTCAACAGAATTTGATTAAAACAAAGGAATGATATCAGTTACTCTCCCGTTTCAACCTCTTTCACCTTAAAAGGTTAGTCAATCAAATGGCATATCTATATTTAGTATGTAATGTCCTTTCTAGTGGTCTATAACTGGCTGCCAGTCAAAGAATGACAATAGATGTTATGAAGAAGGGGACAAAAGAAAATGAAAGCCTCTGCAACAAGGTGACCAGAGTAACTTACTGAGGACAAACTCAGAACGTGTCAAGAATTCTTCTACTTGGGGTATATCAATATAGACATGTAGGGGACGCCCATCACTTGGGATGATACTTCTGGTTGCAGAGATCTCCACTGAAGGAGATAATAACCTTCTTGCTCGAAGTTGTTCACTGTATCGCCTGAACTCCTAAAAATGAAAAGTAAAAGCATCATGAAAAGGCAAATGAGAACACTAATCAGCAAAACAAGTTGAAAATTTACCTCAATAAAATAATTTTCCGGTGTATGAAACCAAGCTGTAAGTCTAGCAGAACGATGTTTGTCCTCTCCAATACCAAACAAGAAATCACGGGTGCATTCCTCACCTTTGACCACATCCCGACTCGGCCATAAAACTGAAAAGCTGATATCCTTTCATTTAAACAGTTGCCACCAACATGCCATGAAATTTTGGAAGGCAAGCAGCTAGCATGTAAATAACTGATGAGGAATTTACAAAGTTAAATTAAACAGAATGGATGAAGTATGTATGTAGAGAAAATGTAAGGGTTTATGGATTGCATGCTATCTCCAAGACATTGGGCTATTGAGTGTTTATCATTTTCCCATTACACCATGTTGCTCTCTAAAGTGAAGTACATCTTCATGAAAGAAAATTCTTGATTAATAGAGTAAAAGCATCCCAAAAAATAATAATGTATCATGCTGCTTTGTTTTCTCATTGTAATAGCTCATAATATACCCTAGACTGGCTAATAAGGGTTTTAATGATCAAAGCCTCACGATTAAGGCCTCTGTCCCCAACACAAGAATAAAAGCACGTTCTTCACTTAATTGAATGAAGTTATCCCAATCATGTATTCATATCCTAGTCCACTTCAACAACTCACCACAACTTTTATTGATCAATATGTCATCCAAGCATTCCTACTTATGCAGAGCCCAAAACCTGCCGGTGGCAATCATTCCTTCATTCACTTAGTTATAATGTATTGACCAGAATGTGCCTGATATGTTTTCATTTCTTTTAGGTCCGATTTTATGCTACCAGGCAAGGTAGCGCAAGCTTTGTTGCTCATCACACAACCACTGCACCATAATGTCCATCAATATTGTCATGTCATGTGCTTGTGAGATACGCAGATCCATTTTCTTATTCAGCCAAAGTGCATAGACAAAACATTCCATACTAAGTTTTCAAGATCTGATTGAAGAATTAAAGAGAGGAGGAAGAGAGAAAGAGGAAGAAGGGGGAAGGAGAAGATAGTGCACAGAGAAAAACTTGCGGCTTCAACAAGATACTGCAGCAGGCCGCAATCTATTATATAATTGGGTTTTTAACTAAAAATTACAAGAGGACAAAATTACCCCTCGGGAGAGGGTAAAAGACTAATTGACCTAACCAAGAAGAGAACTGATAAGAATGAAAGAAAATAGAGCACAAAAATGCCCCTAACGGGGTGTTATTTCCTACACTCCCCCTCAAGCTGAGCATAGATATCAAGCATACTCAACTTGCTCCAGCTAGAGTTAAAGCAGACCACAGCCTGTCCTTTCGTGAAAACATCAGCCATCTAATGTTGCGATTTGACATAAGGAAGACAGATTTGCCAGAGTCTAATTTCTCTAAATGAAGTGACGGTCAAGTTCGATGTATTTAGTTTTATCATGTTGAACAGGGTTATTTGCAATATTGATGACTAACTTGTTGTCACAATATAATCGCATCGGAAGATGGACTCGTACTCCAAGATCCTGTAATAGAAGTTTCAACCATATCATTTTGCTGTACCCTGAAAATAAAAACAAAAAAAGGAGGAAGGAGGGCAACCCAAGGGGTTGTACCCAGACCACCTTGCCCTCTCTCTCCCTCTCTATTAAAAACAAAATAGGGGACTTCCTAGGTGAACCCAGTCCGGGTAGAACCCCCAAAGGGGTCTACCCGGACCACCTTGCTCTCTCTCTCTCTCTATTAAAAAAAACAAAAAAGGGGGACTTCCCAAATCTACCCGGACTCTCTCTCTCTCTCTCTCTCTCTCTCTCTCTCTCAAGTAAAAAATGAAAAAAAGAGAGAAAATAGGTGGGGGAGATCTACTCGGACCAGGAAGACCCCAGGTTGGCAGTATCGGCCGAAACCGATACGTTTCAGCCGAAACGTATCGGTTTCGGCCTATACCGACACCGAAATGGGCATTTGCACTGTAGCAGGTCCGATACCAAAAAATAATAATTTTTAATGGTTTCGGACCGAAACCGTCCGATTTCGGACCGAAAGCGACCGAAACCGTCCGGTTTCGGCCGAAACCTATCCTGCTGGCCCCAATTTTGGCCTTTTCTAACTGTTTTGAACCGGTTTCGGCCGAAACCGATACCGAGTCGTATCGGTTTCGGACCCGGCCGAAACCGAGTCCGAAACCGACACTGCCATCCTTGGGTAGACCCCCCCCCCCAACGGGTCTACCTTGACCGGGTAGATCACCCCTCTTGGTGGCCCTATAAAAACCCCCCAGGGGTCCTCACTCAAAAGGGGGACAATACACGGATGCGAGACAAGGAGTAAAGCCGATGGAAGCCATGAGACTTGTTGAACCCCACACTATTCTCAAACTGAAATCATAGTATTTTCAGAAATTTGAGAAATTAAAATCCCCTTGTGATGGCCACGAAACGAAATAGATCGTCGTCGTCACACGGAGGTCTTTGAGGTACCCACTCGGGGGGGCCATCCATGACTTTCTATGTGCTTATACGCACACAAATTTTATTAACATTTGATAAGCGGAGTGGAATAATCCACTTACGCGTGAAATCAAATATTTACACCTCGCCGGGGTATCGTTCCCCATGTTACCACGTGTCCTCGTAGAGAAGATGGGCCAAAGACAAGACACGGGAGTCACCCACATGCTGCAACCCTACTATTCTAGCAGTAAAGTATGATTTTTTTGAAAGAGACCCGACTTTTATAGCCCCCGAAGACCAAAGGAGTGGGGAGACCCCCTCCCCCCTTTGTCCTTTCTCTCCCAGGTGCAAGAGGGGGTAGAGGGGTCCCCCTCCGATTGCAACCGCACCGGAGGGCGGTGGGAACCCCCTCTGGTGTTTAGAACCGAAGGGGGGTCCCTCCGGTTCACCCAGAAGAAGCCCCCCCCCCCTCCGATCATCCCACACAGGAGGGGGGGGACTTCGGTCCCCCCAGTGACCAGAGGCCCCCTCCGGTACAGCAGGTACCGGAGGGGGGTAGGGAGGCCCCTCCAGTCACCGCGGGACTAGAGGGACCCCCCCCCCCCTCCGATCCACCCTCTTCTCCGCGTGAAGACCCAAAAAAAAATAGGAAAAGAAAGAAGAGAAGAAGAATAAGAGAAGGAGGGGGGAGGGGGTGTCTCACCTTGGCCTTTCACCTTCCACCGGAGGGGGAGCTTCCACCGAAGTTACCTAGCCTCTCCACCACCCATAAAAGGGTGCAAGAACACAAGAGAAGAACGAGAGAAAAGAGAAGGAGAAGAGAAAAAATATTTGGAGAGCTTCTAAGAGGCCCAAGTGCAAGGAAGCAAGAAGATAAGTCGCGCCCCCTTCCTTTGCTGTCCAGTTTTCTAGGTTTAAGCCTAAAAAAACAAAAAAAACTCTTAGCATATGTGTTGACAAAAACACCCTCCATTGTACACAAAAGAATATTGTATCATGGATATGCATTGTATAACGTCGTGAAAGTACAATAAATGATGGAAATGAAAGTATGCTTATTCCATTTTTCAGAAAATTATGCAAAGGTCCCTACGTGGCCCAAAAATTACGTCCCCATTCTGTATTCCTTCGAAATCGTATAAAAGTCTATCAATACGAGGGTTGGGAGGAAATATTGAAATAAAAGGGAATGATGCTTCCATTCAAATGGAACACTCCCCAACATATGAAAATTTCTCTCGTTCATGGATAAATTCGAAAATTGGCTTTTACCCTACATCTCTTTCAAATTGCGTAAATATCCGCAAAAATCAGAAAAAATACAGAAAAATCAGAAAGAGAGAGAGGGCCGCATATTACATTTTAGAAACTAATAAACCCTGGTCAAAGGGTAAAATGTATAAAAACCCCGAGTCAATGGTTGTGAGACACGGAATATTTTCACGTAGGAAAAATGGACGATGAAAATGTTCTTTTTGAAAAGAGACATTCCTCTGCATAGAGAGGGTTATTCCGTGTGTGCGCATAGTATCAGACGATTTGAGTTCGAGTGCTAGACCTCTCCCCACTAACTGTAGTCAATGTTGATTTACATCGACCTAACGTCCGAACACCTTTGTTTGACTGTCAAAGAAATCTCCAAAGCCTTTTACAGGGTTCTAATGTTGAGGGCAAACTCTCTTGAAGAGCTCATGATGTCTGCTCACTCACCACCGACCAACAGAAACAATTGAATTAGGCTTAGGTCTGAGCAAAACCCTTAAATTTAGGAAGCGCAAATATGCGGAAGCCGTAGGCATTTTTGAAGAAAATGGAAGTTTCTGGACCCCGAGGGTATTTTAGTAATTTTACCGACCCAAGGGTATTTTCATAATTAGGGATAAGTCTGAGCAAAACCCTAAGACTTAAGAGTAAAGATGCAAATATGCGGAAGCCGTAGGCATTTTTGAAGTAGAGAGAGATTTTCTGGACCCCGAGGTATTTCGGTAATTTTACCACCCCAGGGGTATTTTGGTAATATTCCCAGGCCAGGGGCATTTCTGAAATTTTCTAGACTGGAATGGGAGTTGGACCGGATGCCTGACTTCCCGAGGCGCTGAGGCTCTTTTTGGAGGGTTTTGAGGATTCTAGGGCCATTTCTAGGTCGTAAGGGTATTTTGGTAATTTTACCTTATCCTGGACAAACCTAGGATTGGGGTGACATCCGAGTGTCGAACTGAGCTGACACGTTTCCAGACCAGAAGAATGACAAGGGACTTCGTAGAAGACACAGATGTCAATTTGGTCGAAAGAGGGACATATGTGTAATTCTATCAAAGCCGGGGGTTTTCTTATAATTTTCTCCCCGAGGACATGCATAAAACATACTGAGTGCTTTCAATATCAAAATGAGTACAAGGATTGTCGACGAGTTGTCAACTGTACAGAAGTCCGCGCTAACGCGAGAAATAGAGGCGTAGCCCTAATTACGGAAAGTTGCAGGGTAAAACTGTAATTTACAGGACATTTATGTTTCTTAGATCCCGGGAAGGACTTGTAAGTAATTCTCCCATTACTAAGACAGAATTATATGACGTGGTCGCCCCAAGATTTAGAAACAAGAACAACATAGCCCGTTGAGGGGAAAAATTACAAAAATACCCTCATAGGGATACATACACAGGACCCGGGGACTTACCCCTCGCGGGTCGAAACAAACGAACAAAAATGCTCTAAGTGTGGAAAGTGCTCCGTAGGTTGCAGGTTGTAGTAGATCGTAGATGGTCGTAGTTTCTCCCTTCTGGACCCTAGGGGTCTATTTATAGAAGTAGGAACCTCCGCGGGGTCGTTTGGACCCGTACGGGTTAAACGGAAGGAAAATGACCCCGGGGAGGTCATTTTTTCAAATTTTTTTAGTCGATCACGCGGCAGGAAGGATCTTCCGCCCCGGGAGGTCCCCCGGGCCCCACCCGAGGTCGCGGACCCGGGGGGGGACCTGCCCGGGGTCGCGGACCCCGGGTGGGTCTCGTCTGGGGCCGCACGCCCCGGGGAGGACCTCCCCGAGGTCGCGGACCCCGAGTGGACCCCCCGGAGTCGCGGACCTGGGTGGGTCAAACCCGGGTCCGACGACCCCGGGACGGTCCCGCGTGGGACTGTTCGCCTCCAGGCGGACCCGTCCGGGTGAAGGCGACCCCGTAGGGGTCCCTCCGGCCCTGGACGGGTCTCCTCCTCGTGGGGTTTCAATAAAAGGAGGTCTCCGGGGCTTTGAAGCCTTGTTTCCTCGCCGTGACTCGTGAAGAATAGCGAGGGGGAGCGCCTCCTTGTTCGTTTGTTGTCCTCTTCGTGTCGTAGGCCGTCGACGTGAGACGTGTTGTTGCCCGTGCTACGTGCTACACGTGCGAGGGACTTTGTTCTCGGTACGTAGACCTTGTTTGGAGCCTCCACTGTTCATGTAGAAGCTTCCCTTGTCCGTAGTCACATGTTCAAAGGAGGGAGACTTAATCCCGTAGGGATTTTGATGACACTACATGATCCCAACGATCGTTGTAGATTGAACTCGGCCTCCGACCACCCCCTGAGGGGTCTAAATTGTAACAACATGTGGGCTATAAAGCCTTAAGCTTAGGAATATTCTTCGGGACGGCGATGCGCCAAATAAAGAACCCCGTGTAGGAATATCCTATCGGATGGTGATACACCATACCGAAACCTCGTCACATGCGAGACTAATATCCCGGAAGTTTAGTATGATAAATTATGGGTGCAACAAATGCCCCCCACGGGACATACGTCCAAGCCGGAGGCGGGGGCGGATGGCCCGTGCCTTCCACGGCTTTTGTTACTCTCCAGACTCATAGGCATGCCGGAGTTTTGCGTGACTTTTCATATTTTCATTGCTGCCCCTATGCTGGTTTGACTGATTGAGATTTCTCTAATCTTGGGCTTGCAATTTTCGCAGACATGGCCCGTTCCAGACATAGCAGAGAGACTTCCCGGAGGTCCAAGGCTAGCGGCTCTGACGATTACTACGTGCGAATGACAGATAGGCCTATGCCACCATTCCCTTCGCGCGGCCTCACTTCAGAGAGTTTTGATACAGTAGACCGCGGGCTTACTTGGATCGCGGTGGGCCCGACAGAAGAGACTAACATCTCTGAGGGCACTGTGGATATCTCCCGGATCACGGGGAGGCAAGGAGGCTATTCTTATGACCGCTCGGGCGGTTACCCAACACATTTCCCACTAGATTGTCACCTCCTGCCTTTCATCCAGAGTTTTGTGCCATCCGGAATGGGGGCTGACGATTCCCGACTACCGGGAGAGAGGCGCCGTCTTGAACGGGTAATATTGCTTGGCAGGGACAGTATGTATGGTACTTGCAGTTTCTCCTATCCAAGCTTCCCAGAGGGCTTTGTACGACAGGAGTAGTACCCTGACCAGAAGAGTCTTGGCTTCTTCAAGGAATTTGACAGTTTCACCGTTCGGGCAGTGCCGTCTTCACCAGCCGTTTGGCATCTGGCCGGGCACCATAGGGCCGCGGACGTCTCCCTCGACGGGATGTTTTTGACTCCCTCAGGCGCGGCTTTTGCTCATGATGACTATGACCCTGATTGTTTACTGGCGCGGATTTTGGCACAGAGGGCCCCCAGCTGGTATGGGAAGTGGGCCGTTACTCCTTCCCACTGCTACCGTCGTGGCGCCACAGAGTGGCTGTGGGGTGCACTGACAGTCTACAGAGCAGCACTTGACAGGACAGGCATACGCCATGCAGTGACAACAGCTTTGTATTCATATCCTTGCCATGCGGGACTGATCCAGGCTCTAGCCGAGAGGTTCAACAGGCGCTGGAATACTTTTATGACGACAGAGGGAGAGACTTCACTGGACCTGTGGGCTTTCCACAGGATTTCTGGCCTCCCTGTCTGCGGGCAGCCATACGAGGAGTTATGCCTGGACGACATGCATCTGAGTGCTTCAGACGGTACAGGTCAATACTTGTTGCCCTACTGCTTCAGGTACTTGATGAAGACCGGGAGAGATTTGGCCCTTGTGGGCAAAGAGAAAGTTGCAGACGCCGAGGGTGACCCTGAATGCTTGGGTCACACATTTCTACAATGGTCCTTATTGCTTCTACGAGGAGTTTGCTTCCTCCGATATGACTTGGGAGCAGTGCCGAGAGGTAGAGCTCCGATTTGCTTCACATCCCCGCCACCTGCCTGCTCCGACGCGGGGGTGGAACTCGAGGGATTTACCGCCGTTGACATACTTGGCGACCTACTTAGCCTATTGGCTAGCTAGTTTTGTGATCCCTCATAGAGAGGAGGGAGTTCTGCGGGCGGAGGTGATCTACCCAACGTGTTTGTTGGCTTGTGGACGCAGGGTCGCTATTGCTCCGGCCGCACTGGCGAATATCTACCATTGCTTTGGAGCTCTGACTTCTCATGCATCACCCAGAGACAAGCACATCTTGATGCCTACCCATTATCTGAGTGCATGGGCCGGTTTGTTGCTGCCAGAATAGACACATAGGACGCCGATAGACAATCCAGCTGCACAACTGGTTTTTGCTTTTGCAGGTCAACCGGACCAAGATGCAGTTCTACATCTTGCCAGCGCCCGCCGTGCTCTGTCTTTCCTCCATACTAAGAGGGACGAGAGCCTAGAGTTTGATCACAGCTCTCGCTCATATCGTCCCTACTCAGAACAGCAGGGCGACACTGTTGTCTGTAGGTTGTCCTCGTGAGACCTACCTTCCCTCCATGCACTAGCCGATTGGGTTGTATGCATACGACCCGGAGTTCTGGTCTATCGCCGTTCCAGCACAACGGTTCTTGAGCCGTATTATCCACACAGATTTGCCAGGAACTTTGGATATGATCAGGCTAAACCGCCAAATGCAGATTTTCCCATGGCACTTCGACAATACCGACAGAGAGACGTACACCTTGTGGCAGCTTCATGGCATAGCTTCCTCTCTCATGGCGTGAAAGAGGGATACCCTATTCCAGAGCAGACGCGCAGAGACTTCTTCGATATACACTATGCGCGCTAGTGGTTTAAAGTCAGCCATATCTCTAGACAGCGAGCTGACACTATCCGAGCTGCTGAGGAGCAACGCTTGAGGAAAGAAGACCTGCCTCCTTTGTCACTAGCTCCTGAATTTGTCAGATCTCATTTTTCTGGAGCCGCCAGGGTCATTCATGAGATAGAGGTTCGCTGGAGGGAGCAGGGACTCCCCATTCCCGTTGACAGGAGTCGGTATACTGGGGCTTTGAAGCCCTTGAGTACACCCACTACAGCTTGAACTTCCAGGTCCGCTCGCCGACGAGTCGCCCCTGGGTCTTCAGCACCATATTCCTGGTGGGAGGATTTGAAGGCCTCTTGTGGTCTGAAGACCAAGTCCCAACTATCTGAGGCTGTTCCAAAGGGGGCATTTGCCGGTAGTCCCTTTGCTGATTGGAGGGCCCACATCATTAATGCCTTTGGAATATATTTCAGATTTGGAGGTGGCTGTCACCCCCAATACCATCTTGGCAATTGTGAATAAGGTTGCTCGGGTTCTTGGCCTGAAATCTGAGCAGGTCATTCTGAAACCCGGAAGGCTTATCGAGGAGCCAGGTATATGCTAGATTATTTAACCTTGTCCCTTTTGTTTGTTTTGCCATTGAAGACACTAACTTTATGCAACCTTTCATTGCTTGCAGAACACGCCAGTGGTCCAGAGGCTCATACTCGTGAGTAGAGACTTCGACCTGGGGACCGAGAGGGAGATTTGTGGCCTACCTCCCGTCTACGTTTCGAGGAGGCATCTCCGGCTCCTGCAGAAGCCTCCAGTAAGGGCAAGAGGAATTTGTTTCCAAACCAGCACTACAACCTGTTTATGTAATGTTGTGGCCTGACTGCTTTTCTCCTTGTTTTTTTTTTGAAACAGCTCCTCCTGAGACTGGGGCAGCTATGAGCTTTTCTCCCCGCCCCGGGAATGAGTTCGCAGAGGCTGGGTTGGAGGTGGACGGGTCCGTTCCCGATATCAGTGTGGACATCGACGGGTTGGACCCTCTCGCCGACGACTATATGCCTGTGACCGGCGACTCTCCCGTACTTGACGTGGGAGGGACCTCCACTATTCAGGATTCGGGTGAGTGCTTTGGCTGCACAACCCTTCTTCCTCTCTCTTTCAAAACAAAGAGAAATATGTCTGGGCTGATATTATATTGCCTGTCACAGAGACGGTCCAGGCTCAACCTACTGTCCCCGTCGTTGAAGAGGGGAGAAAGTCCCCTAGCAGTGACGAGACTTCTTCGCCATCAGATTCTTCCAGCGGGGGAATCTCCGGTACTTCATCGAGTACAGGGACCTCCAGTACCTCCTCCAGCGAGGGCTCTTCTTCCTCTTCCTCGAGTTCTTCCGAGGAAGGAGAGATTAGGATGAGCCCAAGTAATTTAAGGCCAGATTTTCTTCATGCATAGAGTTATGAAACTCTCCTTCTGACCCTTTTTTATTGCTCATTACATAGCCGCACAGACGACCTCCTCCCTGAATGAACTCTCCAAGCTCATGGAAACAGGGTCCTCTGCTGACCTGCCAGCTTATGACGAGGATGTGAGGGCTCCAATTGCCGGGGTTGAAGTCCCTGATGGGGGAGCCGCCTCCCTAGCCAATGGGCTATCAGCATATACGGCCGATGCTGGGGGGTCTGATGAAGTGCCGGCTTCAGGTATACACAAAATATTTTGTATAGTCCCTCTGCCATGCCCAACTGCATATTGACATCGTACAATACACCTGCTTCGAACAGCTGGCGATCCTCCTGAGGAGGGGCATTCTCACCAGTAATATTGATTACAGCCTTATTATAATAATAAAGTTTCAACCATAGCATCTCAATAATTCCCTATTCCATAGCTCTATACTCAGCTTCAGCACTTGACCTTACACAAACATTGCATAGAGAGGAATATTCGGCGCCAAGAAGACACAACCGCAGGCCTCAATCTATTATATGGTTAGGTTTTTAACTAAAATTTACATGAGGACAAAATACCTCTCAACAGAGGGTACAAGACTAATCAACCTAACTAATAAAAATGAAAGGAAATAGAGGACAAAAATGGCCATGACTGGGCAACATTGCCTACACTGATAAAGATGATCAGCCGATCTTGGATCAGGATAACAGGTGGCAAATCAGTTTTGCCAGCATCCCCCATTTAATGTGAAAAGAAATGAAGAAAAGGCACAATCTGGGGCAAACCCTGGTGGCCTTCTGGAATCTGGTCCCACTAGTAGGAGAGCACAACGCACACCCACCCGGAGCCGGCAGGAAAGAAATGAATGAAGAAAAGAAAGAAACAAGGAAAGAAGGAAAGAAACAAGTACTGCTGCTAGCATCACCCCACCTCCGCTGTCCACCACCACTGCTCCTTCCTCTGGCAGCAACCTCCAGCCTCCATCATGAGATGGGGCAGTAAGCATGAAAGAAGAAAAAGATTGGAGGTTTTTGGGGAGTTGGAAATGAAAGGAAATTAATAAAGAAACCCACACTAGTCACTATGGACAGCTATTTTATTTATATTTTTTCATTAAAATTAATAACAAACCTTTTTTGATCCAAGATACCATTTTTACAGGTTTCTTTTTTGTGGATCAGGATTTTTCCCCCCTAGATCAGCCAAATCAGATCTGATCCCAATCTGAACTTGATAGCTACCTGCCTGATCCAATTCCATCTTGCTTGTGGAGAAATGAAGTTTTGGAAAATCATGTAATTTAAGGATTTTTGTCTGCCTTTCATCATCCCAGACATGATTCACATGCACAGGTTAGCCTTAAAATAATTCGAACTGATCAAACTACCTTTGGTCATGACATTATGTTAACCCACAAGAAAAATGACAAACAACTCTAACAAACGATATGGTTTTCCAGTGGCTATGTGGTAACACTTAGTGGCACTCCATTTCAATTTAAGATACCATAGTGACACCCTTTGGCTACAACCTTTAACCATATCTAGAAATCCTTCCGATTGCTCTATGACAGAGGGCAATGCAATCTCCTAAATTCCATTTTCATAAAGAATGGAAAAAAAGACCTTCAAATTTTATAATAATAAACATATGTCTGTCTGCTTCTCGTACCAATGACAAAACCTAAGTTTGTCACTTACCAACAACAATGGTGATCACACCTTTGAAAGGGAATATCCTTGCTCAATGCTAAATAATAATGTACTCACGAAAATTACCGAAGCTCTCTCTTGTGAGACCATATAGTTTGCAATTTTGCATTTACCAGATCAACACAGGAAATTTAGAGTACACAAGTCAGGTTAGTCATGGGGGCATTTCCTCTATCATGGACCAATCACGTTTTGGAAAGCAACAAGTAATGAAGTGTGATGAACAAAGCACCAACAATTTCTGTTTAGTTTAGGTGTCATCTCCTCTGGGTTTATCAGAGTCAAGTCTCCATGACACTTCACTGGTTTCCTAAAGATCAATCCACAAAAGCCCTTCTATTGTATATGGCTTCGGAGATTGCAATACACACAAATGTGAAAGCCTATTAGCTTCACTTTGGAATCAATGGTGGTGATAATAACTGTTGTGGTTTAGTCCCATATTAGAAATCCATGGGAGTCTTTCCTCTATACATATGAGGGATTCTCTCAACTCAATGCTGGGATTCCCTCAACTCAATGCCTTGGTTTTGGGTTACAGTTCAGGTCTCCAACATGGTATCAGAGCCAAATGTACCCATTGCATCCATAGATGAACTCTTGGCCCTACCCATGATGCACCTCGAACCGGTTGATTCAGCAGTCCCATATCAGAAATCTATGTGAGGCTTTCTTCTATATATGTGGGGGATTCCCTCAACTCAATGCCTAGGTTTTGGGTTAGAATTTGGGCCTCTAACAATAACAAATACTTATTTCACACAAAACAGTAATAACAAACTAGGCACAGATTTTCAATGAATAAATGAACAATAAAACAAACAAACATGATCTGAACAAAAACAACCAAGGAAAAACCATCAGAAACTGCGGATATGCAGATTTTAGTTCCCTTCTTCTTTTTTTTCTTTTTTTTTTTTTTGGGGGGGGGGGGGGTGTTGGGGTATAGAGTTTAGGTGGGGTGGGGTGGGGGTGAACACTTTTACACTTACGAGAAATAGATATAATCCATGAAAAAGAGAGTACCTTATGGCTGATGCTAGCTTCCCTTCTGGCATGAATAAGAAAGGAGCTACTCTAAAGTTCGGTTCATCACTGTGTCTCAATGCTGAACCCAATTCATCCATTACATACCTGACATACATTCCAACAGATTAGAGAAAGCTCCCATTAATTTGAGAAATTTATAAAATGCTAAAACATGGTGGAAACAGTGGATGTCTAAAACAGGAAGAGGGGCAAGTGCAGACTGTTTGTCAAGTCATTCAGATCACGATTTGCCAACTCGGTCCAACCACGAGTCAACTCGTATCTAGGTCGGACAAAGCCACGGGCATGCTTCGAACAGCTGGGCCTTTGAGGCTTGTCTCCGAATCAGTGCAACTTGTACAAGTCACTTACGAGTCAGTTTGAGTCCACTTGAGCTGGTTAGAGTCAGACCAAATTGGTAAACCAAAGCTGCCACAATAATTTGCCAAAATGTGGTATGCTTTTCAGGGACTATGAACCATAGTAATTATGACTTTGACTCATTGTATCATATTTGGATCATGGTTTAGCCCTCATTTTTTTTGGAAGTGGATAGTACCACCGATTATATAAAAGAAAAGGAAAAGAAAATACAAGTATGGAGGGAGTGCCCTCACAAGCCTCCCAATTACAAAAGACAGCAGACCACTCTCTACCCCGGGAGCAATTGAAAGAAAGAGACCAAACCCCTATCAACCAATAAAACCACACACAGCAAAGTCATACAAAACAAACCTCCAACCGCCCACAAACTTATAAATCCCCTCCTCTCCTACCCCCTACACCTCGCCTCAAGTAGCAATTTTGCTGCCTTGGCTTCCCTCGCCAGCTTTGCATGCCATCTTCCCTGGATTTTACTGAAAGTCGATTTAATGCCTTATTGACTCCTTCAGTAGACACCCCAAGCAAGTTGGCCACATCTCTTGCTTGCTCCCCCATAAACCTCTCCACCTCAGACAAGATTTCCTTGGCGTCCTATTTTCTCTACTTGGCTTGCTCCTTAAGAGAAAGGACTACCGCCTCACGAATGGGGTCCTCCCCCCAGTGCAAACCTGGCACCCCAGCTTCCTGCAGTGTCAGCCGGTCTGGGAATGCAGGGGCTACTACACAGACCTCCTCCTAAGGCACCAAGACCAAAGAAGCCCCCGTATCTCCCATGTCTTCCGGGAAGTCTCCCACAGAACTAGACACATCTCCCTCGGTCCCCTTGTGTTGAACCATAAAATTTTCAAAAAAAAAAAAAGGGGGTAGCCCCCCCCGGGCTAGGCAACACCAGAGGGGACACCCTCTGTTACCAGTGGACTAGAGGGAGACCCCCTCCGGTCATGAGATACCGGAGGGGGGACCCCCTCCGATTCTACGGAGGGGTTCTACAACAGACCGGAGGGAACCCCCTCCGGTACAGTACAACCGGAGGGGGACCCTCCAGTCACACTTAGTAACTGGAGGGGGCCCCCCTTCCGGTCTTCATTTGTTTGCCCTGGAAAAAAAAAAAAGAAGACCAGAAGGATAAAAAGAAAGAAGAAGAGAAGGGAGGGAGACCCCCTTCGATAACTACACAATCGGAGGGGGCCCCTTGTGTCTCTGCGAAGTAGATAGGAAACCAAAAAAAAAGAATATGAGAGGTTTCACTGTTGAACTTCCACCAGAGGGGGTGGGGGAAGTTTCAACCGAAGGCATGAGGGGGTGGGGGAAGTTTCAACCGGAGGCATCATGCCTCCGGTTCACTGTGCATCAGCTATAAAATGAATGGGAGGCAGAGGATGCATGAAGAGTTGGAGAGCTTCTCTGGAGGCCCAAGGGAGATGCATTGCAGTCCGGTGTAGCATACCTTGGCTCAGCAGTCCTCCCGTGCAGAAGACCATCCCATGGGGAGCAAAGGAGCAAGACGGGAGGGATGTGGTCACCACAGTTGAGTCCCCCTAGTGAGTTCTGGTCACCTCCTTTGGGAGTGGTGATCCTAAGAAGCCTCCCACCCCCTGCAAATGATCATGGGCTTTCAAAGCTTGTGCAAATGGGATTATCAAAATGGGCTTATTTCATTTAAAAGTAGTGAAAATGGGCTTGTTCCATTCAAAAGTAAACATTTGAAATCATCCAAAGGTAAAATGAAGACGGTCTTACAAATTAAATATAAGTGATTGATTGCAAGTCTTACAAATGTTCAAGGCTTCAAAAACCGTTGAAAAATTATAAAAAAATACAAGAAAAGTGAAAAATTGCATAAACGTATCCGATGAAGGGAAACTTGTAGAAAAACTCCCGATAGCGGAAAAATTACTGAAATATCCCCAGGTGGTCAGAAAATTTCAGAAATATCCCGGATGGTCAGAAAATTTCAGAAATACCCTCTGACAGCGAAAAAATTATAGAAATATCCACGGGTGGTCAAAAAATTACAAAAAAACCCCCGATGATCATAAAATTACAGAAATATCTCTGGGTGGTCAAAAAATTATAGAAATACCCCCAGTGGTCAAAAAATTACAGAAATATCCCCGGGTGGTCAGAAAATTACAGAAATATCCACAGTGGTCAAAAAATTATAAAAAATACCCCGGGTGTTCAGAAAATTACTGAAATAGCCCCGTTGTGGAAAATTATAGAAATATCCCCGGTGGCGGGAAATTTTAAAAAATACTCCCGATGACGGAAAAATTATAGAAATACTCTCGATGAAAGAAAAATTACAAAATTACCCCAATGGTGGGAAATGCAAAAAGACCCTGAAATATCAGAAAATTGCGAAAATACCACATTTGTAAGAAAGTTGCATGAGAGTCATTGTTCAGTCTAGAAACTGTACAAAGTTATCAGTTTGTCTCAAAATTACCAAAGAATGCTCTTGTTCCGGTCGGCGCCGTTTGCACGACTCGGTGGAGCGAGACCACGCCCCTTCCCTAAAGCGGTGTGCACTCTCCTGAGTTCGGCTTATGACTAGCCATCCAAATCCGTGTATCTTTTTCATAGCCGAGAGCTATCACGTCCGAAAACTTAAAAATGGTGAAATTACAAATGAACCCGAGAAAGTCAAGAGAAATCAAGACGAGGAATGTCCAAGAAGTCGAATGACGGGGTTATCTCCGAAAAGTCAAGAAATCAAGACGAGGAATGCCCAAGAAGTCAAATGACGGGGTTATTTTCGATAAGTCAAGAAATGAATGCCCAGGAAGTCGAATGACGAAGTTATTCCCGAGAAGTCAAGAAAGGAAGTCAGGAGCGCCCAAGAAGTCAAACGACGGGGCGATCTCCGAAAAGTCAAGAAATGACAGATATACCCAGGAAGTCAAGAAGTGACGAAGCTATCTCCGAAAAGTCAAGAAGTGACAGATATGCTCAAGAAGTCAAGACATGACGGGACTATCTCCGAGAAATCAAAAAATGTCAAACACATGCCGAAAAGTCAAAGTGACAAGAATGCCCAGGAAGTCGAGAAGTGACGGGGTTATCTCCAAGAAAGTAAGAAATTGCAAGAATATCCCAAAATTTGGGAAAACTGCAAAAATACCCTGATGGAGGAAAAATTACAAATATACCCCGCCTCAGGCGGGAATATCCTTTATGGACACCAAGCCAACTTAAGAGTCCGATCACAATAAAACATAAGTTAATGACCACGAAGCAATTCCGACGGACCGACAGTGATCATCTTGGCGATCCAACGATTCAATCGTGATGGAATTCAAATTCAACCATCCGATCAGAGGACAAAAGTAATTCAATGACCCGATCAGCATGAAAGCAAATTCAAAGATCCAAATGCAGATTGAAGCAAATTCAAAGACTCTCGTTGCGACCGGATGTAATCTCGAAAACTCGATTACACAATCGAGACCATATGTAAAGGTCTGGAGAGACTAATTGTAATACAAATCACATATGTTCAAGGAAATAAAGTCTTCAAATTTCTTTGCAAGAGTATGTATCCGTAATGGGAGATCATCAAGAGCATTTATGTCACAACGAATAGAGGCAAAAGGCATTCTTCGACAATTAATCAAACGTGTTCGGACATGTTTCGATGTAAATTAGCACCGACTCCGGTTGGTGGGGAAGAGTCCTATACACAAACCCTAAATCGTCTGATAAACCTAAAACGCGAAATAAAGAAATGCAAATAAACATGTTGATGATACCCTAAATCGCCCAAATTTTAATTCATCATCAGCATGTCCGCATTTTTATTTATGTTTCACGTGTAAACACCTTGTCATCGCTCCAGCCGCCAACCTGATCAGCCGGGACATTTCCCGTAGAAGCACCCCCAAGTACCGCCGCCTCCTCCATGACGGCTTGGGCCTTCAGGGCTCCATCCCCGCCCCCCCCCCCCCCAACACTACAACCGGCTCCCTCTGAGCTCGTCCACGGGAGGAGTAGAGTGCTGCAACACAGTGTCAACGGCCCCTGAACAGCGTCAGCAAGATCCAGAGAAAGCGGCAGCCGACGAGAGGAGTTGTAGCCACCACTCGAGCGCAGGGGAATTGGGACAGGATCCACTACCTCATGCCCATGCGCAGAGTCGGCCACTTGCGCACCGACCAAAGGTGAAACACCGGCCACCTTCAGCCCCAGGCCCCAGTGCTTCAATGAAGACCATCATGAACCTCTGCATCACCCCTCCAAGGCAGGGCAGAGGGGTTCGTGTCGATTGCAGATTGTTGTCAAAGCGTCCAAGGCAACCAAGGCGGTGGCCCACCGTCTTACTACTTGGGCAACAAGGCAAAACACCTAGATGAAGTCTAATTTATATAACTAAGTACATTGCAAGAGAACTACTACTATACATTTTCTACATATAAGTACCATCTTTAGTTAATAGAAAATTTGATATCCACAAATCTTCAACATATACCTATATTTCAATAAATAAAAACAAAATAAATGACAAACAATAACAAATTAATAAGGAGAAAACTAATAAGAATTTGTGAATACCTGTCAATCGATATAAAAATTTTAAACTAAAATTTGACATTCAATTAGTTATTCTATATATTAAAAGGAAAAATAAATATGACACATTTTTGGATAAATTATAAGCACATCAACATAATAATTTCATAATTTTTCACTTGTGAATTATCAAAAAGAGACACAAAAATGATACTAGCTTCAAAAAGTGCACCATGCAAATATGAATCAATGTTCTTAAGAGGAGGGAAGAGGAATCGGCAGGGAGAAGAATCCAAGAGAAAAGAGAAAGTGAAATGGAAGTCTTATCTTCTCCTTCCAATCTTGACATATCATTTGTCAATTTTTCAAAATTACGCCTAAACTTTTGCCTAAATACTAAAACAAATCTCAAATCAAGGAGTGGATATCCTGCCAAGGCAGGCTAGGCGGGCCCAAGATGGCCTATGTGTACCAAGGCAGCCAAGTGAGTGCCTTAATGGGTTGCTCGTCTAGGCGTCTGGTAACCTTGGGCGCCTTGGCAACACCCTGAAAACAATGCGACTACGGCCCTAGATCCCCACCTACTACCAACAGGGCTGATGCACTCGTCGTCGGAATCCCCTACCCTAGCCGCTCCTCGCGTTGCAAACGCCGCTGCACAAAAAGGGGGGGATCGGGCAGGAAGAAGACGAGAATTGAGTACCGCCGAACTGGTAAGCATGGGCTTACCAGATGCATGTAAGCTCCAGGTCCAGTAAAAGGACCCAGACCCCTGACCCAGAAGACTCGGCACCTCCTTAAGGCTAGAACCGGGGCCCGTCCACCCCTTCGACCCACCAGGGGCCCGGTCCACCAGAAGAGTGGAGTCAACCTGAGCCGGGTGGGTCGACCTCTGAGAGAAGCCCGACTCGCAATAGTATGGGACAAGTTTCAAATTGAAACGCCTGCCCAGAGAGCCTGCCATATGTCGCCCCCTACCTCCCGCACTACCTCTCATTGCCCTAGCCGACCCTCTGTAAGGACATGGTCAGTCAAACTCCGCCACCCTTGAGACGTCGGCCGACCTGTCTTTATCGATCGCTGATGGATGCAGATCAAAAAGCGTTGGTTGCCGACCTCGACAGCGACAGCCGCTGGGATGGCCTCCTCCCCGCTAGCCCAAACGGCCACCTCCGCCATAGCCATCTCCCCTCCAGCCACATCCTGATCAAACCTGACTCCAAAGTGCCAAACTTCCTGACGATGAGAACCACTCCTACTTCGTCTCAGAGCACCAAAGGGGCTCCGACCAACCGAATGGAGCACCGACATCCTCTGGGTCCAGATAGGCGCCTTTGGGGTGGACCACTTAGTCTCCCAAAGGAAGACTCCCTGAGCCAGGAGGAACCCACCTCCACCGTAGGACCGACGGCCAGGAACCCCCCCCCCCCCCCCCCGAGCACCGAAGAGACCGTCCATCCTACCATCATGGCACCTCCTACCACCAGCAACAACCTAACCCCTTCCTCCATCACCCTCCCCTCCACTAGGGCCACGCACGCACACCTCTCCATCCATTGCAACCTTAACTTCACAAAGTCCGTCAGAAGGGGTTCCACCTCAACGCAACCTAAACCAGAGCCTAACTACACACCTCAAGCAGAGAGCCTCAAAGGGCCTCTGCGTAGGTTCACTGGCGACCAAGCCCTTGCTCCTGTCTCACCTGCCCCCTCCCATCAACCGCGAAGGCACACACCCTGCACACATGACCAGCTCTCCTGCACCGGAAACAAACTGGCCCTGGCCTGCAAGAGGGCACCGAGTACCCCAAAGGTGTCCGGTACGCACCGATGACCACTTCTGAGGTGCACCGCCGGCACATCCCCCCTCCCTACCACACCAAAATCCTCATAGCCTCTTTCTCTCTCTGAATTTCAAAATTTTGGATCTGGCACATACACACCCATGGTTTAGCCCTTATTACCCTTTGGATCATGTTTGCTTATTATTTTGTGCAAATTTTATATGATGATGCGCATTTTCCTACATTATTAGGCATTTATAATTGTTAAAGGGTAGAAATCATTCAAACATGATATAAAATGATGTCTTTGTTGAAATACTTGCTTTAAAGGTTAAATTACGTAGTAAAACGTGATAAAATTAAACAATCTTTGATTAAAAATTGACTCTTCATCGGAATCTGCATGGAATCGGGCTGACTTGTGCAACTTGACTGAGTCAGCCCGATATGACTCATATATAGTCTGGACCGAGTCAAATCAGATCGCCAAGTTGGCAAACCTTGATTCAATTATGTTTGGCCCAAACAAGATACTAGTTATCTGAAGCTTTTGAACCAAGTTAGTTGTTGATGTGGTTCAGATTCTTCAGACATGAGTCACGATCAACACTCATGAAGGAGGCCTAAGTAAACTGCCATTTTATTTTGAAGAACAAGATTGGAAGTTTAATACATCATGTCTATGTGTGGTACAATTTGGCAAACTATGAGTTCAGTTACAGGGTCCACAAATGTCCGTCAAATAGGTCTACAGAATAAAATGCACACCCTCTGGTCATCCATATTTTGAAGCTCATATCACAAATGCTCTGATTTTCTCAAGGGAGAGAGTTAGTAGAAATCTATGTTTGATAAAATGTTGTGCCACGAAAGAAGTTGTAGAGGTCGAGATATTGCAGCTTCTCCGGGCCATCGAATGCCTGGAAATTTTGTCGGGGAGAACGGATCATGTTTTAGCCGGGGAGCTAGCCATTAGAGGAAGTAGGAGATCGCAGGGGCAAGAACTCCAGTAGTCCCACTAGTCTCTTTTTTTTATTCCACATGATAGAGCCATACACAACCTAGACTCACCAGCAATACAGAGTCTGAGAAAGGGGAAGAAAGGTCGTGTACAAAGCCTGAGAAAGGGAAAGGGGAAGACCGCAGGAGGTCGTCGGTGGAGCGTCAGAACCCCGCCGCTTGGTACAGGCAAACTACCGTGCCAGGCAGGTCGGAGAAGCGGTCGCCATCGGCCAAGGTTGCTAGGCAACGGAGTCCAAGCTCAAGGTAGCCCAAACTAGTGGGCGGAGACAAGCGGGTGCAAAGAGAGGTTGGCACACTATGGGCGGCCATAATGGATGTAGGAACTAAGGAAGGATGCCCCCGGAATAGGGGCGTCCAACATCCCACGCCCACTACCGCAACATCGAGGAGCGGGGCCGACAGAAGCTACGTCTTTGATGACGACGATGCAAAGACGGCGACTAGAATTGGGTAGCGCAGAAGCTTGAGTGGCCACTGCGCAGACCTTCCGGTGGGGGCAGCGACGATGGAGGCACCGTGCAGCCAAGAAGGGCACTGGATGGCAATGCGACGGTCGGCGTGCCCTGCCTCATCTTCTAGGTCCTCCGTCTAGCGGTAGTGCATTGCAAGTGGCGGGCGACAACGGTAGCGAGCGAGAGCCGAAAACCTTGCCCAGGGGTGCCTTTGGGCCCCTCGAAATCTAACGGTTGGTGGCGGCGACTCTTCGCCGGTGGTGGTGCCGGGACTTGGCTACGTGAGATCTGCCGACCGGAGTCTTGAGAGGACCTTGTCGAGCTTCCAAATTGGGCAGTCCATGGTGGCCACCACCCTAAGAGGATCTCCTCGAGCTCCTTCCTGCAAGAAAAGTTCTCATCGGGATAGATATTCCCCAGGAGAACCCTCTGATGCTCAAGTCAATAGAAGCTGTAACAGAAGGAGGAAACGGGACTCTCTCCTGTGAAGGGTGCCCAAGGGTAGCCATAGCAGCCTGACGGTGGCAGAGAAGAAGGGGGAGAGCCTTTGCCCAGGCGACATGGCTCCAAGGTTGGCTCATGGGAGGAGGGCATCAGGCTTGCAGACCCCTTTGGGATTCTATTCCTCACTAGGTGGGTAGGATTGCTTACGCAAAGCGGGAGTTTTTTTCTCCCTTTTTTCCTCGTACCTTGAGGAGGCCACAGAGACCTCCTTATACAAACGTCAGAGCACTTCAAAGGCAGTGAGGCTTTCCCGTTACCGAGGTCGAAGAGACATTTTAGGACGGCGCGTCAAAATGGCACAATTTACGAGATATGCAACATATCATGATCTTTCGGAAGGGATGCCGATCTGCTAGCATTTTAACAATGCTTGGGCTCCTTGAAACTATGCGCCTATCGCGGGTTTAGCAAGGCATCGACCACGTGACATGGACTTAGCGCAGCGTTGGTCTTCCCATGTACCTTGAGACGAGGGTGCAGAGATGCAGGGCGGCCCCGACGCTTCTGACTGGGCCCTTGCTTTAGATGTCCCGCCTTGCGGTTGCCCAAGGTAGGTTCGACCGTGCCTATTGGCTTATTGTAGCCGCTTTGCTCTGGGACTTGCATGGCCAGGAGCAGTGTCTGGACCGTCTGCGGAAGTGGCGGTTGTGGAGGTCCTACCGGACATCCTTCGATTGTGTTGTGCAAGTGGAGCTAATGCTTAGTGCCAGGCCCAAGGCTTGAGTTCTAAGCCTCCGGAGACTTGGGACCGAGTTAAATCTCGAGGCCTCCTGGTGCCTCAAGGCAAAGCTGAAGATCTAGGCCTCCGGAGGATTAGAACTGAGTTATCTCTCAAGGCCTCCTAATGCCTCGAGGCCGAGCTGGAGCTCTAAGCCTCTGAAGGGTTGGAGCCGAGTTATCTCTCGAGGCCTCCTGGTGCCTCGAGGCCGAGCTGGAGTGCTAGGCCTCCGGAGGGTTGGGACCGAGTAATCTCTCAAGGGTTCTTGATGACTCGGGGGCGACCTAGAGCTCTAGGCCTCTAGAGGGTTGGGGCCAAGTTAAATCTCAAGTCCTCCTAGTGCCTTAGAGCCGAGTTAAAGCTCTAGGCCTCTTAAGAATTGGGGCCTAATTATCTCTCGAGGCCTCCTGATGTCTTGTGGCCAAGCTAGAGCTCTAGGCCTCCGGAGGGTTGGGGCCGAGTTAAATCTCGAGGCCTCTTGGTGCCTCGGGGCCGAGCTGGAACTCTAGGCCTCTAGAGCAAGGTTGGCAGTACTGATTTCGGTACCAGTTTCGTCCGGGACCGAAACCGAAACATACCGGTTTCGGTTTCAGTTTCGGCTGAAACCGGCCAAAATCGATTGAAAACATTCAAAAAAAGGCAAAAAAAAATATAGAAAATTTTGGAAAAAAAATAGAAAAAATATAAATAACCAGATAAAAAATAGATAAAAATCATTAGACATGTATTTGACTGTAAAGAAATAGGAATAAGTGCAATAAAATATGAAATAGGTATTGGACATGTTAAAGTGATATTCTTGAGTACATACTAAGCATGAAGTAGATTCAAGCAGTATAATAAACCTAATTAGACACAGTAAATGTTACAGAAATTAAATGATCCTTACCCAAATGATGATGCACTAATAAAACATCGCCCTGGTCAGGGCGCTATTTCATTGACCTAGCTTCTCGCCGGAGGCCATGGATGGCGGGGCGGGAGTGCCCGCCCCCCCCCCCCCCCCCCCCCCCGCCATCAAGTTGGACGGAGAACCTGCGCAGGGGGAGCCTGGGCGTCGACGGACTTTTGCCCAAGCGCTGTTGTCTTCCCCATTGAAGACAAAGCTACATATTCCCCTGAAGAAGCCGAGCTTCACCGATCAGGGTGAGCCGACGGTTTTCTTCTCGAAGGCAGATGTTCAAGCCTCAATGGAAGCATTAAGGTTTGCAGTTATCGCCAAATGCTCATATGGCAGACCTACCTTCCCGGAGATCAAGTCTTGCCTCTCACAGAGAATGGGTCTTTCTGCTGATTTCGTGATAAGCCGTCTGAACCAAAGACATATTCTTCTCCGCTTTGGCTGTCAAGAGGATTTCTTGCGGATTCTTATTCAGAAGCATCTATATATTAAGGGTTTTCTCTTTCGCTTCTTTAGGTGGTCTTCTGATTTCGACTACAAGGCAGACCCGGCTTCCGCCCCTGTATGGTTGGGTTTTCCAGAGTTGCCAGCCAACTTATACCATGAAGACTGCATTCGCTCAATAGCAGGGAATTTTGGTCTGGTGCTAAGGGTTCATGACAACACCATAGCTATGACAGATACGTCGGAAGCTATTGTGTGTGTCGAATTGGACTTGCCAGCACCTAGGAGGGAAAGAATATGGATAGACCTTGAGGGCGAGGGTTTCTGGCAACCTGTGAACTATCATAGGGTACCTCAGCTGTGCTCCTTCTGCCACAAATTGGGACATTTTGTCCAGGAATGTAAAAGGAAGATGGGAAAGCCGGAGAATACTAAACGCAATATCAACTTTCAATCAATTCAGCCCCTACAGGTGTATAAAGTAAAGGAAGATGGCTCACAGGGTTTTCGACAAAATGCTACAACATCAAATAGGTTTGCTGCTTTACAGGAGGAGGAAAACAATGCAATTGCCCAACCCATAGTAAAGTCTTATGAAAATGGTGAAGCTCAAAATCCTCATAATTTAGTTCCGAACAGGGAACCAGAGGCGTTTCACCAAGGAGGTATGGGTAATATGGTTTCAGCTCAAGTGCGAGCAAACCAAGTGGAACTCCCTTCAAACCAAATTAGGCAAGCACAGCCTCCACAGCAGAACAGTTTTGAAGATCTACAACACTCTTCTTATGATATTACAGAACCAGGTGCTTCAAAGTCCGACAAGGACCTTTCTTCTTCTTTAGTACTCTGCCAAGGTCAAAGCATTAGTACTGATGGAATACATAGAGGAATATCCTCTCAAGAAAATATCAGTAGCACACAAATTGAGGGAATTTTGGAAAATGATGATATCTCCACCATTCAGAAAAGAATATATAACTTTAGCAACGACGTTGGGGACTTATCAGTAGCAGATCAGTCAAGGGTTGAAAATATTTTTCTGCAAGGTAGCCTGGTGAAGAAGGCAAATGATGTTACAATATGTGATGAAGGGTGCAACACGAATACAAAAGCAAGTAAACTGAAACAGCCCATTACGGCATTACCAGGGCTAAAGCTAAATCTATAGCTGGTGGAATGTATTGCCCCCCCCCTCCCAATTCCAATGATAGAACCCACTCTGATATGGAACATTAGGGGGATTGGAAATGAAAGATCCGTGAGAAGTTTGAAGAGCCACATCAATAGAAATCATGTGCAAATGGTTTGTATCACAGAACCTAAAATTGCTGTTGACAAGCTAGAAAGAATCAGACAAAGACTTAAATTTGATAATGCATGTGCTAATGCAGAGGAAAACTCCAAAATTTGGCTCTTCTGGAATTCCAAGATTAATGTTCAGGTGGTGCATCGGCATTTTCAGTTTATCACTATACAGGCTCAGGCTGGGGGAAGCATTGACTGCTACATTACATTCATTTATGCTTCTTGTGATACTAATGTGAGAAGGGGCATGTTTGATGAATTAATCCACTTCAGTGGTACTGTCAACAAGCCCTGGATTCTTGGAGGTGACTTTAATTCTATCCTCTCCCCTGAGGAAAAAGTGGGTGGCACTATGGGTTTTATTAACCCAATGATTGACTTCCAAGGGTTTGTGGCTGCATCAGGTTTGCTAGATGCAGGATACTCCAGAAGTTCCTTTACTTGGTCAAATAACCAGGTGGGCAAAAGGAATATTCGAGCAAGATTGGACAGGGTCTTGTATAATGAAAGTTGGGCTGCCCAAGCACCTATCTTATCTGTTAAGCATCTGCCGAGGGAGCCATCTGATCATTCTCCAATGCTGCTATCTATTCCTGCATTAAGTCCTGGACCGAGTCGGTTTGTTTTCCAACATATGTGGCTTGATGACAGTAACTGCAAACTAATTGTCCAGAATGCATGGGAATCCTACCATACAAGACATCACAATGCCTTCTTTACTTTGCAACGTAAACTCAAAGCTCTAAAAAACTCCCCAAGGCAATGGAATAAAGAGCACTTTGGTAACATTTTTGACCGCATAGCCCAAGCTGAGGATAAGGTGGCGCTGGCCGAAGCAAGTTTTGATTCTGACCCTAGTGAGGAGAACAGAATTACTCTGCAAGGTAAACAAGCAGAATTGCGTAAATTCTTGCACAGGGAAGAAATTTTTTGGGGCCAAAAGGCAAGAGTAAATTGGCTTCAACAGGGAGACAGGAACACAAAATTTTATCACCTTCAAGTTAAGCAGAGGAGAGCCAGGATGGCCATCTACAGACTGAGAACTGATAGTGGGGAATGGTGTGAAGACGAAAATATCATTAAAGTCAAGGCTGTTGAATTTTTTAACAATCTATTCAGTTCCTCTGATCATCAAGTTCAGACAGCGCTGCTTGAGAACATCCCACACTTAGTCTCTGAAGAAGATAATTTACTTCTCTCAGGTCTCCCAGAAGCTGAGGAGATTAAAGCAGCAGTTTTTAGCCTATCTCCGGACAGTGCCCCAGGGCCGGACGGATTCACGGGCTTTTTCTTCACTTCCTGTTGGGACATTATAGCTGAGGATGTTATTAAAGCAGTGCAATGCTTCTTTAAAGGTATGCCTATGCCGAAGGGCACCACTTCCTCTTTGATTGCCCTCATTCCAAAGGTGGCATCCCCATCCACATTTGCAGAAATGAGACCAATCAGCTTGTGTAATTTTTCTTATAAGATTGTCTCAAGAATTATTAGCAACAGGATGACCTATATTCTTCCAAAGATCATTTCTGAAAATCAAGGGGCCTTCATCAAAGGAAGGAACATTGTGGATACAATATCCTTGGCCTCGGAGATGATGAGGGAGATTGGGAGGAAAGTGCGAGGGAATAATTTGATTGTTAAGTTGGACATGGCAAAAGCCTATGATAGGCTGGAATGGGACTTCCTTCTTCAGGTCATGCAAGCCTTTGGGTTCTCAACAACCTTCTGTTCTCTCATAGAAATGATGCTCAATAATTGCTGGTTCTCAGTCATTGTCAATGGCTCCCCCACGGGTTATTTTAAGTCGACTCGAGGGGTAAGGCAGGGAGATCCGTTGGCTCCTGCTCTATTCATCATTGCAGAGGAGGCTCTGAGCAGGGGCATTACAACTCTTTTTGAAAGGAGACAGATTCAGTACTTTCAGGTGCCTAGGGGGTGTTTACAGGTTTCTCACCTCCTGTATGCAGACGATACACTCATTTTCCTAAATGGTGCCTCCAGGAATATCAGAAATATGCTTGCTTTTATCAGGAGCTATGAAGAGTCCTCTGGCCAACTGGTTAATGTTGGCAAAAGCAGCTATATCATATCCCACAAAGCCAACCGTGCTACTATCCAAAGGATTTCTGATATGACTGGATACCAGCATAAAACTGGCCTGAGCTCTTACCTTGGTGTCCCGCTCTATGAAGGTAGGAAGAAAGTGTCCCATTATAAATACCTGCTGGATAAAATTTGTGCAAGATTAAAAGGATGGCAATCAAAACTGTTGTCAGAAGCAGGTAGAGCTTGTCTTATAAACTCTGTTCTTCAGTCCATTCCCCTATATACTGCCAGTGCGTCTTGCCTGCCATCCACCATTATCAACATAATTAACAGAGTTTGTGCAAATTTTTTCTGGAGTCAGAAGGATGGAATGAGGAGACAGTGGATCTCTTGGTCTAATATCACCAAACCTATAGAGGAGGGAGGTCTTGGAATAAAAAGCTTGAAGCATACTCAAGTTGCAATGGTGGCAAAGCAGATATGGGGTATTACTCAGGGATCCTCCCTTAGGTCAAAATTTGCACAGTCCAAGTATGTGATAGGTCATCTAAGTTCTATAACTAAGCCTTTCCCCTCTGGTGTTCGAAGGGACATTTTTAATTCAGCCCGGGAGACTGTCATTGACAATACAAGATGGATCCCCATGGATGGAAAATCCATTGACATTAAAAGACAATTGGTGCGGAGTAGTGATTGATCCCCAAGGAGATGCCCCCAAGTCTACTCTACTGGAAGCAAGACAAAATCACTCCAGTGAGGTTTGGTCTCATGTACCCAACCACATTGCAGAGATGATTTATGCAATGCAATTAAACTCGAAGGCTGATAAATGTGTTTGGGCTGCTACCAATGATGGTCAGTTCTCCTGCAAGTCAGCTTATAATTATGTTCGGCCACGAGGTAATCTCCGAAAACCCCTTAGAAAGATATGGGATCAATACATATCTCCAAGGGTTTCCATGTTCTGTTGGAGACTGTTACACTTGGCAGTTCCAGTTGATAGTGCCATCAAGAAATGTGGTGTGTGTATTCCTTCCAAATGTGTGTGCTGTATTGACAACCATCAAGAAGAAAGTTCAAATCATTTGTTCTTGGACAGTCAGATCGCCAAGGCTTTATGGAGCCATTTCAGCATCCTCTTTGAACCCATGTGCAGGGGCTACCCATCCATAACTGACAAATGTTGGGACATCATCAACTCGGCTAATATTGATAATCCATATGGATATGCAGGGATTATTACTATGCTGTATATACTATGGGAAATATGGATACACAGGTGCAAAACTAGGTACGATGGTACGGGCGGTAATATTCAAAAGATGCAACTGCACATCAGGAATCAGGTAGCTTATTCCCTTCAGCAGAAACAATTCAGCAAAGTTTCTTCTTTTGAGGAAAAAAAGGTCATGGACCGGTTTCAATTCACATGTATTACAAAAGGCAAGATCCCAAGAATTATTAAATGGCACTGTCTGAGCCATGGTTTTGCTCTTAATGTTGATGGAGCATGTAGGGGTAACCCAGGCCCGTCTGGTGGGGGCGGATGTTTGAGAGGAGGCAAAGGTGAGGTTTTACATGGCTTCTCATATTATTATGGTGAGGGAACTAACCTAATGGCTGAGGCAAGAGCACTTTTGGATGGGCTGAGGATGGTGGTTAAAAGTCGACTTCCAATGTCAGTTATATACACAGATTCAAAAGTCATAGCAGATATGACACACTCCAATAAATCTCCTCCTTGGACAATCTGCAGATGGTGGGATGAAATCATTGACATTCTTAGGACAAATAAATGGAAAGTGCAGCATATCTACAGAGAGGGGAACTCAAGCGCGGATGCCCTGGCCTCTTATGCTTGTAATACTCGGCAGAGTCATGATTTCAGAAAGTGGAAAAGTCTCCCTAGCCAGGCTCGTGGATGTGCCATTGTGGATGCGGCAGGACTCCCCAGCTGGAGATTTAGCTAGAATCTTTTCTCATTTTTTGAAGTTCCATATATTGTTCCCAGGGGTATGCCCTGTGGTCATATTGTACATGATTTCATTCATTGGCAATAAAAATTAGGGCCTGGTGCTACGATTGGTGTTTGCATATATTGTGCACCTCAATAGTAGCAACTTAAGGTCTCATTTTATAATAAAAAAAATGATGCACTAATATGGATAATAGCTAGAAGAACCTTCTCCCTCATCATTTGGCTTCTGATGTTGATACCCATAAAAAGGTTACATGTATTTTGTAGATTCACTATAACCAAATAATGAGGTAGCCAAGTCATACATCCCTCTTTAGATCCCTCTTGGAGTGTAATGTTGTTGGCTTGATTGGAATCCAGAATCAGCATAAGAAGCAGAACCTTGAGGATGAGAAGAGGATGCTGACCCATAACTGCTACTGAGTGGAACTGGATGGAATTGAAATTCTAGTTGATGACCCCACCCATACATGTCTGGGTCTTGTTGGCCACCTCCATAACCTGATGGATGTCCATATTGACTCTGTGAATCATATCCTCCTTCACTATGACTGTATCCTCTGTCTGTGTCAACGTGGAAGGAGGAAGTAGATGCATATGTGTCACCGCCAGTAGTAGCACCTACAGCTGCACTGGGATCATCATCGTCGTCGTCGTCGTCGTCGTCGTCGTCAGAACCATAAGAAACCAGTCGCCTTTTAGCCTTTGGGGATGCTTTTTTATCTTTTGGTGTGATCATTTCATTCATCTTTGAGATGAGTCATTTTCCCCTTGGCATGTGCCTCACATAAATTTGCTTCAATTGCTCAATTGTCGGATCCTCTCGAGCAGCACCACTAGTCCTCTCAGTTAGCTAATGCACTGATGTACTTCTTCTTAAGGATGGAGGTGACTTGACCATTCTAGAAGTGACTGACCTGCTATTTGATTCTGAGTATCTGTCTGACTCAAACTCAGGCTACTGCTCAGTGTCATGAACAAACAAAGCTGAGTCTCTTCTCTAGTGTGCATGAGCCTCTCTGACCCTCTTTGTTGGTCTTCTGAATTCTGGATCTTTTGGCTCATCTTCATCTAGTATGCCATCTGCCCATGTTCTATCATCAACATCAAAAACGGGCTCATCAACATGCTCTCGTATCTCAACCCAAGGCTGCAAGGGATTGTCATCATCAAATAAAACGTCCACATCAATTTCTGGAGTTGTATCATCTGCAATGCGTTTGTCCCGCAGCTGTTGTCTCAACTTCATGTTTTTTATTCTCAATCTCATATTGTAGTGGCAGTAAACCAATTTTTCTAATCGTTCAGCCTTTAGCCGATTGCGAACCTTTGAGTGTATAAGGTTAAACGTGCTCCAATATCTTTCAGATTGGCTTGCCGATGTTGTTTGACTTAACACCCTAATTGCAATGAAAGGCAATGCATTACTACCCACATCTCAATTGTTCACCATTATCCACCAGTCAGCTATTCCACCAACCATAAACAAATAAATGTAAGATGTAAATAAAGATCAATTCTCTATTAATACATATTGACTCAATTTAAGCAGAAAGATTTAGTATACTTGGACTCACTCTTCCCACAGCGTATTGCAATTGGGAGTCAGAATATGTCCCAGTCCTCATTTTATAATTGTATCTACAAAGATAAAGTAATAGATTAACATAACTACTTAAGTAAATTCTATACATCTTATTGATAAAATCAATAAAGGCCAACCTCTATTTCGGCCTAAAGTCTCTTTTATGGTGTCCACGATAAACGACCAATGACTTTTAAAGTGCCTTAAAGCATCTCGCCATCAACATTTACTTTGGCATTATACATAAATCGAGGGTTGAAGAAATAACCTGCATTTATGTATAGTTAACTAAATGTTAGATATAAATTAACTTAAAGAACAATGTATCAATACAATTAATCACACACCAGCTGCATGCAAGTCATGGTGTAATGTGTTATCCCATCTATGGTTAATAATTTTCCACCACTTTGCATATTCTCTGGGAAGGGAATTCTGCAACTCTAATTTGGCACGGTCCATAGCCTCGTACGGATATCCCATATCATTCTTCTCATCCCCATTCACCATTCTTAGGACCTTCACGAGAGGTGTGACTACTTTCATGTACCGTGAGACCCTGGCACAAAATTTGTTGTCTACCACGATGTGGCAGGCATCCAAATAATCTATCTGAGTATCAACATTAGACTTGTCTATGTATTCCCGTAGGGCATTGTGGTACATGAAAGCTTTCAGCTCATTCTTATACCTATGCAAAGACTCCAAAGAAATGAAATCCGAATCAAATACGGATAATATCTATAAGGATAAAGTAGAAAAATTTGAACGCATTCTTATACATATGCAAAGACTCCAAAGAAATGAAATTCAAAATAAATCTGGTTAGCCCCGCACGGATGATATCTCGCCCCCCACTTGCATGCTCTCTGAATATGTTCAATATCCTAAGATGGTCATAAATATACTGGGCGATTTTTTGTACCCTCTCAATTGTCTTCTTCACATTATTTTCCTTCCCAATGTCTTCAATTATCAAATCCAAATAATGTGCTGCACATGGGAGCCAATACAAATGTCTGCGCTTCTGCATCAATTTCTTCCCTACAGCCTTATAACTGACTTCATTATCAGTGACTACTTACACAACATTGTCCTCTCCAATTTCGTCTACCATCTTATCCATCAAATGAAACAAATAATTTGCATTCTTTTCATAATTTGATGCATCTACAGATTTAACAAATATTGTACCTTCGATGCAATAGACCAAAAAGTTAATCATGGACTTCTTCGTGATACCAGTCTAGCCATCACACATGATGGTGCATCCTCTCTCCATCTAAATATGCTCGAAGCTTTCAACCCACTGATGGAGCTTCTCAACCTCTCCCTCAAAGTCACGCCCGTATATGTCTCAACGTGACGGGGCCTTAAAGCCAGGGCCAACATATGCTATGGCATCTAGCATAGATTGGAAATATTCACTTTCAACTACATGTGCAGGGACACTTGCATGGAAAAATCATTGCAAATACTTTTAAATGCATGCCCTGTAACTTATGCTGAATGTTTTACCCCTCTCAATGCTTGCTTGATTTTTAGTTGTGCAACATTTTGTCTTCTGTGCAGATAGTTGTCCATGGGGCCTCCTCTCTGCGGGGCTACACCAGTGTCAGGACGTCGTGCAGCTCATGCTACACCAGCTATACTGGAGTATATCCCTGAATCTATCGGTACTTTTCCCTTCCTTCGAGCGACTTGTTCACGCTTTATTGCTTCAGTGAGCTCTAGATCTGAATCCTCAGTGCCTTCCTCATCATCATCATCCCTCCTTCCCCTTCTGCCCGAAATCTCCTCAACAATTTCAGCCTGATCTTCAACCTTTTGTTGCATCCTCTCTTTTTTACCCAGAAGGCACTAACGCATTTATTCTCGAACCTCTCGGGGACACCTATCACATTGTTTAGCCTCTACTCTTATCCCTGCCAAACGTTACTTTCCTCTAGTAATTCCGTCATTGTTGCACCCGCATTTATTTCAGAAATTTTTGAAGTATTATCCTCGTTTCAGCGAGGTCTTTTGTTCGGCATATTGCCGCCCTATGAAGTATTCCATATGGAATTTTATGTTTAGCGTATCGCCATCCCACAGGACATTTCCCTATTGTATGGCTTCATAGTCCACGCATTTCTATGAAATGTAAACCCTCGTATTGATCGAGGCCAACATACGACGTGTCGTCGTACCCGGCGTATCGCCGTTCCATGGAATATTACTACGCGGGATTCAACATTCAGCCTATCGCCGTCTCGCAAGATGCTTCCACACTTCGGAGCGTTAGAGCCCGTACACTTCTACAAGCTATGGACCCCTCGCAGCAAACAAGGCGGTCTGGAGCCGGGTCAAACCCACCGCGCTTGTCAGGATCGCGTGGTCCCGAGGAAGAAAATCAAAGGGATGGAATTCCCCTTCTCCGAGCATACAATTATGTACGAGAGAAGGCGCCTACAAGAAAAAAAAGAGTGCAAAAGGAGCGTTTATGCACCTCAAACGGAGCCAAGCACGCGTATACCACGCTATCCCGACAAGTACGGATCTCCCTCTTGTGGCCTACGGCGCGACGAAGACAACAACGAACAAAAGGAGGCGCTTTTCCTTCTCCACACGGGGCTGCTGCGCAGAAAACGAAAAGCGAAGACAACAGGGGAGCCCTTTTTATTAGAAAAATCCCAGGAGCAGACCCGCGCGGGGCGGGGGAGACCCGTACGGGGTCGGAACACCCCGTGTGGGGTCGCGCGGGTCCGGGCGGACTCGCCCGGGGTCGCGCGGCCAAGGAGGAACCCACCCGGGGTGGCCCACCCCGGGCAGGTCCCTCCCAGGTCCGCCCGGGGTGGCCCACCCCGGACAGGTCCCTCCGTGGGCCGGCCCACCCCGGGCGGGTCGTGCGACCCCTGGGCGCCCCATTCCCACATGAAAAAAAAAGAAAAAAATGGGGAAAAAGGACTTCCCCGGGGTCATTTTCACCCCATTCAACCCGTACGGGTCCAAATGACCCCGGGGAGGTTTCCTACTTCTATAAATAGACCCCCAGGGTCTAGAAGGAGGGAGATCTCTACAGACGATACATACATACTACGCACTTGGAGCATCCAGCACACTTGGAGTTTTTTGTTCGTTGTTTTGACCCGCGAGGGGTAAGTCCCCGGGTCTTGTATGTATGCCCCTATGAGGATATATTTGTAATATTGCCCCTCAGTGGGCCGTGTTGTAAGTTTCTAAATCCCGGTGCGACTATGTCATATAATTCTGCCCCAATAATGGGAGAATTGCGTAAATGTCCTCCCCGGGATCCGAGAAATAGAAATATCCTATTGTTTGCAGTTTTACCCTTCAACTTTTTGTAATTGGGACTACGCCCCTACTTCCCGCGCCAATGCGGACTTTTGTACGGTCGACAATTCGCCGACAACCCTTGCACTCATTTGAACTATAAAAGCACTCAGCTTGTTCCATGTATGTCCTTGGGTAGAAAATTTGTAGGAAAATCCCTAATTTCCACAAATTGCACATATACCCCTCTTTCAGCCAAGTTGACAGTTACGTATCTTCTACGAACCCCCTTGTCATTCTTTTGGTCTGAAAACGTTGTCAGCTCAGTTCGACACTTGGGTGTGACTTCAAACCCTAGGTCTGTGTAGGGTATGGTAAAATTACCAAAATACCCATGTGACCTAAAAACGGCCTAGTAGCCCCCGTAACCCTCTAGAAAGAGCCTCAGCGCCTTGAGAAGCCGGGAACCCGGTCCTACTTCCATTCCAGCCCAGAAATTTCAAAAATACCACCGACCTGTGAAAATTACCAAAACACCCCTGGCATGGTAAAATTACCGAAATACCCTTGGGGTCCCGAAAACTCCGCTTTACTTCAAAAATGCCTATGGCTTCCGCGTATTTGCGCTCCTATTCCTAAATCTCAAGGTTTTGTTCAGACCTAGCCCTAACTCAACTGTTTCTGTTGGTCGGTGGTGAGTGAGTGGACATCATGAGCTCCTCAAGAGAGTTTGCCCTCAACATCAGAATCCTCATAGAAGACTTTTGAGATTTCTTTGACAGTCAAACAAAGGTGTTCGGACGTTAGGCCGATGTAAATCAACACTGACTACGGTCAGTGGGAAGAGGTCCAGCACTCGAACCCAAATTGTCTGATACTATGCGCACACACATAATCACCTCTATTCAGATGGGGGGGAATGTTTCTTTTCAAAAAGAACAAAAAAATCTATACTTTTATCTACGATAAAAACCGATTAGATTTTTCTGTGTCTCACAGACTGGCACGCCCGGTGAGACCTTTCATGCCTTTCTTCTTTCTGTCAGAGTCATCCCCCAAAACCCTCTTCGAGGTTCTGATCTCCCCCTCTTCCTTTTACAGGACGGGAAGAGGAAGGCACTTTTTACCGCTCGTCTGAGAGCTCTTCGTGCACTCGCACGCTACTATGTTCGTGCTACGCACAACCACCGTCACCACCAACAACAACACCAACGATGGCCGCCGTCACCTACGGCCCAGAGATCATCGCCATCCACGCCAGGATCGGATACCTGGCGACCCCACTCGTCTTCGACGACTTCCCAGCAGTCGTCGGTTCGCCCTTCTTCCTGGGCGTTGTGCCCGTGGTTGAGGTCAGCTCAGCCACGCCTGTGACAACAGTCGTTGAGGGTGCCAGGCCCTCTACTGCAGTAACTGGTCGGGTCCTCCCGGTCAAGAAGACAACAGTCGGGGGCGTCAGGCCCTCGGCCCCAGCAGCTGGCCGGGTCCTCCCAGTCAAGAAGACAGCCGTTGGGGGTGTCAGACCCTCAACCTCAGTAGCCGATCGGGTTCGCCCGGTCACCAAGACTACCGTCGGGGGCGTTAGGCCCTCGGCCCCATCAACTGGCCGGGTCCACCCGGTTAAGAAGACAACTGTCAGGGGCATCAGGTCCTCGGCTTCATCAACTGGTCGGGATTACTCGGCCAAGAAGACAGCAGTTGAGGGTGTCAGACCCTCTACTGCAGCAGCCGGCCGAGATCCTCCGGTCAACTCTCCGATTGTTAAGGGAGTCAAGCCCTTCATCCCTACAACCAGTCGAGCTTGCTAAACTGCCATGTCAGTGGCCGAAGGTGTCAGGCCTTCTGCCCTACCTATTGGCCGAGTTTTCTCGGTCAACCAAATCACCGCCGGCGTCGCTCATGCTCAACAAGGGCAACGCCGTCGCCGTAACGGCACCAACTCCACTGCGGCCACCCTCAGAGGCACTGCCCCTGTTCAACGGGGGCAGCGTCGCCGCCGCAACGACGCTAGGCCTATGGCAGGCGTCGCTAGTGCCGCCCCTGCTCAACGGGGGCAACGCCGCAGCCGTAAGGGCACAAAGCCTACAGCGGCGGCATCTCGCTCCGGCAAAACTATAATTGTCGGAGACATTCGCATTCGGCTCGACGGAGGCGAGCCGATCTTGCCACGGGACCGTCATGTCCCAACCATTCCCACCTCCAATCGCTTCGAGCTCCTCCGGCAAGTTCGGGAGGACGGAGCGGAAAAGAAGAAGCCCGCCGTATCGGCGGCTACTCAGGGTCCCTTGCAGCGATCCAGGCTTCGAGCTCCCCGGTCTAGGACAGGGGGCAACCCAATTGAGAAGCCTCAGCTCCACTTGAAGAAGATTTGGGTCACCAAGGAGGAGGCCCGGATTATAAGGCGTGCAAGGGCGGAGGAGCCCTTCCGCATTTCGGATCTACAACGAATGCGGAGCCCGACAAGCACTAAGGCCTCAACCTCTCCAAGGCCTACAACTAAACCCCCGCGTGGGCAGAAGCGCCGGGGAACTGGCAAGAAGGTGCGGCCAACCTCTCCGTGGGCCAGTTCAACTCACACGGATGAGGACTACTCGGCCCAAGCCTCCACGTCCCGTGTATCCGTCTTTGATAGACTCGGGATGCCACCCAAGCCTGGTAGACAACCCTCCCGGAAGAAGCGGTTGGTTCAAGTGACCAACGACACTGTCAAGGTGCTCACTTGCTACACTACCTCCGCCGACAAGCAGCATGAGGACACCCCGGGGGAGTTGAACCAGCCTCTTCAGTATCTGAGGAAGTCAAGGCCCGTCTCTCGAATCCTGGCGCAAACTCAGCAGACGCCGGCCGCCGGAATATCTCAATCCGAGCCAACACGTCAAGAAGAGCGCCAGGAGGACGTCCATAGCATTGACGGGGATAGCAACCCCGCACATGAAGATCTTGGGAGAGAGGTTCAAACTCTCACGCTGGAAGAGCTTCGGCGTGAAAACCAAGAGTTGAAAAACCTCCTGCAGTCATTACTGCGCGAAAGGGAGGTTCCTGCTCCGCCCCCGGCGGTACCTACTGGGACGAACCACAGCATCCTCCCATTCCAGCCGCGGCCAAAGGCCTACGCCACTGCTGCAAAATTACCAGTGACGGTGGAGTTTGAAGTGCCGCAACATGAAGCCAATGCGCGGTCGTCTGTGACCCCTGTTGCAAAAGTCTCATGGCGCAGAAGCAGATGATCGAGCGCATCGTGGAGGCGAAGTTCGCTCAACATGGTGAGGGGCGTGGCTACCGTTGATTTGTACAGCGTGCCATATCCCCTCTACCATCAATTCAAGAAGCTTCCGCATGATTGCCCGAAGGCCCCGAAACTTCAGAAGTTCAACGGGCAAGGCTCTCCGCATGAGCACCTGGCCTATTATATGACGGCCATGGATGAGCTTGCACTGGAGGAAGCATATTTGTTGCGATACTTTACCACGTCAGTGACTGGCACCGCCTTCCAGTGGTACTTTAGGTTGAAGAACAATTCGGTAGCTGATTGGGCCGACATGCAAAAGAAGTTCGTCGACCGTTTCCAGATGGTAGAACGCAAAATCTCCCTGGCAGAGCTCTGTGCCCTCCGTCAGAAGAAAGGTGAAACAGTGTTGGACTTCATTAAGGGATGGAGGGACGTCAACATGCGCTGCGATAATCCTCCGACGCCTGAGGACGCGATCACCATCTGCCGCAGGGGTCTCTCGGCAGAAGTTAGTGAGAAGCTCCTGGGCTCCAATATCAGAGCTTCGACCAGTTGAATACGGTGGTGGCGGAGATTGAGATGTTCTTCGCTGATCACCCTGCACAAGCTTCTGCAAAAGGCAAGCCCTCCAAAGACCGGCTGGCTAGCGGTAAGGAGGTAAATGCTGTGGACTTCTCCCCGACGAATGGAGAAAAAGGGGAAGGAAAATCCAAAGGCAATGGCAAGAAGCATGATGCCAAAGCAAGTGCGTCTCGGTTGGCGGAGAACATGAAGACGCCTTACTCCTTCAGAAAAGAGCACACCAAAATGCTCTTTGATCTATGCATGAAAGAGCAGCTCATTACCCTGCCGGATCCACGGAAGCCCTCAGAGGTGGACAAAACAGATGATCCGACCTATTGTGTGTATCACCGAAGGTTGGGTCACACCGTCGGGGACTGCTATATTTTCAAGAATATAGCAGAGGATCTCATCCAGAAGGGGCTGGTTAATATGTTGGGTCATGCGGTCAATCCTCCCCAGCCTCATGCTTGGAGTCGGCCCAACCGGTCGGCTAATGTGGTGCATATGGTGGCGATGGCTTCAAGCTCCAATGCCTCAGAAGCTGGGCCTTCCACTCAGCAGTCCAATATTGGCCGCGGGGTCGCCACTTCCTCACTCCAAGAATGTCTAGCACTACGGAGGACTATTCGGAAAATCCGGGAAGAAATCCGACAGTTGCAGCTAGAACAGAGGCGTCTGTTGCAGTTCCTAGAGAGCATTGATCAGCAGTTGTCCACCTTCCTCTTTGGCCCATTTGCCAAGGGGTTAGCTCCAACCCACATACGGGAGGCGGGTGTATCACCCACTGCCCGGGCTCCACTCAGGGGTTGGCTCTCTGAAGAGTCCTCATATTCATCTGAAGACGAGGAGGACGCACCGGAAGGCGAGGAGGCTCCACTTCAAGTCGAGCTGCCAGAGAAGCTATACTCTTTCCCTTGGGAGAAGGCTCCAAACATCATCTTCGCATGTCAGCGGGCGGGCTTGATCAGCCCATCACCTATGGAGCAGACACCAGGTGCTGCATTTCGTCAGGACTATTGCCCATACCATGAGGTGATAGACCATATTACCCACAACTGTGAGTCATTCAAGGACCTCGCTGAGGACTTAATCAGGCGGGGAAAGGTCAATATGGGTGAATTCCTGGTCGATCCACCTCAGCCGCATGTACAGAAGAATTTGCATTTCTCTGTCAATGTTATACATGCTTCAGCAGCTTTCCAACTCCCCGAGCCGCAGGTAGAGAGAGCCATTTCCCAGCCACCTAAATCTACACTCTGGTATCCGGGGTGGCGACCTTCCCATCAACGTTCTTTTCCCAAGGAAAAGACTGAGAAGATTTTTGATAAGCTTCTAGAAAACGGTCGGGTGCTGACGCATGAGCCGCCATCCTACTACAATGAGACGGCCAAGAGCCATCCCCGTTATTGCAAATATCATGCTAGAGTGTCTCACCCCACCTGGCAATGCCCAGAAGTGCAAGATTGCATTGAAGTTCTCATCCAGAGAGGGGAGATCGATGCTCAAGGGAACTCTATGACAATGCGGCGTCTTACAGAGGCCGTCAAGAGGACTCTCCAACAAGCTCGGCAAGAGGCTGAGATTTTCTCTAAATTAACCCGACCGAGTGAACCTGCGGAGGGCGATAAACCTTAACAAGAGCCCAAAGGCAAGGCTAGGTGCGAGGGGCCTAAGGCTCGGAGCCCAAAAAGCCAAGCCGAAGGGGAAGGTTCCAAACCTCTGTCCAGGCGGAGTCAACCCGGTCTCGTAGTAAAGGGAAATCCTCCACCAGATGGCAAAGGCAAGGCCAAGGTGAGGGAGCCTCAAACCAAAGCTCCCGCCAAAGCTCATGTCGATCCAATAAGGTCGTCAATTGAAGAAAGACCTAAACAACTCGAACAAACCAAACTGTCAGTCGAAGCAAAGTCGGTGGAACTACAAAGCCCCCAAGGGCCCCATTGTGACTGGCAGAGTTCCAGGAGTTGCTTCCTAAAATAATTGCTCAGGCAATCAATGCCACCTTCCAGGTTCAGCCGGAGGAGGCCAACTGGACTACGGTCACTTCCAAAAAGAGTCGTGGCACTAAGGCTCCTAAGGAGCAAGCCCGAAGCAGAAAGCAAAATGCTGGGGGCAAACAAGCCCCACCTCTAAAGCAAAGTCCCCTTTCTTCTCAAGAGGCAGCACGCCAAAAGAAGCAAGAGAAGAATCGCAGGAAGAATTTGAAGAGGAGGTTGAAGAAACAAGCTGAGCAAGCGACAGCTATGGAAGCTCCTAAGGAGCCAACTCCATTACAAAGACTTCAAAAGCTCATAGATGAGCTAGAGGAGTACGCTCCCCCTCGTCCCACCAGGGTCGTCACTCTAGACGAATATATTCCTTGGGACAAGCTTGGGCGAAAAGCCCGCCTTCTGCAATGGCTCCGGGAAATGGCTCATCGTCTTGAAGAAGGTGAAGACTTCCCAATCCCGGAGGAACTCTCCTTATTCTACAAAGATGAGGAGTTCACTGTGGAAATGCTCGAGGAAATGTTGCAAGAGCTCTCCTGCAACATGGTGGCGATCCCGCAGCCTGACAACATTTATTGTCCTGCGGCTGATGACACCGGGGGCAAGGCTCCTATGGCAACATATCAACGTCGCTCGGCAATAAATGGCCGGGGACGTGGCCGAGGACGTGGACGTGAAGGTCCCCTGACTCTCAACCGAGTCATAATATTCAGAGGGGAGAAGCAAGGTCCTGTCCCAGAAACTCAAGTTAAGGGAATCCCTTTTATCCTCAGCCCCTAAGAGGGTTCAAGCCCCGTCTTAGCGGCTAAACCGGGCGGTGTCCCTTTTACAATCACATCCTCCGATGAAGAAGAGGAGCCAGCCAAGTCGCCGATGTGCGAGAAGGCGTCAGAGCAGGCCGGCCCTTCCGACAGGGTTGAGCCTACGAGCCCGGCCGATCCTTCCAATGAAGACCAGCATGATGAGCCTTTGCCACTTCCGAAGGAATCCTTGGCTTCGCTGTTCCAAGAAAATGTGGAGGGTCAGGATGGGGAGCAGCGCCCTTCTAAACGGGAGAAGCCTCGCCAGGCGCCGAAGACTCTGGCGGAGATCATCCCGCCATTTGACAAGACCCGTGCTCAGGGCGGACCGCAAGATCATTCATCATATGAAGCGGTTCCCAACCAATGTCACCATTTGGGAAGCCATCGCCTGGAGCAAGGACCTCAGGGAGGCTCTCGTCAAGATACTCCAAGACCCAGAGGCCTATGAAGCCCATGTTACAGAACTGCAGGCTCAGGCGTATGAGGCACTTATAGCCAACATTTCCTTCACGGACAAAGACATGTTGTTGTCCTCTCCGTGCCACAATCGCCCCTTATATATGAGTGGGACGATCAATGGGCATGACGTGAATCGCATCCTGGTTGACGCCGGAGCAGCTGTCAACATCATGCCTTTGAAGACTTTCAAGTCTCAATACTTGGCACCTTATTTACAAAAGGTGACTGCAGTCAAGATCTCGGGATTCAATCAGGGTTCCGAGGAGGCGCTTGGTCGGGTTGAGGTCAAACTAGCCTTGGGCGATTTTGTCACCCGAGCGACATTCTATATTATCAACTCCGACACATCATACAAGGGGCTACTCGGGAGGCCCTGGCTCCACAAGAATTGGGTTGTTCCTTCAACTCTGCACCAGTGCATTAAATATGCCAAGGAAGGGGAGCAACATACCGTCTTTGCAGATCAGACCCCGTTCCACCCCAATGAGTGCCATCTGGCCGATGCTTCACTATATTTTGGGAAGCCCACTCTAGCAATCCCCGAGCCTATAAAAGACAAAGGGAAGCAAAAAATGGACCATCCAGCCGAGGAAGGGCAGCTCTTCACCGTTAACCAAGACATGGTAAAGCTGCACAGGCTAAGCCTCAGTGCCGCCTCCAAGCCAACTCAACCAGAAAGGCGAAGTGTTGACTTTGAAACCAACCTCATCAGCCGGGTCATTGATGGGAGTATCTCCCTACCACCCAAGTGCCTCCAGCTCTCGTCCCAACGAGAAGAGTGCGAAGTAGAGCAGTTGAAGACCTTTACAGTCTCCTATCAACGGAGAAGAAGACGCAACAAGAGCAAGGGGGACAAGCCGATCATCTTTTACAAAGGTGACTTAGTCCCACCGGGCCCTCCTAAAGATGACTTCGGCTGGGATACTCCCGCCGATGTGGCGGCAGAGCCAATCCAGGAGATGGACGATATGCCGAAATACATCAAGGAAATGTGTAAAAAACAGCACATCCCGCAGACTCTGGATCCCACGCGAGCGGCATACTTTCATCAACTGTGGAACCCTCCGCAGGTCCGAGGACAACCTCCTTTCTCCCGCAAAGATACAAGGGGACTCGGCTATGACCAGGAGACGGACTTCGAGGTCTATTATGCAATCAATGTTATAGGATTGCTACCTCCTCATCACGGGCAAGTTGAAGTTGAGCCCAAAATTGATGACTCTGTAACGGAGTCTGGTGAGGTGTCAATGACACCATCACCTTCATCGGAAGTCGACAACGACCACCCCTCGGAGGGAGGGGCAGCCCAACCTGCTGACCGTCAGCAAGATGAAGCAAGTCCTTCGACTTCAGGCCATGAACAAGATAGCTTCGAGGAGTTTGAAGCCTATGAAGCGAATACTGATGATGAGGAAGACTTCGTCGACCTCCAACCAGCTCCACCAGAGCTTCAAGACGGTGGCCAAGCAACTGTGGACAAGTTGATTGAGATCAATCTCGGAAGCAAAGGGGATCATCGTCCCACCTTCATAAGTGCTCTCCTCAGTGAGAAAGAAAGGCAGTCATATCGGCAGCTTTTAGAAGAGTTCAGGGATTGTTTCGCCTGGACTTACAAAGAAATGCCCGAGCTCGACCCTTCTGTGGCTGAACATGAGCTGGCAATACTTCCAACAGTCAAGCAAACTCAAAGGCGTATGCGTCACGAGCTGGAGCTAAAAGTCAATGCTGAGGTTGACAAAATGCTCAACGTGGACTTTATAGAGCCTTGCATGTACCCTGTGTGGCTCGCCAACATAGTCCCTGTCAAGAAGAAGAATGGCCAAGTCCGAGTCTGCATCGACTTCAGGGATTTGAATAAAGCATGTCCAAAGGACGACTTCCCTGTCCCAATCACTGAGACAATGGTGGATATGACCACTGGTCATTAAGCCTTGTCTTTCATGGACGGATCGTCGGGCTATAATCAAATCCGCATGGCCGTCAAAGACAAAGACCACACGGCCTTCCGATCTCCTAAGGGGATCTTCAACTACAAAAGGATGTCGTTCGGCCTGAAGAATACCGGTGCAACCTACCAACGGGCGATGACCAAGATCTTCGATGAGATGCTACATGACCTTGTCGAATGCTATGTCGATGATCTTGTCGTCAAGACAAAAAGGCGAGAAGATCACTTGGCCGACTTGCGTCGAGTCTTTGAAAGGTTCCGACAATATCAACTCAAGATGAACCCAATGAAGTGCGCCTTCGGCGTCTCCAGCGGCAAGTTCCTCGGCTTCATCGTCAGATATCGGGGCATAGAAATTGACCCTGACAAAATCAAGGCCATAAGAGGACTACCTCCGCCCAAGAACTTGACAGAGCTCAGATCTCTTCAAGGAAGACTTGCCTATATTAGGCGATTCATTTCTAATCTTTCGAAAAGATGTCTACCTTTCGATAAATTGATGAAGAAAGGAGCACCCTTCATATGGGATGAAGACTGTCAGAAAGCCTTCGAGCAAATCAAAGAGTATCTGCTGACTCCTCCGGTCCTAGGGGCACCTGTCAAAAGGAAGCCCCTTATTCTCTACATTGCTGCCATGGAGGCCTCTTTGGGGGCACTTCTAGCCCAAATCAATGAAGAGGGCAAGGAGCAACCGCTGTATTACCTCAGCCGGAAGTTGATCGGGCCTGAGAACCGGTACGCGCCCATGGAAAAGGTGTGCCTAGCTCTGGTGTTTGCTGTCAAGAAGCTGAGACACTACCTTTTAGCTCACCGGGTGGACCTCATCTCAAAATGTGATCCGCTCAAATTCCTGCTCAACCAGCCCGTCCTCTCCGGTAGGCTCGGCAAGTGGGCGCTTATCCTGATGGAGTTTGACATCACCTTCGTCCCACGCAAGGCAATCAAGGGACAAGGAATGGCGGAGTTCTTAGCAGCGCACCCCGTACCAGAAGATTCGCCATTCAACTTCGAGCTACCCGATGAAGAGGTGTTAGTGCCTTCTCAAGAAACTGGGGAGCATTCTAAAAAAACCCCACCACAGATGGAGTCGGGTGTCCTCACCCTTGACCTCCCACACTGGGAGTTGTATTTTGATGGTGCCTCTCGAACAATCAAAAGGGTCGGCGGCCTCATAGACTATGTCTCGGGTGCGGGGGTAGTCTTTATATCTCCACAAGGCGGCATCCTCCACAACTCTTGCGCTCTCATGAAGTCCCTGACTAATAATGAGGCAGAGTATGAAGCGCTAATCAGTGGGCTTCAACTGGCACTGGAGATGGACATCAAGTGCATCAAGGTGTACGGGGATTCTCAACTCGTCATCCGTCAGGTCCTGGGCATCTATGACGTCCGAAAAAAGGAGCTCGTCCCCTATCATGCAGCCGTCATGAGGCTCAAGGAAAAATTCTACCTATTTGAAATTGGCCATGTCCCCAGAGGCAACAACTCCCAGGCTGACACTTTGACAAAGTTGGCAACAGCCTTAAAACTCCCGCCTGAGGGAGAATTAAATATTACTGCCAGACACCGAAGGCTCATGCCAAGTGTGCTCGACGAAGAATCCAGCCTCACTGTCTACGAGGTCGACAACATTCAAGAGGAGAATGCTCCCGAAGAAGAGGATTGGCGCGAGCCGATCATAAAGATAAAGAACGGCTGGCTTCCTCCTGATCGGGCTCAGAGGGTGCAACTGCTACGCAGGGCGACATCCTACCAGCTGATTGACGGTCTGCTCTTCAGGCTCGTCCATGAAAAAGACCGATCGGTCCTCCTACGCTGCCTTTCATCCAAGGAAGCAAAGACTGTCATGCACGAGGTCCACTCCGGGTTGTGCGGCGTGCACCAAGCAGGGGCCAAGATGAAAAACAGCATCAAGTTCAAGGGGTTCTATTGGCCCACCATGTACGAAGACTGCAACCAATACGCTCGTACATGTCACCAATGCCAAGCATTCGGGCCAGTGCCTCGGAGACCGCCCAATCCGCTCCATCCAACAGCGCCTACTTGGCCATTCACGGAGTGGGGCATGGACATGGTGGGACCATTCCCACCTTCATCTCAAGGCCACAAGTTCATACTGGCCGCCACTGATTACTTCTCCAGATGGGCCAAAGCCGTCCCGCTACGGGAAGTTACAGAGGAGATAGTTGCCCGGTTTGTGAGGCACTATATTATATACAGATTCGGCACCCCTTGTCGGATTATATCCGATAATGGCACGCCGTTCAGGAACAAGATCGTCTATGCTTTGGCGTCTAAATTTCATATTGAAGGGAGAACGTTGTCAGTCTACAATCCCCAAGCCAACGAGTTGGCCGAGGCTTTCAACAAGACCCTCTGCAAGCTGCTGTCCAAGATAGTAGGCGGCCGCAAACAGGATTGGCGCGAGAAGGTCCACGAAGCCCTATGGGCCTACCGGAACATTTACAAAACCCCCACGGGTTGCTCCCCATTCTCTTTGGTCTATGGAGCCGAAGCGGTGGTTCCTGTGGAGATTGAGCTGGCGTCTTACCGCGTTATTGTGCACGCCGGATTGCCAGGCCAAGACCAGTCCGAGATAAAAAGGAGGCTTGACTTGTCCAATCTTAAAGGTGAGAGACTCAGAGTCTACAAGCACTTACAAGTGTATCAAGCCCGCATGACACGAGCCAATGATAAGCTGGTCAAGCAAAGGGCATTCAAGAAAGGCGACCTCGTCATGGTTAAGGAAAAGGTGGTCCTCGCGGGGAGATCCAGCGGCAAACTCCAGCCTAATTGGCGTGGGCCTTATGTCATTCAAAAGGTCTATGAAGGAGGGGCCTATACGGTCCTCGACCACAAGGGAGACAATCCCTTCCCTCCTCTCAACGGCAAACATATGAAGCTCTACCATGCGCCACCGTAAGAGTTTCTAGAGCAGTCCTCACAGGATAGTACATCTCCTCAGTGAAGGTTCAAAAAAAAATGGGGTTAAAAATACTGATACCCCGGCGGACTCAGTCGGCCTTTAACGGTTGGCTGAGGGCAAAAAGGCCATAGAACTGATCGAGGTGAAAACCCGAATGGGCGTCTCGGGCAAAAATGGGCAACCCCTCGGTGTGAAAACCCGAAAGGGCGCATCGGAAAAAGCTAAAGGGGGTCAGCCTCGGCAAAAACCCGAAAGGGCGGTGAGGTTGGTAATGTGAAAAAAAAAATCCTCTCTCTCCTTATTCTACGAGTGGCTCTAAGTCAATGACTCCACCCCATCATGGCCAAAACATCATATTGATGCCATGGCGACGCCTTACATGTCATCCCATGACACCTAGTCCCACCGACATTCTGACGTTGTCATACTCGGTCCCATCGGGATTACCTATGTTTTGGACTTCCCGGGTTCAGACCCCATGTCTCTTCGGGCCATCCAATCTGTCCTTCATATGTCCCATCGGGCTCGGCCTGTGCATGCCCCTTTCGGGATGCCGACCCATTTCGCCTATCGGCTCCCAGGTTTAGCTCGTATGTCTCTCTCAGACATTTAAACCCATTTACCCTTTTGCCCCACTGGGTCTGGCCTCAGCACGCCCTCTCGGGCTGCCAACCCATCTTGCCTTTCGGCTTATTTTACCTTCTTGGGTTTGGCCTCAGTATGCTCTCTCGGGCAGCCAACTCATCATGCCTTTCGGCTCTTTTTACCATCTCGAGCTTGGCCTCAGTATACTCTCTCGGGCTGTCAACTCATCATGCCTTTCGGCTCTTTTTACCATCTCGAGCTTGGCCTCAGTATACTCTCTCGGGCTGCCAACTCATCATGCCTTTCGGCTCTTTTTCCTATCTCGAGCTTGGCCTCAGTGTGCTATCTCGCGCTGCCAAGTCATCATGCCTTTCGGCTCATGTTTCCTTCTGGGATTGGCCTCAATATGCTCTCTCGGGCTGCTAACTCATCATGCCTCTCGGCTCTGTTTACTTTCTTGGGATTGGCGTCAGCATGCCCTCTCGGGCTGCCAACCCATCATGCCTTTTAGCACATGTCCCACCGGGTCTGGCCTCAGCATACCCTCTCGGGCTGCCAACCCATCTCGCCTATCGGCTTTCGGGTTTGACTCTTACGCCCCACTGGGGCTGTCAAACCAATCTTTGTCCCATCAGGAATGGCCTCAGTATGCCCTCTCGGGCTGCCAACCCATCTCGCCTATCGGCTTTCGGGTTAGACTCTCACGTCCCACTAGGGCTGCCAAATCCACCCTTTTCCTTCTTCTGGGTCTGACCTCTGCATGCCCTTTCGGGCCGTCAACCCATCTCGCCTCTTGGCTTCAGACTTGACTCATATATCCCACCGGGATCGTCAAATCTATTCCTTTGTCCCCACAACGGGTTTGGCCTCTGCATGCCCTCATCAGGCTGCCAACCCTACTCGCCTATCGACTCACGGATTTGACTTATACGTCCCACCCGGGCTGTCAAATCCCCTCCTTCCATCGTTTCGGGTCTGGCCTGTATGCCCTCTCGGGCTGCCAACCCATCCCGCCTATCAGCCTCCAGGTTTAACCCGCAGGTCCCTTTCGGACAGTTAAACCTACTCCTTTGCTGTTCAAACAGGGCTTGGCACATGCACACCCCTTCTGGGTTGCCAACCCGGTCAACCTTCGATTTTTGGATTTGGCTAAATGCGTCCCACTAGGGCAGTCAAATCCACCCACTTGTCCCCACCTACGCGACACACACGGCCCTATGGGAGTGCCACTTTCTCCTTGCCTTTTGGCTTTATAGGTTCAAAAAAAAATGGGGTTAAAAAAATATTGATGCCCCAGCGGACTTGGTTGTTTCTGTTAAGGGAGCAATCAAGGACAAAAAGGCTTTAACCCGACTAAGGTGAAAACCTGAAAGGGTGCCTTGGGCAAAAATGGGTACCCCTCAGTGTGAAAATCAACAAGGGCGCACTGGAAAAAGCTAAAGGGGGCCAGTCCTGGCGAAAACCCGAAAGGGCGGTAGGGCAGGTAAAGTGATATAAAAAAAATGCATGCACAAAGGATGGAAGCAAAGATCTCAAGTTCTGTCCTTTATTCATCAATGTCATCAAAGAATGGAGCCCGAGACAAACCCTCGGAGGTGACTCAAAAAAAAGGGGGAGTCCATGTACAAAAGGATGCCACGGCTCGTCAAGCGCCTGATCCGTTCCCCCTCAAGATGACCAGACGGGCTTCCATCTGAACAGCCTCCTCCTGAGGTCCCTCTAGTCTACGACGGAGAGTCTCCACCAGGGCCTGTGCACTGCCACGCGCCAGCTCAGCCTCCTCAAGCTCCCTCTGTAGCTCCTCTACTCGGAGGGAAGCTCTCCTACTAAGCTCGCAAGCAGTCTCAACCTCGTCATCGAGCTTGGCCTGAGAGGCCCGAAGCTCGCGAAGGCGCTCCTCCGCCTGCTGGATCTATAACTGGATCCTCTGTCTCTGCTCCTGCGCAAGGTGAAGGCGGACGAACTCGCTCCACAAAGCTGTCAACTTGGCGGCCCATATATCCCGGGGGAGGCCCAGTGAATGGTAACTCCCCGTGAAGGTCTCCAGACTGCTCCTCAAAGACTCCACAGCTGGTAAAGGGTCTGTCCGGATCAACTGGTCGAGGCTCTGGAGAAGCTGCTCAGCCATGATGGCATTCAATGCCACCCCAAGTGCAGGGGCGTCAGGCCACTCAATCCCAAGAGCGGGGAGGTCTACCGCCTCCGTCTCTCTCTCCGCTGAACCTGAAAAAAGAGGTTGTGAGTGTACCACCACAACAAAAGTAATATGAGCAAGATTCCAGGGTGCAACTCATCATGGCATTACCGAGAGTAGCCTTGCCCACTGGGCTGGGCCGAGAAGAAGAATCCTCCCCCAAGGCCGGAGAAGAAGTACCAACGGGAGCCGGTCCCTGCTCAGCATGTGTCTCAAAGATGCCCTCCTCGGCTGCAGCAGTGTCAAGGTCGGCCGCTGTTTCCATAGCAACAGGGGCGACTAAAAAAAAGAATAGACATTAATATTCAGAAATGATAATTAATGTCATCATCAAAGAAAAAAGCTCTGAAAGGGATATACCGGAGGCTGGGGTCTCGTCAGAAGCTGTCGCCTGGTCAACGGTAGCCTTCTCCCCTAACGGGATCTGGGGTAAACCCGCTACCTTGTCAACCCCCTCAGGCTGGGAAGAAGTTTCCCCTGCGGCATCAATTGCTATCCAAGACATGGGCATTAGGAGGGGTCAGTCTACAGAAATATACAAAAAGAAGGGAATGTACAAAATACTTTGTGCACACCTGAAACATGCACTCCGCTGGCGGAGCCAGAGCCCACCTCGTCAAGGACCCCCGTCTCAACACCTGGGGTCCTCACGTCTCCGTCATAGTCCGGCAAGTCGGAAGCAGACCTTGTCTCAATGAGCTTACAAAGCTCATCTAGAGAATGGTCCGATTGAGTGGCTGCAACATGCACGACTTGATAAACAGAAGGGCACATAAGCTCAAACATGAGAAGGGATCAACCCTGAATGTACCTGGGCTCGCTCATATTTCTCCTTCTTCGGAGGAGCTTGACGACAAAGAGGAAGAGCCTCTGCGGGAGGAGGTACCCGAAGTCATGCTGGACGAGGCGCTGGAGCCTCTCCCACTTGAAGAAGTTGAGCACGGAGAAGTCCCCTGGCCAGCAGATGGCTCACCCCTCTCCTTAATAACAGGAAGGCCAGGTTGAACTCCGGGATCCCCTGCAATGAGCAAGGCTATATCAGCTAAAGCATATATTCTCTCAAGTAAAAAAGGGAGAGTAAAGGCAAGGAAAATCTAAGGGATATACCTAAGTCTCGGTCAACCGAGGCTCCCGCCGCATCAGGTGTGGGAGAAGTGTCCGTCACCGGCACATAATCATCAGAAGCAGGGTCTAATCCCTCAATGTCCAAACTGATATCAAGAATGGACTCGTCAACCTCTAACCCCGCCTCTGCAAAGGCATTCTCAGCATGAGGAGAAAAGCTCGCAGCAACCTGGGCCTCAGAAGGAGCTACATGTAATAAAGAAAGGGATCAAATTATAACATGATGTCAGACATGTTACCATAGTAATTTGAAGTTCCCTTTTTACTTACTGGGCGTGTCCGCTGGAGCGGGGGATGCCTCCTCTGAACGTAGGCGAGCGGTTGGCCGTGGGTCTTCTTCCTGGCTTCCAGCCCGGGGCCTCTTTCCAGGAGCCTGAGTCTCCTGGCCACTGGCGTGATCTGCGGATTATAAAGAGCATGCGTGATAAGCATCCCAAATCAAAAAAAGAGCATGAAACAAAGAAGGGCCGGATCAGGCAGTTTAGTTATACCTGGCGCTCCCATGATCCTCTCAGGCTTCAGAATGATCTGCTCAGGCTTTAACCGTTGAATCTGAGCCACCTTACTGACAATGGCCAAGATGGCATTAAGGGTGGTAGCCACCTCCAAATCTAAAATGTACTCCACTGGGCCAGCACAATCCACTGCATTAATAATGTGGGCCCTCCACTCTGCAAAGGTGCTGCCTGCAAGACCCCTCAGGGACTGGTTCTGCCAGATGGGCTTTCGTCCGGAAGCCACAAGAGACCTTCAAATCTACCCACCAAGAGTAGTGGGTTGAAGGTCCAGGGGCCGTCCCCCGGCGGGCGGACCCAGAAGTAGAGGCCGCGGCAGGTGCACCCCTCAGGGGCTTCAAAACCCCAGTGTACTGGCTTCTGTCTACGGAAGTGGGGAGTCCCTTCTCTCTCCAGCGAGTCTCTATCTCGCGAATAGCCTGTGCAGCCCTAGAGAAATGAGACCTCATAAACTCAGGGTCTAAAAACAAAGGAGGCAGATCCTCCTTCCTTAAGCGTTGCTCCTCTGCAGCTCGAATGGTGTTAGCCCGCTGCCTGAAGACGTTGCTAATCCTGAACCACCAACGCGCATAGTGAATGTCGAAGTGACCCCTGCGCACCTGCTCTGGGATAGGATAATCCTCTTTCACATCTCGAAAGAGGAAGCACTGCCGAGCTGCTGCAACTAGATGCACATCCTTTTGTTTATACTGTCGGAGAGCTAAAGGAAAATCCGCATTTGGGGGTATTGCCTGGTCATACCCAAAATTTCTGGCGAATCGATGCGGTTAATATGGTTCCAAGACCGCTGTGCTGGACCGGCAGTAGACAAGAACCCCGGGTCTGATACAAACAACCCACTCTGCTAGTGCATGGGGGAAAGTAAAGCATGTGAAGACAATCTGCATGTGACCCCATTACTCTGCTGCTCCAAATATGGAGGGTGCAAGTAAGAGCTGTGATCAAACTCCAGACTCTCGCCCCTCCTGGTGTGAAGGAAAGATAAGGCACGGCGAGCACTGGCCAACTGCACAACTGCATCCTGGTCCGGGTGACCAGCAAAAGCAAAAATAAGCGGAGCTGCCGGATTATCCACTGGCGTCCTTTGTGACAACTCTGGCAATAACAAACCAGCCCACGCACTCAGATAATGAGTGGGCATCAAGATAGCTTTGTCCCTAGGAATGTGCTGTCAGGGCCCCAAAGCAATGATAAACATTTGCCAATGCTGCTGGGGCAATGGCCACTCTGCGTCGGCACGCCATCAAGCAAGCCGGGTATATTACCTCGGCCAGAAGAATCCCCTCCTCTCCATGAGGGATCACAAAGCTGGCCAGCCAGTAGGCCAAATAAGTTGCTAGATATGTCAGCGGCGGCAGCCCTCTTGAGTTCCACCCTAGTGTGGAGGCGGGCAAGTGGCGTGGATGTGAAGCAAAACGCAGCTCTATCTCTCTGCACTGCTCCCACGTCATACCCGAGGAAGGAAAGTCCTCGTAGAAATAATATGGGCCACTGTAGAAGTGTGTGACCCATGCATTCAGGGTCACAATTCGAGCAGCCTTTTCTTTCCCTACAAGGGCTAAGTCCCTCCAAGTCTTCATCAAATATCTGAAGCAGTAGGGGAGGCTATATTGTCCAGCTCCATCTGTGGCACTGAGGTGTAAATCATCCAGGGACAACTCCTCATAAGGCTGTCAATAAATAGGCAGTCCAGAAATCCTGTGGAAAGCCCACAGGTCAAGTGAAGTCTCTCCTTCAGCGGTCATGAATGTGTTCCAACACCGACTAAATCTTTCTGATAAGGCCTGGAGCAATCCTGAGTGACAAGGGTAAGAATACAGAGCTGCGGTAACGGCATGAGGAATCCCGGCTCTGTCAAGTGCTGCCCTGTAGACGGCCAGAACACCCCACAGCCACTCTGTCGCGCCTCCGCGATAACAGTGAGAAGGAATGACAGCCCATCTCCCGTACCAGTTGGGAGCCTTCAGCTCGAGAATCCTCTCCAGAAAGCATTCATGGTCATAATCATCATGTGCATGGACTGCGCCAGAAGGAGTCAGAAACATCCCATCAATAGCAACATCTACGGCCCTGTGATGCCCGAACAGATGCCAAATGGCTGGAGAAGATGGCCCCACCCAGACCGTAAAACTGTCGAAGTCCCGAAGAAGCCCAGGCTCCTCTGATCGGGGTACTGCCTCTGTCGCACAAACCCCTCAGGGAAACTCGGGTACGTGAAGGTGCAAGTGCCTCGCATGCTGTCCCGACCAAGCAACATAGCCCTCTCCAGACGGCGCCTCTCTGCAGGTAGACGAGGGTCATCAGCCTCCATGCCAGGAGGCACGAAGCTCCGGGTGAAAGCCACAAGGTCCCGGTCCAGTGGGAAGTGCGGCGGATACCCTCCTGAGCGGTCATATACGTAGACCCCCTGCCTCCTCACAAAACGGCAGGGATCAACAGAACTCTCAGTAGCTCCAGTTTCCTTAATTTGGCCCTCGGCGACCAAAGTGAATCCCCGATCTACTGCATCAAAGCTCTCGGGGGTAATGCTGCGAGGAGGAAAAGGTGGCATGGGCCGGTCTGTCCTCCGCACATAGTTGTCATCAGAGCCTCCCACTCTGGCCCTCCGAGGCGCCTCCCTGCTCCAACTTGGGCGAGCCATGTCTATCAAAGCTGCAAGGCAAAGACAAAAGAAAAAATGATGAGCGAAAGAGCCCAAGCAAATAGCAAAGCAATATGTGGACAACAATAAAATTATGGAGCAGTTCCACAAAACCCCGTTATGTCTATGAACTTAGGGGTCAAGGAAAAAAAATACAAGACACGGGCCACCCGCCCCCTGTCTCCGTCGTTGACGTATGTCCCGTGGGGGACATTTGTTGCACCCGCATTTATTTCAGAAACTTTTGAAGTATTATCCTCGTTTCAGCGAGGTCTTTTGTTCGGCATATTGCCGCCCTATGAAGTATTCCATATGGAATTTTATGTTTGGCGTATCGCCATCCCACGAGACATTTCCCTATTGCAGGGCTTCACAGTCCACGTATTTCTATGAAATGTAAACCCTCGTATTGATCGAGGCCAATAAACGACGTGTCATCGTACCCGACGTATCGCCGTTCCATAGAATATTACTACGCGGGATTCAACATTCAGCCTATCGCCGTCTCGCAAGATGCTTCCACACTTCGGAGCGTTAGAGCCCGTACACTTCTACAAGCTATGGACCCCTCGCAGCAAACAAGGCGGTCTGGAGCCAGGTCAAACCCACCGCGCTTGTCAGGATCGCGTGGTCCCGAGGAAGAAAATCAAAGGGATGGAATTCCCCTTCTCCGAGCATACAATGATGTACGAGAGAAGGCGCCTACAAGAAAAAAAAGAGTGCAAAAGGGGCGTTTATGCACCTCAAACGGAGCCTAGCACGCGTGTACCACGCTGTCCCGACAAGCACGGATCTCCCTCTTGTGGCCTACGGCGCGAGGAAGACAACAACGAACAAAAGGAGGCGCTTTTCCTTCTCCACACGGGGCTGCTGCGCAGAAAACGACAAGCAAAGACGGCGGGGGAGCCCTTTTTATTAGAAAACTCCCTGGAGCAGACCCGCGCGGGGCGGGGAGACCCGTACGGGGTCGATATACCCCGTGTGGGGACGCGTGCAGGCGGGCAGGGCCCGCCTGGGGTCACGCGGGTCCGGGCGGACTCGCCCGGGGTCGCGTGGCCCCGGGAGGAACCCACCCTGGGTCGCCGCCCCCAGGCGGACCTGCCCGGGGTGGCCCACCCCAGGCAGGTCCCTCCCGGGGCCGGCCCACCCCGGGCAGGTCGCCCCCGGGCAGTCATCCGACCCTGGGCGGGTCGCTCGACCCCGGGTCGCCCCATTCCTGCACGAAAAAAAAAATAAAAAAAGGGGAAAAAAGGACTTCCCCGGGGTCATTTTCACCCCATTCAACCCGTACGGGTCCAAATGACTCCGGGGAGGTTCCTACTTCTATAAATAGACCCCCAGGGTCCAGAAGGAGGGAGATCTCTACAGAGGATACATACAGACTACGCACTTGGAGCATCCAGCACACTTGGAGTTTTTTGTTTGTTGTTTTGACCCGCGAGGGATAAGTCCCCGGGTCTTATATATATGCCCCTATGAGGGTATATTTGTAATTTTGCCCCTCAGTGGGCCGTGTTGTAAGTTTCTAAATCTCGAGACGACTATGTCATATAATTCTGCCTCAATAATGGGAAAATTACGTAAATGTCCTCCCCGGGATCCGAGAAACAGAAATGTCCTGTTGTTTGCAGTTTTACCCTTCAACTTTTTGTAATTGGGGCTACGCCCCTACTTCCCGCGCCAATGCGGACTTTTGTACGGTCGACAATTCGTCGACAACCCTTGCACTCATTTGAACTATAAAAGCACTCAGCTTGTTCCATGTATGTCCTTGGGTAGAAAATTTGTAGGAAAATCCCTAATTTCCACAAATTGCACATATACCCCTCTTTCAGCCAAGTTGACAGTTACGTGTCTTCTACGAACCCCCTTGTCATTCTTTTGGTCTGAAAACGTTGTCAGCTCAGTTCGACACTTGGGTGTGACTTCAAACCCTAGGTCTGTGTAGGGTATGGTAAAATTACCAAAATACCCATGTGACCTAAAAACGGCCTAGTAGCCCCCGTAACCCTCTAGAAAGAGCCTCAGCGCCTTGAGAAGCCGGGAACCCGGTCCTACTTCCATTCCAGCCCAGAAATTTCAAAAATACCACCGACCTGGGAAAATTACCAAAACACCCCTGGGATGGTAAAATTACCAAAATACCCTTAGAGTCCAGAAAACTCCCCTTTACTTCAAAAATGCCTATGGCTTCCGCATATTTGCGCTCATATTCCTAAATCTCAGGTTTTGTTCAGACCTAGCCCTAACTCAATTGTTCATGTTGGTCGGTGGTGAGTGAGTGGACATCATGAGCTCTTCAAGAGAGTTTGCCCTCAACATCAGAACCCCCATAGAAGACTTTTGGGATTTCTTTGACAGTCAAACAAAGGTGTTCGGACATTAGGCCGATGTAAATCAACACTGACTACGGTCAGTGGGGAGAGGTCCAACACTCGAACCCAAATCGTCTGATACTATACGCACACACGGAATCACCTCTATTCAGATGGGGGGATGTTTCTTTTCAAAAAGAACAAAAAAATCTATACTTTTATCTACGATAAAAAACCGATTAGATTTTTCGTGTCTCACAGTCATGTATCACCTTACCACAATAATTGTATTTCATTTTTCTTCTCCCAGAATCAACTAAGGAGAGGTGGGCCCACCCCGGATCCTCCTACCCTTGCTGCTCCTGAGCTTGTTCACATCTAAGCATGATGCTGCATTAAAAAAATCAAAAACAAATGGTTGTAAGTACAATGAAACATAATTGAGCTTCAAATTATACTGAATTGAGATAATTAGACAAAAGCCCCAAATTTAAACAGTTAATTAGGGCTTCATTTGGAGTTTTACCTTAATCACCCTTCATTAAATACAATTAACAGCATGCTCCCGTCCTAAATTATTCAATGAAGCTTAATTGAGCTTCAATTGACCCTAACTAAACCTAATTAGACAAAAGCCCCAAATTTAAATAGTTAACTAGGGTTTAATTATCAATTTTACCCTAATCACCCTTCATTAAATGCAATTAACAACATGCTCCCGCCCTAAATTATTCAATGAAACTTAATTGAGCTTCAATTGACCCTAACTAAACCTATTAGACAAAAGTCCCAAATTTAAATAGTCAATTAGGGCTTAATTTAGAGTTTTACCCTAATCATCATTCACTAAATGCAATTAGCAGCATACTCTTGCCCTAAATTATTCAATGATGCTTAATTGAGCTTCAATTGACCCTAACTAAACCTAATTAGACAAAAGTCCCAAATTTAAATAGTTAATTAGGACTTAATTTGGAGTTTTACCCTAATCACCCTTCATTTAATGCAATTAACAGCATGCTCTCACCCTAAATTCTTCAATAAAGCTTAATTGAGCTTCAATTGACCCTAATTAAACCTACTTAGACAAAAGCCCCAAATTTAAATAACTAATTAGAGCTTAATTTGGAGTCTTAACATATCTCACATATGAAAATTAATATATTTAAGAGAACCTTACCTACAACAAAAAAAACTATCAAACCAACCAAAAAAAAATAAAAACTTACAAGATCTATTAGGAATGGGAGCCAAGAAAACTCTTTGGCTGTAGCTACACACTGCAAACTCCAAGAAACGGCGGCGGCGGCGGCGGAGGCTTCCTGAGGGTTGGGGCCGAATAATCTCTCGAGGCCTCCTAATGGCTTGGAACCGAGTCAAACCTACAGGCTTTTCCGAGCTAATACTTGGGTGCTCCCCCTTCTGGCTTCCAGCCTAGCGAAGAGGCTCATAGGCTTTCCTTCCGACATTAGGCTTGACGAAGGGACACCTAGGATTTCGCATCGTTTGGAGAAAGTGGACCCACTTCAGTGGTGCATCCAGCCCTAATGGGCCGTGCGGTGTTGTTGGGCCACGGGAAGGCAGGAAAACCCCCTTTACAGAAGTATCCTGCCTACTTATTCAGGGACAGTGTGATTCGGCTACACTTTCCTCACCCATAGACAAGCATCTGTTGGTCACACGTGAATCAGAAAACATAAACAAGGGAAGTAACAATGTTTACATACCATATAGGAGTTTCATCAATTTTTATTTCATCAGCGAGTCTATAAGTCATCAAGTATAGCCACATTGCATTAATAACCCGGTCAGCCAGAGGTTCAGAAGATGTCCATTCTGGGAGACGTGGCTGAAGTGCTGAATCAATTACATGTTTACTGCTTTCTAAAATACCTGCTGTACTAACACCATTCAGCAAAGAGAGACCCGGAAGCACTTTGATAATTTTTGTAGCACTACATCCTAGAGGGCCAGGAATATCTACCTGCAAGATGGGGGGAGGCGTCTAGTTATTAGATGACTGCTAAATAAATCAGCTCCATGGAGAAAAAAACTTGTTTCATCATAGACTACCTCCAGATGCCTCAAGCCAGTGAACCCCCCAAGTAGCTGCAGCAGGTCAGCAGCAGAACTTTGGTCTAAAGTGTTGCCCCGGATATTTAAATGTGAAAGAGACGGCATTAGTGCAGGTGAAAAGGCCTGGAAAAATGTAAATACACAATGAATATGGTCAAAATAATGCAGAAAGTGGGGAGACTAAGATCACAAAGGAATACCTGTTAATAATAGACCAGAAAAAAGAAAACTGCAAAGATAAAGCGATAAACCAGAAAAGCAAATTGCAAATAAACATCATGAACAGAACAAATACCATGCTTCATAACATATCCATGAGTGTCATGGTACAAAATTATCTAGACTACAGGATAACGAAGACATCACAATGAAACCAGCAGAAAGTTACCTTATCAGGTAATTTGCTGATGTGTCTGTTTGATAAATCAAGTGATGTAACAGCCTCCAGCGGGTGAGTAGTGTGTGGTGCATCTTCTGGATTATCTATTCCATATACCCCTCCACAAAAACCCAATGCCCATTCACCATAATCACTTGTGAAAGATGAATTATAGATTTCCAGCCCTGGGATACCTCTCAAAATTGCATCTGCAATGTGGTTACTGCTGACACGAACAATAATGGGAGAGAAAACATGGAGAAAAAATTATGACTGGAGATACTAGACCATGCACAACAAAGTCTCCACTAAATTTTTTTAATCTCAAACGAAAGAGTCAACCGTCAAAGAATTTTCACATCCATCTTGTTCAAGAAAACTTGAGTTATAAACACTATTATTTAAAAAGATCACCATTACATTATCGGGTCCTTTGTGCAAGTAGGCCATTCTTGACTTGTGATTTCACATAAAATTTTTATTATCAGACACTATGCATAATTATTAGTTAGAGAGACTTATACTTTGAGATATGGAGTACGTGCAAAATGTTAATATTGCATGTTATGGTTCCACATTGATGAGATCTTTGAAAGATAGGTCAATCATAATAGTTCAAACAAGCTGGAGTAACTAAAGCACCAGTAGACAATTAACTACACTACAGAAAGGTAAAGGGCAAATCATATATAAAACAATAGCCCCCATAGTTATATTAACAAGAAGGTTGTGGGGGAGACTTACCGTATGTACCAAAATGATAAGCAAAGTTACCTGTTCTCTAGAACTGGATTTTCATTCAACCAGATTGCTTTAAGGTTTCTACATTTTGTCACCTCTTGCACAATTCTTGCTGCATCTTGGAGCTTATTTCCCCATAGATTAAGAGCAACCAAATTCTAGTTGAACCATACAAAGTAAAAATGATAATAAACACAAAAGAAATAAATAGAATAATTTTTTCAACCATAATAAATCTGCAGTTCATAATGGTGAACTCTTGAACAAGAAAAGAGAAATTTAACTCCTATACAAAATACAAAGGGCAGCCGCAAATGGAACAACTTGTCTGGCATTCATCAACATGAAGCAATAACAAAAGGGTCTCATCTCCCAACAGCAGCCAAATGTCATTGTTATTGAAAGATAAACAGAGCACTGACGAAGGAAATGTTCTGGAGAGGAGCACTGTTCATAAGGGTCCACGACATTTATGTCAGACAACATACCGATTTCCCTCCATGTGATCAAGTAAAATTGTATAGCTACCCAAGTCTTTCTAACATTGATCCACAAGCTAATAGTTGTGTATGCTTTTGTCCATAGATTTGAACATATGGCACTTCCTTTCTATAATGTTTACCTATATTTGGTGGCATTTTTTGTTATTCCCTGTTACATAATAGTGTTAAATTATTTGCTTTGTTTCCTACTACTGCATTTCTTTGAACATTTTAATTGTCAATACACAATTATTTATTCAGATTTTGCAAGATATAATGACACCATTTTTATCACAAGGGTCAATAATTTATACGAAAGCATATTCTCTGTGGGTGAATATAATACACTATAAAATGGATGATTTGTCACTATGGCCGCTCTGCAATACAAACCATTCATCAATTATGACCGTTGGTGAAAGCTGTTTGTCCCACCAGGTATCCATAAGCCGTATGGTGTACTTTAGTTATGAGCCTCTCCACCCACTAACTCTGTGTTTTTGGTTGGCAGTCCAGTTCAATAACATGATATCAGAGCCAATTCGCTCATTAGGTTATATTTGGCCTTGCGGTTTCAGGGAGTGCGCCTTGTGTTAACTTCGATGGGGTTCAGTTGATTCCTGACCCAACTTGTGTCTGAAATAATGTCTGTTAATCTTTCTTCACGCTTCCTCTATGAAAGAGAAGATGAAATATGTCCGTAAATATGTCTACTTTCCACTCTTTTGTTTCATCCTTTGTGTCTTTGCTTGGCAAAGGGGCTGCACATAGGTCACGACCAGAGACAGAAATGAATGTTTTTGGTTCTGATTCCAATTAGATTTTGTCATTTTTATTTGTTTCTTTTTATTCTTTCAAAACAATGGCTTAACAGTCTCAGACCAGTTTTTGTTCCGATAGTTATTGGAAACAGAAGTGGTTTGTTGCAGTTGACTTAGACAAAGTGGATCCTGAATGATCAGCCCATGCATGTGGGGGTGGCTTCCAAAATGAAACCTGATCTCCCCGTCTTCACCTCCTTCCCTCGATGGGTGCAAAAAAACAGAGTACTTGATGACATCTTGGGAGGCTACTACAAATGCTCAACTCAGTTCATTTAGTTAACGAACGACTAAGTATGAACAATTTTTAAGCTCAGTTCATTTATGAGCTGAGCTTGAGCATCTACCTAGTTGGCTCGTTTATGCTTGTGACTCATCAGAGTTTTTCTTCATCATTAATTACAGATACATTTATTTGTTCTTTAAGTTAAAATTTTGACATAATTGTGAATAGCCTTTTTTAATCCTTTGGCTGAGGGCACATGGCCCCAAGTAGCCATGGGCTGGTTCAGCAGAGCCGAACTTCTTTTACAAGAAGGTTGGCCCTTCTTTTCAGTCCCTGCTGGGAGTAGCCATGGTGGCGGCACGTTAATTTCATACCAGAGGCTTGAACAATGTGAAAGGCAGAGAACATCATTAAAGCAGCCCCTTCTCACCCCCACTGGACTTGGACAGTGCGGCATCAAATCTTGAGTCTTCTGAGCCCTGGCCAGCTATGTAGCTCGAGTCCTTGGGTTTGACTTTGGCTACACTTGGGAACTCCCTTGAAGCCCTAAATTACTTCTCCTCCATATAGAACTTCTCCCAAAAGGAGGACCGCTTGGTGTACCTCCTAATTTTCACTTCTCCTCCACATGGAAGGAGAAACTCACTTCAGACAGAAGGAGAAAATTTCTCCGTATGTCCAGAGCATTTTTCTCCTCCATGCAGTAGAAGGGGAAAAAAACAGTTATAAATACCCTTCTCATAACAATACATATGGACTCCGTTCCCTCCTTTTCCCTTCCATTGCCACACATATCTTCCTTTCTTCTTTTGAGGTATGGGCATTTCCTTCCTTTCCCTGAGATGGAAAACGTGACAATACTTTTCCTTTCGTTTTGTTTTGTTTTTTTGTTTTATTCAATGAAACCATGCTATTACCTTGAATACATATGATGCTATTATCTTGAATACTTTATCACTTGTATATTGAATATTTCATATTATATACTTTTTAATTTTCAAGTATTAAATCTATGTTTTTCCTTTGTTAACTTTGTTTATTTTCATGTTCAATGAAAGTTACAAATCACTAGGGATGAAATTTTTTCAGATAAGTATAATAAAGGTATTTTCACATTTTGAAACCTATAATAAGGGTATTTTTAGTCAAAATATTTCGTGAAGTACTTCTCGTTGTTGTATCTATTTTCTGGTCCCAAACTACTTTTGCTTCCAAAAATAGAAGTGCTTCCATTGGACGGCACTCTTTTTTGAAGGTACATGAGAAGTACTTCAAAGAGAGTTTCCAAACGCAGCCTTTCAGTCACTGTTTTGGGCATGATAAAAATAATATTTAAAAATGCAATGTCTTGAGTCAAGATCATTAACTCAGACTGTTTATTAAATGAGCTGATTTCAACTCTTTGAGACGAAGCAAACTTGCTGAGCATTTAAACAAGCTGAGTTTGAAAGGCTATTTTGAATGGTCGGTTGAGGTCAAGCTCAGTTTTAGACTGAACTGAGCTTAAACAGAGTAATACTCAACTTGGAGCCTTGGCCCGGCTCATTTGCAATCTTCCCTCCCTCTCAAGTATATAAAAGAAAGGTTGGGGATTGGGCCATGCAGATGGGGGAGTTTCTTCTTCCTCCCATGTTGCTTTCTCTCTAAAACATGCCTTCATTCTCTTTTCCTTTTGGATACCAAGAGTAAACCCACTCACCCAGTATCAAGCCCAAATCACTAGTAGTCCGAGCAGCAGGCAAGCCAAATGCCTCTTGGACAGTGGGCAACCCCCAGCCCGACAAAGTCTGTGAGGCTGGACATGTTAAACCCCAGGTTGCTACCTGCCCTTCATTTTTGTCCACTGGTGAGAGTTGATACCATGACCTCACAGTTGCCCATGAGGTGCTTATCCAACTGTCCCACCCCCGAGGGACCAAGCCTCCATTCTTTCTTGTTCGTAACTTCACGAGTCTGCATCGTTCAGTGTTTTAGAGCTATTCAAGGAACACCATCAGAGAGGGAGGTGTTTGTGACGTGGTCCACTTGAGGAAGACAATCCAGTGCTTAGTATAAAGGTTTTTTCTTGTCTGTACTTTCTTCTACATTGGTGAAGTTTCTCTATGTTCTCTCATAGATGTGCAAGAAATATTCTGAACAGGATAGATCTGTTGTACTCTCTTCTGCTTTGTTATTCTGTCTACTGTGCTGTGCATATTATTTCTTGTTTGATTTTTGGCACATGTGCATACTTGCTGATTCACACTCCATTTATTTGTTCCACTGTGGGGGTATGCTTACACCCTTTTTCCAATAGCAGTTGTCAGACTTAATTTTATGTTTCATCTAATCATTGGATAAAAGTATTTTCTATCTGACAATATTAATAAATGAGACTGCCCCTTCACTGTAAAAAGCTGAGAGTTTCGGATTGGGATCCCACTATCCAAAAAGAATTGTAGAAGAAACTCACATTATGAGCCACATATTTATCTTCGGAAAGGAGGATCACGCTAGTTAGTTCTGTCCGGTCAAGCATTCACATCACTACTAGTCTGTTCTTTTGTACGTCAACCAAAGTACAGAGACAATTGGATCGGATTAGAAGAAATTTCATCTAGGGTGGTACCAATGAGAAATATAGAAACAGTCCTTAAATGGATACTGTTTAGAGACCTATAAAAAGGAGAGACTTGACATAAAAACTCTATGGTTCATGAGTTTGGTTAAATCGGGAAAGTAACACTAGGTTGTTGGCAGATGATGATAAATCATGCCATTATGGACAAGATTTATCTTGTATGGTTTAGGCATTATAAGGGCCATCGAGACTTCCCAATTTAGCAATGAGAAGACGATAGAGCTTACGAGAAATATTTCCAGGAAGCCAATGGGGGGAGGGGGATGAGGAACAACCAATCATCAAAGAAACAAACAAGCGGAGTGTACCGGGAATCTACGAGACAACTCCATAGAGCACAACATCTCGTCGTCAATACCGAGCTCCTCAAGCTCCAACCAGACTGCAGTACCGCTCCCTCTCTCCCTAACCTTCTCCGCTTCTTTCTCCACTATTTCCATAGCACTTCCCCTGGACCCAGCCTCACCATTCCCCTCGAATCCCCCAACCTCCCCCTGCTCATCATCCACAAAGCCGATACTCCTGTCAAGGTCCACACACATCAGGGCCGCCATTCTCTCGGCCAGCCCCGGGATCTCCTTCAGCTGCGAAACGAATCAAACGACGTCAAAAAAAAAAACCCAAGAACAACACAAAAAACCCTAACTCACAGGTCACCGCGTCCGATAGCGCCAACCTGCTTGATGGCATCGGGGAGACGGAAAGACCAGGCGTGATCGACGAGGAAGACAGAGGACTCCTTCGCCATCCGCTCCGCAGACAGGACGAGGCGGCGCTGCCGCCCGCCCTCGCAGGGCTCGACGGCGAAGTAGGCCCCGGCGTCGAAGGTCTCCGACGAGAGCTTGTGGAAGAGCTGCTCGTGGAGCTGCGGGGGCAGGCCGGAGGCGGCGAGGAGGACGGCGTGGTCCCTAGAGAAGTCCTCGAAGGACTGGATCGCCGCCGGAGGCGGAACCATGGTCGTCGGAGGGGGGCTGTGGGGGGGAGAAGCGGGAGTGGGAGCTTCTACAATGGATTGGAGTAGAGGGGATCTTTTTGAAGTGCAGAGATGAGGCGGGGGCGCGCGGGGGAAGGGGATTGCGTCATTGCGTGGGTGTTTCATGCTTGTTAGGGATGGAAGCTGGTAAATGGGCCGGGCCAAGGCCGGCGCAGCAGCGGGCGGGGTTGGGTTGGCCCGTTGATCTAAACAACGTTGAGTAGTACTTTCTGTATAATTTGATGTGCAACTGTGTTTAATCATCTTACTTAGTTACATATGTATATATATGATAAAATAATCGAACAAATTGATGCAGCTGTTAATAGATCTATGTGATAGGGCAGATAATATTGGGGAAAAATCTAAATCTATTTTGTAAGGACCAAATATATGTACTTAGGAAAAGAAAATAGCTGCTAAGAACAATATATATATTTGTTTAAAATGAAATATCTATGTTTGAAAAGAAAAAATTGAGACTCATTTTGTATAAATGATATATATTTATTTAAAATAAAAATATATATTAATATACCTATTTTAACATATATATATATATATGAGGATGGATTTTCTGTTACGTAGTAACAAGAAATATCTCTGTTGCCACTTTCACAGCCGTTCGATCATAAGAATGTGCGTTCAAAGCTACACGCTTAAATGACATACTGCATGCCTTGGGCATGCTAAGTTCACCGAGTAACGGTGGGCGATGGAGAGAGAGGAAGGAGTCATGCAAAACAAATAAAAGCGGCAAACCATATCCGTCTCATCGGTTATCGAGCGGGCCCAGGCCAAGGTCGGCGTGATCTGCCCTTGGCGCCACGCGAATCCTGCCATGCGCCTGCGGATGCAGAAATCACGCCTCCGCGCACCGTGCGTTTGAGTTTGTTCGCCTCCTTTTTACGGTTTTTTTTCTTTGAACCCTCAGATGAAATCTAACGGTCCTTAATAATTGGTTAATAGAAAGCCTGACAGGGAGGTACTTCTGCATTTAGAATGATGTGTGTGTATTTAATTCCAAACATGTACATCTCATTCATCTTTCGAATGATATATAGTTGTATTTTTTATCATTAAAAACTGTCAATAATGTGTTAAAAAAATTCATGGAATGATATTGTTTGCATGTGTTTAAGTGGCCTTTTTGCATTAAATAAAATGCAAAGAGACCATTCTGTTTTTCACATGTGATATCTTTAAAAAAATATACATATATACTCTTAAAATTTTTAAATATTATCTTTAGATTCTTATATTTATATAAGTTATCTTGATACCCCCCTCAAATCTTTACGGAGAACGCGTCACGTTGAGGAAGATCAATCGGTGGAAGTTAGGAACAAGGGGGGAGCAGGCTGGCGCAGTCCCACCCCCTTTCACTGCACTTCCTGGGTTTAAGGAAGGATCTCTAGGTGCTCCCCCGTCACCCCAACCAAATGGTGATTATATTTCTGAATTGTTTGGGTGCAAGAAGGGGAACTTAATGCAGAGTCACGATGAAAATAATGGGGGGAAAAGAAGGTAGAAATCCTGATCACGATGAAATCCTGTTAATGTGTGGTTCCTTGCCGGCTAGAAGAGCAAATTGCCCCCATTAACTAGGGCAACAGCAACACCGTACTGAAGGAACTTATTCGATTTTATAGGGAGTATAAGCACCGGGAAGGAAGCGAGAAGGTATTCCACACGCGACTTCAAGGAAAATATCAAGACAATAAGGTCTAAGTTGATTAGTTTTTTGGTGAGGAAGAGGATACGCAGGATTTGTTTTTTGTTTCTCGTGTCGTGTCCCTATAATGGTAGGTCTGATCTGAACCCATCTATCCACCACCTTCTTCAAAGGAATGTATGCCCTACAAACTAATTATATTTGATATAATAGAACATTGTTTGAATATTCTCATCACTTTAATATCATTTATATTCATCGTGCTATCTTTATTATTGCATGCTCGTGCCTAAAACATAATAAAGTATGTTGTATTGTGCAATGAAAATTAGTTCACGATCCGATAATAATTAGTAGTGAGACTAGTTTTCTCTAAACATAAGATCTAAATATTCCTGGTCATAAGTTATTCAAGAGAGACATCAAATGGGGTGGATACACCCGTGTACAAGTTACTTGCTCATGTGAGAAGGGCGAATGATCTCATATTCACTTTTGTGGATACACTAAGATAAGTGTACTAGAGGGGTAAAATCAGCGGCCCAAAGATATATGACGCAGAGCGACCCAAATAGGTCCATTCTCGATCCAGACATGTCGGACTCTCAAAATGATAACCCCCCCCTTTTTACGGGTCCATTTTATTTGAAGCCCAAAACATGCTCGGCCCAATATTTTCTAGGCGGCCTTCGGGCCCGGAAGACCGAGTAGCAGTCGCTCGAGAGAACCCCAATCCGGGACCGAGTATAAACCGTCCAACGACGCCTCCGTCACCCGGGAAGAGCCCTGAACGGACGCCCCACGCTCGACCCGGCAGCCTAACGCCTATTCGGGCGAAGGTTACGCCATTACCCGTAGGAGTGGGCACAGTTTTGTTTGGTTTGGTTTGGTTTGAAGATAATTTTTCTCAAACCAAACTGAACCGAATTAAGACTTCAACCCAAACCAAACCAAACCTCGATTTGAACCTATTCATCTCCCGATTTAAAAATTAGATTTGATTCAAAAAAGAGTAGAGAAAGGTAGAGTAGAAAACTTCTACCAAATAATGTAAATATTAAAAATATAACATAAAAAGTTATAACTTGTAATAACAAGCTCTATAATATTTTCACATAAAAAATTAAAAACTTCAGTTATAGTAGAATGAAAAATGATTTGAAACCTATTTCACAGAGTCAAAAATTCCATCAGGATGGCGAGGATTGGACTTTTTAAATTAAGGTTTATAGTTATATATACACTTATATTTACTTGACATAAATGTCTTTAAATTTGAGTTATTCGATTCGGTTCGGTTCGGTTTCCTAAACTTCAAAATCAAACCAAACCAAACTTTTTAATACGGTTCGGTTTGAACTCAAACAAAAAAATTTTAAATTTCAACCCAAACCAAACCGAACCAAATCTATCGGTTCGGTTTGGTTTTCGGGTTGAACCCGAATAATGATCACCCCTAATTACTCGGAGCAGGGAACTCGAAGGGATAAGGGAGAGCAAGAGTCCTCAGGTCATAAAGAGTCCATGATAAGGACGTAACATCCCTTAGTCCCCCAAGCTTCCAAGACTCTATACGAGGCGAGCGACTATATAAATCCCAGGAAAACTCTCTAGAAAGGTAAGGTGATCCTGAGTACTCAACACCACACTCACTGGTGGAGAGCAATCTCGTGCCCTCACTTATTCAACTACATCCCTTCCACTACGCTCTATCAACTTCCTGACTTAAGCATCAAAGGGTTTTTCTCGGGGTCTCAACCCCGGGCTCCTCTGATTTCCTACTTTACAGATCCTTAATCGTGGTGACGACGATAAAGGCCCATCCAGGATCGTGCGGCTCGGGGTCCCGTGCGAGATCACCCCTCTTCATCTGACGCCGTCTGTAGAAAACGTACAAAGAGTCAATATGGTGTGAAAAAGTTTCAGTAGGAGCAACGCCGGTGACAAGGAAAAAGCACCGACGACAAGGAAAAGGCATCGGCGACCATGGGGGAGGAACATGTGCCCTCCCGTTCTTCCACGGGCCCCCTCTCCAACAACCAAGCCAATGTCTTACCCCTGCCGGCCGCGGGGGGACAACCCACCCCCGGGAACCCCGACGCCCTCTAAACCCTCAACGCCAAACTGGATATCCTCGTCGATTTGATGAAGACCCAGGCGGCCACGGAGAAGAGGTCGCGACTTCCTCAGGTGAGTCCCCCCCGCGTGGAAGCTTCTCGACAAACGGCTGCAGGCCGCTTCACCCTCCAAGGCGGGCTACTCATTCACAACGGGCCAAGTGGGCCCTCGCAAGTCCCGCCTTTGGAGCAAGAAGCCTCCTCCAAACCGAGAGGGAAAAAGTCTGGGTTACTTCGGCAACCCTCGGAAGCCGACGACCCCACCAAGGAGCGGCAGGGCAACTGTCAGGGACATATTCGTAGTCCCTCGGCTCCGCGACAGCCAGAGTTGTCCCTCCGCCTGCGGGACTTCGAGCGGCATTTCGCCGAGCTGGAGTGCGCACTTCGCGCCCTACAAAAGAACTCCACTCCAGAGGATGAGGAGCAATCCCCATTCTCCGACCAAATCTTGAAGGCTGAAGTCTCCCCGAGAGTCTCACTACCGGCCTTCAAATCTTACGACGACCAAGGTGACCCGGCCGACCATTATGATAGCTTCAACGCTCTAATGACTCTACACGGAGCATCTGACGTTGTCAAGTGCTGAGCGTTCGTGACCACTTTGGTCCAGGGCGCTCAAGCCTGGTTCTGAGTGCTCGCCCCCGGCAGTATCCACAACTTCAGACAGTTCGGGCGACTGTTCAAGAAAAGCTTCGTCGGTAGTTGCCCTCCAAGGTCAATTACGGGGCTGATGGCGCTAAAGCAGGCCTAGGGGGAAAAGCTACGGGCTTATATCAACCGATTTAAGTCGGAAGCCCTGCGTATCCCCTGCCTAGACGTCGCCTCGGCCATCACCGCATTAACCGAAGGCACCCGAGACGAGAACCTCCGGCGAGAGTTAGTACTCCAGCCTCCCTCCTCTCTCACCAATTTGGTGACCCTGGCTCTGCACCACGCAGAATGCGAAGAAGTCCTCAATGCTTGCCGAGACCCAACAAGCTCGGGACGAGAAGGAGACAAGAAGCGACCGTCCGAGCAAACCTCAGGTCAGGGGAAGAGAAGGAACCAGGACGGGGACCGTAAGGAGCCTCCCCAAAAGTTTGAGCGGTACACCCCTTTGTCCACTCCGGTCTACGAGATCTATCAAGAAATTATGGACTCAGGTCTTCTTCGCCGGCCCGAGCCTATGAAGGCTGACCCCCGACGCCACAGTCACCGAAAGCACTGCCAGTTCTACAACGACCACGGCCACCACACTGGGGATTGTCAGCACCTCAAGGATGAGATCAAGAGTCTCATCCGCCAAGGGCGTCTTTCCCAGTACGTGGCCGAGTGACAGGAGGATCGCGGGGTCCCCCCGGAAGAGATCGACAACCCCCCCCCCCCGGGGTCCACATCAACGTCATTTCAAGGGGATCCGCCTCTGGAGGGGACAACAGTCGAGGGAGAAATCGTCACGCCGAGCGAGCCAACCGGGCTTCCGAGCCCCCTACAACCTCGCCGGCAAGCAAGCAGCAGGCCCTGGTGTTCTCCGACGAAGACTTGGAGGGGGTAGCCACCCCGCATGAGGATGCCCTTGTAATCTCGGCTATTATACACCATTGTAACGTAGATAGGATTCTAGTTGACAATGACAGCGCCCCTGATGTTTTGGAATATGAATGTTTCTTGAAAATGGGTGAAAACCCATCTAAGCTACGCCCGATTCGAACCCCTCTATGTGGGTTCAACAGCCTGGCGACCTATCCCGAGAGAGCCCTGAGCTTGCCTGTTACTCTTGGTACCCCTCCTATAACTGTCACGTTTATGACGAACTTCATGGTGATCAAGGGGATGACAGCCTACAATGCCATCTTTGGCCGAGGTATCCTCGGTCAAACAAAGGCAGTGCTCTCCACCTACCACCAAAATTTGAAGTTTTTCACCAAATACTATATTGGGGAAGTCCGAGGTAACCAGGCAACAACTAGAAGGTGCTATATAATTTCGGGTGAAGTCATAAGGCCAGCGGGAAAAAAGAAAGAGGTCGAGGAAGTCGAGGACAAGATGATGGCAGGGAAATCCGGTGGGGAGCTGCTGTCAATCTTCTTCAAAGACGACCTGGCTCTCGAAGTGAAAATTGGGGCAGATCTACCGCCCGATGTACAAAATCAATACAAAAACTTCCTTTCCGAGAACCTTCAAGTCTTCACATGGTCTGATGAGGATCTCCCCGGAATACCCAAAGAGGTGGTAATGCATAAACTCAACCTCAACCCATCGGTGAGACCCGTCCAGCAGCGGAGAAGAAGGCATGCCCCAGAAAAATAGGCGGTCATTAAAGAGCAAATCAACAAGGGGAAGAAAACTATGCTATTTCGTCTGGTTCTTTACCCGACGGGGCTCACCAATGTCGTCATGGTGCCAAAAGCTACGGGCAAATGACGGATGTGCGTGGACTTCACCGACTTCAACAAAGCCACTCCGAAGGACTGCTACCCATTACCGAGCATCAATCAACTAGTCGATTCAACCTCCAATAAAGAACTGCTCAGCTTCCTGGATGCCTACTCCGGCTACCATCAGATTCGGATGGACCCCGAAGATATCGAGAAGACCACCTTCATCACTAACTTCGGCGTATACTGCTACACCCAAATGCCTTCCGGGCTAAAAAATGTCGGAGCAACGTATCAGAGGCTGATCAACCACATTTTTGAAGACCAGATCGGGCGGAACATCGAGGCCTATATTGACGATATGCTCGTCAAGACACCCCAGGCCAAGGACCATTTCGCCGACTTGGCTGAGACCTTCAACACTCTCCAGAGGTATAACATGAAGCTCAACCCAGCTAAGTGTGCCTTTGGGGTTAGATCCGAAAAGTTCCTGGGATTCTTAGTGACTCAGCGTGGGATCGAGGCCAACCCTGACAAGGTCCAGGCCATCCTGGACATGCGGCCACCCGCTTGCGTCAAGGACATCTAGCGCCTGACTGGACAAATTGCTACACTCAACCGATTCATGTCCCGAGCGGCGGAATGATGCTTGCCCTTCTTCAAATTGCTAAGAGGGCCCAAATTGGCATTTGCCACCTTCGCCTGGGATGATGAGTGCCTGAAGGCGTTTACCGAGCTAAAAGAATTCTTGGCTTCACCCCCAGTGCTATCTAAGCCAGTTCCTAGAAAGGCACTATACCTCTATCTCTCAGTGACTCCCTCCACAGTAAGCTCGATCTTAGTTCGAGACGATGGAGGCATACAGAGGCCGGTATATTGTGTCAGCAAGGTGCTCCTCCAAGCCAAAAGAAGGTACCCCGCAACTGAGAAACTCGTGCTAGCGTTGGTAACCTCGGCTAAGCACCTCCGGTCCTATTTCCAAGGACATTCCATTGTGGTGCTCACTAGCGAGCCCCTGAAGAAGATTTTGGCTCACCCCGAAGCTTCAGGTCGCCTCATCAAGTGGGCCATACTGCTCGAGGCCTACGACATCTCATACCGCCCCCGCACGGCCATCAAGGGACAAGCCCTCACAGACTTCATCGCGGAGAGCATTATCCCGACCGAGGAGACACCCCTGTCAACGTTTGGCCCCACTTGGGACCTATTCGTTGACGGGTCCTCCAACTCGGCCGGCTGCGGTGCCGGTATCCTCCTCAGATCCCCAGAGGGAGCAGAACTATAATACGCCCTGAAATTTAGCTTTCCGACGTCCAACAACGTCTTCGAGTATGAGGCTCTCATCTCTGGAGCCAGGATGGCGCGGCGCCTGGGATCCGAGCGAGTCAGAATTCATACCGACTCTCAACTAGTCGCCAGTCAGATCAACGGGGACTACGAAGCACGGGAGACGCAAATGATCAAGTACCTTCAGCTGGTGAGGGGAACAGCCTAATTGTTCCAGATATTTCAGGTAATCCAGATAGCTCGGGAAGAAAATTCCCGAGCGGATGCACTCTCTCGCCTGGCCTCCTCCATCAACCTAGAAGGCACCCGGTCGATCCTCCTTGAGAAATTAGAATGATCGAGCGTGGAAACCGAGCTCGTGACCACTGTACAAATATTGCCTGGCGATTGGCGGACCCCGTATATATCTTGGCTCCGTGACTCTTAAAAGCCTCCCAACCCTCGGGAAGCTCAGAGACTGAAGTATCAAGCTCGGCGTTTCATCCTCTTAGACGAGACCCTATACCGAAGGTCCTTTGTTGGTCCCATCCTCAAGTGTAATGACCCGAGATCCGAATACCTGGAGAGTCCTGATAATCCGAATCCCGAACTGCCACCCACGAGCCTGAAGACTCGGAAGGGTTAAAAGGTTGGTGTGGAAATATACGTGAATCTAAAATAATTGTAGAACTACGCAGATTATATGAATAAGCAGGATTTAATAATTAACATTAAACAAATTACATGGTCCACAATCTAACAACAGTCTAAAATGTAACAGTAGTCCACAACTAGTATAGTCCAGAAAGAAAAGTACAACTACACGGGGCATACCCCGGCTCTGGCAACTGGGAACTAACCCTGAGCACTAGAACCACGTGGAGCCTCAGAATCGCTCCCCTGAAGCCTCGCCTCACCTGAAATCACGAAAAGACGCAGGGAGTGAGCCTCATAGCAAAGGCTCAGTAGGGATCACCCGGACCCCTACCTCGCAAAACGAGAAATAGCACGGAAAGCAGTCAAGGCTAACACTAACCAAACGTAGAGCGAAGGTCAACAAAATAAGTACACGGGAAAGCTCGGCCACGTCAAGTACCGACCACACGGCACAAAAATTGAGACAACCCGACAGAACACCAAGAGTCACTACCTGACAAAGACAGGAGTACCACCCGCTAAAAATAAGGCCGGATGCGCCCCCTGGCGTCTTAGACCACGCCTCAGGAGTCCCCCTCATCGCACCCTGGCGGAACGGGGACCCGTACTAGTAACCACAAAACAAGGACTGGTCGGGGTCACGCTCGTCAGTGCAGGTCCACCGCCCCCGACCACGTGTGCACACATAGACCATGCATCCTAGGTCAGGGCCTCTGACTGGTTTTCCCCCCAGCCGGACTCTGGCTGCAAGACGTGGGGCCCTACGGTAACTAGTCTAAAAATCACCTCTCGAGATAGCCTCGCCACCACTCCCCGGTGGGACCACTCGCGTGTCGAAAGGCTACGACTAGTGGAGGGTCGCTGAAGGAGTAGACTCTCTAGCCAACGGAAAATAACATCTAAACCGGACAAAGTACAAGGACTGCTCCTCGTACCGACACCGACTCACAGTGACATCAGCCGAACCACACCACTCCCTCGGGCTCCCACGGCACCCACGTATAGCCCCCACATGATGCCCAACATCAGTCGGACCGCAGGTTAGCACGGGGATCGAGGTCCACTCCCCCGGGATTAGGATCGACGAGAAAAGAACTTCGATCGGACAGAAGACAGGTGGCAGTCCACTCTGGACTTCCCCTGATAAAACAATCATATGCCAGACCGCCCCAAGAAAAGACGGCCCTCCCTAGACCGCACGAAGAGAAGAAATGGTCCTCCATAGGCCGCGAGCCAACAGGAGGAAACGGTCTCCTGCAGACCGCTTAAAACCAAAGCGGTCCGTTCCGGGCCGCCTCAGGGTATGAAACGGTCCCCTTGGGACCGCCAAGCCTTGGGACTGCAAAAAGGTAAAACGGTCGCCCTATGACCGTTGGGACCTAAAACGGTTTCCTTGGGACTGCCAAGAGGGGTGAAACGGTCAGCCCGTGACCGCTATTCCCAGAACCTTTTTCAACGGTCAGAATACAACGGTCAAAAATGTCTCGGGGGTCACGCTAGCCCCATGAGGAAAACGGTCGGCCACCAGGCCGCCGCTGGGTCTGGGCGGTCTATCGCGTGACCGCCCAGCCCTGCCAACATACTGGGCTACAAACGGCCCACCAAGGGCCGCCTATTGATAGAAACGGTTCCTGTTAGGACAGTTTCTATCCCAAAAAACTGAGAACGGCGAATTATGGCAAATCAAAAGGGGAACCCTTCCCCATGCCTCATGGCACCATTTGATGCCCACAAACCACCAAATAACGCGATGAATCTCTAGATCCGGCGCTCAAACCCCAAATCATGTATTTCCCTTCCCAGCTTAAAATAGCCCTCTCTCGACCTCTCCTCGGCCTAGAAATCACAGGGAAGGTAACAAACGAGCTAAGGATCCATCACCCTACCTCAGGGAAGCTTGAAACGCGACGAATCGCCGCCGATCCTCAAAACTCCGCTTGAAACCCACGAGCTCCCACGAGCCGTACGCCGCCGCCATCGTCGCCACACCGTCGTCTCACCACCATCTGTAGCTTGAGGGGAGCACGCTGTGGTCGTCGCCGGCCAAAGGAGAGAGAGAGGGGTCGCGATCGGGCGCTCACGGGGGAAAGAAGAAGAGGAAAGAAGAAGAAGGAAAAAAATAAAAAGAAAAGGGGTATTTATAGAAAATTTGGATTTCTCAAAAAATAAAAAAAATAAAAAAAATACATTTCCTCGATCCTCGGAACACGCTCAACGCGCTGGTACCGTCCCGGAGTAGGAGAACGCAACGGTTTGCCCTATACAAGGTTTCGAAGGTTCGTGAGGGAAAAACACGCGTGAAACACAAAACGTGCTCCGAGCCCCCCGAAAGTGATCCGAAACCCACGGATCCAGATCCGAAGAGTGTCCGAAAAATCCAGGAACCTTCGAAACCTCACTTAAACAAATTTTATCCAGATCCCCCCTTAAACAAATTTTATCCTCGAAATTTTAAAATAAAGCATGGGGGAAAGGAGAGGAACTCACTCGAATAGATAAGGGAACTGCTGATGCATCTCATCCTCACGCTCCCAAGACACCTCACCACTAGAGTGCCGCTGCCACACCACCTTAACCAGGGGAACAACCTTGTTCTGTAGGTGCTGCTCTCACCGATCCTCAATATGGATGGGGTACTGCGGAAGAGACAGATCGGGAGTCACCTCGGACAAAACAGAATCCTCCAAAACATGAGAGTCATCGAGCATATACTTCCTCAGCATCGAGACATGGAACACATCATGCACCGCCGCTAACTCCGAGGGTAACTGCAAGCGATATGTGACCTCGCCAATGCGCTCAACAATGGGAAAAGGGTCAACATAGAGGGGACTCAACTTCCCACGCCAGCCAAAGCGTATTACCCCCTTCATAGGAGAAACCCTCAAAAATACTCAGTCACCGACCGTGAAACTGAGGGGTTGCCTTCTCAGATCGGCATAGCTCCTCTGCTGACTCTGCGCCGCCAACATGTTCTGACGGACCAAATGCACCATGTCTATGCACTGCTGCATCAACTCTGGTCCCGTCATAATACGCTCACCCACTTCAAACCAATCGAGTGGAGTTCGACACGGTCGCCCGTACAACGCCTCATAGGGAGCCATCCCAATGCTCGAATGATAGCTGTTGTTGTAGGCAAACTCCATTAATGGTAAATGGTGAATCCAACTCCCTTGCCACTCCAGGCCACACGACCTCAGCATGTCCTCTAACGTCTAGATGGTCCTCTCTGACTGACCGTCCTACTGGGGATGGTACGCCGAGCGAAATGCTAACTCGGTGCCTAGAACTCTCTGGAAACTCCTCCTGAATCCAGAAGTGAAACGCGGATATCGATCTGACACAGTGGAAATGGGAATTCCATGCAAAGGTACGATCCGCTCCATATAAAGACGTGCCAACTTGGGCACACTCCAGCTGACTCTGACCGGTAACAACCGAGCCGGCTTCGTTAGCCTATCCACTAGCAACCAAATACTATCCTGCCCACTCGGAGTCCTCGGTAATCCCACCACAAAATCAGTGGTCACGTGGCCCCATTCCCACGCGGGAACCTCCAAGGGCTGAAGCGTACCACTAGGTCGCTGATGTTCCGCCTTCACCTGCTGACAGATCAGGCACCTGGCCAAAAATTCAGCAACATCTCGCTTCATGCCAGGCCACCAGAATTGCCTCCTCAACTTCCGATACATCTTCGTCGCACCCGGATGTACGGTGTACCTACTCCCATGAGCCTCTAATAACACCACACGTCTCACCTGCTCCTCGGCGTAACCTATCGTTTCGGAGGCACCTTTTAATATACCAGGTAATGCAATGTAACCTAAGACCGACTACCCTAGACTCAACCGGCTCTGATACCAATTTGATGCGGGACGGGATGCGACTCGATGCCAATTTGATGCGAACCTGAGACTCTAGACAAACTCGCGACTCGTCCCTAGCGAGGGAAGCGTGCGGATGTGCACGGTTGAGAAACCGGTAATGAGTCAAGGGTATTTGACTCTTCCGTGCTTGCATCGAGTCACGGGACGGGTTTCGCACTGTCACGTCCCGAGCGTGGAAGATACCCGGGTGCGCGATGTGCCTATATCGATCGTGTCATTCATGTAAAGATAGAGTGCGCATAGTACTCGATAATTCTATTGCTAACTCAAAGTTTGAACATAATATCATAGTCCAAGATGACAATTTTCTACTTAACCAAATGATAATATCCCAGAATCATTCATAAGGATACAAGTTTAATAAGTTCCATCTAACTAGATCATAACTGACTCAATTAAATTATACAAGCCTTGATCAATATCTGGAAATACAAAGTAGGACACAAGACTAGCTGACGGTACACCAATCGGTGACTCTAACACTCATCACTCGGTATCATTCCCATCGGGTGGTGGTCGCTATCCAAATTTCTTGAAAAATGTTAAATTACAACTTGATGAGCGAATCGCTCAGTAGGAATTATATCTTAAGTTCTAACAATCTTTAAGATAATTACATGTTCAGTGCTGGTATAATGATACATGTTGGAACAAGCAAGAATATCAAGAATTGTATCAAGAGAGTATCACATGAATTTCAATAAGATGTATCAACAAGGGACTAGCAAGTAATTTGCAAGTAATCGCATCAGTATTTCCAAGAAATCAGTATTTAAGCAAGTATTTCCAAGAATTTAACATTCGAGCAAGTCCTTCCAAGAAGGGGATAATCAGTATTCAAGCAAGTGATCCCAAGCTCGTGTAATAACAAGTAGTGTAATGGAATTGACTATTTCATTTATTTCATTCAAGCAAGTAATTACACAAGAATTTCCAAGAAATCAGTATTTAAGTAAGTATTTCCAAGAATTTAACATTTGAGCAAGTCCTTCCAAGAAGGGGATAGTTAGTATTCAAACAAGTGATCCTAAGCTCGTGTAATAACAAGTAGTGTAATGAAATTGGCTATTTCATTTATTTCATTCAAGTAAGTAATTACCCTTTTTTGGGTCAAGTCATTCATTTCAAGCAAGTCAAGCATGTCACGAGAGAGTGAGTGGGAATGTCTCAAGTCAAGTCAAGCAAGCAAGTACTTCGGTGCAATACCAAACACCGTGGTCAATAAACTCCCATGGGCACAAATACCTTCGGGTGCTCCTCCCAGGACCAAATCGGGCCCTATATGATGCATAGCATTTCATGTATACTTTTTGACATCCACTCTCATTTATATAGCTAATATAGAATTTCAAGAAGTTTACACATTGTAGGAACATAAGGTAGATTTCCAGGAATAGAATTCAAGGACAATATCTAGTGTAAATGATGAATTATGACCATCTACCTAAAATGCATGACTCATAGGCAAATCAAGGTTAAAGAGATGGCTAGGGATCATTGGGTAAGGGCTGGACAGAAGCCCAAAAATTTCAGGTTGCAGGGAAATGGCGCCCTTGCAGAGGGTCTCTATTTTAGTAAATAGAGTCTCCCCGGAGAGTCTCTATTTCAATGCTGAAATAGAGACTTTTCAGAGGGTCTCTATTTCAGTAAATGGAGTCTTCCCAGAGGGTCTCTATTTCAATGCTGAAATAGAGTCCTTTCATAGGGTCTCTATTTCAGAAAATAGAGACTTCTCAGGGAGTCTCTATTTCAGAGTGTCAACAATAACTATGTATTTAACAGGATAACAGGTTTACACGTTATGTAACCAGGTTTAGCAGGCTATGTGATTAACAGGCTATAGGATTAACCAGGCTTAACGACGGCTATGTAATTAACAAGGTTTGGCAAGATATGTAATTACCAGGCTCTGTAATTAACAAGTTTAACAACTAACATGCTTAACAAGGTAAGTAATTACCAGGTTAAAAGGTGTCAGGTTTAACAGGTAACTGGTTTAACATGTGACAGGTTTAACGGGATACAGAAATAGAGACTTCCCGGAGGGTCTCTATTTCAGAAGGTTAAAATAGAGTCTCTCCGAAGAGTCTCTATTTCAGAAAACAAAGACTTCCCGGAGGATCTCTATTTCAGAAGGTCAACAATCACAGGTTTTTAACAGTATAACAGGTTTACACGTGCTGTAACAGGTAACATGTTTAACGGGCTAATCACCATGGTTTAACGGGCTTAACACAGGATCAAGGGAGGTTAACAGCACAGAGGGAAATGGCGCCCTGGGCCAGGGCGCCCCATTGAAATGGCGCCCTGGTCAGGGGCGCCCTTCCCATGGGTGCCCCACTAGACACATAACACTATTCATCATGTTAATTTTCACGAAATCCGGAAATGAAGACATGGTAAAATAGAGAAAAATCCGGGGATTTCAAAGTCATGCTCATGCAGGAGTTTCATGATTTGGTTCAATAGATATAAATTTCTGAACATGGTGGCTACTAATCACATAACTTTACTTTTCATGGTTTATAACATGTTCACAGAATCATGAAGTAGAGACATAGATAGACATGGAAAAATAGCAGGATTGTAAGGTCATGCTCATGCAACAATTTTTGATTATACTTTCATAGATATAAAGCTTTAAACATGGATCCATTTACAAAAAATCGGGATAGATTATGAGTAATGACAAACTATACGATCAGTATGTACATGGGGTACTTGACGGAGGTAAGATCATAGATCTACTCACGCAAGAGTTAGTGTTTCAGATAGGCGTAGCCTAACCTTCCCACTAAGTATTTTGATATACCCCTGACTCAGGTGACTAGATTGTGGCTATGAAAGGTTTAACTAGCATGCATGTTAACGTATATTAACTACTAGTTAAACTAGATCTTGAGAACACCTACCTTTTTGACGTTGTTAACTGGTATAACCGTGGAATCCTAGCCCTCCACGTTCTCTGCAGCCAAGCTTCCTGCCGTAGGATTTGGTCGTAGCCTGCACATGAAGAGAAAGGATTAACATCTCTCTTCTGCAGGTGGAGAAAAGAAAAGACACAGATAACCTTCTTTTCAGGAATGGCAGAGGAATCTTCTGCATGTGGAGAAAAGAAAAGGCACAGATAACCTTCTTTTCAGGAATGGCAGGTGTATAGTAAGGTTTCTACGTTGGATGGAGGGAGTTGTTTATAGGAATAAACCATTAAGAATCCATGGGGAATAAGATTTGAAACCCTGCTGTCCATGGCCAGAGAAGGGTACAATGCCAGCTAACACACCCTGTTAGTGTTTCAACTTTTCTAGAAGATGTCGGAAGCCTCCCCCCTCAGGGAAATGGCGCCTTACAGGCAGACTCTTTTTAAGTAAATAACGCCCATGCATGTGGGCGCTATTTCCTCTGCCTATTATTTATTATTATTATTATTATTTTACTGTGGGGGAAAAAGGAAATGGCGCCTGGGGTAGGGGCGCCCCATTGGGAATAGCGCGTAGGTAAGGGGCGCTATTTCCATCTGGTTGGGCCCTTCACACGTTGGTCTAACAGATATAGGTATATATATTGCTTGGTGGTTGGTTAGTGGCATGGTGGCCCCCATATATATAATTGGTTGATAAAGATAGATACATGTAAACTGTGGGCTTTAAAACCGTGGGTTGTGGCCCTGTGGCTTTAGAAAATGACGCCCTTGTATAGAGTCACTATTTCAGGTGAATAGTCTTTTAGGAACAGGAAGCTCCATTACATATGATGACTTCAATAGTGGTATATTTATATAGTGGCCCTCATTGGGTATTCTAACTTTTATTTAACCCTCTTATAGATTTATCTTCTTATAGAGTTATCTAAAGTTTTTATTTACTTGGGGGAAAAGTCCATACATTATTACTATTATTATTATTTTTTTCTATCATTTTTATATGGGGTGCTACACCCTCTCCCACTTAAAAGAGTTTGGTCCCCAAATTCAATTGCATATATGGAGACAAGGAAGGTGAGAAATACTTGCAGATTAGAATAGTTCTGGAAATTTCCTTCTCATTGACTCATCGGTTTCCCATGTAGCTTCTTGTTCTAGGCATCGATTCTATTAGATTTTTACCATAGGGATCGTCTTATTCATTACAACTCGGACTTCTCGGTTGAGGATCTTCAGTGGCTTCTGCTCATAAGTAAGGTCCTTTTGTATCACCAGGTCAATGTGGTCGATGACGTGGACAGGATCGTGCACATACTTCTTCAGCATAGAAATATGGAATACATTGTGCACCTCTGATAGTTGGGGAGGCAAGACAACGTGGTAAGCTATCTCGCCCATGCTTTCCAATACCTCGAATGGACCAATGAACCTTGGTGTAAGTTTGCCATTAACACCGAATCTTCTAATACCTCGACCGAGAGATACCTTGAGAAAACATGGTCTCTAACTTAAAATTCTAGATCTCTTCTCCTGTTATCAACATATGACTTATGCCTGGACTGTGCTATCTTTAGCCTTTCCCGAATGAGGTATATCTTTCCAGTTGAGTCTCTCACCATATTTGGGCCTAGAACTTGCTTTTCACCAACTTCGTCCCAGCATATTGGAGATCGACAACTTCTGCCATAGAGTGCCTCGAAAGGTGCCATCTGGATACTTACTTGATAGCTATTATTATATGCAAATTCGACCAGGGGTAAGTGGTCATGCCAACTACCGCCGAAATCTATAATGCATGCCCTTAACATGTCTTCAACAACTTGATTTGTCCTTTCTATCTGTCCATCTGTCTGGGGATGGAAAGTAGTGCTGAAGTTGAGTTTCATCCCCAGAGAGTGTTGTAGACTCTTCCAGAAATAAGAGGTGTAGCGCGGGTCTCGATCGGATACGATCGACACGGGAACTCCATGCAATCTAACTGTCTCCTTAATGTACAAGGCAGTAAGGACATCAACCGACCATCGACTTTTGATAGGTAAGAAATGAGTCGATTTAGTTAGGCGGTCGATAATTACCCAAATTCCATCATGTCCACCTCTAGTCTTGGGCAAGCCCATAATAAAATCCATGCCAATGTCTTCCCACTTCCACTTGGGAATATCTAGTGGATGCAGCTTTCCGGCGGGTTTCTGATGTTCCGCCTTCACTTGTTGACATGTCAGGCAGCGAGATACGAAGTCCGCTACCTCCCTTTTCATATTAGGCCACCAGAAAGTCCTTTTCAAGTCTTGGTACATCTTGGTGGCTCCAGGGTGGATCGTGTACCTCGATCGATGAGCTTCTTCAAGAACCTTCTTCTTCAACTCGGAACAGTCGGGCACACATGTCCGTTCATGGAATAACAGTCTTCCATTGGGTGCCAGCTTGAAATCAAGTCTCTCGTCCAGCTTGCCTTTTATTATCTTCTTCTTGTATCCCTTTTATTTCAGGTAACAAGTCTGGATGTAGACTCATATGGGATAGAATAATACACCCATTCTTCTCATCTGTACTGATATTAAGCTCCGAGAATTTCTCCAACAACTTCCATTCTTGAATCATACAACTGGCCAATATTACTCTCGACTTTTGACTGAGGGCATCGGCTACAGAATTACCCTTACCGGGATGGTACTGTATGGTGAAGTCGAAATCCTTGAGATACTCGAGCCAACGCCTTTGCCGCATGCTTAATTCCTTCTGGGAAAATAAATACTTGAGACTTTTGTGATCGGAGTATACAATGAATTATTCTCCATAGAGGTAGTGTCTCCAGATCTTTAAGGCAAATACCACTGCGGCTAGTTCTAAGTCGTGCCCCGGGTAGTTCTCTTCATACTTCTTTAGCTGCCGAGAATAGTATGCAATGACTCTCCCATTTTGCATCAATACACACCTGAGGCCAATACCAGAAGCATCGGTATATACCTCGTACTTCTCTCCTTCAATTGACAATGATAAGACTAGAGCAGTGGTCAAGAGATCTTCAAAGCTTGGAAACTCTTCTCACAGTCTTCCTTCCACTCATAAGGTATTTCCTTGCGAGTCAATCGGGTAAGAGGAACAGTAATTCTTGAGAAGTCCTTGATGAAACGCCGGTAATAACCAGCTAGCCCCAAGAAACTTCGAATCTTCGTTGCATTTGTTGGTCATTCCCAATTCTTCACGGCTTCGACCTTTGATGGATCCACAGAAATTCCGTTCTTCAAAATTTTATAGCCCAAGAAGGATACTTCCTCGAGCCAGAACTTGCACTTGCTGAATTTGGCATATAATTTGTGTTCCCTCAATATCAGCAATGCCTACTTGAGGTGTTCTTCATGGTCTTCTTCAGACTTTGAATAAATCAAAATATCATCGATAAAGACCACAATGAACTGGTCTAAGTGAGGCCTGAATATGCTGTTCATTAACTGCATGAAAGCTGCAGGGGCATTTGTTAGTCCGAAAGGCATAATAGTAAATTAGTAATGCCCATACCTACTTCGAAATGCAGTTTTATGGATGTCTCCTTCTTTGATCTTCAGTTGGTGATAACCAGATCAAAGATCAATCTTGGAGAAATATTTAGCTTCAGATATTTGGTCGAACAATTCATCAATCCTCAACAGTGGATACTTGTTCTTGACTGTAAGGTGGTTTAACTACCGATAGTCGATGTAGAGTCTCATCGATCCGTCCTTCTTCTTGACGAATAGCATATGCGCTCCCCATGGGGAAGTACTTGGCCGGATGAAACCCGTGTTCAATAGCTCTATTAGTTGTTCCTTTAGCTCTTTTAGCTCAGCAGGAGACATTCTATAAGGTGCCTTGGAAACAGGTCCAGCACCAGGAATAAGATCAATGGTGAACGACACCTCCTGCTCCAGGAGTAAGCTGGGTAATTCTTCTGGAAAAACGTCATAAAAATCCTGAACTACACAGATGTCTTCAAGGTTAGACTCCTCAATGTCCGTGGTAGTTACAAATGCAATGAAAGCCCTACATCCTTTGCTTATAAGTTTACTGGCTCGGAGAGCTGATATAAGAGGTGATCTAGCTCGAGGGCTAATGTATACCAGTTCCGGGTAGTCCACAAAAGTTATCTTGCCATTCCGGCAATTTACAGTTGCTTGGTATGTGGATAACCAATCAGCACCTAGTATGACATCATACACTTCCATATCTAGGCAAATTAGGTCGGTAGGCAGATTATTTCCTTTAACTATAATCTCACAATTTGGGTAATGATGTGTGAGATCGGCCTTGTTCTCGATATGTGTAGATATGGCCAAGTCTAACCATTTAGGCTCCTTAGTAAATGCAACAGCAAATTTCTTGGAAATAAATGAATGTGTTGCTCAAGTATCAAATAAAACTTTAGCAGTCTTCGAGCAAACGATTAGTGTACCTTCCACGATTCCTCCTTTCATTGGTTCCGTCTCGTGGAGAGCTTGCAGACGACCTTGCTTCTTTGCCGGGAGCTTCTCATCTTTAATAGCTTGCTCATTCATCAGTGGGCAATTAGGGATCCGATGTTCTCGGCTTCCACATCGGAAACAGGCTCCTAGCTTCCTCCAGCATTCCTCGGTCCTATGACCAACTTTGTCACAGTACTTACAAACTTCCTTGGAAGGTGTGGTGGTGGAGAAAGGCTTGACATTCTTTTGGAATTTCTTTCCTTTGGAGAATTCCCCTTCATTGAAGAACCGCTTCTTGTTGAATGATGATTTGAATCTTCTCGGGCCTGTGACAGGTTCCTTCTTATCATTTCCTCGAATCTTTTCAGATAATTCGGTGGCGTCTTCTAGCAATTGCACACGTCGAACCATTTCTGAATAGACTTGGATGTCCATCGGTGCAAGTTGTGTAATATAATGGAGCCGAAGCCCGTTGAGGAACCTTTTAGCCTTCATCTTCTCCGTACACACCAAGTGGGGTGCATACTTGGATAGTCTTGAGAATTGGGCCTCATACTCGATCACTTTCAAGGCCCGTTGTTTCAATGCAGCAAATTCCGCGGCCTTCTATTCCTGGATGTGGTCGGAGAAGTACTTATTTTTGAAATGCTCAGCGAATTCATCCCATGTGACATGGTCATCGAGCAAAGTTGCTTCCATGGATTCCCACCAACATCGAGCATCCTACTCCAGTTGGAATATGGCCAGTAGAACCTTCTCCTCGTCCGTGCATTGCATCACACGGAAAATTCATTCCATTTCCTTTAACCAATTTTCGGCATTCTCGGGGTCAGATGAACCCATGAACCATGGTGGGTTCATGTTACAGAAACCCCTGTGGAGATCACCGGCTCCACGGTTAGCACCGCCTTGCACCACTTGCTGTAGCGCCTGTGTAAGGCCTTGCACGGTGCGCTGCATCTCATGCCATTGTGCTCTTTCAACAGCCATGATCCTACAAAAGGGTTTAAGCATAATAAAGATCGGGTCTCATTATAAGGTCAAAAGTCAATATAGAACTTAACCCATGTCTCTACCCATCTCACCGGGTAAGGTATAAACCTATCCTTGGACTTGGGTTTTACTTAGGAAATTCAAATCCTAGGCTCTGATACCACGAAGACTGTCACGTCCCGAGCGCGGAAGATACCCGAGTGCGCGATGCGCCTATATCGATCGTGTCATTCATGTAAAGATAGAGTGCACATAGTACTCGGTAATTCTATTGCTAACTCAAAGTTTGAACATAATACCATTGTCCAAGATGACAATTTTATACTTAACCAAATGACAATATCCCAGAATCATAAGGGTACAAGTTTAATAAGTTCCATCTAACTAGATCATAACTGACTCAATTAAATTATACAAGCCTTGATCAATATCTGGAAATACAAAGTAGGACACAAGACTAGCTGACGGTACACCAATCGGTGACTCTAACACTCATCACTCGGTATCATTCCCATCGGGTGGTGGTCGCTATCCAAATTTCTTGAAAAATGTTAAATTACAACTTGATGAGCGAATCGCTCAGTAGGAATTATATCTCAAGTTCTAACAATCTTTAAGATAATTACATGTTCAGTGCTGGTATAATGATGCATGTTGGAACAAGCAAGAATATCAAGAATTGTATCAAGAGAGTATCACATGAATTTCAATAAGATGTATCAACAAGGGACTAGCAAGTAATTTGCAAGTAATCGCATAAGTATTTCCAAGAAATCAGTATTTAAGCAAGTATTTCCAAGAATTTAACATTCGAGCAAGTCCTTCCAAGAAGGGGATAATCAGTATTCAAGCAAGTGATCCCAAGCTCGTGTAATAACAAGTAGTGTAATGGAATTGACTATTTCATTTATTTCATTCAAGCAAGTAATTACACAAGAATTTCCAAGAAATCAGTATTTAAGTAAGTATTTCCAAGAATTTAACATTTGAGCAAGTCCTTCCAAGAAGGGGATAGTCAGTATTCAAACAAGTGATCCTAAGCTCGTGTAATAACAAGTAGTGTAATGAAATTGGCTATTTCATTTATTTCATTCAAGTAAGTAATTACCCTTTTTTGGGTCAAGCCATTCATTTCAAGCAAGTCAAGCATTTCACGAGAGAGTGAGTGGGAATGTCTCAAGTCAAGTCAAGCAAGCAAGTACTTTGGTGCAATGCCAAACACCGTGGTCAATAAACTCCCATGGGCACAAGTACCTTCGGGTGCTCCTCCCAGGATCAGACCGGACCCTATATGATGCACAACATTTCATGTATACTTTTTGACATCCACTCTCATTTATATAGTCAATATAGAATTTCAAAAAGTTTATACATTGTAGGAATATAAGGTAGATTTACAGGAATAGAATTCAAGGATAATATCAAGTGTAAATGATGAATTATGACCATCTACATAAAATGCATGACTCATAGGCAAATCAGGGTTAAGGAGATGGCCAGGGATCATTGGGTAAGGGCTGGACAGAAGCCCCAAAATTCCAGGTTGCATGGAAATGACGCCCTTGCAGAGGGTCTCTATTTCAGTAAATAGAGTCTCTCCGGAGAGTCCCTATTTCAATGCTGAAACAGAATCTTTCCGGAGGGTCTCTATTTCAATGCTGAAATAGAGACTTTCCGGAGGGTCTCTATTTTAGTAAATGGAGTCTTCCTAGAGGGTCTCTATTTCAATGCTGAAATAGAGTCTTTCCGGAGGGTCTCTATTTCAGAAAATAGAGACTTCTCAAGGAGTCTCTATTTTAGAGTGTCAACAATAACTGTGTATTTAACTGGATAACAGGTTTACACGTTATGTTACCAGGTTTAGCAGGCTATGTGATTAACAGGCTATAGGATTAACTAGGCTTAATGACGGCTATGTAATTAACAATGTTTGACATGATATGTAATTACCAGGCTATGTAATTAACAAGTTTAATAGCTAACAGGATTAACAAGGTAAGTAATTACCAGGTTAACATGTGTCAGGTTTAACAGGATCAGGTTTAACAGGTAACTGGTTTAACATATGACAGGTTTAACGGGATACAGAAATAGAGACTTCCCGGAGGGTCTCTATTTTAGAAGGTTAAAATAGAGTCTCCCCGGAGAGTCTCTATTTCAGAAAATAGAGACTTCCCGGAGGGTCTCTATTTCAGAAGGTTAACAATCACATGTTTTTAATAGTATAACAGGTTTGCACGTGCCGTAACATGTAACAGGTTTAATGGGCTAATCACCATGGTTTAACAGGCTTAACACAAGATCAAGGGGGGTTAATAGCATAGAGGGAAATGGCACCCTGGGCCAGGGCGCCCCATTGAAATGGCGCCCTGGTCAGGGGCGCCCTTCCCATGGGTGCCCCACTAGACACATAACACTATTCATCATGCTAATTTTCACGAAATCCGGAAATGAAGACATGGTAAAATAGAGAAAAATCTGGGGATTTCAAAGTCATGCTCATGCAGGAGTTTCATGATTTGGTTCAATAGATATAAATTTCTAAACATGGTTGCTACTAATCACGTAACTTTACTGTTCATGGTTTATAACATGTTCACAGAATCTGGAAGTAGTGATATAGATAGACATGGAAAAATAGCAGGATTGTAAGGTCATGCTCATGCAACAATTTTTGATTTTACTTTCATAGATATAAATATTTAAACATGGATCCATTTACAAAAAATCGGGATAGATTATGAGTAATGACAAACTATACGATCAGTATGTACATGGGGTACTTGACGGAGGTAAGATCATATATCTACTCACGTAAGAGTTAGTGTTTCAGATAGGCGTAGCCTAACCTTCCCACTAAGTCTTTTGATATACCCCTGACTGAGGTGACCAGATTGTGGCTATGAAAGATTTAACTAGCATGCATGTTAACATATATTAACTACTAGTTAAGCTAGATCTTGAGAACACCTACCTTTTTGACGTGGTTAACTGGTATAACCGTAGAATCCCAGCCCTCCACGTTCTCTGCAATCAAGCTTCCTGCCGCAGGACGTGGTACGTAGCCTGCACATGAAGAGAAAGGATTAACATCTCTCTTCTGCTATTAAGAATCCATGGGGAACAACATCTGAAACCCTGTTGTCCATGGCCAGAGAAGGGTACAATGCCAGCTAACATACCCTGTTAGTGTTCCAGCTTTTCTAGAAGATGTCGGAAGCCTCCCCCTCAGGGAAATGGCGCCTTACAGGCAGACTTTGTTTAAGTAAATAACGCCCATGCATGTGGGCGCTATTTCCTCTGCTTATTATTTATTTTTTTTTTACTGCAGGGGGAAAAGGAAATGTCGCTTGGGGTAGGGGCGCCCCATTGGGAATAGCGCCCAGGTAAGGGGTGCTATTTCCATCTGGTTAGGCCGTTCACAGGTTGGTCTAACAGATATAGGTATATATATTGCTTGGTGGTTGGTTAATGGCATGGTGGCCCCCATATATATAATTGGTTGATAAAGAGAGATACATGTAAACTGTGGGCTTACAAACTGTGGGTTGTGGCCCTGTGGCTTTAGAAAATGACGTCCTTGTATAGAGTCACTATTTTAGGTGAATAGTCTTTTAGGAACAGGAAGCTCCATTACGTATGATGACTTCAATGGTGGGATATTTATATAGTGGCCCTCATTGGGTATTCTAATTTTTATTTAACCCTCTTATAGAGTTATCTAAAGTTTTTATTTACTTGGGGAAAAAGTCTATACATTATTATTATTATTATTATTATTATTTCTATCATTTTTATACGGGGTGCTACACGCACTCACTCTCGCAGAGGTGATTAAAATTGAACGAGCTAATTTCCTATCACTCTAGCACCGGCATATGAATATATATGAGGAAAGCAAATGTCAAAGTGGGGAGCGGACACGATACCTCCATGCTCCGGGCGTGGGGAAGACGACTCCGACCAAGACTCGTACTCCCGATACAGTAATTAAACAATAGTTACAGTAGTGAATTTTTTGCTCACTCTACGCAGGGAGGTAAAGGGTTACAGTGGGACCCGAGAGTAGCGAACTCGGGTTGACGGGCAGCAAGCCGGAAGGGCTTTCGGGCCGGAGGCGGGCTACTGGTCCGACTCGGTACTCTTCAAACTTGCTAGATAGCAAGTGAACTCGGCTACTGGGATAGCGGCTTCCGGTCACCTTCTGGCCGCGGCGGTTGGCTGGGACGTTGGCGGGAGGTCCCTCTTTGATCCCTAAGGTCGGCGGTGGCGGAATATGAGCCGGCGTATTTCGCAAGAATTAACCGGCGGACTGCTCTGCTGGCCTGTCCACGGAACAGATTTGCGCGCTTCCACGAAAATAATTTTTGCGCCCAGATCTGGAGGCGGATAGGAGCGAAATTAGCGTCGTTGGAAAGGGGACTCAAAGGGCTACAACATATATTAATTTCACAACCATCTAGTAAACGGATTGGAAATGAAAAACTCTGTGGCACAGCTGTTACTTCTCGGTCGGATTATTGACAGTCAGGACAGACAAAGATCTGCCTAAAAATAAATTTTGACCGACAAGGAAGTGGTGGATCTGGGTCTTGAAAATTTTATGGGGGATAGAGGGTGATGTGGGGGACGTGCACAATTTTTATGGTAATTTTTTGGAGTGGTGTAAGGGGTGGAAAAAATATAAGAACAAGACACAGTCTGGCAGATCTGCAAACTGGCAGATTGCGCGGGTGGAACTAAATGACTGGGAAAAATAGCAAACGGTGGCGGATTGACACGAAATTTAAAATGGGAGGAGGTAACAACAAGGGGGATGATCTATCAAAATTTGATGACCATCAAATAACTGGATTGGTAGAACCAACCTATTCTTTGGGCTTCAGTTCTATAGGTCGTAGATCTAGACAGCATGATGAAGGTGGGGTTGTAGCGGCTCGTTGGGGGCTCCGATGGCGGCGGCGGCGGCGGTGGCTGGGAATCACACCCAGAGGGGAAGATAGAACTTGGAATCCACCAAGTTTTATGGCATCACATCATAGAAATCACAGCAATCCACTTGCAAGGGGGAGAGAAGAGAGAGGGCCACCCTTGGGCATTCTTGTGCAGAATGCAATTTTTTCATCATTAATTCTCCAAAATATGAAAATACATGGGTTATATAACTCTAACTAAACGATCTAATTACTCTCAGATCTAGGGTTAGGGAGGGGCAAGTAAGGGATAGGAGAATTTTCTCCCATGTGGTCAAATTAATACTAACATAAAAAATGCTAAAAGTGGGGGGTGGGTGGGTGGGTTATTTTAATCCCACATGGGACAAGAGAGGGGGGCTTGGTTAATGTATGCAACACATTTGACCACATGTTGTGGAATGGAGAGGGCTCCTATGTGGGTGGTATTATCCCTTTGGAAGAGGAGGATGTGGCTAGTAGACAAAGTCTACAAGTGTGGCTTGGAAGAGGAGAATGTGGACATATGTAAATAAATGTCAACAAAGGTGGCTATAGGATGGGGGAATTTTTTTTACCTTGGTCAATATTTTCCCATGGACGAAAGACCAACCCTTGTGGGCCCTAGATGCTAGGTGGCCCAATGAGAGAGAAGGTGGGGGTCCCACCGGGCCTACGTGATCTTTTGTAAAGAAACCCACTAATTCTTAAGGACTAACACATTGTGCTTATAATTGTCATACAATTGACTCAAGGATATAAATTCAAATAAAAAGTTAGTGGTCTTACTTTGATCTCCCCATCAATTCTCCCCGGGTGGGAGAAACTCGACCCCGTCGAGTAACGGGTGCGGCTGCTCATGTGTCGCTCCGGCGGATCCGTCTCTCTGCTCGGGTGATCTTCATGTCATCAGATGTGGGGGCCATGCTCTCCACCGTACCAGATAGCGCGGGTACGCTCCACACCTAGTAATCGTCACCTGCTCATCCCATATATGTTCTATATGCTCACACTGCTGTGGGAATGAGGCTAGTGGTGGACACTCCGGGGTGGGGTCACTCTCAAAGGGAGGAGACGGCTCGAAAGACTCACTGGAAATCACCGCTGGGTCCCTGTAGGTGACTAGATCCGAGACTTTGAAGGTAGAGCTATTCCCATATTCATCAGGCAAGTCCACAACGTACGCATGAGATCCGACTTGCCTCACACTCGAAATGGACTGACATTAAGAGCTTGCATTAGACCACCTCGACTCGACGTATGCAGACTCACTATGCACTCGACAAATGTATGTCTAGACTCAAACACTCATGCATGCATGGGGGATGGGATTAGAGCTATTGACTTCCTAGACCTATGACTAGGGACTGACTTAAATGAAAATAACATGACTCGGTGTGATTCCCAAACATCACCCATGTACATCATGAATAGAAACAACTTGACCCATAACTCGATGTTTCGGGCCTCGGCCCACGTCAATCTCTACTGATTCAAAAAGATTCATCCTCGGGTTTTGAAATGTTTGAGGACGAGGAGGTGGAATACGGGGGAGTTATCTAAATGCTTGGCAGGGATCGCGAGGAAGGTGAAATCAAGATGTCACCTCTCATGGAAGCGGTAGAAGTCAAACCATACGGCATCAACATAGGGTGTGGATGGTGGTAAGACAGTAATGAGTGACAGCTCAACAGATGGCTTGGGGGAGATTGGTATGCTAGGGACGATTGACTTCACGGGGAACGGGGTAAGTTGGTAGGACTTGTGGAGGACTGGGAGATCTATGGGTTCCCATGAGGAGGGGTCAAAAGGATCAAGAAAGGTAAGGGATCCAGTGATGTAGGTCCTTTTCGGACCCGGGTAAAGGTCCCCAATCTAGGCTAGCTCTTCCTCAACTGAGGGAATCAATGAGGTTGCTGACCTTTTGAGTGGTATGGGCTTCTCTATGGGAGAGAAGGGGTCATGGGGTGGCAAGTGGTGGAGCTTGTCAGGTAGTGGTAAGAGCAAGATGAGCTCACTGGTGTATGGACCCACTGTGCAGACGGAAGTAATAGAACCCAAGGATGGGTATATGAAGCTCATGCACCTAGGTGGATCGGACCTAAGAGCCAACATGCAAGTCAGCTCCATTTGCCAACCTAATCCCTTAAGTAGATCATCCATAGTGTCCACGAAGTAAGAGGATTGGAAGGTTGTGCAAGAAGTGGTGGACACTACCTGTAAGGCTAGTTCTATGGAAGGGTAGCATGGGATCGTGACATCTGGAAATAAACCCTTCCTTAACCAACTCCCTAGAGGTTCCCTGATGATTAGCTCCGACTGGGGATCTAGGGATGATGGCTATAGCAAAAGATCCCTAATGACAAGTTCGCCCTCGGGAAGGACGTATGGCTCCGGCTGAAGATCGGAGGGTGGCAAGGCATCTCCCTCAGGTGGGGAAGGGACGTCCTCTATGAGAGGGAGAGGACTTTGGGATGACACCGGGTTGAGACTATCGGCCACTACCTCCTTAGGCTCGGGTATGGCTTCATCCTATCTTGGAGGTGGGCAAGGGGAAATTAATGACTCAATATAAGAACACCTCCTATCTAGCCGATCTGAAAATATTTGTAAGAGTTTGGCAAAAGTGGGGCTTGGGGCGGGGGTTTCATGGTGGAGTTGCTCATACTCAACCGGCCTAGGCTTGGGTCGAGGCTCATCTATGTGCAGGGTTCTGTGCCTCCGACTATGACCCACTTGGTTGGAGGTGACTAGGTGGGGTTGGTTGGAGGTGACTGGGCCGGGCAGGTAGACCCTTCTAAGCTCGCCCTTCATTTCATGCCATGACTCAACAGGCCATTGCCTCCTAATTTCCCTCATGCGTTCAATGCTCTCCCATTTCCAGGCGGCTTCGTAGACAAGCTGCTTTTGGGCAAAAATGACTTGCATGGCATTGGACATAGTGTAACACTCAAAGTATTCGTCCATAGCGGCTTCCCACTTTAGGTAGTCGCTCGGGACTTTGGAGCCATAAAAGTTCGAGGCCTCGGGCCTACGGCAGTGGCAGGGTTGGATTCCCCATCCTTGGGTGTCGCGCCACCATTCATATGATGTGGGCAATTGGGAATCCATGGGACACGGGGGAGCTATAGGGTGACCATGCGACACTAGGTGACAAAACAAACTGACTCTCTAATGGATTAGACACGACCCTAAAACAACAATGTAAAGTTGGAATGCAGACTTGACTACAAACCTAGACTCAACTAGTATCCGGTACGTGGCAGAGGTTTGATCCGAAGATCACACTCATGCAAGTGTGCTACCTTCCCAATAGGCGTAACCTATCGTTCTGGAGGCACCTTTTAATATTCCAGGTAATGCAATGTAACCTAAGACCGACTACCCTAAACTCAACCGGCTCTGATACCAATTTGATGCAGGACGGGATGCGACTCGATGCCAATTTGATGCGAACCTGAGACTCTAGGCAAACTTGCGACTCGTCCCTAGCGAGGGAAGCATGCGATGTGCGCAGTTGAGAAACCGGTAATGAGTCAAGGGTATTTGGCTCTTCCGTGCTCGGATCGAGTCACGGGACGGGTCTCGCACTCACTCTCGCAGCGGTGATTAAAATTGAACGAGCTAATTTCCTATCATTCTAGCAGCGGAATATGAATATATACGATGAAAGCAACTGTCAAAGTGGGGAGCGGACACGATACCTCCACGCTCTAAGCGTGGGGAAGACGACCCCGGCCAAGACTCGTACTCCCGGTACAGTAATTAAACAATAGTTATAGCAGTGAATTTTATGCCCACTCCACGCAGGGAGGTAAAGGGCTACAGTGGGACCCGGGAGTAGCGAACTCAGGTTGACGGGCATCAAGCCAGAACGGCTTTCGGGCCGGAGGCGGGCTGCTGGTCCGACTCGGTACTGTTCAAACCCGCTGGACAGCAAGTGAACTCGGCGAGGGTGGCTTCCGGTCACCTTCTGGCTGCGGTGGTTAGCTGGGACATTGGCGGGAGGTCCTTCTTCGATCCCTGAGGTCGGCGGCAGCCGAATCTGAGCCGGCATATTTTTCAAGAATTAACCGGCAGACTGCTCTGTTGGCCTGTTCATGGAACAGATTTACGCGCTTCCACAAAAATAATTGTTGCGCCCAGATCCGGAGGCGGATTGGAGCGAAATTGGCGCCGTTGGAAAGAGGACTCAAAGGGCTACAACATATACTAATTTAAAAACCATCAAGTGAATGGATTGGAAATGAAAAACTCTATGGCACAGCTGTTACTTCTGGGTCAGATTATTGACAGTCAAGGCAGGCAAGGATCTGCTTGAAAATGAATTTTGACCGATATGAAAGTGGTCGATATGGGTCTTGGAAATTTTATGGGGGATAGAGGGGGATGTGAGGGACGTGCACAATTTTTATGGTAATTTTCTGGAGTGGTGTAAGGGGTGGAAAAAATATAAGAACAAGACATAGTCTGGCAGATCTGCAAACTGACAGATTACGCGGGTGTAACTAAATGACTGGGAAAAATAGCAAACGGTGGCAGATTGACACGAAAGTTAAAATGGGAGGAGGTAACAACAAGGGGGATGATCTATTAAAATGTGATGACCATCACATAACTGGATTGGGAGAACCAACCTATTCTTTGGGCTTCAGTTCTGTAGGTCGCAGATCTGGACAGTAGGATGAAGGTGGGGTTATGGCGGCTCGTTGGCCACACCGATGGCGGCGACGGCGGTGGTGGCTGGGAATCACACCCAGAGGGGAAGATAGAACTTGGAATCCACCAAGTTCTATGGCATCACATCATAGAAATCACAGCAATCCAGCTGCAAGGGGGAGAAAAGAAAGAGGGGCACCCTTGGGCATTCTTGTGCGCAATGCAATTGTTTCATCATTAATTCTCCAAAATATGAAAATACATGGGTTATATAACTCTAACTAAAAGACCTAATTACCCTCAGATCTAGGGTTAGGGAGGGATAATTAAGGGATAGGAGAATTGTCACGCCCCGACGTAGAATATCGGGACTGGCAGTAGAAACAAGTAATAATAATAATAAGCTGATTTCTAGACATGATATGTTAAAGCTAAAAGATTGTACATCACCATAAATAGAAACTGCTCCATTCATAAAATAACACATCACTAAACCATGTTCCCAACTATAATGATCTCACTTAACATAATCTTGACAACATCCACTTAACACTACTACATTGGCTAACTTCAAATTACAACTCTTCCAAAATACTCTTAAATACAAATAAACTCCACAACTAGAACTAGTTTCACAGGCTTCTATCAGGTTCACTCCACGGTTGTCACTCTTGCCCGTCCCCATCAGTTTGCGAGTCCTCACCTGAGCTACCTGAAAAGGGGAAAAACCACTAGGTGAGCGAACGCTCAATAGGTAATAACAGAGAAGTTTAAGTAATTAACCAATTAATTGCATTAAAAGCGCGGAAAGAAATATTGATATAACGAAATGACATAAGTAGAAGAGGTACAAGATCAAGAATATAATGAAATTGGAAATTGGCCAACAAGTAAGATTTAACCAAGTCAAGATAATTTTCAAGCAAGCGATTATTGTCGTAGACATCACGCTAGTCATGCACTCGGTGCAATGCCTCACCATGTCATTCAAACTCCCCGGGACACAAGTACTTTTCGGGCGCTCCTCCCAGGACCAGACCGGGCCCTTATGATGCGTTGACATTTATTTGGTGGATCCAAGATCCCAAGTTATGTCTAGACATTAATCAAGTTTAATGGCCAAGATTCAAGTTATGGAACTTACCTGAAATTTCAAGGGTAAGTTGAAGTAGACATCATGTCTGGAAAGTTCAAGTTATCAAGAACCAATCAGGTCCTTGGATTCAACACGAAAAATCACGGAAATCACTTCTGGATGATAAGTGGTCAGAACAGGGCCGCTCAAGCAATGCACGGTCTAATCTGGACCGTTCAGGATAGAGATGGCTCAGCATCAGCCACACCGAAGTCAAGGACACACGGTCCATGTAGGGCCACTCAAAGAGTTTGGACGGTTGAAAATGGGCCGCTCAAGACTAGTAGAGCTAGAAGCCCAAGAACAAGATAAACGGTCATTATAGGGTTGTCCAACAGACAGACGGTCCAATAAGATCCGTGCTATAACATGGGCGGCTCTAATAGGTCCGTTCAACTTGATCAACTAGAAATCTACCCAAACGGGCTCCGGGCTGCCATAAGTGGGGCAGAACTGAACCAGGGTCCAGCCCACTCTCCACTGGTCAACCCAGGGCCTATTGGGTCGATCCAAACATAAATGTGGTCGAAGATAGATCGAGGTTAATCGACCAATGTAAGTGGCACTTGGCCAGGGATGTACGGTTCATTATGGGCCGCCCAATAAGATGAACGGTCCCTTTCGGGCCGCGCAATTCTCAAGGAGTCCAAGTCGAGCCGTGACTTACAATACGATAGTCAAGCGATTCGATCACGTACACAGGTTCAGGTCTTGATGGTACAACCTGCCCAGCGTCCTAGTGGGAATCCTAGGCTCACGGGGGCTTACGGAGGTCCCGTAATGAAGGTCCAAGTCTGACGGAAGGAATATCCGGCGGAGAGTCCCAAACATTACAAGAAAATGAGGCTAATAAATCAGCAGAAACCAGTAACGCGGTCAGTTAATTCTATCAGAGTAGAATGACTGTCAAATAATCCTAATAAAATTTCAATTTAATAATGAATCATGATTACTATTAACATTGAATAAGATGATCCAAGGTCAAGATGAATAAATCAGCAAGATTTATAATCATTTACTATTATAATTTTCCAGAGTTTTTATGCATGTTGCTAACTTACATTTAACCACTAATCTACTATCATAAATCATGCGAAAAAGATAACTTAATCAATTCTGTAAAGATGGACGGTCCAGTATGGACCTTTCATCCTCCTCGGCAGTCGCATGACATGCCGTTTATCCCCCTCAGGTTAGAAGGCCTGCTGGAGATGAGCGGTCTGTAATGAGCCGCTGGAAGAGACGAACGGTCAATAACTGGCCGCCTGATAGAAGGGCGGTCTAGGTCATGCCGCACTTCCCAGAAACATAACACGAATCATAAAACATAAGCGGTCAGTAATATGCCGCCTAACCATGTTGGGTGGTCTATCGTGAGGCCGCGCAAGTCAGAAACAATCAAGCCCCCTCTCGCCCTGCCCGCCTCCGGCGAGTTGGCTAGAGTTACAATGAATTGCTAAATACGCATAGCACAGAGCATAATAATTAGGGCTTTTGGATTCAAAAGAAAGAGCACAAAAAGTTTTATAATATAGCATGCTCGATTTAATCTTTAGTGCATGCAATCCCTACTTAAACGAGATGAAACAAGTATAACCCTAGATATGACATGCTTCTACTAAATCCTAAAATTCTCGCAGGGTACTAAGTAACTTTTAGAGCTTTTGCATTCAATAGAAAGAGCACTCGATATTGGTTCTAACCATATATAATACTTAAGGTTTGGCTTGCTATAACCTACCTTAAACGGAGGAAGAAGAAGGGACGACGACACGCTAAGAACACCCTGCCGGTGATCGCCGGAATCCGCCCTTGTCCACGATCCTCGTCGGCCGCCACAGCACCCAAACGAAAATAGGGTTCCTGAGGGTCATTTTTATAGGTCACACAAGGTCTAGAGTCTTCTATTCGAGGAGATAGAGTCCAATCAAGTTGGACGTGCGCGAACCGCGCGGATAGGGTTATCCGCCGCCTTCTCATCCAAAATTCGCTTTCTAGGGTTAGGGTTTCGGGGAGAACTAAGGGGGAAACAATCCTATCATCCTAACATTTCATTTGGATTCGGTCTCAGCCTAAATGATCGGGTATTGGGCTAAATTTTGCGTTTTAAGGTCCAATTAGATTAAGTGGGGATTTGGGCCTTAATCAGTTAATTTGGCCTAATTACAGATTTTATTTGGGTTAGTCACAGAAGACACTATTATTAAACATTTTATCATCTACAAGATTCTGAATTTTCCAGATTTTTACGAAATGGTCGAAATTTAACTTATTCTATTTATTAAGGGTTTTCTAATTAATTTCTTAAAAATTTTCTAGAAATTTTTATTTGCTAATAAATCGAGATATTACACCCTCCCCCACTATAAAGAATTTGGTCCTCCAAATTCACTGCACTTAACACGATGGGGAGTGGAGCTCACCTAGAACAAGTCGGGATACTATTTTCACATGGTATCTTCTGACTCCCAAGTTGCTTCCTCGGTTCCACGCCGACTCCATTGCACTTTCACCATAGGTATGGACCTGTTTCTGAGTTTCTGCTGCTTACGATCCAGAATCTTACCATGTCTCTCTTCATAAGTCGGATCTTCCTTTAACTCAAGACCCGCATGCTGAATGACATGAGTGGGGTCATACACATACTTTCTCAACATCGACACATGGAAGACATTATGTACTCTGGATAACTGAGGTGGTAGCGCCAAACGGTATGCAACCTCCCCCACTCTTTCCAAAATCTCGAATGGACCGACATATCTTGGACTCAGCATACCTCTAATGCCAAATCTTTGAATCCCTCTCATGGGAGAAACCTTCAGAAACACATGTTCACCAGCCTGGAATTCCAAAGCTCTTCTTCTGTTGTCTGCATAACTCTTCTGTCTTGATTGTGCTATTTGCAACCGGTCTCTAATAATACGAATATTCTTTGATGATTTAGAAATAAGATCTGGTCCCAGCCATTGCTTCTCACCAACCTCGTTCCAACATAATGGGGATCGACAGCTTCTTCCATACAAAGCTTCAAACGGAGCCATCTGAATGCTGGATTGATAACTATTGTTGTAAGCAAATTCTATCAAGGCCAAGTGATCACTCCAACTGCCTCCAAAATCAATCATTCAGGCTCTAAGCATATCCTCCACTGTCTGGTTGGTTCTTTCCGTCTGTCCGTCTGTTTGCGGATGAAAAGCAGTACTAAAGTTCAGACGGGTTCCCAAAGATTATTGCAAACCTTTCCAAAAATGTGAAGTAAATCTGGGGTCTCTGTTGGACACAATACTGACCGGAATACCATGGAGTCGCACAACTTCCTTCATGTACAAGGCTGCTAAAACATCAATAGTCCACTTAGATTTAATGGATAAGAAATGAGCCGACTTTGTCAATCTGTCAACGATAACCCATATTGCATCAAATCCGCTACGAGTCTTAGGTAGACCCATAATGAAATCCATGCCAATACTCTCCCACTTCCATTGAGGTATGTCCAGTGGTTTCAACTTTCCCGCAGGTCTGAAATGCTCAACCTTAACTTGTTGGCACACCAAACATTTACTCACAAATTCTGCAATTTCCTTTTTCATACTCGGCCACCAGAAAGATCTCTTTAAATCCTTAAACATCTTTGTACCTCCTAGATGAATGGTATATCTAGATCTGTGAGCTTCCTCGAGGATCTTGTTCTTAACTTCGGCTACATCAGGTACACACGTCCTTCCTTGAAATAATAATATGTCATCATCGGCTATCATGAATTCGGGTTTGCTACCCAAATTCTCCTTGATTTCTATCAACTCTGGGTCATTGTCTTGCAAGGACTTGATTTCTGCCAATAATTCTGGTTTAAGCTAAATCTGAGCAATCATAACTCGATCATTGTCAACATTTATATCTAAACTGGCTAATTGCTCCAGCAATTTCCATTCTTGCAACATGAGGCTTGACAATTTAGCTATTGGCTTGCGACTTAAGGCATCCGCCACCACATTACCCTTCCCGGGATGATACTCTATGGAGAAGTCACTTCTCTGCCTCATATTAAGTTCTTTATGAGAAAATAAATACTTCAAACTCTTGTGACTTGAAAATACTGTGAATGTCTCTCCATATAAGTAATGCCTCCATATCTTCATGGCAAATACTACTGATGCTAGCTCCAAATCATGGACATGATAATTCTCCTCATGCTTTCTCAATTACCTAGAAGAATAGGCTATCACTTTCCTGTGTTGCATCAGTACCCAACCTAAACCAATTCCCGAAGCATCGGTGTACACCACGAAGCCTCCTTCTCCAGATGGTAAAGCTAAAACAGGGGCAGTCGTTAAACACTCCTTCAAAGTCTGGAAGCCTCTCTCACAAACCTTCGACCAGTCAAACTTATTCTCCTTGCGGGTTAATCTCGTTAAGGGTACTACAATCTTGGAGAAATCCTTAATAAACCTTCGGTAATATCCTGCTAGGCCTAGAAAGCTTCTTACTTCTGTTACATTAGTAGGCATATCCCAATTTTTCACTGCCTCTACCTTAGACGGTTTCACATAAATACGTTCTTTCGTAATGATATGCCCTAGAAAGGACACCTCCTGTAGCCAAAATTCACACTTGCTAAACTTGGCGTATAACTGATGGTCTCTCAATATTTGCAACGCCATCCTCAAATGCTCAGTATGTTCTTCCTTACTCTTGGAATAAATCAGAATGTCATCAATAAACACCACGACATTGATCAAGATAGGGCCGGAATACATTGTTCATCAACTGCATAAAAGTTGCAGGTGCATTCGTTAGTCCAAAAGGCATCACTACAAATTCAAAATACTCATACCTGCTACAAAAAGCCATCTTATAAATATCCTCTTCCTTAACCCGCAACTGGTGGTAGCATGATCGAAGATCAATCTTAGAAAAATACCGAGCTCCTGCTATCTGATCAAATAATTCATCAATTCTCGGCAATGGATATTTATTCTTGATAGCCAGCTGGTTCAATTGCCGATAATCAATACACAACCTCATCGAGCCATCCTTTTTCTTGACAAATAATACTGGAGCTCCCCACGGGGATGTACTTGGACGAATAAACCCCTTCTCAAGTAATTCCATTAACTGTTGCTTTAATTCCCTTAGCTCTGCAGGAGATATACGATAAGGAGCTTTAGAAACAGGGGTCGCGTCAGGAATTAGATTAATAGAAAACACAACTTCCCTCTCTGGTGGAAGACCTGGCAATTCCTCAGGAAAAACATCCGAAAAATCTCGGACAACAAGAATGTTCTTAATCTCGATCTTCTTCTCAGGGGTTACATGAACAAAGGCTAGGTAAGCCTGACATCCTCTCCTCCTCAACTTATCAGCTCGAAGGGCCAAAATAAGTGGCACATACTTATGGTGCCTAACCCCTATAAAAGAAAGTTCAGGGTGTCTAGAAAAAGACACAGAGCTGGAACTACAATGAACATTGGCCTCATGCTTAGCCAACCAATCCGCTCCTAGAATTACATCATAATCTTTCATATCCATGCATACTAAATCAGCCGACAAATTCTGCTCATTAACCATAATCTTTCTAGAAGGATAAAAATATTTAATCATTGATCTAGAACCAATAGGAGTTGATATCTCTAGTGGGGAATTCATCAAAATCGGCTTCACAGCTATCGTCTTAGCAAAACTCCGAGAAACAAATGAATGAGTAGCACCGGTATCGAAAAGAACAAAAGCAGGCTTTCCATGAACAATGAGAGTACCTTCCACAAGTCCACCCTCCTTGGTGGTGCCTGCGTCATCCTCCTGTAGGGCCTGGAGCTTGCCCTGCTGTTTCTTGCTACCTTGAGGCTTAGTCGGGGTAGCTTCCTCGGATAAGAGAGGACACTCCGGGATACGGTGGTCTCTACTCCCGCAACGTAAACAGGCACCCAGCTTGCGCCAGCACTCTTCCATCTTGTGACTAGGACGGTCACAATACTTGCATATGCCCTTAAATGGAACATTAGGGCTAGGCTTCTTGTCTTCATTCTTTGGCATTTTCCCTTTCTATGAACCAGACCCGCCATTGGGCCTTTTCTTGCTATTCCCGAGTTTAGCACTCCCGGAACCAGCAGATTGCTCCTTCTTGACGTTCTTCCCACGGATTTTCTCCGTCATTTCCAAGGTATCTTCTAAAACTTGGGCTTTTCTTACCATCTCTGCATAGGTCTGAATCTCCATCGGCGCCAACTGGTTAATATAATGCAACTTCAGCCCATTTAGAAAACATTTCGCCTTCATCTTCTCTGTGGAAATCAAATGAGTAGCATAACGAGAGAGTCTAGAAAATTGAGCTTCATATTCCGCCACAGATAAACTCCGCTGCTTCAGAGTAGCAAACTCAGTGGCTTTCTTCTATTGGATTCTGTCGGAAAAGTACTTGCTATTGAAGAATGCTTCAAATTCCTTCCATGAAATTTGCCTATTACCGAGGGTTGCCTTTATTGACTCCCACCACGTCTTAGCATCACGTTCCAACTGGAAGGTTGTTAAAAGCACACGCTCCTGGTCACTGCATTGCATCACCTCGAAAATCCTCTCCATCTCTTTGAGCCAGTGCTCGGCTTCATCGAGATCAGTTGAGCCTCTAAAACGTGGGGGATTCATCCCACGAAAATTCCTGTGTAGATCGCCGGTGCCATGATTCGCCGCTCCACCCTGGGCCACTTGTTGTAAAGCCCGCGTAAGTCCTTGGACCGTCCGCTGCATGTCTCGCCATTGCGCATGCTCAGCTACCATTGAAACGTCCTGCACGGAAATAATTTATCTTAAGTTCATTTAGGAGAAAGAGTTTAGAGTTGATTATTAACTCGACCCAAGTCTCTACCCAAATTCTCACTAGGTTTGGTCCTTTGACGCATAACAAGGGTATAGGTTCTACGACAAACACTTAGAATCCTAGAACTTAAATAACCTAGGAATATTAGAAACCTAGGCTCTGATACCAGCTAAATGTCACGCCCCGACGCGGAATATCGGGACTGGCAGTAGAAACAAGTAATAATAATAATAAGCTGATTTCTAGACATGATATGTTAAAGCTAAAAGATCGCACATCACCATAAATAGAAACTGCTCCATTCATAAAATAACACATCACTAAACCATGTTCCCAACTACAATGATCTCACTTAACATAATCTTGACAACATCCACTTAACACTACTACATTGGCTAACTTCAAATTACAACTCTTCCAAAATACTCTTAAATACAAATAAACTCCACAACTAGAACTAGTTTCACAGGCTTCAATCAGGTTCACTCCACGGTCGTCACTCTTGCCCGTCCCTATCAGTTTGCGAGTCCTCACCTGAGCTACCTGAAAAGGGGAAAAACCACTAGGTGAGCGAACACTCAGTAGGTAATAACAGACAAGTTTAAGTAATTAACCAATTAATTGCATTAAAAGCGCGGAAAGAAATATTGATATAACGAAATGACATAAGTAGAAGAGGTACACGATCAATAATATAATGAAACTGGAAATTGGCCAACAAGCAAGATTTAACGAAGTCAAGATAATTTTCAAGCAAGCGATTATTGTCGTAGACATCACGCTAGTCATGCACTCGGTGCAATGTCTCACCATGTCATTCAAACTCCCCGGGGCACAAGTACTTTTCAGGCGCTCCTCCCAGGACCAGATCGGGCCCTTATGATGCGTTGGCATTGATTTGTTGGATCCAAGATCCCAAGTTATGTCTAGACATTAATCAAGTTTAATGGCCAAGATTCAAGTTATGGAACTTACCTGAAATTTCAAGGGTAAGTTGAAGTAGACATCATGTCTGGAAAATTCAAGTTATCAAGAACCAATCAGGTCCTTGGATTCAACACAAAAAATCACGGAAATCACTTCTGGATGATAAGCGGTCAGAACAGGGCCGCTCAAGCAATGCACGGTCTAATCTGGATCGTTCAGGATAGAGATGGCTCAGCATCAGCCACACCGAAGTCAAGGACAGACGGTCCATGTAGGGCCACTCAAAGAGTTTGGAGGGTTAAAAATGGACCGCTCAAGACTAGTAGAGCTGGAAGCCCAAGAACAAGATAAACGGTCCTTACAGGGCCGTCCAACAGACAAACGGTCTAATAAGATCCGTGCTATAACATGGGCGGCTCTAATAGGTCCGTTCAACTTTATCAACTAGAAATCTACCCAAACGGGCTCCGGGCTGCCATAAGTGGGGCAAAACTGAACCAGGGTCCAGCCCACTCTCCACTAGTCAACCTAGGGCCTATTGGGTCAATCCAAACATAAATTTTGTCGAAGATAGATCAAGGTTAATTGACCAATGTAAGTGGCACTTGGCCAGGGATGTACGGTTCATTATGGGCCGCCCAATAAGATGAACGGTCCCTTTCGGGCCGCGTAATTCTCAGGGGGTCCAAGTCGAGCCATGACTTACAATACGATAGTCCAAGCGATTCGATCACGTACACAGGTTCAGGTCTTGATGGTACAACCTGCCCGGCGTCCTAGTGGGAATCCTAGGCTCGCGGGGGCTTACGGAGGTCCCGTAATGAAGGTCCTAGTCCGACGGAAGGAATATCCGGTGGAGAGTCCCAAACATTACAAGGAAATAGGGCTAATAAATCAGCAGAAACCAGTAATGCGGTCAGTCAATTCTACCGGAGTAGAATGACTGTCAAACAATCCTAATAAAATTTTAATTTAATAATGAATCATGATTAATATTAACATTGAAGAAGATGATCCAAGGTCAAGATGAATAAATCAGCAAGATTTATAATCATTTACGGTTATAATTTTCCAGAGTTTTTATGCATGTTGCTAACTTACATTTAACCACTAATCTACTATCATAAATCATGCGAAAAAGATAACTTAATCAATTTTGTAAAGATGGACGGTCCAGTATGGACCTTTCATCCTCCTCGGCGGTCGCACGACAGGCCGTTTATTCCCCTCAGGTCAGAAGGCCTGCTGGAGATGAGCGGTCTGTATTGAGCCGCTGGAAGAGACGAACGGTCAATAACTGGCCGCCTGACAGAAGGGCGGTCTAGGTCATGCCGCACTTCCCAGAAACATAACACGAATCATAAAACATAAGCGGTCAGTAATATGCCTCCTAACCATGTTGGGCGGTCTATCGTGAGGCCGTGCAAGTCAGAAACAATCAAGCCCCCTCTCGCCCTGCCCGCCTCCGGCGAGTTGGCTAGGGTTACAATGAATTGCTAAATACGCATAGCACAGAGCATAATAATTAGGGCTTTTGGATTCAAAAGAAAGAGCACGAAAAGTTTTACAATATAGCATGCTCGATTTAATCTTTAGTGCCTGCAATCCCTACTTAAACGAGATGAAACAAGTATAACCCTAGATATGACATGCTTCTACTAAACCTTAAAATTCTCGCAGGGTACTAAGTAACTTTTAGGGATTTTGCATTCAATAGAAAGAGCACTCGATGCTGGTTCTAACCATATATAATATTTAAGATTTGGCTTGCTATAACCTACCTTAAACTGAGGAAGAAGAAGGGACGACGACACGCTAAGAACACCCCGCCGGTGATCGCCAGAATCCGCCCTTGTCCACGATCCTCGTCGGCCGCCACAGCACCCAAACGAAAATAGGGTTCCTGAGGGTCATTTTTATAGGTCACACAAGGTCTAGAGTCTTCTATTCGAGGAGATAGAGTCCAATCAAGTTGGACGTGCGCGAACCGCGCGGATAGGGTTAGCCACCGCCTTCTCATCCAAAATTTGCTTTCTAGGGTTAGGGTTTCGAGGAGAACTAAGGGGGAAACGATCCTATCATCCTAACCTTTCATTTGGATCCGGTCTCAGCCTAAATGATCGGGTATTGGGCTAAATTTTGCGTTTTAAGGTCCAATTAGATTATGTGTGGATTTGGGCCTTAATCAATTAATTTGGCCTAATTACGGATTTTATTTGGGTCAGTCACAGAAGACACTATTATTAAACATTTTATCCTCTACAAGATTATGAATTTTCCAGATTTTTACGAAATGGTCGAAATTTAACTTATTCTATTTATTAACGATTTTATAATTAATTTCTTATAAATTTTCTAGAAATTTTTATTTGCTAATAAATCGGGATATTACAAGAATTTTCTCCCATGTGGTTAAATTAATACTAACATAAAAAATGCTAAAGGGGGGGGGGGGTGGGTTATTTTAATCCCACATGGGACAAGAGAGGGGGGCTTGGTCAATGTATGCAACACATTTGACCACATGTTGTGGAATGGAGAGGGCTCCTACGTGGGTGGTATTCTCCCTTTGGAAGAGGAGGATGTGGCTAGTAGACAAAGTCTACAAGTGTGGCTTGGAAGAGGAGAATGTGGACATATGTAAATAAATGTCAACAAAGGTGACTATGGGATGGGGGATTTTTTTTTACCTTGGTCAATATTTTTCCATGGACCAAAGACCAACCCCTGTGGGCCCTAGATGCTAGGTGGCCCAATGAGAGAGAAGGTGGGGGTCCCGCTGGGCCGACGTGGCCTTTTGTAAAGAAACCCACTAATTCCTAAGGGCTAACACATTGGCTTATAATTGCCATACAATTGACTCAAGGATATAAATGTAAATAAAAAGTTAGTGGTCTTGCTTTGATGTCCCTATCATAATGCCTCCAAATCTTCAATGCAAATATTACAGTAGCCAACTCAAGGTCATGGGTAGGGTAGTTCTCCTTGTGTGGCTTCAACTGCCGCGATGCATACGCCATAACTCTACCGTGCTGCGTCAGCACAGCACCCAAACTGATCCTGGAAGCATCTGTACACAATACAAAACCTCCTAATCCAGAAGGCAACACCAACACCGGTGCTGAGGTGAGCAACCTCTTTAGCTCTATAAATCTTTGCTCACACTCATCAGTCCAGACAAACGGTACATCCTTCCTCGTAAGTCTGGTCATCGGGGCTACAATACGAGCAAAATCCTGGATGAACCTCCTATAATAGCCTGCAAGCCCCAAGAAACTCTTAATCTCCGTCACGTACCCCGGCCTCGGCCACTGCACCACTTCCTCGACCTTGGCTAGATCCACGAAAATATCATCACCAGAAATCACATGCCCCAAAAGGTGCACCTCGCGAAGCCAAAACTCGCACTTGTTGAGCTTCGCATACAACTGGTGATCTCGCAAAGTCTGCAAAACAACCCTCAAATGGTACACATGCTCCTCTACAGACTGTGAATAAACAAGGATGTCGTCCACAAACACGACCACAAACTGATCCAAGTAGGGATGAAACGCCCTATGCATCAAATCCATGAATGCTACGGGGGCATTGGTGAGCCCAAACGGCATCACCAAAAACTCATAATGCCCATACCTCGTACTGAACGCTGACCTCTCTACATCAGACTCACGAATCCACAGCTGATAGTAACCGAACCGCAAATCAATCCGCAAGAAAACTCAAGCAGACTGAAGATGATCGAACAAGTCATTAATCCGTGGCAACGGATACTTGTTCTTAATGGTCACCTCGTTCAGCTACCGGTAGTCAATACACAACCTCAGACTATCATCCTTCTTCTTCACAAACAATACTGACGCACCCCAAGGGGGAAAGCTAGGACGAATGTACCCCTTGGCGAGTAACTCCTGTAACTGCGCCCTCAACTCTATCAGTTCAGCGGGAGCCATGCGGTAAGGAGCCACGACAAAGGCCCCGTACCAGGCACAACATCTATAACAAAATCGATCTCCCACTGGGGAGATAATCCAGGTAAATTCTCAGGAAAAATATCGACAAACTCGCACACTACCGGAATGTCCTCCACATTCGGCTCCGACTAGTCCACCACGATCACAGAAGCGAGAAAACCCTGACAACCCGCATCGAGCAATCGACGAGCCCTAATGATGTGACACCTCCTTGGGGTGATAGACACAAGACCGAATGCCCTTGGACCTACAATTGCAAGCAAGTATCTTTGAGCGGCGGACTTACTCTAGCGAGCTCACTCGCATGGCGCACACTAGTGCCCGTAGGCGACTCGGCGATGATGGAGAGGGTCCGAGGCGGGACCTTGATGCTCCAATGGTTGGCTAGCTTGGGGAGAACCCCAAATGGGCCAGGGATGCCCAACTCACGGGTGGCCAGCACACCAAGGGTGTGGGATGTAGGGGATCACTCACAACTCGCCCGCGGTGATCACTCACATCAATGGTAATTATGGGCCGAGCTCTCACTCTCCGTCCGACGAAGCATTATCGATAATACTATGCTAAGCAAGGAATTTAAACCAACCAAGAGGGGGACCGAGGCTCACCTGGTTGGCGTGAAGATGCCGACCCCAGCCGGAGACGGGGGCGAGCGGGGAGGCGAGGGTATGCACCCGCACGCCGCGTCGATGAAGCTTCAAACCTGAAATTTCAGATTACATGTACTACGCCCCATGCAAGGGGTGGGATCTTGGGGAAGGGAAGTCAATGACTACACCCAAACACTACCTCCACACAGGGAGGGGCCTTCAGCCGGCCAAGCAAGAGGGAAAAATCGAGTTAGAAGCAAAGAAAGGGAGCCGATGCCGATTCTGACAACTTTCTGCGCTTCTAGACATGCAGTTGGTTATCTTGGCGCTGCGGCCACTCCAGATTTTTGTTGATGACGAAACATGTTGGAATTTCTTCGTAGCTGGATTGGGATGATGTCTGAATTTTGTTGATTTCTCTGGTCACAGGTGCTGGTCGGGGCAGAAGCTCGAACAGGGTGGCAGGCTTCAGTTCTGACTGCTTCAGGTTCACAACATCAGGAAGAAGAGGTTTCCACAAGCGCTCCAGAGCTTAGAATCAGGCACCTCTAGAGTCGTTAGAACCTTCGGTGAGTCCTCTTCGAAGCGAGACAAACGGGGATGCCAAACGTTGTCGGAGTAGACCGGTAGAGCTCGAACAATGAGGATGGGTCGGAGTAGACTGTCAGGAAGCAGAACCGCACACCCAGAGGAAGAAAATGAGAACTCTTGATTCCCGATGCAAAACAGAGATCCATTTCTTGATTCTGGAAGTAGACTTGTCAGAGAAGCTTCCGGCCAAGCCTTGCTTCTAGATCTTCAAGAGAGTGGTCGTGGTAACTTCAGGAGTCAGCTTCAGGTTGCTCTTCAGGGAGGAAGTGCGCAGTCGGGGAAGAACGGCTCCCCCGGGCGACCACGAGCTCAGAAAGGGATGAGACCACCGCCTTTGCAAAGAGGATGGAGAGACGCTTCCAACGGTACCTCTTAGGCCTCCAGGGAAGCTGGGATGAAGTCGGTGCTGGCTCTGCAAGCTGCTGGTACTCTACTACCTGCGACTTGAGAATTGCATGTGGTGAAAGGTGGTGGGGGAATGGGGTAGAAGGGATGGGAAATGGGGTGGATGGGTATGGGGGCAACCCCTGGCTGTGAGGGGGTGTTCCAAGGTGTGGATGGGGGAGAATGGGGTCTGGAAGGTGGTGTTTGAAGTGGGTGAGAGAGGAGCTGCGAATTTGGGATGGGTGGGGGAGAGGGAAGGAGAGTTCTCTCTCCAAGGTTTGAAAATTGACTAATGGGGTGGTTAATGGGGCTTTGGGGATGGGAATGGTTGTGTTGGGGAAGGGAAGGGGTGCTTGGGGAGTGGGGAATTCTTCCTTGGGAGATGAGAGGGTGCTTAGGGAAGGGGATTGGGTAGTTGGTGGTTGGGTGGTAGAGTACGGATTGGTGGATGGTCTCTTGGGACTAGGGGTGGAGTAATGAGGGTTGGGGTAGTTGGGAGGATGAGCAATGAGGGGAGAGGAAGGGTTGATGATGTGGAGGAGAGAGAGGGAGGGGAGAGAGAAAGGGAGAGGGGAATCCACCCCTTAGAGAGAGAGAGAGAGAGAGAGAGAGAGAGAGAGAGAGAGAGAGATTTGGAGAATCCACTCCAATGAGACACTAAAACTCACTTGATTTAAATTGATCATAAAAGGTTGTTACATATGAGAGGAGTGGGGGCCTATTTATAGACTCCATACTTTTCATATGACCATAGTGACCCTGACAAACTAACTAATGACCAAAGTAGTCCAAGGGAGGGGCGCCCCTGGGTCTAGCCCATTAGTTGGGCCCATTAGCCTATCAAACTAACCATATGACAACTAACTTAGGAAAATGACTCACTAACCTAGGTACATGACTCAAATAAAAGGAAAAATACATAGTTTATGACTCAAAGAAAATATGAAAATTACATGACTAGACTCAGGAACACATGACTAACACAATGGCGCTTGCCGACGAACAATCCGAGCCCATAAAATGTGGAGGGGCAAGGGATGCCACCATCATACCCCCGGGGTGGGGAAAACTCGACCCCGTCGAGTATGGGTCCATCGGGGAAGTAGTACACCAAAATGCAGCTCCGGGCGAACCATGATCTCCAAACTCAACCCGCGTCCATAGCCAGGGAATGACGCTTTAGCTTTTCAAAGTGGCTCGGACACACCCTCATGATGGCTATGAGGTCTTGCTTGCCTAGTATTGCCACCGTGTGCTCACGTCGGGCTCTCAGGATAATTTATGGTGGCACTCTGAGGGTGTCTCTTACAAGGATAGGTGTAAGCTCAAGGCACTCACTAGGATCCACCGCGGTGCCCTTAGAGGGTGTCGGATCCGCCACGTGAGAAATGTGGTGAATTCCAAAACACATAGGTAAGTCTAACCCACAAGTCGGGTTGCCAAAGCTCCTCGGAACTTGGCAAGGTCCAAGTCCTCGTGCCCTCAAATTGGAGGTGACCCTAGGGTAGAGCCACTCCAAAGTCATCATCACCAAGTTGCCAACTTGGAATTTCAAGTGGCGCTCATGAGTTTTTGCCCGCTTCTTGTGAATCTCACCGCTTGTTGCTTGACACTTGCTTGGATGCATATGCCATGCACTATGATGCGGTGTGAGTGGACAATGTGTGGTATGCAAAGGTGGTCTAGGACAACCACATATAGACCTATCGTTCATTGATGTTATGAAGACTTTGAATGATTTGGGAGGACCGGGGTATCCATAAATGTCCCTCTCATGCGTAGGTATGATAAGTGCCGGAGGACCCTGACATCCATGAATACTCCTAATATGCTTAAGACTCATGATGAATGAAGGTGGACCATTACATCCGAATATGGACCACTCATGCTTCCTACTTGACATGTGGGTGATATGAATGAATGGACCCGACTTATGAATCATATCAAGTGGTGCGGTATGTCTAGGCACATGCATTCCTATCCTAGAGATGACTTCCATGTGCATGGGTGTGAGGTGGCCCTTAAGCTTCCACTCGTATGGATCAAAGGGATCTAAGAAGGGGGACATCATGGAGTGGGGCAATTCATCAATCCCAAGGTGTATGTTGCCTAAGGTCAAGGCTCCCATGGTGTAACCCGATTCTAGGAAGGGAGGGGTTTGGCCCAACATGGTGGGTGGGGGTAGGGTAAGGTGAGTGGTGAGTAAGGTAGGTGGGTCACATGGGGAACTAGACTCCCATAGGAAGGGATCAAAGGGATCATGATAAGGGTTACCTAGAGAGAGATACTCCATGTCCTCAAGGTCCTCACAAGGTGGTGAATCATCCTGTTCTAGTGAAATGGTTGGGCCGGAGCATGGGGTGGGTTGGTTGGTCAAGGTTCTAGGAATCACAATGGTAGGGGAGTGGACCGGGATGGGCTCTTCCACCATAGGGAGAAGGAAAAGGAGGTCGCTAGTGTAGAAACCAATAGTGCAAACCGAGGTGATAGACCTGGTACATGGGTGGATGAGGTCAATGTTGGGTTCGGTGCAGTATTCAGAGGGGGGGTGAATGAATATAGCCATTTAAAAAATTTGCCCATTGAAAAACCTTCACCCAAAATAAGATTTCGCTCACTTAAAAACTGGAATGCTAACAAGACATATTAGAACACTCATCTACAGGACCTATAAGCAAATAGTTGGAACGCCCTTATGCATACATCTAGCGGAAGCACAATTGAACAAAATAAACACACTGCACAAGGGGTTTTTAGGTGGTTCGGTCAGTAGACCTACATCCACCCCACACTCAACCCGAGTGTGGCTTCCTGCTGACTCACAGCTTGAACCGCTGGGCCTCACAGCTTGCCTACAATCCGCTGGGCGACACAGCTTGCCGTCCGAGGAATCCTCCTCGCCCGCTGAGCAACACAGCTTGTTGTCCAGTGGAATCCTCCACTGCAAACCGCTGGGCAATACAGCTTAGCCGTCCAGAGGCAGCACCTCTGCAAAACCCGCTGACTAATAGCTTGAATAAAGGAGTTAAAAAGAAAACAAAAGATGGAATCTCAGCATCGGAAAGCTGTAGAAACAGAAGCACAATTTGTGGCTCACAAGGAGCTGACTCGCCTGGATTTGATCCACGGCCAGTGAAGACTAATCTTCAGGCAGCTGCTCTCCTCTTCTCTCGATCTCACTATTTCTTCACAGCTTCTTTCTCTTCTGCTTCTTCTAATCTCTCACTCTCTGCTCTTCCCTTTTTCTTCTTCTTCTCTTTTGCTGGATCGAAGGGCTTTCTGCTCTGCTGTTGCTCTTTCTGTTCTCCAGGCTTCTTCTTCGATCGGCCTCCATCTGAAGACGAAGGCTCCAATATATACCAGCAGCAGTAGGGAGATAGGGAGTGTGCTTCCCACGCCTTCCGTCCAGAAGGTTCCTCCTCGGATCACGTGCTCAGCACCACCTCGGATCACGTGTCAGGTGCCAGCTTCGGGTCACGTGCCCATTCATCAGTACGCTCAGCAACTGGAGTTAGATGGCGTCAACCCACTTGCTCCAAGGAGTTGACGCAGCCTTCAGAGATCTATAACCCTTTTTAACTGCTGCGTCGACGCTTCCAACCCGTGGCGTTGACGCATTGATGCGTTCCAATGAGCAACCAGCCTAGCCTTTTTTAACTATTGCGTCGACGCTGCTCCACTGCTGCGTTGACACATTGGAGTATTTCTGACAAGGCCTCTGCTTCTTGAGTGCATGAGTTGATGCAGCCTTTGCGTAGAGTTAACGCTGTGAAGAGTATCCGTGGATGCATCTTCTCTAGTGCGTGGACGCCTTAAGCTCTAGCGTCGACCCTGTTCCTGTCTTGCATCAGGAATTAATTCAAACGAAAAGATTAATGAATCAAGACTTAATCACAAACACGCCATTCATATCTCATTGTGAATTAGATCTGAAGCAGTGTATAGACTTGGTGAGCTTCGAGCAGTGTATAGACTTGGTGAGCTTCGAGCAGTGTATAGACTTAATGAATGAGTGCATGTGAAAGGCAGTGTACAGACATGGAGTTAACATGTAAGAGAATAACGAGTGTATGGACTTTCATGAGACGCTCAATGTACAGACTCTAAGTGAAAGTCTGATGTACAGACTTTAGCTGAAGACCACTGTATATACTTAAACCACTCGCATGCTATGCAGTGTATTGATTGAATGCTCAATGCAATGCTTTGATAAACAGACCGAGCATCAAAATGACTGAACAGAAAATGACTCATACAGCAAGATGACTCATAGTAATTAACTCACAACAAAACCAATCATCAAATGATTAACACACAAAGCTAATCATCAAAACCTCATCAAAACCACAGGGGCACAATAATCTCCCCCTTTTTGATGATGGCAATACTGCACTGTGAGTAATGCTGATGACACAAACTATTCTCCCCCTTTGACTTCATCAAAAAGAAAATAGTTTGAGAAATTAAAGCATGTATAAAAATTCAGTCAATTTCTCCCCCTTGCAAGAACATAATTCTCCCCCTTTAAGAGTTTCTATGCAGCATGATGCATATAATATGGAAGCTCCCCTTCAATAAGTGGAATCTTATGAGATGAATGGGACGGAGATCATAGGGGCAAACAAGGACAAGTTCAGGTCAATGAGCAGAAGAGGTTCAATTAGCAGATTTTTAAAGAAGCTCCAATCACAGAAAATTCAGTCAGATTTTCAGAGAGATATCAATCTCATAAATCCAAAACATAAGTTTTCAAAGTCTTCCATTTTAGTTCAGGAGATTACATCATAGCCACATACAAAAAGAGGAAGACATTTAGTCATCATCCAACATTTATGATGCAGATGCAATAAGCTTTAGTTTCTCTCCCCCTTTGATATCATTAAAAATAACGACTATATCTGGATCTACCGGAATGATCTTGCTGTTGTGAACGAGAGGACTGCCCTGGAGTAGACTGAGTTTGTCCTGATGCAATTGGTTCTCTTGCTAGTAAGTGTCTGATATCCTGAGACAGCGCACCCAGCTGATGAATAGTAGAAGAAAGATCATCTTTGACAGATTGCTTGCTGTCAAGCTTGTCCCCAAGGGAAGTTAATTTTGCAGTCACTCCGTCTATCTTTTCAAGAACTGCTTTGATGCATTGGGGAAGTGCATTAACAGGACCTTTGATAGTTTCAACTGCTATCCTCACATCAAAACATAAGTCAGTAATTTTGGCAATGGATTGAAAAGTTGAAGCATGATTGCCCTGCATTTCAGTCACCAGTGAGGCTAGCCTGTCAAGGAGAGAGGAGATGTTTTTCAAAATATTTCGTTGAGCTTGGTCAGATACCATCTTGGTAAGTAGGAATTTCTGCCACTCGGATAAGACAGAGACTTCAAAATGTACAATTCGTGTGGTCAGTTTGTTGAGATGATAATTTGTGAATTCCATTAATTTGTCCATCTTAGCATCCTGACGCTGCAGCATCATTGTCATGTGTGCAAACATCTCTTCCACAGTCGCTGGAGGTGGAGCATTATCAGAAGTTGAAAAGGTCCTTCTATAAGCACCAATGGCTCTAGACATAGGTGGTTCCATTGTAGGTGCAGAGCCACTGGGTTCCCCAGTTTCCAGCTGAGGGCTGGAAGATCTAGCAAATGTTTCCTCAAGAACATGCTCATCCCTTGCTGAGCTGTCCTCTGGTCTTTCTTTTCGGACTTCAGGTGGGGGAAATTCATCTATTCTAACACCCTGATCAGCATCTGTAGTTGCAGGCACATGTTTCTGACTTGGCAAAGTCCTGACTTGCTGCCCATTTACAAACTTAAATTTCATGAACTTCTGAAGGTAAGAGAGAGAGTAGACATTTCCTTTAGGGATGATCAGTTTCCTCTCAGAACCAAAATCTACTCCAACTCTTCGAAAAATGGCCGTCAATGGAGCAACATAAGGAAGTGTTCTGGATTGTGTTAAACAGGATCCCATAGTTTGAATAACCACATCGGACAGTGAAATGTGAATTCTTTTCAGCATACAGTACAATAAAAATCGTTGCATCTCAGTGACCCTTTCTCTACCACTGCTCTGAGGTGTGATAATAGACGTGCATATATGGTGGAGCAGTCTATGCAAAGGAGGGAACTGGTTTGCTTTCAGACTAGCTAGATATGTTTCCCTGACATCGGAAGGGTCACTTGGTTTGTCGGTCAGGAGAGCATAGGCATTATGTTCATCAAATTCAAAGCTATGCAGCTGAACCCCATCCTTGGGAACTTTCTAGGCTCTTGCTAACAGCTTATTTGTTAATTCGAAACGAATGTTTCGGACAGTTGATGTCAGTTTTGGAATCTCAGGTTCATACTTCAGATTTTGATAGAATTCTCTGACTGGGGTGGGGTAATAGACTTTATGAGATGTACAGAAAGACCACCAGCCCTGAAAATCCAATGTAGGAAATAGTTGCGGAAATGCATCAAGCAGTTCATGATCGGTATCCACAATATACCGTGAAATAAGGACTTTCAACGGTTCCTCCACGTTGATGACATGAGAGCTTTCCATACCTGTCTGTCCCTTCTGAGCACCTGAAGATTGACCCTGCTTCTCTGTCCTGACATCAGGAGCCCTTCTCTTTTTGGGTGGCGGATTGGGATCGCGTGGACGCGTCTCTTTCCTTTTCCCTTTACCGTGAGCAGCTTTTGAGCGTGGCTCCATCATACCTTCGGCCAATAGTGGACTTCTGTGATGTTCCTCTGCCTCCTTCTCCCTCTTTTTATCGGATTTCAGCGAAAAGCCAAGTAGCTAGAGATGGATGGGAAGAGGACGGATAGAGAGAATGTGGAGGCTCACGAAACTCACTGGGTTTGAAAAAGTGGAGACGACGGCAGGGTTTACGCTGCGGGGTTTATATAGGAAGGCCAATCACTTTTTGACTCGAAAAGTGTACACCGGTTCACCGTGCTGAACCGGGATTAGATGTAAGTGGAGTGAAAGACTGACTGCGTTGACGCTGCAAAGCGCTGCATCGACGCCATCAAAGGAGAATAGTATTTGGCATTCTCAAGACAAAGAGATAAGATGACATTCAGGGATTTTTAATCGATAAAATTCAAGTTCCCCTATGAGATAAAAGATGAGACATTATGAGAGCCCTAAAACCATATAATGATGTGGTGAAAAATAATCTTAAGACTTTGACATAATTCCTTGAAGAAGAAGAGCATGATTATGGAATGAGGATTGACCAATTTTCACACTTGGAACTTTCTCAATTCATATCCCTAGAATGTTCAATTTCAAGATACCCTAGTGATTGTGAATTTAACACGAATTGATGATAAACTCAGAAGAAAAGGATTTTATTTTAAGCTTCAGGTCAACCCCATATGAATATTGATAATTGTTATCTTTCAACAGTTGCAGTCAAGTATAGCTAGCCTTTTGACACAGGTGCACATGTTTACCAGACACCAGAGCCCCCGACTACTTAGCATAGCTTACTATTCTGTAAATCAGAAGTAGAGTTAGCAACTCACATCATGACATACCTTGTAGCACTTCATTGGTGCACGAAGGTAGTTTCTCAGTGGAAAGTTACCATTGCTTTGCACTAGATTATTTTTCTTTTAAAACAGAGATAACAGCCCACATCATGACATGCTCATTTGCACTTCATTGGTGCATAGAGACAGTTTCTCAGTGAATGCTTGCCATTGCTCTACAGTTTATGGTATGAATCATTGTATACATATATAGGGTATGTTTCCTGAGCTTTTATGTACCCTGAACTGAGTTTGAGAGCAATACAGGTATTAAATTCATTAAGCACACAGGTTTCTTTACTTTTGTTCATAATAGTTCAAGAAAAGAGAAGTTCTCAGTTTTATTAACTGGTTCTAAGCCTATTCCATAAGCATAGCACTTTATATTCATGAATTTTCATTATTCAAAGAACAGAAGATTTATAAAACACCAACCATTAACACAGCCTAGAGACAGTCAATAATGATCATCACATCTTTTAATGGAATTATCATTTTAGCTCCCCCTGAAACCATGATATCAGGTCACACTTCAGAACTCAAGAAACTTCCTTCATACTCAAGATTGAATGGATCTTCACTACAAGATAAAATTCTGGAGGTGAAGGCAACAAGGTTTGTGAGAAGTGAAGAGAGATGAGCTACAAGAGCATTTCAACAAGAGAGAGAGATGAGTGAGGACCAATCTTCAGTGCCGCTGAACCTTCTTAAAACATTCAACCAAGTTCAGCAACTGTATTTCAGACAAATCTGTCAGTGCGTTGACTCACTCTAATGACTACGTTAACGCACTCAACCAACCAGTGTAGTATTCTGTCTTTTGATACCAAATGTTGACTTTGAGCTGGGGCTGCGTTAACTCAATCCATCCTCAGCGTCAACCCACTCATGCAGCTAAACTTGCTTCACAAATGGTTTTTCAAGGAAAACAGCCTGAAGCGTCGACCCCATCTTCATACAGCGTTGACCCATTTATTCAACCAACAGCTTCATCTCAGTATATCGATCATTATTTAAGCAGAGATCTCCAACCCAAGCTAACTCCCCCTTAGAATATGCATGAATGAAAGTATGAATGCCAATAAGATGAATATCAAGCTGAAAACTTATTCAGATGTATGCATCCAAGCCATTTCTGTTTAGATTTTTCAAAATTTATTGATATGCAGGACACAGCTCTTCATAAGGACTAGACCCATGGTTCTAGGTGGAGAACCTGGTCACAAGGACTATTCGAATTCAGTTCAACATATGACAAGATAAAAACATCATATATGCAGAATTAAAACTCAATAGCTGAGTCTGGAATACAGACTGATCAGCTAGGAAAGAGAAGATCATACATCAGACACACACATCAACATGAAATTCTCATTTTTCATACTCACAATTCCAGATGATGGAATTTAAAGTAAAGTTCAGAACTGACCTGACAAGTAGAATCCTGGGGTTTTCTGTTGAGTGCCTTGGATCATTAACCCCTTTATTCATCAGCTTCCAAGGCACACCTGCAACATTGCAATTAATTTGATCCTACAGGGACCCAAGCAGTCTTGGGTCCTGCACTACCCCTAACAGGTGTTCTGAGCAATTTTTCAGCAACATGATCATCAACCTCCATCAAAAAATAATTAGTCATGGAATGACCGAATTTACCACAATGTTTACATGAAACAGCAGATTGCCTGGTCCTATGATGCTTATCAACAGGAGCATAGGATCTATGAAATTGAGCATGAGTTGTTCTGTTGTTTACATGAGCATTTTGTTTCTCATTCTTCTTCATCCAACATTCAGCAGATTTGTGCCCTGTTTTACCACAGTTAACACATGAAAAGTTCACAGGTCGTTTTCCAGAGAATTTAAAGGCCTTGTGATAAGCATAACTTTCTTGAGCATGCCAGCAGTCCTTGACTGTATGGCCGTAGTTCCCACACTTATAGCACCTTGGGCGCTTACCTCTTGAGTTATTATATCCCCATGAAGGCCTAGACCAACACTCAACAGCCTTATGACCACGTTTGCTACAATTATAACAAATGATATGTTGGTTTAAAGCAGACATGTTTATTTTGGGGTGGTGATGATTATTTGAGAAATATGTGTCATGCATCACATCATCACTTTTCATCACAGTGCAGTTATCCATATAATGACCATGCCTACCACAGTAGTGACATGATGCCTGTGATTTCTTGGCAGCATGGCTATTAACAGACTGACTAGATACATGCGAGTGAGTAAATAAAGCATGTGCAGCGTGTAAACCATCAGACTCAGCCGAGCTAGCAGATTTCAGTCCATGAACAGGAATAGTCTTTAACTTCTTTATTTGACCCTTCACTTTCAATTTCTGACTATTCTTGACAATTTTTGTTTGGTTTTCATTTTTCTGTGCTTTGAACTGAAATACAGATTTTGAGGGTGAGTTCTGATTTCCATTTTATTTTGGGGATTGCCTAGAGGTACCAGCTACATCAGAACTATGCACGAAGGTAGTGTATAGCTGGTTTCTGGTAATTTCCTTAACATCAAGACTACTGGTTGTCCCCTTTCTTAAATTGCCATCCTTCCCTTTCACGACAGTTTTTACTTTTCTTTCATTCTTAGCAGGGTTAGATGCTGATTGTTCTAGTTCCTGAATCTTATTTTCCAAAGATGTTATACGAAGCTCATAACTGGCTATCTCCTGTTCACTGCAATTGACACATTCACTTAAGACTTTGTTAGCATTTTTGTACTTCTCAACTTCTTGTTCCAGATTATTCAAAGTTTGTGAGTCTTTATCACAGATAGCTTTTCCTTTCTCTATGATGAGAAGTTTTTCAGATAATCCGGTATTTAACCATTTCATTTTCTCAACTTCAGCTTTTAATTCAGTGTTTTTTTTCAACCTTTTTATCCTGAATTTCATTACCAGCACATTCCTCTCTTCCAAGCACTTGTTCCAATTTTTTAATCAGTTCCTCTTCTCTTTCTTCTGCTTTAATTTTCTCAGCAATCAGGTTTTTGTGATCATCTTTAAGTGATGTAAATTGTTCATTTAGCCATTCATTCTCACAAAATAGATCTTCATTACGTTCTCTTAAAACTGAGCACATGTTACAGTTTGGTTCAGTAGAAGAAGAATGTGAAACCTCCCCAATGATTTCATTTATTCTAGCCATGAGATTTTCATTCTTCGCTTGAAATTCTTTATTCTCAAATCTCTGTTTATCCAGTTCAGAATTGACCTCAGTCAACTCTTGCATACCTTTTAGATACTCATTTTCCATCTTAATAAGCTGACTCTTCAGCTCAGATATCTTATCCAAACATGTTTGATTTTCATCTTTCAAAGACACAATCTGCTCCTTATAGTTATGAATATCTAGCAAACATGCATCATAAGATTCTTTCAGTTTTGAACAATTTTCATCGGGATTCTTTAAATTAATCTGATCACATTTCTTTTTCAACCTTTTATTTTCAGATTTTAATTTCTTGGACCTTTTAAACAGATCTTCATACATCACTATCAATTCATCAAAAGAAACTCCCTCTGATCCGGAGCTTACCTGAGTTGAGGTTTCCTCATTGTCACCTCCCCAGTTGGCCATTAAGCATATGGACTTATCTCCTTTTTCATCACAGTTCGAGGTGTTCCCTTTGAGCTTTGAAAGTTCTGGACAATCAGCCTTAGTGTGGCCAGCCTTCCTGCATTTATAGCAAGCGTTAGAGTCAATATTCTTATCAGGGTTAGAGTTATACCTTGTTTGCTTTCTGCCTTCATCGAGCTCAGATTGCGAGAGGCTACTTTTCTCGCTTAATGATCCACTGTGCCTGTATTTGTTCCGTTTGGTAGAGCCAGCCTTCGGCACGATTGGTTCCATTGCAACTGATCTGAGAACACAGAGAAACTAAAGCACCTAGACCAAGTGAGCACAGCAAAGCACTAAGTCGGAGAAACAAAACAACGAACACAGAGAGTGCACTCTGAAATGCACCAACAATTAGCAGGATCCTCTGCAGATTGTTAGATCTGATAGATCAGAGACCCGCTCTGATACCACGTGTTGGGTTCGGTGCAGTATTCAGAGGGGAGGTGAATGAATATAGCCCTTTAAAAAAATTGCCCATTTAAAAACCTTCACCCAAAATAAGATTTCGCTCACTTAAAAACTGGAATGCTAACAAGACAGATTAGAACACTCATCTACAGGACCTATAAGCAAACAGTTGGAACGCCCTTATGCATACATCTAGCGGAAGCACAATTGAACAAAACAAACACACTGCACAAGGGGTTTTTAGGTGGTTCGGTCCAGCAGACCTACATCCACCCCACACTCAACCCGAGTGTGGCTTCCTGCTGACTCATAACTTGAACCGCTGGGCCTCACAGCTTGCCTACAATCCGCTGGGCGACACAGCTTACCGTCCGAGGAATCCTCCTCGCCCGCTGAGCAACACAGCTTGCTGTCCAGTGGAATCCTCCACTGCAAACCGCTGGGCAATACAGCTTAGCCGTCCAGAGGCAGCACCTCTGCAAAACCCGCTGACTAACAGCTTGAATAAAGGAGTTAAAAAGAAAACAAAAGATGGAATCTCAGCATCGGAAAGCTGTAGAAACAGAAGCACAATTTGTGGCTCACAAGGAGCTGACTCGCCTGGATTTGATCCACGGCCAGTGAAGACTAATCTTCAGGCAGCTGCTCTCCTCTTCTCTCGATCTCACTATTTCTTCACAGCTTCTTTCTCTTCTGCTTCTTCTAATCTCTCACTCTCTGCTCTTCCCTTTTTCTTCTTCTTCTCTTTTGCTGGATCGAAGGGCTTTCTGCTCTACTGTTGCTCTATCTGTTCTCCAGGCTTCTTCTTCGATCGGCCTCCATCTGAAGACGAAGGCTCCAATATATACCAGCAGCAGTAGGGAGATAGGGCGTGTGCTTCCCATGCCTTCCGTCCAAAAGATTCCTCCTCGGATCACGTGCTCAGCACCACCTCGGATCACGTGTCAGGTGCCAGCTTTGGGTCACGTGCCCATTCATCAGTACGCTCAGTAACTGGAGTTAGATGGCGTCAACCCACTTGCTCCAAGGAGTTGACGCAGCCTTCAGAGATCTTCAACCCTTTTTAACTGCTGCGTCGACGCTTCCAACCCGTGGCGTTGACGCATTGATGCGTTCCAGTGAGCAACCAGCCTAGCCTTTTTTAACTGTTGCGTCGACGCTGCTCCACTGCTGCGTTGACGCATTGGAGTATTTCTGACAAGGCCTCTGCTTCTTGAGTGGCTGAGTTGACGCAGCCTTTGCGTAGAGTTAACGCTGTGAAGAGTATCCGTGGATGCATCTTCTCTAGTGCGTGGACGCCTTAAGCTCTAGCGTCGACCCTGTTCCTGTCTTGCATCAAGAATTAATTCAAACGAAAAGATCAATGAATCAAGACTTAATCACAAACACGCCATTCATATCTCATTGTGAATTAGATCTGAAGCAGTGTATAGACTTGGTGAGCTTCGAGCAGTGTATAGACTTAATGAATGAGTGCATGTGAAAGGCAGTGTACAGACATGGAGTTAACATGTAAGAGAATAACGAGTGTATGGACTTTCATGAGACGCTCAATGTACAGACTCTAAGTGAAAGTCCGATGTACAGACTTTAGCTGAAGACCACTGTATATACTTGAACCACTCGCATGCTATGCAGTGTATTGACTGAATGCTCAATGCAATGCTTTGATAAACAGACCGAGCATCAAAATGACTGAACAGAAAATGACTCATACAGCAAGATGACTCATAGTAATTAACTCACAACAAAACCAATCATCAAATGATTAACTCACAAAGCCAATCATCAAAACCTCATTAAAACCACAGGGGCACAACAGTCAAGGCTCTTAGGTCGGTCCGCCCCTAGAGTCAACAAACAAGTCAAGTCTAATTGCCACTCTAGACCCTTGAGGAGATCATCCCAACCCTCTACCTCATAGTAGGATTGGATCGTGGTGTGAAAGGAGGGGAGGGCCACAATTTGGGATTGATGTCCCATGGGTAAGAGGTGTGGGGGTAAACTAGGGACGGGGGGGGGCCTTGCTTGAGCCATTGGAGTATGGACTCATTCACGGTGAAGGTGTGTGGCTCTTGAGGATCCGGACTAGGGGAGGTGGGTGGAAGTGGAGATTCTTGGATTTCGGACTAGCATCCATTTCCGTGTGGGTGGGTGTGTGGGTCTCAACTTTAATGATAATGGGGTGGGTAGGTCTAATGCGAGGGAATTGGTGATAGTCGATGTGTGGTGCACCCGAGGTGGTGAAAAAGCATGGGCTTGGGTTGAGATTGGTAAGGGAAGTAGTGGAGGTCTAGGTTGGGGTTGGGTAGGAAGTGGAAGATGGGTGGGTTGAGGGGGTATGGGAGATTGTCCTTGGGAGGAATGTCCTTGTTGGGGGACGATGGAGGGGTAATGGTGGCCGGGGTGGGAGAGGTTTCAACCACTAGGGGTATGGGAAGATGCTTCCTCATGGGGCATTGTCCGGCGATGTGCCCCAATTGGTGGCACCTATAACATTCCGGCTCGCACTTACCCGAGGTTTTTTCACTCACTTCTATCTCCATAGGACCTTTTCCTTTTTGAGAAGGGGTAAGGTGAGGGGTGGAGGTGGAGGTGGGGGCCAAAGGGCCTTGAGTAAGGTGGGTTGTGGAATTGGGTTTTGGTTGCATTGTGGGGAATTGGGGAATTGGAGTCTTGGGTTGGCCGGGTGGGGATGGTGGAGTTGAAGTGCTCCTTGGGCTTTGGTGATCCGAGTAGGAAGGGGACACATATCTAGCCCTAAGTTGTTCCTTCATGTTTCCCCAAATGGTGATGGGATCTTCCCTTCTAATTATCCTTAACCCGATAATTTGTAGCCAATAGGTTTGAGACCGTTTGGTAAGTTGTGATTTGGCACATCGGACTTTCTCATCCTTGGACATGGGATACCAAGTGAAGTAATGGTCCATTGAGACTTCCAATCTAAATAGTCAATAGGATGAGTTCTATCAAAGATGGGAGGTGGGGGAGGAGCCCTACTATCATCCGCCCTTGGGGCGGGCCCATTTGCTCCTAGTTGGTCGAGTCGACCCGATAGGTTATCAAGCCGCTCATTGGCATAGGTCAAGGCCTTCACGAGATAGTTGAAATGGCCAGGGAGGTCATGTGTGTTAGTGGTAGGCATCCCTTGGGGGTTTGGACTCATGGAGAGGGCCGATGGGTAAGGTCGGTAAGAGGTGGCCATGCTAGTGGACAAAAGAGATGCAACCGAGGACTCTAAAGGCATAAATACGCCCTAGGACCAACTTGATAGAGACAAGTTGTGAACTTGCTCTGATACCACTTGATGTGACACCTCCTTGGGGTGATAGACACAAGACCGAATGCCCTTGGACCTACAATTACAAGCAAGTATCTTTGAGCGGCGGACTTACTCTAGCGAGCTCACTCGCATGGCGCACACTAGTGCCCGTAGGCGACTCTGCGATGATGGAGAGGGTCCGAGGCGGGACCTTGATGCTCCAATGGTTGGCTAGCTTGGGGAGAACCCCAAATGGGCCAGGGATGCCCAACTCACGGGTGGCCAGCACACCAAGGGTGTGGGATGTAGGGGATCACTCACAACTCACCCGCGGTGATCACTCACATCAATGGCAATTATGGGCCGAGCTCTCACTCTCCGTCCGACGAAGCATTAATGATAATACTATGCTAAGCAAGGAATTTAAACCAACCAAGAGGGGGACCGAGGCTCACCTGGTCGGCGTGAAGACGCCGACCTCGGCCGGAGACGGGGGCGAGCGGGGAGGCGAGGGTATGCACCCGCACGCTGCGTCGATGAAGCTTCAAACCTGAAATTTCAGATTACATGTACTACGCCCCATGCAAGGGGCGGGATCTTGGGGAAGGGAAGCCAATGACTACACCCAAACACTACCTCCACACAGGGAGGGGCCTTCAGCCGGCCAAGCAAGAGGGAAAAATCGAGTTAGAAGCAAAGAAAGGGAGCCGATGCCGATTCTAACAACTTTCTGCACTTCTGGACAGGCAGTTGGTTATCTTGGCGCTGCGGCCACTCCAGATTTTTGTTGATGATGAAACATGTTGGAATTTCTTCGTAGCTGGATCAGGATGATGTCTGAATTTTGTTGATTTCTCTGGTCACAGGTGCTGGTCGGAGCAGAAGCTCGAACAGGGTGGCAGGCTTCAGTTCTGACTGCTTCAGGTTCACAACAGCAGGAAGAAGAGGTTGCCACAAGCGCTCCAGAGCTTAGAATCAGGCACCTCTGGAGTCGTTAGAACCGTCAGTGAGTCCTCTTCGAAGTGAGACCAACGGGGATGCCAAATGTTGTCGGAGTAGACTGATAGAGCTCGAACAATGAGGGGGGGTCGGAGTAGACTGTCAGGAAGCAGAACCGTACACCCGGAAGAAGAAAATGAGAACTCTTGATTCCGGGCGCAAAACAGAGCTTCGCTTCTTGATTCTGGAAGTAGACTTGTCGAAGAAGCTCCCGGCCAAGCCTTGCCTCATGATCTTCAAGAGAGTGGTCGTGGTAGCTTCAGGAGTCAGCTTCAGATTGCTCTTCAGGGAGGAAGTGCGCAGTCGGGGAAGAACGGCTCCCTCGGGCGACCACGAGCTCAGAAAGGGATGAGACCACCGCCGTTGCAAAGAGGATAGAGAGACGCTTCCAATGATACCTCTTGGTCCTCCAGGGATGCTGGGATGAAGTCGGGGCCGGCTCTGCAAGCTGCTGGTACTCTACTACCTCCGACCTGAGAATTGCATGTGGTGAAAGGTGGTGGGGGAATGGGGTAGAAGGGATTGGAAATGGGGTGGATGGGTATGGGGGCAACCCCTGGCTGTGAGGGGATCTGGGAGGGGGTGTTCCAAGGTGTGGATGGGGGAGAATGGGGTCTGGAAGGTGGTGTTTGTAGTGGGTGAGAGAGGAGCTGCGAATTTGGGATGGGTGGGAGAGAGGGAAGGAGAGTTCTCTCTCCAAGGTTTGAAAATTGACTAATGGGGTGGTTAATGGGGCTTTGGGGATGGGAATGGTTGTGTTGGGGAAGGGAAGGGGTGCTTGGGGAGTGGGGAATTCTCCCTTGGGAGATGAGAGGGTGCTTAGGGAAGGGGATTGGGTAGTTGGTGGTTGGGTGGTGGAGTATGGATTGGTGGATGGTCTCTTGGGACCAGGGGTGGAGTAATGAGGGTTGGGGTAGTTGGGAGGATGAGTAATGAGGGGAGAGGAAGGGTTGATGATGTGGAGGAGAGAGAGGGAGGGGAGGAGAGAGAAAGGGAGAGGGGAATCCACCCCTTAGAGAGAGAGAGAGAGAGATTTGGAGAATCCACTCCAATGAGACACTAAAACTCACTTGATTTAAATTGATCATAAAAGGTTGTTACATATGAGAGGAGTGGGGACCTATTTATAGACTCCATACTTTTCATATGACCATAGTGACCCTGACAAACTAACTAATGACCAAAGCAGTCCAAGAGAGGGGCGCCCCTGGGTCTAGCCCATTAGTTGGGCCCATTAACCTATCAAACCAACCATATGTCAACTAACTTAGGAAAATGACTCACTAACCTAGGTACATGACTCAAATAAATGGAAAAATACATAGTTTATGACTCAAAGAAAATATGAAAATTACATGACTAGACTCAGGAACACATGACTAATACAATGGCGCTTGCCGACGAACAATCCGAGCCCATAAAATGTGGAGGGGCAAGGGATGCCCCCATCACCTAATAGCTGAAATAAGAAAGCGGGAAGAGGAAGACCTGATACCTTGAAAATAGAAGGTGGGTCCCCGAAGTTGTCGGAAATAAACCTTCTTCGAGCCACAATCCACTTAGGCATGATTGGTCTCGAGCCAATCCATGCCCAAAATCACATCAAAGTCCTAAAGTGGTAACGCATAAAGCCTGGCCGGCAAGCTCCGCCCTTCCACCCACATAGGCACCTTCTCAAAACAATACAGGGTGATTATAAAATCACTAGTAGGCAACTCTACCGCCAAATCACAGGACATTTGGGTTACCGGCTCCTCAATACTCAGCGTAAAATCCTCCGAAATAAACAAATGCGACGCGCTAGAATCAAACAAAACTCAAGCTGCGCAACCCAAAATCATAACAGTACCTTCCACAAGCTGCGACGACTCTTCCTCTGCCCTGGTCATGTGTGTAATCTTGCCTCGAGACCTCTGCCTGCCCACACTCGTTGACCGGGGTAGTGGCGGATACTGCCCCTACTGCTGATGCTGTTGCTGCTACTACTGCATCCTCAAAGGATAGTCACGAGCCATATGCCCTGCATGGTCACATCTGAAACAAATCACTGGCACCGTGCACTGCCTGAGCGGATGAGAACTGCCGCACCGGGGACACGACCCCCGCGAACCACCAACTGATCCCTGATGCTGATAAAGAATCGGCTACTGAACACTGCATGCAGACGCCTGCCTCTGATCCTTGCCCTCCTTGCGCTTCTTACCAAAACATATCTTGAAGAACTTCTTGACCTTCGAGCCAAAAGATACAGATCCTGCCACGGACGCCACCAGTGCAGATGCTCCCGAACTACCCGTAGCGTGCTGAAAGGTGCTCTACTGCTGGGTAGCCGTCTGCTGGCTGCGGCCTGACTGGGACTGCCCCTGGCCAACCTATCCTCGGATCTTCTACATATCCAGCTCCAATGATGCCACCACACGAGAAGCTGTCTCCAAATCAGTGGCAGCGTTCGCCATCAAGAGGTGCCTCAGATCCTGCCTCAAACCCTGGACAAACTGCTTGGTCTTCAACTCCTCATTCTTCATGATATGGGGAGCATAGCGACCCAACTCAACAAATCGAGCCCTGTACTACAACACTGACATGTCGCCCTGGACCAGCTCCAGAAATTGACACATCTTCTGCGTACCAACATAGGATGGGCAGTAAGTACGCTCGAAGACCCTAACAAAGTCCTTCCACGGGACCTGCTGAAGGGAACGTGACTGAAAAGATGTCTTCCACTCTAAAGACCACCAAGCTCGAGCCGAACCCTGCAACTGGTTACAAGCCAACATCACCCTATCCTCCTCGGCGTAGTTCATAGAGCTGAACACTCTCTCCATCTCATCAAGCAAGTCTCGGGCCACATCTGGGTCTGGCTGGCCGCCATAGTAGGGTGGATGGAACTGTAAAAAAGTCCCTCACTGCATGGCTAGGCCCACCCCTAGACGACGAGCCCTCACCAGCATCTCTGCCAAACTGTTGAGTCATAAACTGAAACATACTCCGAAAGAAATCCTCTACCCTCGGAACTCTCGCTGTGTTCCCTGCCAGGGTGGCAACTGGTGGCACTCTGCTCTGCTCCACCTGCTCATCCTGCTCCTCTGTCGACTGTCCCTACTGAGAGCGAGGCCTCCGCCTCGGCGCCATGCTCTCCTTGTTGCAAAAGATAGAAGACACGGAAAATGGCGAAATCAATAAAACATACGATGCCCTAAGCCAGTACCGACTGTACATCATCATTGTGGACTAGTGGACCACTGCAATTATTTATGGTTCTTATATATATCCACAACCGCGCTCTGATACCAACTGTAACGACCCGAGATCCGAATACCGGGAGAGGCCCGATAATCTGAATCCTGAACCGCCACCCACGAGCCCGAAGACTTGGAAGGGTTAAAAGGATGGTGTGGAAATTTACGAGAATCTAAAATAATTGCAGAACTATGCAGATTATATGAATAAGCAGGATTTAATAATTAACATTAAACAAATTACATGGTCCACAATTTAACAACAGTCTAAAATTTAACAATAGTCCACAACTAGTACAGTCCAGAAAAAAGTACAACTACACGGGACATACCCCGACTCTGGCAACTGGCAACTAACCCTGGGCACTAGAACCACGTGGGGCCTCAGAAGCGCTCCCCTGAAGCCTCGCCTCACCTGAAACCACGGAAAGACGTAGGGAATAAGCCTCATAACAAAGGCTCCGTAGGGATCACCCGGACCCCTACCTCGCAAAATGAGAAACTACACGGAAAGCAGTCAAAGGCTAACACTAACCAAACGTAGAGCAGGTCAACAAAATAAGTAAACGGGAAAGCTCAGCCACGTCAAATATAGACCATACGGCACAAAAACTGAGACAACCCGACAGAACACCAAGAGTCAGTACCTGACAAAGACAGGAGTACCACCCACTAGAAGCAAGGCCGGATGCGCCCCCTGGCGTCTTAGACCGCACCTCAGGTATCCCCCTCATCGCACCCTGGCGGAACGGGGACCCATACTAGTAACCACAGAATAAGGACTGGTCAGGGTCGCGCTCGTCAGCGCAGGTCCACCGCTCCTGACCACGTGTGCACACACATACCATGCGTCCTAGGTCAGGCCCTCTGACTGGTTTTCCCCTCAGTCGGACTCTGGGTGCAAGACGTGGGGCCTTACGATAACCGGTCTAAAAACCGTCTCTCGAGATAGCCTCGCCACCACTCCCTGGTGGGACCACTCGCGTGTCGGAAGGCTACGACTGGTGGAGGGTCGCTGAAGGAGTAGACTCTCTAGCCAACGGAAAATAACATCTAAACTAGACAAAGTACAAGGACTGCTCCTCGTACCGACATCGACTCATAGTGACATCAGCCGAACCATGCCACTCCCTGGGGCTCCCACGGCACCCACGTACAACCCCCACATGATGCCCAGCATCAGTCGGACCGCAGGTTAGCACGGGGATGAGGTCCACTCCCCCGGGATTAGGATCGGCGAGAAAAGAACTCCGGTCGGACAGAAGACATGTGGCAGTCCACTCTGGACTGCCCCTGATAAAATAATCATATGCCAGACCGCCCCAAGAAAAGACGGTCCTCCCTGGACCGCACGAAGAGAAGAAACGGTGCTCCATAGGCCACCAGCCAACAGGAGGAAATGGTCTCTTGCAGACCGCTTAAAACCAAAGCGGTCCGTTCTGGGCCGCCTCAGGGTATGAAACGGTCCCCTTGGGACCGCCCAGCCTTGGGACTGCAAAAAGGTAAAATGGTTGCCCTATGACCGTTGGGACCTAAAACGGTTTCCTTGGGACCGCCAAGAGGGGTGAAACGGTCAGCCCGTTACCGCTATTCCCAAAACATTTTTCTATCGTCAGAATACAACGGTCAAAAACGTCTCGAGGGTCATGCTGGCCCCACGAGGAAAATAGTCAGCCACCAGGCCGTCGCTGGGTCTGGGCGGTCTATCGCGTGACCGCCCAACCCTGCCAACATATTGGGCTAGAAACGGCCCACCAAGGGCCGCCTATTGACAGAAACGGTTCCTATTAGGATCGTTTCTATCCTGGAAAACCGAGAACGGCAAATCACGGCGAGAATTGCCATTCCACGCCCTGATCACCCCCGGGTGATGGGGAATCAAAAGGGGAACCCTTCCCCATGCCCCATGGCACCATTTGATGCCCACAAACCACCAAATAACGCGGTGAATCTCTAGATCTGGCGCTCAAACCCCAAATCATGGGTTTCCCTTCCCGACTTAAAATATCCCTCTCTCGACCTCTCCTCGGCCTAGAAATCACTGGGAAGGTAACTAACGAGCTAAGGATCTGTCACCCTACCTCGGGGAAGCTCGAAACGCGACGGATCTCCGCCGATCCTCAAAACTCCGCTTGAAACCCATGAGCTCCCACGAGCTCCCACGAGCCGCACGCCGCCGTGATCACCTTGCCATCCCCGTCGTCGCCACGCCGTCGTCTCACCACCGTCTGCAGCTGGAGGGGAGCACGCCACGGTCGTCGTCGGCCAAAGTAGAGAGAGAGAGGGGTCGCGATCGGGCGCTCACGGGGGAAAGAAGAAGAGGAAAAAAGAAGAAGGAAAAAAAGAAAAAGAAACGGGGTCTTTATAGAAAATCTGGATTTCTCAAAAAATACAAAAAAATAGAAAAATACATTTCCTCGATCCTCGAAACACGCTCAACGCGCTGGTACTATTTCGGAGTAGGAGAACACAACGGTTTGCCCTACACAGGGTTCCGAAGGTTCGTAAGGGAAAAACACGCGTGAAACACAAAACGCGCTCCGGGCCCCCCGAAAGTGATCCAAAACCCATGGATCCAGATCTGAAGAGTGTCCGAGAAATCCAAGACATTACATCAAGTGCCTCGATGCTCCAGAAGCTCACCGAGCGATTGAAGAAGTCCATGAAGGCATCTACGGCGCACACCAAGGGGGAAGGTCGATCGCAAAGATCCTGCTACGACAAGGCTACTGGTGGCTTACCCTCCAACGCGACTGTGAAAGTGCCACATAGATATTTTAAGAAGAAAGAAATCTAATGGCATTAAAGATATGTGAGAAATAAAGAAGAAACGATCAAAGGAGCATGTGATGCTCTAAGGGAGGGTGATCGCCAGAGGGGTTACCTCAAAACAAAAGGATGATCACATGTACCTTGTAAGAAGCGGGCAAGATTGTGAGCTCTCCCTTCCTTCTTCTACCGGCCGACCGATGAAGGGGGTTTTTATGTTGATTACCATTGCAAGACAAATAAAACAAGCACATATGTGGATTAGCCAAAGTGTGTGTAGTATCAATGCGCTAATAAAATATAACTATGCAAAGTGGGCATGAACACACCTTGTGTGTTTTTGTTTAAAACCCCTAAGAGGAGTAAAAGGGATGGAGATATGCTATGCTATGCAAACAAATGATATGGTATGCTAAGAAGAAAATCTTTATCAAAATAACTAGAGAGGGATGTATGTGTATGATATGATGAATAATAATCTAAAACTAAAAAGTGGAAGGGTGCCCTTCTGCTGTGTGTAGCAGCAGTAAAGGGAGAAAGAGCAAGAGCTTCAGCTGGAGGGAGAACCGCCTGTGGAGGAAGAATCGCCCGTGGAGGGAGACCACCAGGAGGAAGACCCTGCAAGGAATTGTTAGCAAAAATGGGCTCTCTTCTCTCTGTGTACCGCAGGCTCTATGTTTTAAAAAGCTCTCTCTGTGTTCTTCTTAACCTCTCGCGCGTGAGGCAGCCATGGGGTACTTATAGGGCAAAAGTCTTTATTTCAATAGGATTAAAACAAGGATAGGTATCATCCAGCAAGATCTCCCTTCCCCAATCGAATAGGGTGTTAAAACAAGGAAGGATTCTTCCCGGGAAAGTAGTAGGCAAACTGGAGACGGAAGCTCAAATGATGACATAGAGGGGGGCGTTAATTAAAATGACAACCGCGCATGCAGTCACTAATTCCTGGGTTCAATTATAGAAATAAATGACTTTCTATAGTGAGAATGGACTGAAAAGTAGATGCCAAGGTGTGATGTGACACGTCTCCGATACTAAGCGTTAGAAATCTTTCCACGATTCTGAATGAAACAATCTTGAATGATTACTAGAAAGCAACGATCAACTGGATGAAATGACTAAGCTAATAAATGAAATGAAATGTGCACGTGGGCATGAAAGGAAAGACACCATTGGAGAGCGGTTACCAGCTAAATGTGGATGTGCTACAACCAAGGTAAATTTACAGATAAATAAAGTGAAGTGAGATAGGGAATCCAATGAACAAATGCTTTCAAGGAACCAGCCTGAGCGGCTTCAAGGAGAACACAGTACTTGACTTTGAATGGAATATCTCATATCAACTCAAATCAGGAGCAAGCGGCCCTTGTTACTGACTTAATATGAGGATTTTTTTCATTAAAGCTCAAAGTCCTACATGATGCATGCTGACAAACTAAAAATAAAAAATAATAAAGGATAATATTGCTAAACCATCCAGACTTGGTCAGGAATCCAGATCCCTGAGTTGATACTAAGCCGAAGCCCGTTTATCCACGCATCAACTCAGAAAGCGGAACCATCGTCCCAAACCTTAGATGACCCAACGGCCTATCCGTGTGATTAGGATTCCCCTGGAATTATCACCATTTTTGACGAAGGGGAACTCAAATTCCAGGTTTATTAGAACCACAAGGTCCTTGATATGTTATAATAGAGTAGGTACCATATAGTAGAAATGCATACATGGAGATGATACAAAAGATGGAATGATGTTACCAGACCCGAGCGCCTCGAGATTCGTGAAACATGTTCTTTTCTGCGCTCAAAGACCATTGTAGACACGCCGTTTATGACGTTGCGACGAGTAAATCCCATATTATACCGTAATGCCCTGAAGTGGCTTACATCTTATTTTATTTGAGTGATTTCCGTAATTGTGGTTAAATTGCATTATTTTGTGAAAGGGAGAAAATTAAAATATGTGTCCATAAATAAAAAGAGAAAAAAATAAAATTCCAAAAATGTGTGTAGTTGTGTTTTTGTAAAAATAATATAATTAATTTTCTTTAATAAATTTATTTTCATAAAATATAAATATATATATAAGTGATTAGTATATACATAATATATTTATTAAAAAGAAAAAATATAATAACCATAAATAATATATATATATAAAGAAGCAAAAAAAAGAAACAAAACAAATAAAAACAAACAAAACAAACAAACATAAAATATAAAAATAATAAATTAATATTCCCTACCCATTTATTCTCTCTACGTCTCTTTCTATTTCCTGTTTTCTTACCCTCTTTTCACGCAACCCACTCTCACTGTTCTCACCCTCTCCACCAAGGCACACACATACACACTCCCCTCTCCCAACCTTGAGACACACACATTCTCCCTCTCACCCATGATGCACCACCTCCTCCACTACACGCCTCTCTGCGACTCCCCACGCTCACCCACCGCGAAGCAACACCCTCCTGCACTTCCGGCTAACCCCTTCGTATAGCAGCTCCTCCTTACTGCCCCCTCCATCTACAGCGAGCCGGCCACTCCTTGCGCCTCCTCCACTACCCACAGACGTCGTCCCCCCTGCCGGAACTCCACTGCCAACCCTCCCCATACAACCCTCGACGCCACTGCACCCTTCGCCCTCGTCTGATGTCTCACGTCCACACGCCAACACCCCCTCCATGGCCATGCACCTCACTTGTTAACTCCGCCAGTGAAACCATTCCCCCTGTATGCCCACGACCGCCGCGACTGCACCTCTCCCATCGCCTCTGCCACCTCCACTTTTCACACCGCCTGCAACACCATCCACCTCCGCAGGAGCGAACGCAGCCGGTCACCTCGTCTGCAAGTCACCGTCGTCAGCCCTCCCGTTGCTGCCAGCTACCCCGGGCTCCAACGCCCACTGCAGCACCATCACCGACGTCATCGGCCGGGCTCTAACGCCCACTGCAGCGTCGCCACGCCGCTGCACCCACCTCCACCTCTCGCCGTACGCGACCACCGCGACCACCTCCACTGTCTCTCACCCCCGCGAGACCCCTCTCCGCCAACGTCGCCGACGACATCTCTGCCCACGTCCGCCGGTCGCACGCCTGTTGCCGCTGCCGTTCGCAAGCGCCCAACCATCACCGCCTGCGCTGCCACCGTCGCCCGTCTCCTGTGCACCCCTCACGCCCCAAGACGCCGCGAGCTCTCCCCTGTCTTCCCCGTCGTCCGTCGAACTCCGCTGCACCCCCTTGCCGCGCCGTGATCACCCTCGGACGCCATCTCGACGTGCTGCCCACGTCCGTAGCAGCTCCGCGAGACCGTCGTCCACCAGCCGCTCGCCCCTGCCACCGCACCGGCCGCATCTCCCTGCGACCGCACCGGCCGCCTCTCCTCTCACCTCTCTCTCCCTCCCGATCTCTCTCCCTCTCTCTGCTCTCTTCTCTCTCTCTCTCTCTCTCCCGTCGGCCACCCTCACACTGCCAGTCGCCGTCGTCAGCCCCCACGTCGCCGCCGCGGAGCCCCCCGACGCGGAGCCCTCCCTTTCTCTCTCCCTCTCTCCGTTTCTCTCTCTCGCATTTCTCTCATTCTCTCTCCCTCTCTCTCTGCTTTCTGCCTCTCTCTCCCCCCTCCCGTTTCTCTCCCATCCTCTCTCACCCTCTGCTCTCTCTCTCTCCCTCCGCCTCCGTTCTCTCTTCCTCTCTCTCTCTCTCTCTTCCCCTCTCGTTTCTCTCTCCCCCATCCGCCTCTCTTTCCCCCTCTCATCTCTTCTTTTTTTTTATTATTCCTCACCGATCTCTCTCTCCTCCCCCCATCTCTCTGCCAGTCTCTCGTCGCCCCCCTCTCTTCACCCCTTTTTTCTCTTTTTTTTATTCCTCCCCCTCATTCTCCCTCTCTGCATCTCCCTCTCCCATCTCTCTTTTTCTATCTTCTCACCGCGCCCCCCCTCTCTCTCTCTTCTCTCTCTCGATCTCTCCCCCACTGTCTCTCTCTCCCACTCTCTCCCTCTCTCTCTCTTTCGTCCTCTCTCTCTCTCTCCCTTTCCCTCCTCTTTCACCCACTGTCTCTCTCTTTCTCCTCCTCTCCTCACTTCTTCTTTTTCCTTTTTTTATCTCTGTTCCCCTCTCTCTCCCGTTAACTCTTTCCCTCTCCCCTTTTTATGTATACAAGATATATATGTATATATATGTATAGTATAGATATCTGAAAATACAGTAATTATATAGTATATACAGATTGAACATATAATATTTACTATTATTCATGTATATATATTAAATATATATATCTCTCTCTTATTTTTCTCTTATATGTTTATTTTTCATATATATCTACTACATATATACATAATTTAAGTCTTTAAGAAAAACCTTAAAAAAAAGAGTTTTCTCTCTCCCTTTCTCTCTCAAATTCATGTTCTTTTATTTTGACCAACTTACATATGTGTTTATATATGTTTGTACTTACGTATATGTTAAATATTTTTAATATGGCTATGTAATAATTATATAAATATATTTATCATTCATATGTATGCGCTTGTGTGTGTGTTATTATATTCGGCCTAATCAGTTTCTGAAGTCCGTTTTGAAGTCATTCGGTCGTGCCGTGCTCGTGATATTGAAGTCCTTCTCAAAGCTCGTCGTTGGCCTCCACCGATAAGCTTTTCTCCCCTCTCTTATTTTTATTTAGTCAGTTAATTATATTGCATGCATCATTTAGCATATGTGCCATACCTTTCTCTTTGAGAGGGCCTAGCTTGCGAGTGTCTTTGTATTTGCGCATTTCATCATGTCATTCTCCCACCTTTTAGTTCTAAAGGGGTTTTAAAAAAACACCAACCAGGTACGTGTTCGTTTATGTTATTTACAGTTTCATTACCTAAGGATTGGTACTACACCGCCGTCATTCTCACTTAGTTGTTTTTCTCTGTTTATTCTTTGTGCAAGAGGTAACCAGTTAAAGGCCCTCTTCTTCGGCCTGTCGAAAGAAGAGGAAGAAGGAACCCACGCAACTCCCGCGTCAAACGTAAAAGCGATCAATCCACTCGGGACCCTCGGTCCCTGGCGATCACAACACTCCTAACGCGCGCTCCATTTTGATCATCTTTGTTTTAATAACACCCGCGGAGAGTTGCTTCCCGCAGCGGTTATCTTCTTCTGTCTCTGGCCTCACCCGCGCGAAGGATCATTCCCCGCGGCAGTTTCTGTGATTTACTTTCTGTATATCTAATTCCTAACTGGTGCGGTGGGTCACCTCCCGCGACCGTTTCCATTTCAGCATTTTATTTTCTGCACTTTACTTTTTAACTCCCAACTATTTAATTTTAGCATTCCCCTATCATCGCTTTAAAATCCCGTGGAGATCAACATCTCGCGGCGGTTTATTTGATCCCTTTTCCTTTCCTGTCACATATACTCATATTATAGTAAAGACCCCTCAGAGGCCACAGTCTCGTGGTGGTTTATATTTATATATATATATACTATTTATGTCGTATTAAAGACCCCTCAGAGGCCAAAGCCTCGTGGTGGTTTCTATATATACATATATATATATATATATATATATATATATATATATATCTATTTATTATTTATATTATTTATGTCACATTAAAGACCCCTCAGAGGCCACAGTCTATATATATATATATATATATATATAATTTATATTATTTATGTCGCATTAAAAACCCCGCAGAGGCCACAGTCTCGTGGTGGTTTATATATATATATATACTTATCCTTATTATTTATGTCGCACTAAAAACCCCGCAGAGGCCACAGTCTCGTGGTGGTTCATATATTTATATACTTGTATTTATTATCTATGTCATAGTAAAAACCCCGCAGAGGCCAATGTCTCGTGGTGGTGTATATATATATATATATTTATTATTTATAATGCATTAAAAACCCCGCAGAGGCCAATGTCTCGTGGTGGTATATATATACTTTTATTCATTATTTATATCGCTTTAAAAAATCCCGTAAGGCCAATGTCTCGCGGTGGTTTCTAGATGCACATATATTAATTACTGCTCATCTTGCAATATTGCTGTTAAAACCCCGCAAAGACCAATGTCCTGCGGTGGTGTGCTTTTATTCATATTGTTCTTGTAACTGTTCGGGGAGTGATATATCGTTACAATTTCCGAGTCTACGTGTCTTCCCATCTGTCAAATTCTATTACGTAGGGTCCCAAGACTCAAATTCGGTATCTAAAAAGCTGCTCTCGGAACGGTGGGTTACGCCTACCGGGAAGGGGTTCAGTTTGCGTGAGAGGGTCTTCGGACCCCTATCTCCGCCATGTACCGAAGTTCAGTCAGTCTAAATTCTTTCTGTCTCCATTAGAGTGTCATCTGTAGATGTACTTGTCCACCGTTCTTTCATATCCCCTATAGCGCGCGTTTCATTGTTTGTCCTCATTTCTTTCACCCTTTATTACTCGGAGAGGGAGAAACCCCATCTCACTCTCTCAGTCCACCACGTGACGCGTTCACATCTCTGGCGATCACGGTGGGACATCCTTTTTGCTTTTCTGGTTACCCACAAGCTTTCGGCACCCACGTGTGCCCCTCCTTTTGACACCCACGTGTGTCCCTCTTTTCGGCACCCACGTGTGCCCTTCCTTATTACGCCCCCGTGCGTTCACTCCCCTCGTGCACCTCGTGCACTCCCCCGGTCCTTTGTGGTTACTTGAGAGGTTAACGTTGTCTCGTGCACCACGTGCATTTCTCCTCTATTCGGCACCCACGTGTGCCCCTTCTCCTCTATTTGGCACCCACGTGTGCCCTCCACTATTCGGCACCCACGTGTGCCCTCCACTAATCGGCACCCACATGTGCCCTCTACCATTCGGCACCCACGTGTGCCCTCCCTACTATTCGGCACCCACGTGTGCCCTCTACCATTCGACACCCACGTGTGCCCTCCCTACCATTCGGCACCCACGTGTGCCCCTACCATTCGGCACCCACGTGTGCCCCTTCTCCTCTATTTGGCACCCACGTGTGCCCTCCACTATTCGGCACCCACGTGTGCCCTCCCTACCATTCGGCACCCACGTGTGCCCCTTCTCCTCTATTTGGCACCCACGTGTGCCCTCCACTATTCGGCACCCACGTGTGCCCTCCACTATTCGGCACCCACGTGTGCCCTCCCTACTATTCGGCACCCACGTGTGCCCTCCCTACTATTCAGCACCCACGTGTGCCCCTACCATTCGGCACCCACGTGTGCCCCTTCTCCTCCATTCGGCACCCTCGTGTGCCTCGCCTCCTTGTTCCCCTCTATTTGGCATCCTCGTGCCCCACCTCCTTATTGCGCCCACGTGCGCTACGTCATTCCCCATGTGCACTACGTGCACCCTTAGAGCCCCTTTCTCTTTTTCCAAGTGATCTACGTGTCTCTGAAAGAGGAACGGTTGTATCCTACCCCATATGTTTATTGCTTTTATATCCTTGTTATATTATTGTGATTATCTCTGTTCTATTTGTGTGTTTATCTCTGGTATTTGTGCGTTATACATCTTTTATTCAGCACTGCATTTCATGCATTTACCCCTTTTCTTTTCTTTCTTTTACTTATTTAAGGATTAACCCCTCTCGGTGAAGGAAGGACTCTCCGTCGGGAATTCCTCTCGACGGACTAGGATCTCCTCTATTGAGACCTCCGTAAGTCCCCGACAGCGAAGGATTCCCTCTTCGTTCACTGGGCTGGTTGTACCACTGAAGTACCCCGGAGTTAGTTACCTATTCGTGGTGAGACGAGTGCCCCTAGCTGACACGGCGGTAAAACAAAGTGCAATTAGGGTCCCTCCTACTAAGTGTGAATTTTATATTTGTTAAAATCAAAAAAAAAAGAAAAAAAAGAAAAATCAAAAAAATTAAGTAAATCAAAACACAAAAAAAAGGTTAAAACAAAAACAAAAAAAATGGCGTAAGATCATCCACTTGTCTGTTAATCTCTGATACTTGTTTGCTAGTGTATGCATTTACGCTCTGGTAAAATTACAGGAATGGCTCACGACTCTTCCGAAGAGAATCAATTAGGTCGTGGTCAGTCAGCTGACCCACGGGTCCACGCAATGGACTCAGGCCCCTCCCGCGAGACCTCACAAGAGGTCCCCGCTGTTCCACGGGAGGTAGCTCCACCCCAGGATATCTTCTCCCTTTTGGGTGCCCTCGCTAGTACACAGCTCAGCCCTGAGCAACTTCTGGCCTTTCAGGCCATTTTAAAGGGGAAGTCTGTTTCTCCCCCTCCTCAGGAGTCAACTCCGGCTCCCACATCCTACCAACAGCCGCTCCAGGCTACTACATCTCCATTGCATGTATATGTCGCTCCTTCTTCTTCACTTCAAGGACAGGTGAGCCAACAGCCCGCCTCTTATCAGTTTCCCCCTGTACAGTCTCAGATCCCCACCATCCCTCATACGGTACCTCAAGCGGGTCCGTCTACTGGTGGGCCACCATACCCTTCTGGTTCAGGGCTCCCTTCTCAGGCCCCTGTGAGGCCTTCTCAGTCTCAGTGGCAGGCCTCGCCTCCACCCGCCGAGGAGTTCACCCAGTCACTCCTCAACAAATACAATGAGATGGACCAGCAAGTTCGGCACTTAAAGAAGGTGGTGGATGGGAGGTCCGCCCCTGAGATTTCCCTGCCAATCCTTCCCACATTTCATCTCCCCCCCTCCGAAATGCCTACATACCGTAGGTATAACGGCACGGGTAACCCTTCTATTCACATCAAGGATTTTATGTATGAATCCTCCTTCTGGCAGAATGAGCCAAAATCCCTGGCTTACCTTTTTCGGAGGTCATTGGATGGTCCTGCCTTAGAATGGTTCTATTCTCTAGAGCCAAGTGAGGCTAATGATTTTGACATTGTCAAAGCTAAATTCATACAAAAGTACCAGGATAGGGTCGGCCCCTCTCTTTCTATCACCGACCTAGTTGCTGAGAAAATGAGGTCAGATGAGGATTTTGTCCAGTATGCTGATAGGTGGAGGTCTCTGGCCGATAAAATAAAGGATGCCCTTTCAGAACCCGAGCAAGTCAAGATGATTGTGTCTAATGCAACCCCGCAGTTTAGACACATTTTGGCCATGAATAAGCTTACCACGATGGAGGAACTTTATGAGAGGGCTCGGTATATCCAGACCCAATTAAAAGATTCCCCCATCATGCATATGTTTGAACCCTCAAAGCCTAGGGTGTTTAAGAAAACATGTACCGGTGTTCAAGGAGGAACCACTGAGGGAGTCGTCATAAATGAGCAAGTGAGTGTGCTTGGCAGCCCCAACCAACCAGTTAACCCAAGGCCTCCTCAGGCTTCACGACCTCCCTTTCAACAAGGTCCACCTCTTTATCGTCCTCCACCCCAAAATAACCCCCTTCAAAACAACATGCCGCAACCCTTTCATCCCCAACAACAACAACAACCACAACCTCAGTATCACCAAGTTCCACCCCTGAGAAATTATGGCCCACCACAACAACGGATGAGGCCCATTGGACCCAAAAGAGCCCATTATCCACCATTGCCCGAGGCATTGCCGGACATTTTTAATGCCCTCATGGCTGCCAACCTACTTACTTTGCCCAAAGAAAAGTTTGCATGGCCCCCAAATGCTGATACCTCCAGGTATTGTGTCTATCACAGACAGCCGGGTCATACGGTGGAGAATTGTTTCAACTTCAAAGATTACATTTACGACATGAATGATCTGGGTGAAATCGATTGGGATGAAATGAGGCGATGCATCGCCACCCTAAAGGCCAGGAGACCTCCGCCTAGGCCACAGTTACCACAACAACCACATCAACAACAACAGCCTCAGCAGGCCCCACAACAGCAGCCTAATATGGGCATCATCCATAACCCGCTTCTGGAGCACCAACAGCCCAACTACCAGGTTAATCCGATTTCCTCCTTCTCGGAAGTTGGAAGAGAGCAAACCTGTCATTTAGAAAGCACCTCTGTCCTTGCTACCAGTCATACCACCAATCAACCTCCTCGTCTCCTTCGAACAGCATCTTCTTACCATTCAACCCCCTCACAACCCCTATTTGGTCCTTCTCCCGTTCCACAGCCATCACGCCCTCTTATGGTACCCCTATCGTCAATTCACCGTTAGTCCATCACCAAAGGCCATGGCACACTCCTTTTTCACCCCAAAGTCCCCTGATCACTTCTTATTCCTCTAATTTACCATCTACCTCTATCGCGCCTTTACCCCCGCCTTCTAATCTTTTTACCGTCCATTATCCGTATGACACACCATCCACCTCTATCCCCACTGAACCTCCTCCTCCACCGTTTAAACCTCTTATCAGTCACCATTCATTTGAGGTCCCCTCTACTTCCACTATACCCCCTCCATCATATAAACCCCTTATCGTCCATCATCCACCCCAAGTCACCTCCGTTTCTAATCTACCTCAACCATCTAAACCCTTTATCATCCGTGATTCACCCGAGACTCCTTCTACCTCTACTATACCTCCACCAAGCAAACCCCTAATCAAAACCCCTACACCCATCATAACCCCTATCCCACCAACCATTCCTCCATTATTACCCCTTAAACCCTTGTTGAAATCCACACCCAATACCATAGAGGTGCAACAAGACCCACAAGCAATGGTGCTCCGGAGTGGAAGGATGTTCCACCGGGTATTTCCCCAGAATAGTCAGGCCCCTGAACAATCTCAGCCCCAGAAAGATAAGGAAGAGCAGTCAAAAGAGTCCATCCCTGGGACCCAGTATGACTTGTTGAAACATCTGGATAAGACGCCTGCCCGTATCTCCATCCTCGAGTTGATCAAAAGATCCACATCTCACCAAGAAGCTTTAAGGGAATATCTCTAAAAAGTCATGGTGAACGAGGATCTCCCTGTGGAGAAAATCTCGACAGTCCTGACGCCCACTGATACACAACCGCCTATCATGTTCCATAATCACGAGCTTGCTCCCAAGGAAGCTCGAAAATATGAGTTGTGTCTTGCGGTGAAAATCAATGGCGTATCAGTGGATCCGTGCCTGGTAGACACGGGCGCGTCTATAAATGTGATTTCCCCGAGTACTCTTCAAGCATGTGGGGTTGATGAAGAACAACTCATGCCCTCCTCAATCACAGTCACGGCCTATGACAATAGTAAAAGACCACCAATGGGGATTATTACCCTCAATGTAGAACTAGGCCCTGTATCAGTCTTCACGGAATTCCATATCCTTGATATGGATCCCACTTTCAAGGCTATACTAGGCCGTACCTACATTGAAGCCATGAATGCTGTACCATCCACCAATCATCAGTGCTTGAAATTTCTATACAAAGGATGGGTTATTAAGGTAATGAGCATGCCTCTCTGTTCTACGGTGGATGCCATCAACACCTCTTTGCCTTCGGTCTGGCCGACTCATCGGCCCATACTGTCCTTGTTGGATGTGTATGACCCCTCCCGTGCTCCCTTCACACAACAAAAGCCATTCCCTATGTTAAACTCACGTCTTCCCTTCCGCTCCAAAGGATGGGAGATTATGAGAAATATTGGCTACCAAGATGGCAAAGGTCTAGGGGCACAACTGCAAGGAAGGCTGAGACCACTCCAAAAGATAAAGCCAATCCATAGAGCTGGCTTGGGTTTTAAGGGGCTATTCGAATCAGATGGCAAACCCCTCACTTGGACTTTATCCTCACATTTCAAAAAGGGGCCCATCGTCCAGATGGGAGATCCTCCACTAGAATCACCTGGGGGGTCACGGATGTGTTTTTAGCTCAAGGATGTTCAAGGATCTCTAAAAGAGGAAAGATTGTCCACTTGGATTGTGAATGGTATAAATGGTTTGACATACCAGACATACCCATTGCACTGGAAAGAATGTTCTCGCCTCCACATCTAGAAGGGTCGTCTTTGATCTCCGAAATTCCAGGGGATATTAATACTAATGCCAGGACTCTACATCCTCCTTATCAGGAGGGTGTTGTCACCGACGGATCATCATCCGTCATCAATATTGTCACCGACGGCTCATTAGCCGTCATTTTCTCTACCCACCTATCACAGCCTCTGTTGCTGTCTCCTTCCTGGGCCAGACAGTTGTCTGATGATCTTCCCAGGTCTCCTTCTTTACTCATTTACCTGCGTGAGTTTCTCAACTCGCGCAAGGTTTTCAATCATGATTTGCTCTACGGGCTACACAACCCTCTAGCTGTAGTCCCATTTTTATCTCCTCTAAGTCCTTTCCATTGTTTTGTCATTAAACATGAAAATGAAAATGAAAAAAAAATGTCAATTCCACAACTCCTCAACAGCGCATTGCCTTTGAGGAAACCTCCTATATCTCCCACGAGTGTGCCCCGACTCACGGGCCACTCATTCAAGGTCCCCTGAGCGACCTTCTTTTCCCCTCGTCTGAGGGGTCTTTCCATGTACATTCTTCACCATCCTCTTCAATTTCTTTTTCTTCTTCTGTAAATGTCAGTCTAGCTAGCAATAATAAGTCAAGGGTAGTGCCTAAGAAGAAATCCAAGGGTAGGCAGATTTCCCGTCGATTCCTTTTGGATCTAGCCACCAGGTGTCAAGCCCTTCTAGCCATTCCCCAATTGCTAGAAAATCCCGTCCAACTGCCAGAAATAGAATGTGAGAATAATTGTATGATTGATGAAGGGTATGGGGTCTATGAACTCACTGACGAGGAATACCCCATTGAAGAAGAGGATGAATAATATGAGGACGCGGCTGACACCTATGCTAGTGGAATGAGCAGATTCGACGAGCCGTCAGCCGCTGTAGAAGAGTCTACCAAAGAGATCAATCTGGGAACTGAGGAAGCCCCTAGGATTGTCCTCATAAGTGATAATTTACCATCATCTGAAGAAGAGGCACTAGTTAAGGTTCTTAAGGATTATAAGGACACGTTCGCATGGAGCTATGAGGATATGCCGGGTCTGGATTCTACTCTGGTTGAACATCGCCTCACTCTAAACCAGGGTCCGTCTCGGTAAAACAACGGTTAAGACGTTTTCACCCACAAATGGCTTTAAAAATGAAGGAAGATGTCAATAAGCTCCACAAAGCTAGGTTCATAAGAGTCGTCCTTTATCCTCAGTGGGTCGCAAACATCGTCCCGGTCATGAAGAAAGATGGAAAGGTGAGAATTTGTATTGACTTCCGAGACCTTAACCGTGCGTGTCCGAAGGATGATTTCCCTTTGCCTCATATTGATGTGTTGATTGATAACACGGCAGGATATGAAACCCTTTCATTCATAGATGGATTTTCTGATATAATCAAATTCGTCTGGTAGAAGAAGATTAGGAGAAAACTTCATTCACTACTCCCTGGGGAACTTATTGTTATGTGGTCATGCCATTTGGACTGAAGAATGCTGGAGCCACTTATCAAAGGGCTATGATGGCAATATTTCATGACATGATGCACATATATTTGGAAGTGTATGTGGATGATTTGTTTGTAAAATCTAAAACTAGGGCGGAACATCCCGAGGTCCTTGCAAAGGTGTTGCAAACATCGCGTGAGTTCAATTTGAAAATGAATCCAAAAAAGTGCGTGTTTGGTGTATCATCGGGCAAGTTACTTGACTTCATTGTGAGCAAAAGGGGTATTGAGATAGATCCCAACAAGGCTAAGGCGATTAGGGATATGCCACCCCCGAAGAATCTAAGAGAAGTTCGAGGATTAATCGGGAGGTTGCAGTTCATTCGCCGCTTTGTGTCTCAACACTCGCAAAGGTGTAGACCTTTTTATGAGTTGACCAAAGCAGGGACCAAATTCTGTTGGGATTCTAAATGCCAGAATGCTTTCGACAGATTAAAAGAATATCTGGCCAACCCGCCTGTTCTCACTCCACCTATTCCAGATAAGCCTTTGGTCCTATATATCTCAGTCCTAGACGACTCTGTGGGAGCCGTTCTGGCACAAATCAATGAAGAAGGCAAGGAACGGGCAACCTATTACTTGTCTAAACTTCTCAACTCCTGTGAGCGGAAGTATACAGCCATGGAGAAGACATGTGTCTCCCTTGTGTGGGTAGTGCAGAAATTAAAACATTACTTTCTTGCTCACGAAGTCCACTTGATTGCTCGGATGAATCCTATTAAATTTCTCTTGGAAAAGTTTGTCCTTACTGATAGGCTAGCATGTTGGCAAAGTTTTCTATCTCAGTTTGACATCACCTATATTCAACAAAAGGCAATCAAAGGCTATGCTATAGCCGAGCATCTCGCTCATCACCCTCTCCCCAAGTTTGATCATGTTCAATCAGAGTTTCCAGATGAGGAACTAATGTCCATTACCCAGTCTGATGATCCGATGTGGACATTATATTTTGATGGAGCTTTGAATTCCCAGGGGAGAGGTATTGGCATTGTCCTTTTGTCACCTGAAGGTGTCGCTATCCCAGAGGCATTCCAGCTCTCATTTCCAGTCACCAACAACGTGGCTGAATACGAAGCTCTTCTGGCAGGTCTGAACCTTGCCTATTCCTTCTGGGTCACTGAATTACGAGTCATAGGTGATAGTCAACTTATCCTTCGCCAAGTGCTCACCAAATATCGCACTCGCGATCCCAAGCTCAAGCCATATCAAGAGCTTACTGTTGCTTTCGCTAAACTGTTCACCAAGTTAGTCTTCGTTCATGTTCCTCGTAATCAGAACATTCTAGCCGACGCCCTTGCTTCGTTGGCATCATCATTAAGGTTTCCTCTGGGCAGAAGGGCTCTGTCCGTTTCTATCCACAAGCTTATCCTCCCTGCTATTCACAACCCTTCCTATTTAAGGGTTCAGGAGGAAATGTCAAAGATGGCTCAGGATAGAGAAGTTGTTGAAAAGAGGGAGATTATGTTGGTTGAATTGGAGGAAGAACTGGCTGATGAGGAGAAGCCATGGTTCTATGAGATTATCAAATATTGCAAAGACCAGTCTTACCCTACAGAAGCAACAGCAGAAGATAAGAGGGCCATAAGAAGAGTAGCCCAGAGATACACATTGGTTGGAGAATTGCTATACAAAAGAAGCCTCACTGGTGTTCTCCTGAGGTGTCTTGATGATGATGAGTCTTAGAAGTGTGTAGAGGAAGCACACTCAGGTGTGTGTGGTGGCCATGTGAACAGCCAAATGCTTGCCAAGAAGATCATTCGGCAAGGCTTTTATTGGCCCACCATGGAGGAAGATTGTGCCGTCTATGTCCGTAGGTGTGTCAAATGTCAACTTCACGCTGATAAGATTCATTCCCCATCTTCCTCTCTCCATCCAGTATCCTCCCCATAGCCTTTCTCCATGTGGGCATTCGACATCATCGGTCCTCTTGGTGATCCTAACTCCCTTATTAAGCAAAAATCCTTCATCCTCACTGCAACGGAGTACTTCACCAAATGGGCCGAAGCTGAAGCTTATGCAGAAATCAAGGCATCAACAGTTTGCAAGTTCATTATGAAGAATATCATTGCCAGATTCGGCATTCCAAGAACTATCATCACCGATAATGGGCCACAATTCATTCTCAGGACCTTCAGGACCTCTGTAAAAGGTATAAGATTGCATTGCATCATTCATCACCATATTATCCACAAGGCAATGGCCAAGCACAGGCCACTAATAAAACACTGATTAAAATCATAAAGAAAACATGTGAGTCTAGCAGATTCTCGGATTGGCCAGAGAAGCTTATCGAAGCTCTATGGGCCTATCGCACTTCAATCCGAACTCCTACTGGGCAAACTCCGTTCGCCCTCACTTACGGGATGGAGGCGGTAGTTCCATATGAAATTCTGATTCCCTCTCTTAGGGTACAATTGGATAAGGAGCTTCCCCTCGACAAACGTCGTGACTCACTCCTTGCCCAATTTGAACTCTTAGACGAGAAACGTCTGGTTACTGCCGAGCATGCTCGCGTCTACCAAAATAGACTCGCACGTTTTTACCAGAAGAAGGTTATTAAGAGAAAGTTCAAAGTTGGTGAAATGGTAGTGAAAAGAATTTTTGTAAAACCTGGCGGGCCGCGTTCTAAGCTCCAACCCAATTGGGAAGGACCATACGTGGTTCAGACTGTGCATCCTGGTAACGCTTACAGGCTAGTCAATGCTGAGGGAGTTGAGTTATCCCACCCTTGGAATGGGCTTTATCTTAAGAAGTACTACCCTTAGATAGGTGTACATACTGTCAAAAATGAAAAGAAAAAAAAGGAAAAGAAAAACAACAAAAAAAATGATAAAAAATGATAAAAAAATGAAAAAAAAATGAAAACAACAAAAATATGTACATAAAACAAAAAAAAAGAAAGACCAAAAAAAATGGAAAATTCAAAATGCTGATGCTTGGAGATCACCATGTAGTTAAGTCATTGCATTCAACCTCCATGTTAGGAAAGGGCCCATTAAGACTTGGTAGGTCTCAAGTCTTGGTTTGCCAGAACCGTGGAGACCCCTGTCCGGCCAGTTCGGCCTATGCCCCCTCAAAAGAAGATAACATGTATACACATCTGTGTTATAAAAAATTGATAGCATCGCTTATGGTGGGGCCTCACCCAGAGGGTCTCCAGAAAGCTAAATCTTTATTCTCTTCTTCTCGACCGAATGAGACAGTCGGCGCCCTTAAAACGCTGAGCATGGGAAACATGAACACAACCCCTAGGGTGAGAGTAGGATCCAATTCTTCGAGCATGAATCAGAGCACGAGAAGAGGGCAGTGTCCCCGCAGGCATCCAAGAGGGATTCCATAATGTCAAAATACTATGTCCCTCGCAAAAAAATCCATCAAAAGAATCATAAAAGAAAAGTAGGAAATCAAAGTCAAAAGAAAGGCATGGCCGTGACCGTGCCTGATTCCACTAAATGAAACCCCTTTGACTGAAAGTCAAATTCTACACAAAAGGGGTCATGAGATGTAAATGCTCGAGAGTTAGTCCGAAGTTGCCCGAAATGGAGAGTTAAATGGACCTTTATTGGCTCGCCGAGTTAACGGTTTTTGCCGGTCCTCTCACGAGGTTTACCCCCAATACTCTTCCTTCTTCCCCGGAAGATAAAGGCTCAATGGAGTTCCCGAAGGGTGAAACTCACCAAAGCTTGCAAACATATGGTTGTCCATTTTGAAAGCAGAAGTCATTGTCGTGAAGGAGTCTCCGTGTTTCTGGCCGATCAAGACCTTTATCTACCACCTTAATGTCTTCTCAGTTTAACCTCGGGCTTAGACCAATGCAAGCGCGTCACCTATAGGTGCGACGGCGTCTGATTCCGAGTCAGCGTCGCGCGGTTGGTCATTTGGGTTCCAGGGTGTTCCATTACATATCATCTAGATTTGTGAGGAAATAGACCCGGGCCGGGTAAATCATTTACCTCGAACACTTTTTGGGTGAATCCCTGTGGTCGGAAGCAACTGGGAGCCTAAGCATGGCATGACGGTATTGTCATCAGGATAAGTCTTAGCCCGCGGGATTATCATTCGAGGAGTCTAGAGGCCCAAATCAATCTAGATGTGCACTTATGATACCTAGGAGGTTAGCAAGAAACCCTTGTTCTCGTGCAACTTACATGTTATATGGGTTGGTCATCATGCATTAGTAAAAAAAAAAATAAATAAATAAGCCAAAAGTGACAAAATCAAAAATCCAAAAAAACAGGCAGAAAAATGTATATGCACAAAAAAAATGGAAATGTAAAAGACCAAAAATAATAATAAACAAACAACAAAACACAAAAAAATTAATATACACCTGCAAAAACAAAGATCACATCTTTGCATGATCGCATTTGTATGCAGCATTCATTTTAAATTATAGTTTGCATCTGTGTGCTTGTCTGTCGCATTCATCATTATCTTTTATCAGTGCCTTTGTTAATAAAGGCTTGCCCCTTGACTCGTTATCAAGGATAGTCCAAAACCTCGCTTGCTTGTTGAGCAGGGGGCAAGTCAGAGCAGAAATACTGACTTGTTTGCTTAGGTGTGTGCAGGGATTCGAGAGCTCAGGAAGAAGCAGAGAATCAAACACAAAACACTTTATTTCACTTCTATTCAAAATAAAAATAAACAACAAAGAGATTACATCATGTTTCTCATTCTCTCTCCACATTACTTGTCCTGCCACCCTCCGGGCGAGACACTCTTGAGGGAGCTATCCAATCATGGAATGCGGTCCTTCTACCGCCTTGTGAGCCTCTTTCTATCTCTACTCCCCGGCGCCGATCTGCGGGGGCACCAAAGAAGCTGCTGACACGAAAGCCACGCTCTCGTGCTCTTCGGTAGCGTTCCTCACCGTCCTTTAGCCACTGCTCGGCGAGGCCGAGACTGGTCTTCAATTCAAATAATTGGGCCTCCAGGGCCCTCTTCTCCTCTTTCTCGGCCGACCTCTTGGCCTTCTCTCTTTCCTTGACCTTTTCCCTCTCAGCACGTTCTCTCGCTCTGTCTTCCCTCTCCAGCTGAAGGGTGATCCTCAGCTCTATAGCGTCCCTAGAAAAGTCGTCACCTGGACGACGCTGCAGTTCCTCCTCCAGCTCGGCTATTCTAGCTTCCTTCTGGGCGGCATGCGCGAGTGCCTCCTCCGTTTCTTTCTCCTGCCAAATGTTTCATCTCAGGCTTCTGGTAACGCTTGAACAAGGGATATTAAATGGTGAGGCTCTCACCTGTATAGAAAGCATCCCTTCTGCTTCCGCAGCCCGCTGTGTGGCATGAGCAAGTTGCTCGTGTAGTGAATCTAACTCTGAAGTGGGAATCCATAGACTGGAAGAAACGTCGTCTGCCCCCATTGTCGATGAAACTACATCGAGCTGGGCACGATGCGTACACATATGAGAGGTGACAGTTAAATGGTTAACGCCATGAATTTCAAATCATGCCAGGAGTATGTATATATACACTTACTGATGAACCCAGAGCCGCTCGGGCATCAGTTAACTCTTGCTCCGTGTCCGCCAAACGAGCTCGTAAGTTCGTTATTATGGTGTCACGGGCATCCTACAACCATGGCTCTTGAGTTCACAAATAAAAATAAAAAATGGAAATTATAAAAGACAAAAAAATGGTGTTTTACTTTACCTCTATAAACCCTCCAAGCTGGAACCTCTCCGCATACATTGCCCTATAGAGCCGTAGGTAATCTTCACTGTCTTGCGCTTGTGATTCCAGGAGCGTGCCACCCCGCTGCCAGTCTTCATACTGTTCGGGGAAGTGCACCCTCCAATCAACGTAGGTTGCCGGCCCACGCGTCTTCTTCCCGACGCTGGGTGAGGAGGTTATATCCACCCATTCCTGGGCAAGCCCGAGGGTTCTCATGACTAATCGTAGCCTTAGTGGCTCAATTTCATTCAAGCAATGGAGCCAGAGATCCCGTCCGAATCGGGCACGGCTTCCAATTACCCATAGCTAGTCGACATCGACCATATTCAAGTAAGGCCTCCAGTTCACCTATGTTGGGTTGTACATATCTTCTTAGTTACTCAAAAATACAAAAAAATAATAAATAATAAAAAAATATATAAAAAAGAGAAAAAGTATCCTACCATCACTGCAGAGAACTCTTGTAGCTCCCGTCTCGATACCATCAGCTGGTAGGATAATGGTGCAGTACTCATGATGGGTTGCCACCGCCTAGCCAACGGGATCGTCACTGGCCGACAGTGTCGAGCTCTCCCCATTGGAATATAATAGTAGCTCCACAGCTACACCATCATGTGTCATTGGCATCGACAAATACAAAAAAAGCATAAAACGAAAACCACAAAAAAATAATTTTTTTACCTGGATGAAAGGCGTAAATCCATTTATTGTCACCTCTCGGCCTGTCCTTTACGACAGACCTGTAAATAGATGTGCCAGCACGGCAGCTCCCCAGGTGTACTGTCCTACTCTCTCCAGATCTACGAGCAGCTCCAGGAAGCGGCAGTGTATGTTGTCTCCCTTAGAGCCCAGTAGCAGCCTACCCAGCAGAAAGAGGAGGAACCTCCTCAGGTCCATGTTGGTCCTTTCCCAGTTGCTGGCATCTGCACAGTATACAGCACGGGCACCTCTCTCTGCCCTTTCCATAAATTCCTCCAAGGACTCGTCATCCCGTGCATGGATGTCAGTAAGCCCTAACACCTCCAGGATCGATGTCTTGGCTACTGACCTGTTCTTCCATCCATCGAGTTCCAGTCCTAACAGTTTCTGGGCACCTTCTCGGTAATCCGCATAAGTGACGCCGGTCACTGCCTCTCCATCCACTTTGAGGCCCGTAATGCGGACCATATCTTCCAAACTGGGCACCATGTGCCCCCAAGGCATCAGGAATGCCCGACTCGCCGGATCCCATCTTTCATGTAATGCTTGGATCATGGCAAGGTCGAGCTTTATCGGCTCGATTCGGAGGAAGGCACCGAACCCCATCACATCTAGCCTGGTCTTTTGGAAGTCCGGGAGACCTCGATATGCTGCCACTACCAGCTCCCACGAGATGTGCGAGCGCATCATGCTCTACACATACAAGAGGTGAAAAGGGGAGCATTGCTAAGCAAGAAAGGAGAAGAAAAGGATGAAGGAAGGAAACCAAAGAAGCCACTTACAAGATGTGATCGGGTCCTCTCACTCAGTTGTCCTTCGACTTCTGAGAATCTCCTGAACTGCTACCTGATCTGCTCCTCTTCGAGGAGCGGGAAGACTCACCTTCTGCTCTAAAGCTGGATTCACCCTCCATCCTGAAAAAGTGAGCAACACTCGCAACCTCCCTTCCTTACAAATTTGCACTCCTCAAGTCTGCTCTCTGGACTTCGATGTTTCCAAGTCAAGCGAAAGGAGAGGTATTTATAGGATCGGAAAGAAGGTGATCTGGATCTATCACCATCACCCTAGCAACATCCTTTACGACAAGTCACCCTCTCTTTACTCTCGCATGTCACTCTGCCATCTGGAGTGATCTGTTAGGGTGCTAGGCCCGGATACGGAGGGGGGTGAATGTATCCTGTTACGAATAATACCCAAATAAAAACTCAAATGCTAGACGCAATCACAGAATAAAACTAATTCAATTAAACTTATGAGCAAGCAGATGGAGCGCGCCTATCCAGGCATCTAGCGGAAGCAAACACACAAAGCAAACCACTGCTCAATAGATTTTTAGGTGGTTCGGTCCTCCAGACCTACATCCACCCCTCACGCTCAACCGGAGTGAGGCTTCACTAGCAAACGCTAGAACCAAGCAGACTCAGTCTGCAAACAGTTGCTGCCACACAGCTTAACCAGGGAAACAGACTTCCCTCTTCCTCCCAACCGAGGGACACCCAAGTGACTCCCAGCCACTTGGGAACTAAAGGTCGAAGACCTCTCTTCCTCCAGACCAGGAGGGACACCTGGACTTGCAACCACAAGCCCAGACCCGGAGGACTAGCCTCCCTTCCTCTAACCAGAGGGAACCCACAAGTGACAACCTGTCACTTGCAACCCGGAGATCAGATCTCCCTTCTCCTGAACCAACAGAAGGAACCCGATCCCCAATAGGGCAATCGGAAGACCAAAGATAATCAGAAAAACAAAGGAAAAACAATAAACGAAAATGACACAGCAATCAGAAGGCTGTAAAAGATGAAAACATAGATGTGGCTCTCAACGGAGCTGACTGGCCTGGATTTGATCCACGGTCCAGTAGACAGATCTTCAGTAGCTTCGTCCTTCTTCTCCACGAACTCTCTCTCTCTCTTTCTATCTCTCTTTCTTTCTCCTTTGCTCTCTTCCTCTTTCACTCTCTGCTGCACTTCTTCTTATTCACTCTTTCTTCTCTGTTCACACGAGCACTATCTCTCTCTCTTTTTCTTTCTATGCTCTCACTCTCACTCTCTTCTCTGCTCTCTTCTTTTCTTTCTTTTCTTCTTTTTCTGGATCGAAGGGCTTTCTACTCCTCCGACTTTCTGCTTCGATAATAATTCTTCTGTGAAAGAAGGCTGCCTTATATAGCAGCAGCAGCAGGTGGATAGGGCACAAAACGCGTGTGCCTCCCACGCTCGATCCAGAACCTTCCTGTCACGTGTCTTTATCGGATTGGTTCCTCTTGTCTCGGATCACGTGCAGCCCAGGTGTGTGGAATGTTCTTCCTCGGTCCTGTAATGAGATTGACACCATTAATCATTCAGAGTTCGCTGTATGCTCATTTAAAGCCAAGACTGCATGAGGTCTGTAATAGCAACATAAGGTGACTACTACACGAGGTAGGAAATGAACGAAACGAGATACAATGAACAAGGCTAACATAACAAAAAAGATGACACGAGGTCAGATAAGTCCAGCACGAGGTAAGAAGAAAATGACACGAGGTAACAAGGCTAATACAACAAAGAAGGTGACACGGGGTCAGATAAGAACGGCACGAGGTAAGAGGACGTAACACAGAGTGGAATAATAGAAGAACATGCGATTTAGAAGAAACCTGGACGAGGTTAGAACGAAACAACACGAACTAACAAACGGCAACAAAGGACGACACGAAGTGAAACAACACTTGAAATCATAAGGAAAACAACTCGAGCACAAAATAGCTCGAATGAACGACTCGAAGACGAGGCGACAAGGGCTGACCACGACACGAAGACAATAACAGAAACCGTCACGAGTTGAAGACAACACGAAGATGAAAACAAAAATTGACACGAGTTGAAAACAACACGAAGACGAAACACAGGAATTGACACGGAGTGTGGTCAAGGCGAGAAGGATACGAAGTCTAAAGAAAAAAACCAACACGAAGACACAAACATAAAGATAACACGAAGACACAAAAATAAAACTAACACGAAGACACAAATACAAAAGCAACACGGAGACACGAGTACAAGGGTAACACGAAGACACGAGTCCACGGGTAACACGAAGACAACTCGAGTACAACGCTGTTCGAACATTCGAACGACTCGAAGATGAGGACGACACGGGCCGACGATAACTCGAAGAAGGCAACAGAAACGACACGAAGTGGTTGCAAATCAGGAAAGACACGAGGTCTAGGAAACACGACACGAAGACATGAGATAGACACATCTTCAACAACACGTGATGAAACGTGGAAGCAGAAGAACAACTTGAGGAACTACAGTAATTGTCACGAAGACACAAGAACAAACACGGAGAGGATGACACGGGATGAGCAACTAGTTACTGAATAAACGACACGAGGTTCACAGGAAAAACGACTCGAAGTACATCAGAACAAATCGAGCTTCTTCAGAAAGCAGCACGAAGACAATCAACAAACAAAGTTGGAACAACACGACGTACACAAGGACAACACGAGGTGTAGTAAACACAAACAACACGAAGTATGATAGAAACAGTACGGACATACAATGTACTATCTCATAGCAGATTTCCTGTTAATCAATATGCATCAGACGACTGTGTATGGACTTGAAGACCCTTAGCCAATGTATAGACTTCAAATAGAGACCAATGTGTAGACTCTACGTGAAAGCCCAATGTGCAGACATGTCGACTGGCTCAGCAGTGAATAGACTTGGAGAACCACGGTCCAATGTATAGACTTAGCCTAAAATGCTTAAGACGCTGAGAGAGACGGTGAAGTCTGTAGAGAATTGCTGTAACAGTCCGATGTACAGACTTTGTCTTAGACTCTAAATGAGACTGACAGTGTATACACTTAGCCAATGCAATGCACTGTATGGACTTCCAAGAGACGCTCAATGTACAGACTTACTGCCAATCAATGTATAGACTCTGTAAATGCATATGAATGCTTTATGCAGCAGATAAAACAGTCTGAACTTCAATTGCAATGACTCACAGTGTAACAACTTCAATTACAATGACTCACAGTGTAAGCAGATAAACTGACTGAACATATGAAGGACAATGACTCATTTCAACAAGATGACTCACACAGCAGGATGACTCACAGAGAATAACACACATCAAGGATCAACTATTAAAATCACATCAAAGCCATCAGCAAAGCCACCATTGAAACCATCATCAAAACCACAGGGCAACCATCATCAAAACCACAGGGCATAACAATCTCCCCCTTTTTGATGATGGCAACACTACACAGTGAGTCAGTCTGATGACTCAAACTATTCTCCCCCTTTGACTTCATCAAAAAGAAAATAGTTTGAGAAAGATAATCCAGTGATGTCATATGAGACACACAACATAGTTCAGCAGATGAGGGCAACACCATATTAGAAGCATTTAAAACAATTCTCCCCCTTAGTCAAACAACTTATGCAGTCATGCATATGTAACAATACTCCCCCTGTGATATGGCAGACGATATAGAGCTAATGCAGATGGATAACATGATCAGACAATCTAGCACATTGTCCCCTTATGCATATAATCTCTCAAACAGACCAGAGAAATCTACCCTTATGATCCATGAAGCAAGAGAAATCTACAAGAATGAACTCTGGTTATCCAAAGGAAATTCTGAGAGTTGTGCGATATATAAAAGAGAACCAATGTCAATCAAGACACATTGATAGAGGGCAATATGATCAGAAACGTTTTGAAGGTTGAAACCAATTGAGATAGTGAAGTGATGAGCATCTATCAGCAAAAACACAGACTGTAATCACAGTGAATAAATGAGGAAGACATATTTTCATTAGCACACCAAATTCATAAATCTTTGTAAACGAACTTCAGATTCTTCAATTATAATAGATTATGAATGAGTTTAAACTTATCATCATGATTTAAGAATGATGAAACCAAAGTCATATCTGAAAATTCATTACTCATATCTGAAACACCTTTTAATATAAATGAACCAAAAACTCATCTGACATTCATGTTTAACCTCTTTCCATCTTACTTATTTAAAAATCAATGACTCCTATGGAAGATACACAAGATGATATTGAGATTAAACAAAAAATAATTGTGTATGAATATGTCTTTAGATATTCAGAATTTTCTATTGATCAGCACTCATTTTTTCTGAGCAAGTTTGGTTCAGTCAACACCTTTTTACGTGAGGCACAACACTTCTCAGGTGAAGTGACCCAGTTACTCAGTGTGACAACCATATTGCCTCTTAAGGAGAACAGAGTTAGCAATTTGGAGTGTCTTTTACATGAGGAGACACCTTGATCAGAGGCCAGAATCCTCAGTTACTCAACACATCCATGACATTGCTCTGCCAGATTTTCAAATATTTTTGAAAGAGAGGTAACTATGGCACTTCATGACTTGGGCTTACTCCATTTCTTTGATAGAGAACCCAGTTTCTCTGTGACCGAAGTCATTGCTCTTGCAACTTTTTAAAAGTTTTCAGATTTTTCAAACAAAGCTCAGTACACTGAAATGTTTAAGAACAATACCTTCTACATGTATCTTAACCAAGGATAGTCATGTTTTTTTTTAAAAAAAAAATTCAGATTTCAGAAAGTTTTGCATGAAGTTCATGAGACAATTGGTTAAGATTTATTAACCATGATGATTCAGATATTTTCAAGTCCTTTACATCAAAACTTAGGAAATACATTAGACTTAAATCAATTTGATTTATCAAAACATTCTTAAGCCAGTATAATAGAAGTTTCTTCTTTTCAGAATATGTCTGATTTATGTCTAGGGTGCACTGACTAAAAACTTTCCTCATTCAGATGAATCAATGACATTTTAGCAAATCAGTGGAGTCAACAAAGCATTTTTATCGTGAGAGTAGCAGAGAGCAATCATGATTAGACAAGGATTTAACATTAGAACAGTTCAGTTTAGAAGACACTAGCTGAGTCTGTGTAGACATCAGGGAATTCAAGTGAACTACTCATTTGCCAAGAATGGATCGGATTGCTAGACAGAAGGAGTTCAAGAGGTGAAGAGATGACACACGAATGCTCCCCCTATCTAGATGCAACGAGTCATTTCTTTTTAGATTTTTCAATGCAAGGAAATGCAATGCAACTAACTACATGTATGCATGTTTAAAGGCTCTACTAGAGAAATTTTCGGAACATAGATATGTAATGCATTCAGCAAATGAGATCATCATGATCATGCATCATTACATTTATATGCAATGCATTCAGAGATAAACTATAATCATTTCCATGAGTATTTCAGATTTTTCAATTATATTCAGTTAAACAATGCACAAAAGAATTATCATGATATGCAGTGCATTCAGATCACACAAATTCAGAATACAGAGTTATCAGAATTTACCTGAATGGGGCTTTATCATCTTGGGTGTCTTGGTTTATTTACCCCTCCTTTTATTTCTCAATCCAAGGCACACCTGCAAATTTTGATCATTTTGATCCTGCAGGGACCCAAGCATCTTTGGGTCCCGCCTTAGCCCTGACAAGTGTTCTAACATGTTTCTTAGCTAGATCAACATCAAATTTCATCAGAAAGTAATCATCCATAGAATGTCCAAATTTTCCACAATATCTACTTGTACCAACAGAATTTTTGACTTTATTATGATGCACATTGGCAAAAACATAAGGCCTATGTGCATGAGCATAAGATTGTCTGTTGCTTACATGAACATTCTGTTTCTTATTCTTAAGCAGCCAACATTCAGAAGGTTTGTGACCTTGCTTCCCACAGTTATTGCATGAAAGTCTTGCAAGTGGTTTTGCAGGGAATTTGACTACAGGGGGGTTAACCGACTTCATCTGAACATGCCAACAGTCCTTGACTGTATGGGCATTTTTCCCACACTCAAAGCATCTGATATGCTTACTTTTAATACCATTACCTGCCCACCAACATTCCGAAGCTTGGTGGCCAAATTTTCCACATTCAAAGCATGCCAGACTCTTATCTTTAAAAACAGTTTTATTTCTTCCAAAAATATTTCTATTTGCAGGGAGTTTTATATTCTGAGAGAAAGTTCTTCCCTGAGTATGCCAATAGTCCTTGACTGTATGGCCATGTTTTCTACAATGAGAACAATTAGAAAAGGTATTTCTATAAGGGCCTAACCAGCATTGAGCAGCAACATGTCCTATTTTTCCACAGTTATAACAATGAATTTTCTTTTCCCTAAGGACATGATTTCTACCCTGATTGTTTTGAGCAGCTGCTAGGTCATCTTTTTCCATCAAATTACACTCATGCATCACATGACCATATTTGTGACAGTAGTGACAGATCATTTTCTTTCTAGATGCTTGCGAGTGTGTGTGAGAACTGTGATCAATATGCACAGAAGAGTTCTTTTTATTTGTTTTCTGTTTTTCATTCTCTTCCTGATTTTTGTACTGAGGTGAGAATAAGGTAGAGGGTTTTTCTTGTTCTGAACGTTTAACAAAGACAGTCTTCAATTTATCTCCAGTAGCCTTCTCAGACTTCTTCATGGCTGGACTGTAACCCAGTCCCTCCTTCTGAAAATTCACATTCGCTCCAAGGAGCTTATTCAAATTGTCTCTTCCCTTAACAAATTTTGATAGGGAGTTTCTTAGATCTTCAATCTCTCTCTCGAGAGACACAATGTGGTCTTCACACAAGATGATTTGATTTTGCAGTTCATCATTTAGACTCTTCAGAGTTTCATTTTCCTGTGTCAATGTGAATTCATTATTCACTTTGTTTTCTTTTAAGATGGATTTCCCTTTTTCAAATGTCAGCCATCTTTCAGTGAAAACAGTGTTAAGAACCATCAACTTTTTGTTTTGTTCATTCAGATAGATGTTTTCTTCTATCAGCTTGTCTTGTATTTTATCAGTTTCCTTCTTCTGAGTTAGCAATGAGTCATTTTCTTCCTTCAAGGAAGTGATTAAGTTTTTCTATATATTATCATCAGAGTCTAAGTCCTCAATCAATTCCTTCAAGAATGCACATTCATTGCAAACAGATTCATCAGAACGTATTGTTTGATCCTGAAGTTTTTCACATTGTTTCCTGAGACATTCATTTTCAAATTTTAGAGCATTCAAATCAGCGCTAACAAAATCAAATTCTTTCAACAGTTTTTCATTCTGAACTAAATCATCAACATGAGCATGATCATCCTCAACCGAGCTAAGTTTTTCTTCATTTTCTTTAACAGATTTTCTAATATAGTCATTTTTAGTTTTTAGCCTACTTAGCTCAGAGCTAACACATTCAAGCTCATTCATCAATTTTTCATTCTGGTTTTTATGCATATAGATATCAGACAGGTAGGCGTCATGAGATTGCTTTATATTCGAACAACTTTCACATTGTGGAGTTGAACTACTCCGATCACTTTTCTTTTTCAATTTCTTGTATTGTTTTCTTAATTGTTCATGAGACTCAAGCAGCTCAGCATATGCATTCTCCCAGTCATTTAAAGAAAAGTTTTCGAAGATGTTTACCTCCTCCTCATCATCTTCTTCTTCATTTTGGCTGCTGCTATGAATACTTCCTTTAGCCATCATGCAGTTGTCTTCATTTAACCTGTGAGCTAGCTTCACCTCCTCCAGGATGTCCTTGGCAGACCTGCAATCATAAAAACAAGAGTGTAAGGCTCTGTCAGTGGCTGCTTTCATCAGATTGAAGGCTTTCTGATTTTCTCCATCCTTTGATCTATGGCTGTTGGTCCATTTGGACACTTTCTTTGGTAATGTGTGAGGACCTTGTGAAATTAATTTCCACAGATCATGATTAACTGCATCAACATAATTTCGTAGACTGATAAACCACACATTAAAATTAGAACCATTGAAAATCGGTGGATCACCCATGAAAGCTGATCAGATAAATGCAACAGGAATAATGAAGCACCAAGACAGCAGGATCGAATCAACAGATCGTTGGACCTTCTAAGCAGACAACCTGCTCTGATACCAATTGTTAGGGTGCTAGGCCCGGATACAGAGGGGGGTGAATGTATCCTGTTACGAATAATACCCAAATAAAAACTCAGATGCTAGACGCAATCACAGAATAAAACTAATTCAATTAAACTTATGAGCAAGCAGATGGAGCGCGCCTATCCAGGCATCTAGCGGAAGCAAACACACAAAGCAAATCACTACTCAATAGATTTTTAGGTGGTTCGGTCCTCCAGACCTACATCCACCCCTCACTCCCAACCGGAGTGAGGCTTCACTAGCAAACGCTAGAACCAAGCAGACTCAGTCTGCAAACAGTTGCTGCCACACAGCTTGACCAGGGAAACAGACTTCCCTCTTCCTCCCAACCGGAGGGACACCCAAGTGACTCCCAGCCACTTGGGAACTAGAGGTCGAAGACCTCTCTTCCTCCAGACCAGGAGGGACACCTGGACTTGCAACCACATGCCCAGACCCGGAGGACTAGCCTCCCTTCCTCTAACCAGAGGGAACCCACAAGTGACAACCTGTCACTTGCAACCCGGAGATCAGATCTCCCTTCTCCTGAACCAACAGGAGGAACCCGATCCCCAACAGGGCAATCGGAAGACCAAAGATAATCAGAAAAACAAAGGAAAAATAATAAACGAAAATGACACAGCAATCAGAAGGCTGTAAAAGATGAAAACATAGATGTGGCTCTCAACGGAGCTGACTGGCCTGGATTTGATCCACGGTCCAGTAGACATATCTTCAGTAGCTTCGTCCTTCTTCTCCACGAACTCTCTCTCTCTCTTTCTATCTCTCTTTCTTTCTCCTCTGCTCTCTTCCTCTTTCACTCTCTGCTGCACTTCTTCTTCTTCACTCTTTCTTCTCTCTTCACACGAGCACTATCTCTCTCTCTTTTCTTTCTCTGCTCTCACTCTCACTCTCTTCTCTGCTCTCTTCTTTTCTTTCTTTTCTTCTTTTTCTAGATCGAAGGGCTTTCTACTCCTCCGGCTTTCTGCTTCGATAATAATTCTTCTGTGAAAGAAGGCTGCCTTATATAGCAGCAGCAGCAGGTGGATAGGGCACAAAACGCGTGTGCCTCCCACGCTCGATCCAGAACCTTCCCGCCACGTGTCTTTATCGGATTGGTTCCTCTTATCTCGGATCACGTGCAGCCCAGGTGTGTGGAATGTTCTTCCTCGGTCCTGTAATGAGATTGACACCATTAATCATTCAGAGTTCGCTGTATGCTCATTTAAAGCCAAGACTGCATGAGGTCTGTAATAGCAACATAAGGTGACTACTACACGAGGTAGGAAATGAACGAAACGAGATACAATGAACAAGGCTAACACAACAAAGAAGATGACACGAGGTCAGATAAGTCTAGCACGAGGTAAGAAGAAAACGACACGAGGTAACAAGGCTAATACAACAAAGAAGGTGACACGGGGTCAGATAAGAACGGCACGAGGTAAGAGGACGTAACACAGAGTGAAACAATAGAAGAACATGCGATTTAGAAGAAACCTGGACGAGGTTAGAACGAAACAACACGAACTAACAAACGGCAACAAAGGATGACACGAAGTGAAACAACACTTGAAATCATAAGGAAAACAACTCGAGCACAAAATAGCTCGAATGAACGACTCGAAGACGAGGCGACAAGGGCTGACCACGACACGAAGACAATAACAGAAACCGTCACGAGTTGAAGACAACACGAAGATGAAAACAAAAATTGACACGAGTTGAAAACAACACGAAGACGAAACACAGGAATTGACACGGAGTGTGGTCAAGGCGAGAAGGATACGAAGTCTAAAGAAAAAAACCAACACGAAGACACAAACATAAAGATAACACGAAGACACAAAAATAAAACTAACACGAAGACACAAATACAAAAGCAACACAGAGACACGAGTACAAGGGTAACACGAAGACACGAGTCCACGGGTAACACGAAGACAACTCGAGTACAACGCTGTTCGAACATTCGAACGACTCGAAGATGAGGACGACACGGGCCGACGATAACTCGAAGAAGGCAACAGAAACGACACGAAGTGGTTGCAAATCAGGAAAGACACGAGGTCTAGGAAACACGACACGAAGACATGAGATAGACACGTCTTCAACAACACGTGATGAAACGTGGAAGCAGAAGAACAACTTGAGGAACTACAGTAATTGTCACGAAGACACAAGAACAAACACGGAGAGGATGACACGGGATGAGCAACTAGTTACTGAATAAACGACACGAGGTTCACAGGAAAAACGACTCGAAGTACATCAGAACAAATCGAGCTTCTTCAGAAAGCAGCACGAAGACAATCAACAAACAAAGTTGGAACAACACGACGTACACAAGGACAACACGAGGTGTAGTAAACACAAACAACACGAAGTATGATAGAAACAGTACGGACATACAATGTACTATCTCATAGCAGATTTCCTGTTAATCAATATGCATCAGACGACTGTGTATGGACTTGAAGACCCTTAGCCAATGTATAGACTTCAAATAGAGACCAATGTGTAGACTCTACATGAAAGCCCAATGTGCAGACATGTCGACTGGCTCAGCAGTGAATAGACTTGGAGAACCACGGTCCAATGTATAGACTTAGCCTAAAATGCTTAAGACGCTGAGAGAGACGGTGAAGTCTGTAGAGAATTGCTGTAACAGTCCGATGTACAGACTTTGTCTTAGACTCTAAATGAGACTGACAGTGTATACACTTAGCCAATGCAATGCACTGTATGGACTTCCAAGAGACGCTCAATGTACAGACTTACTGCCAATCAATGTATAGACTCTGTAAATGCATATGAATGCTTTATGCAGCAGATAAAACAGTCTAAACTTCAATTGCAATGACTCACAGTGTAAGAACTTCAATTGCAATGACTCACAGTGTAAGCAGATAAACTGACTGAACATATGAAGGACAATGACTCATTTCAACAAGATGACTCACACAGCAGGATGACTCACAGAGAATAACACACACCAAGGATCAACTATTAAAATCACATCAAAGCCATCAGCAAAGCCACCATTGAAACCATCATCAAAACCACAGGGCAACCATCATCAAAACCACAGGGCATAACATGATCAATTTGGAGGCGTGATTTGTTGACTTGTCCTCCCCATGCGGTCTAAAGATTCCCCGTGTTTATTGTCCCGTTGCGACTACTGCTAGCGCAAAGAAGAAAGTGGGGAACATTTATACGGGAAAACGGGACCAGGGACCCACGTTGTTGAAATTGGTGGTAGATTCCTTTGAAAGTCATGGCCACGGTACACCCGCGTGCCATTTCTCCATGTGGAATAAATGGAGCAGAACTGTGATTTGTTGACCCGCCACCTCTATTCGATCCAAAGATTCCCCGTGTCTCTTATCCTATTGCGACTACTTTTAGCGCGAATGAGGAAATGAGGGACATTCACGTGGGAAAAGAGCACCACAGGCCGATACTGTTGAGATCCGTGCATGGCTGATCTCCTCTGAAAATCATGGCTATGGTGAGTCACCGTCCCGTGTTTTAAGGAGACATCTCGCCGAGCATACTGCGCGAGAACCCATGTGGTGGAGAAGAGGCGTAGAGCAGAAGGAACATATCCAGGGCAAACCAGCCGTGTTCAAACCAAGCTATTTCACTCACACGTCTATATAAGGGTTTGTGCCCGTCATGAGAAGGGAGCGAGTGAACCAGCCACTCACTAACCCTCATCACCCTTCTGGTCGCTTCTCTTTTCTCTTCCAAGGCAAGAAGTCCCTTGGAGGCCTTCTATAGTTCCGTGACGCAGCAATCGCTTTGTCGCGTCATGTGTTCCCACCTGCTCTTCGGTAGTGCTCCTCGCCGTCCTCCTGTCTCTCTCAACCCTGATGGCCGCGAAGCTCTTGAAGTCGAGGCCGCTAGCTGAGCTGCCCTATGCTCTGCCGATGAAGATGCTACCAACTCCAGGAGCTCCTCTGTTGTTAGCTCTAATCCCCTTCCATCTACAGAGCGAGCCATGTTTGGATGCTCTTTCTCTCAGTGCTCCATCTCCTGGGTCTCTTGTGCTGTTCTATTTTTACCTTTTCTCTCTCTATTATCTCTTGCTTTATCTCTCTCTTAGCCATTCGGAGAGAAATCTTTTGCTCCCGGGCATCTCAGGGCAACTCCTCATGCTGGTTGCCTTGATTTTTTGGCTCTTGTCCAGAATGGTTCGCTACCACCTAGCATTGGCTATTGCAGATGTTTGTGCCAAAAACAAAAAAAAGAGAAAAAGGGGAATAAAAAAGAAAAAAAAACAGAAGAGAGTTAGGATCTAAATAAGCATTAAAGCTTCCATATTTATTACAAGAAAAGATACATTATGGTTTGGGCATCTCAGGCCTCAATTTCCCCAACTCGATTACATAAGCTTTCAGCAGTTCTTCATCCTCACTCACAGACTCTGTTGCCCTCAGTGTAATGCTGGCCTTCCATGACACTTTGATTGTTTTCACATTTCTTGCGTCACCCCCTGTGCCCAGTTCCCTTTTCTTGATTGAAAGAAGGTTGGATAGCAGTGGGAATGAATGGCGAGGGAGGCCCATCTGAGTGTGACACCGGTGCGTGTTGTAAAGGATGAATTCAGACGCGCCAACAAGCTGGAGCTCCATGTTAAGAGAAGACCTCGTGAGAAGCTCATATGTGAGTAAGCATGTCGGTGCACGAGTAAACATATACTCTTCAATGGTACTGAAATGAGCCCGCCAGTCTTCTCGTTTCTTCAGCCAGGGAACGCGATTTGCTATACTACCACTAGAGCCTAACACATTGACCATATGGTGAAGCGGGCTTTGTTGGAAGAGTCTTGAAGTAGACGACATTCCCTCACGATGGTTAAATTTGAAATGCAAGTCAGTCCAGCAATTCAAAAGGAGCGCACAACCAAAAGGAGGCTTACCCATACTGGAAGCCGTGAGTCCGCTATAGAGATAAACAAGGATAGCAGGTCCCACTCTCTTTCCTTCCCAAATTCCACAGATCGCGCTTAGCTGATCTTCCTCCACTATGTTGTCAGTATAAGGGAATAGGAGAGCACCCGCTAAGCAGATGGTGAATCCCTTCATGAGCTCTTCAATGCGATCATCATCGCTTGTCAATCTTTCAAGAGCATTTATGACCCAATCTGCAAGTTTTTGCTGATGGATTCCCTTCTGAGTCCGGACGCCCTTGATGGCTTCAGACGGCATGAAGCTTCTGAGCACCTCCTCGGAAGTCACCCTTCTTAGCAAGCGCATAACCTTTACCTTGCCATTTCTCTGGAATTTCTTTACGCCAAGTAGAAGTTCTACTTCTTCGAGAAGAATAGTTGCCTCGAAAGTGGGGAAAATGAACGTGTGCGTTGAGGGTGCCAAAGCTCTACCAGTGCACCCATAGCCGCCCAATCCATGTGAATCTCATTATAATGTTTGGCATGAGTTACGAGCTTTTGGAGATGCCACTTTCTGATGATGGCCCTCATACTGATCGAGATGTTCGAAGTGAGTTTCGACAGCCATGGCAACCTTGAAAACTTCCTCGGGCCAGGAAAGAGTGGATATGGCTGGAAATAGAAAAGTGGAGAAGGCGAAAATAAGCATAAGAAAGTCTTGCAGAAACACAAAAAAATGTTAACTCACCACTCGAGACTGGATTCTCCCGCTAAGATGCCCTTCGAAGTCAGTAAGCCGCTTGCACTCGTTGTTGGGTTTGCTTTTCTTCACGGGATTGGAAGACTCGCCTTCCATCTCGAACTTTGATCTCCTCCTAAGCTTCAACTTTCTTAGCTCGCCCCGGAATGCATTTTCTTAAGGCCAAGGGGGCGATACTTATAGTGAGGAAAGGAATCTAGGAACAGTGTTAGCAGTTTCGTTTTGTTGTATGTGATAATGTGCTTGCATAGTTATGATCTTGTTTTGTTATGTTAATTATCGAGTGGGCTACCATTGTCCCACCGATGCCCCACCTTGTCCCGCCTTGTCCCCTAATCATTCAATCATTGTGGTCCCCCCTTATCATGCATTGTATCGTATGATATTTACGCTACTAGAGCATGCCAAGGACCTTACGCCTTGGACAAATCCGGGATTTGAGTTCCCCTTCAACAAAAACAGTGATGATCCCGGAGGAGTTCAGGACGTACGGATAGGCCGTTAAGTTGTGATAGAATGGGGACGATGGTTCCGTTCGATGAGTCGGTACGTGGATAAACGGGCCCCAGCTCAGTATCAGCTCATTGGATTGGTATCCTGACCCACTCTCCACAGCTTAGCAATATTATCCTTGGCTAGTTTCTATTTTAGTTTGTTTTATTTTTCTTTTTAAACCCAACATGCATTCATGTAGGACTTTGAGTTCATTGTGGAAAATCATTCATTTACTTTGATTATGTGAGCTACTGTGCATAATTGCTTGAATATGGGATATTCCATTCCGAGTCGAGTACTGAGTTTCCCTGAGGTTGCCTTCGGACGTTTCTCTGGATGAAACCATTGTTTGGATGTGTATCCAATCATCTGTTTATTTTCCTCGGACCCACCTTGGCTGCAGCACTTCCACAATGGCTGGTAACCGCTCCCCAATGGTGAAACCTGAAGTTTACGACCCAGGTACTTCCGCGCCGTGAAGTTGGTCCTTTTAGTTTGTTCGTGCCCCAGCGCACACAATGTCCTTCCCAGTTTGTTTACCATCCAAACAATCGTTGATTTCGGAGGACCTTCCTCAAGGTTGCTTCGTGAAACTCCGGAAAGATTCCCATCGCGTGATGTTAGAAGCGTGTCTCATCACACCTTGGCATCGACTTTTCAGTCCACTCCATTTCATTCCAATACACTTCGTTTCATTCCATTACACGCCCTTCCCCTACAAAGTGGATGCCAAGGCGGGGCAGATGTAGACACGCCGTTTCTGACGTTGCGACGAGTAAATCCCATATTGTACCGTAATGCCCTAAAGTGGCTTACATCTTATTTTATTTGAGTGATTTCCGTAATTGTGGTTAAATTGCATTATTTTGTGAAAGGGAGAAAATTAAAATATGTGTCCATATAAAAATAAATAAAAAGAGAAAAAAAATAAAATTCCAAAAAATGTGTGTAGTTATGTTTATGTAAAAATAATATAATTAATTTTCTTTAATAAATTTATTTTCATAAAATATAAATATATATATAAGTGATTAGTATATACATAATATATTTATTAAAAAGCAAAAATATAATAACCATAAATAATATATATATATAAAGAAGCAAAAAAAGAAACAAAACAAATAAAAACAAACAAAACAAACAAACATAAAATATAAAAATAATAAATTAATATTCCTACCCATTTATTCTCTCTACGACTCTTTCTATTTCCTATTTTCTTACCCTCTTTTCACGCAACCCACTCTCACTGTTCTCACCCTCTCCACCAAGGCACACACATACACACTCCCCTCTCCCAACCTTGAGACACACACATTCTCCCTCTCACCCACGACGCACCACCTCCTCCACTACACGCCTCTCTGCGACTCCCCACGCTCACCATCGTCGCCCACCTCCCCACCGCGAAGCAACACCCTCCTGCACTTCCGGCTAACCCCTTCGTATAACAGCTCCTCCTTACTGCCCCCTCCATCTACAGCGAGCCGGCAACTCCTTGCGCCTCCTCCACTACCCACAGACGTCGTCCCCCCTGCCGGAACTCAACTGCCAACCCTCCCCATACAACCCTCGACGCCACTGCACCCTTCGCCCTCGTCTGACGTCTCACGTCCACACGCCAACACCCCCTCCATGGCCATGCACCTCACCTGTTAACTCCGCCAGCGAAACCATTCCCCATGTATGCCCACGACCGCCGCGACTGCACCTCTCCCGTCGCCTCTGCCACCTCCACTTTTCACACCGCCTGCAACACCATCCACCTCCGCAGGAGCGAACGCAGCCGGTCACCTCGTCTGCCAGTCACCGTCGTCAGCCCTCCCGTTGCCGCCAGCTACCCCCGGGCTCCAACGCCCACTGCAGCACCATCACCGACGTCACCGGCCGGGCTCCAACGCCCACTGCAGCGTCGCCACGCCGCTGCACCCACCTCCACCTCTCGCCGTACGTGACCACCGCGACCACCTCCACTGTCTCTCACCCCTGCCAGACCCCTCTCCGCCAACGTCGTCGACGACCTCTCTGCCCACGTCCGCCGGTCGCACGCCCGTTGCCGCTGCCGTTCGCAAGCGCCCAGCCATCACCGCCTGCGCTGCCACCGTCGCCCGTCTCCTGCGCACCCCTCACGCCCCAAGACGTAACGAGCTCTCCCCCGTCTTCCCCGTCGTCCGTCGAACTCCGCCGCACCCCCTGCCGCGCCGTGATCACCCCCGGACGCCACCCCGACACGCTGCCCACGTCCGTAGCAACTCCGCGAGACCGCCGTCCACCAGCCGCTCGCCCTTGCCACCGCACCGGCCGCCTCTCCCTGCGACCGCACCGGCTGCCTCTCCTCTCACCTCTCTCTCCCTCCCGATCTCTCTCCCTCTCCCTCTGCTCTCTTCTCTCTCTCTCTCTCTCCCGTCGGCCACCCTCACACCGCCAGTCACCGTCGTCAGCCCCCACGTCGCCGCCGCGGAGCCCTCCCTTTTTCTCTCCCTCTCTCCGTTTCTCTCTCTCGCATCTCTCTCATTCTCTCTCCCTCTCTCTCTGCTTTCTGCCTCTCTCTCCCCCCTCCCGTTTCTCTCCCATCCTCTCTCACCCTCTGCTCTCTCTCTCTCCCTCCGCCTCCGTTCTCTCTTCCTCTCTCTCTCTCTCTTCCCCTCTCGTTTATCTCTCCCCCATCCGCCTCTCTTTCCCCCTCTCATCTCTTTTTTTTTTATTCCTCACCGATCTCTCTCTCCCCCTCTCTCTCCTCCCCCCATCTCTATGCCTGTCTCTCGTCGCCCCCCTCTCTTCACCCTTTTTTTTTCTTTTTTTTATTCCTCCCCCTCATTCTCCCTCTCTGCATCTCCCTCTCCCATCTCTCTTTTTCTCTCTTCTCACCGCGCCCCCCCTCTCTCTCTCTTCTCTCTCTCGATCTCTCCCCCACTGTCTCTCTCTCCCACTCTCTCCCTCTCTCTCTCTTTCGTCCTCTCTCTCCCTTTCCCTCCTCTTTCACCCACTATCTCTCTCTTTCTCCTCCTCTCCTCACTTCTTCTTTTTCCTTTTTTTATCTCTGTTCCCCTCTCTCTCCCGTTAACTCTTTCCCTCTCCCCTTTTTATGTATACAAGATATATATGTATATATATGTATAGTATAGATATCTGAAAATACAGTAATTATATAGTATATACAGATTGAACATATAATATTTACTATTATTCATGTATATATATTAAATATATATATCTCTCTCTTATTTTTCTCTTATATGTTGATTTTTCATATATATCTACTACATATATACATAACTTAAGTCTTTAAGAAAAACCTTAAAAAAAGAGTTTTCTCTCTCCCTTTCTCGCCTTCTCTCTCAAATTCATGTTCTTTTATTTTGACCAACTTACATATGTGTTTTATATATGTTTGTACTTACGTATATGTTAAATACTTTTAATATGGCTATGTAATATTTATATAAATATATTTATCATTCATATGTATGCGCTTGTGTGTGTGTTATTATGTTCGGCCTAATCAGTTTCTGAAGTCCGTTTTGAAGTCCTTCGGTCGTGCCGTGCTCGTGATATTGAAGTCCTTCTCAAAGCTCGTCGTTGGCCTCCACCGATAAGCTTTTCTCTCCTCTATTATTTTTATTTAGTCAGTTAATTATATTGCATGCATCATTTAGCATATGTGCCATGCCTTTCTCTTTGAGAGGGCCTAGCTTGCGAGTGTCTTTGTATTTGCGCATTTCATCATGTCATTCTCCCACCTTTTAGTTCTAAAGGGGTTTTAAAAAAATACCAACCAGATACGTGTTCGTTTATGTTATTTACAGTTTCATTACCTAAGGATTGGTACTACACCGCCGTCATTCTCACTTAGTTGTTTTTCTCCGTTTATTCTTTGTGCAAGAGGTAACCAGTTAAAGGCCCTCTTCTTCGGCCTGTCGAAAGAAGAGGAAGAAGGAACCCACGCAACTCCCGCGTCAAACGCAAAAGCGATCAATCCACTCGGGACCCTCGGTCCCTGGCGATCACAACACTCCTAACGTGCGCTCCATTTTGATCATCTTTTTTTTAATAACACCTGCGGAGAGTTGCTTCCCGCAGCGGTTATCTTCTTCTGTCTCTGGCCTCACCCGCGCGGAGGATCATTCCCCGCGGCGGTTTCTGTGATTTACTTTCTGTATATCTAATTCCTAACTAGTGCGGTGGGTCACCTCCCGCGACCGTTTCCATTTCAACATTTTATTTTCTGCACTTTACTTTTTAACTCCCAACTATTTAATTTCAGCATTCCCCTATCATCGCTTTAAAATCCCGTGGAGATCAACATCTCGCGGCGGTTTATTTGATCCATTTTCCTTTCCTGTCACATATACTCATATTATATTAAAGACCCCTCAGAGGTCACAGTCTCGTGGTGGTTTATATTTATATATATATATATATATACTATTTATGTCGTATTAAAGACCCCTCCGAGGCCAAAGTCTCGTGGTGGTTTCTATATATACACACACACACACATATATATATATATATATTTATTATTTATATTATTTATGTCACATTAAAGACCCCTCAGAGGCCACAGTCTCGTGGTGGTATATATATATATATATATAATTTATATTATTTATGTCGCATTAAAAACCCCGCAGAGGCCACAGTCTCGTGGTGGTTTCTATATATATATATATACTTATACTTATTATTTATGTCGCAATAAAAACCCTGCAGAGGTCACAGTCTCGTGGTGGTTCATATATTTATATACTTATATTTATTATCTATGTCATAGTAAAAACCCCGCAGAGGCCAATGTCTCGTGGTGGTGTATATATATATATATTTATTATTTATAATACATTAAAAACCCCGCAGAGGCCAATGTCTCGTGGTGGTAAATATATAGTTTTATTCATTATTTATATCGCTTTAAAAAATCCCGTAAGGCCAATGTCTCGCGGTGGTTTCTAGATGCACATATATTAATTACTGCTCATCTTGCAATATTGCTGTTAAAACCCCGCAAAGACCAATGTCCTGCGGTGGTGTGCTTTTATTCATATTATTCTTGTAACTGTTCGGGGAGTGATATATCGTTACACATTTCGAGTCTACGTGTCTTCCCGTCTGTCAAATTCTATTACGTAGGGTCCCAAGACTCGAATTCGGTATCTGAAAAGCTGCTCTCGGAACGGTTGGTTACGCCTACCGGGAAGGGGTTCATTTTGCGTGAGTGGGTCTTCGGACCCCTATCTCCGCCATGTACCGGAGTTCGATCAGTCTAAATTCTTTCTGTCTCCATTAGAGTGTCATCTGTAGATGTACTTGTCCACCGTTCTTTCATATCCCCTATAGCGCGCGTTTCATTGTTTGTCCTCATTTCTTTCACCCTTTATTACTCGGAGAGGGAGAAACCCCATCTCTCTCTCTCAGTCCACCACGTGACACGTTCACAACCATTAGTTCAACAAAATTCAAGAATATGATCAATCCATTAAGATATAAGTGCGTAAGTTCATGAAAGATCATTAGCTCAACAGAATTTATTAACTCAACAAAGATTATTATGATAATGCATCAAGATACAGAGTGAAAGTTCATCAAATAATCATAAAGCCATAAAATGACTTAAAGCATCAATCTCAAGAAATGACGACCTCGTGAAGGGGCGCTACAAACATAAATGACGACAGCCATAATGTCGCCAATTCATTTCAATGTTTAACTTGGAATCGGACTACAAATGACGCCTGACTTTTGTGGACACTTGTGTACTTGTGTTTGCTTTTCCTTTCTCTTGTTCCTTGCCTTGCGCCTGTAGTTCACACTTAAACAAACGGATTAATTCATCTGTTCAGCTTGGCCCCTTGCCCAATAAGCAAGGGGTTGTCACTACTTTGACCTAGTTGATGGGTCAAGGGGCCAAGCCTCTAATTAATTAAGGTAAATAATAAATATATAAGGAAAATGTAACATGCAAGCAAGCAAATGCAAACTTAAAATAAAAGATGCCCACACAAGAATGCAACCAAGCATATGATATGGCAAAAGAGAAAGCAGTGGGCTTATTTTTCTTTTTCTTTTTCTTTTTCTTTTCTTTTCTTTTTTTTTCTTTTCTTTAAAATGACGACCCTCCCCAAGGCGTTAATCAAGGAATTGACGCCCTAACACGCGGGCGTTAATTAAAAAACCCATTTTATTTTATTTTTATTTTATTTTATTATGAAAATGACGACCTGTGGATGGACGCTAATTATTGAAATGACGCCCCTGTATGGAGGCGTTAATTGAAAAACCATTTTTTTTATTTTTTTTAATTTTATTTTGTGAGGCCTAGCGTGGTACAAATATCTTAAAATCTTACACAATCACCATCTTAAATTCATTAATCTTTCTTAAATGATTTAACGAAGGGTCAATGTGCTAATAACTTATGCTTTTCTCATATCCTCTTGCGGCCCATCCTTCTTAGTCGGTCTTCACCATCCTTCGAGCTTATAACCTACCATGAAGGGGGAAGTGAAGAACAAGTTGAGGAAGCTCACGAGAGGTTTCAGAGAACCGGAAAACTTTTCCTCCCCTGTCTTAATGCCTGTTGGGATTCGGTCTTTGGCTTAGGGAATTTTTTGTTGCTCTTTTGCCCTTATTCATGCATGTTTACTGTGAATCATGGAAAATCCACTCTTAAAGGGAAATAGGGATAATAATAAGAATATGAAGAATAGTAAGAAGAATAATGAAAAAGGGGAGTAAAAGAGCACGTGGTGCTACTAGGGAGAGTGATCGCCAGAGGGGTTACCTCAATAAGAAGAAAAGATGATCGCGAATACCTGGTGATAATAGGATGCGGGATGGATGTGGATTCCTTCCTCCACCTTCTATCGGCCAGCCGATGAAGGGGGTTCTTCCTTTTGATTACCTTAAACAAAGAACAAACAAATAAAAGAAAAGTGGATCAGCCGAGAGTGAGTGTAGTATCAATCCAAATAAATAGTATGATGATGAAAGAAGAATATAGCATGCGCACCTTTTTGTTTGGTTTTTGAAACCCCTAGAGAATTAGGAAGAGGAGAGGAGATGCAATACTAATGCAAAAGAAGAAAACGATGGACGTTGATGATACGATGAAGACAAACACAAACAAAAACAAAGGAGAGAGAACCCTGCTGTTCCTGTAAACAGTAAAGGGGAGAACCACCGGAGCAGCAGGAAGCAGAAGGAAGATGATGAAGAGATCACGCGGATAAAGAGAGTAGAAACTCTGCTATGCGCTTTCTCTGATTCGGGGTTAATGACTCCAACAACACCGTAACCTCTGTAACAACAGCCCTGCTTCTAACCTCGCACAATAACCTCTGTGACAATAACAACAGCTCTCTCTCCTTCTAACCTTACCTTACCTCGTTGTGTCCTCTGTAACCTCGCGCGAGATCAACCAGGGAACTCTTTTATAGGGTCTCGATCACAGATAGACACAGATTTGGGAAGATAAGAATAGGCAGTGATCATCAATGGCAAGGACTCTAGTTCCCAGATCGAGCAAGGTGACCAAGAAAGGCAGGGAACTCTTCAGGAAAGATGAGTTTAAGAAGGACACGAAAGGGTGAGACACGACATACTCAAGGGCGTCAATTCAGCAATTGACGACCTGCCGCAAGGGCGTTAAATCAAAACACGACCAGGATCAGGGCGTCAATTCCTGGATTCAATTTTGGTAATAAAACCTTCTTTATTTGAAAATTACAAAAAGACACCTGAAGCAAAGGCGTTGATTAAAAACACGCCCTGAGGAAGGACGTTAATCATTGATTTTCAATCGGGGTGGGACTCGTAAAATACAAGGAATTGACGCCCGTACTACAAGTCGTCCTTTCTTAAAAACACGCCTCAAGCAAGGCCGTTACTTAAATAACGCTCCCAATGAAGTCGTTAATCACCAAAAATGCAAGAATAAATCACAAAAACACACAAAAATAGAAAAACTTTATATTATAGAAATATTGAAGTTCACTTTGGGGCATTATCATAGTGACATGAAATTTGATCATCGTAGCATCAATTTTGGTGTGTCTACAGTTGCCCCGCCTTGGCGTCTGCTTTGGAAGGGAGTGAGACAGAATGAAACGAAAGTGAAACGAAGTGGAATGAAGTGGAGTGAACTGATAAGTAGATGCCAAGGTGTGATGTGACACGCCTCAGATACTAAGCATTGGAAATCTTTCCAAGATTCAAAGTGAAACAAACTCCGGGTGATTCCGAGAAAGCATCAATTTGCTGGATAAAGGAGACTAAACTAAGTAAATAAAATGTGCACGTGGGCACGACAGTGAGACACCATTGGAGAGCGGTTACCAGCCAATGTGGACGTGCTACAACCAAGGTGGATTTGCAGGAAAATAAAGGGAATCGAGACAAAGACCCAGCAAAGGGACATTTTCAAGGAACTAGCTTGAGCAGTTTCGGAGAGAATAAAGTACTCGATTTGGAATGGAATATCTCATGTCAACTCAATCAAGAGCGAGTGACCTTCATTATTACCATAATATGAAGATTTTCAGCATGAAGCTCAAAATTCTACATGATGCATACTGGGTTAAAAGAAAAAGATAAAACAAACTAAAAATATAGAAAATAATTAAGGATAATATTGCCAAGCCATCTAGATTTGGTCAAGAATCCAGATCTCTGAACTGACACTAAGCCAAAGCCCGTTTGTCCGCGTATCAACCCAGAAAGTGGAACCATCGTCCCAGACCTTGAATGACTCAACGGCCTATCCGTGTGATCAGGACTCACCTGGAATTATCACTGTTTTTGATGAAGGGGAACTCAAATTCCAGGTTCACCAGAACCACAAGGTCCTTGACATGCTATAATAGCGTAGATACTATATAGTAACAATGCTTACAGGAAAGAAATACAAGAAATAGAATGATGTTACTCCCACGAGTGACCCATGCTCCTCGAAACATGTACTCTTCTGTTTGCAGACCAGACAGTTACAGGCGGCACGTACCCAGGCTGCCCTGGCCGGGACGGAGTTGGTGATCCGCGAGCAGCGGATTACAGAGCTGGAGCGGTCCCTGAGGCGACGGGAGGAGCTGCCTCAGGACGTGGCAGAGCTGCGGGTTGCCCTCAAGCTGGAGCGACGAGAGCGTGCGCAAGAGCGTGAGGAGCACCTGGCGGACCGTGCCCGTCACCATGAGCTACAGCAGACAGACCGTGCCCGGTACCAGGAGCAGGTGGCGACGCGTGATCGTGAGCTGACAGACCTGAGGACGCAGCTGATCCTTTCTCAGGAGCGGCTACGAGTTGCTGAGGAGCGTCTCCAGCGAGGGTGTGAGCGAGCTCGTGCTGCGGGGTACTCCTTCACTAGCTCCACCTTTATGGCGGGTTCTTCTCTTCGAGAGAGGAGCGAGGTAGGGGGCCAGGCTCAAGTTCCAGCTTCTTCTCGGGGGCCCATGCCCCCTCCACCAGCGCCTCCTTGGGACGGCGAGGACGAGGTAGAGAGTAGGAGAGAGGAGGGTGGAGGCGAGAGCTGAGAGACTTACTTATACTCCTCCACCCTCACACCTGTACTCAGATATTCACGATGTATAGACATATGAGATTGACATTTTTGTTACCTGAGCACTTGTGTAGTTGTGTACTTGTGGTTGTGTACTTCGCTTCTTTTCCACGTTCTTTGTATTCGCTTTACTTTGCCCTGTACTTGTAGCTGTGATTCACACTTGAATAAACAGGTTAATTCATCTGTTCGACTTGGCCCCTTGCTCAATAAGCAAGGGGTGCCTTTTCTTTTGACCTGGATAGCAGGTCAAGGGGCCAAGCCTTCAATCAAATAAGGCAAATGAAATAACCAATAAAGGGAGATGCAACACGCAAGCACACGTATGCAAACAATAATCAAGATGTCCTATGCAATAATGCAAGTATGCACATGAAGAATAAACCCCATTTCCTCTTTTCTTTTCTTTTTTTTCATATTTTATATTTTTTTTCTTCTATTTTCAAAAGACGCGCCTTAGATTAGGTCGTTATTCAAACAAACGACGTCCTAGGTGACGACGTGAATTTAAAAATGTTTTTGAATTTTGTTGAAAAGACGGCCCCTACAAGGGCGTTAAAAAAAATGATGACCTTCAGGAAGGCGTGAATTCAATAAAAAGCGCCTTAATCAAAGGCGTTAATTCTTTTTCTTTGGGTTGACAAAGCCACCCGGGCTCTTAATCCTACACGGTCACCATTTAAAATTCGTTGGTCTTTCTTGATTAATCAAAAGGGGGGCGACGTGATAATAGTTAACTTATACCCGAGATTTCGCATGGTGCAATCTCCTAGGTCGGCCTTGACCATTCTGCTGGTTTATGACTTGCCACAAAGAAAACGAAGATATAAGGAAGCCCATAAGAGATTCTGAGAAGCTCTAGATAAAACCACTTCCCCTTACCCTATGCCTGTTGGGGTTCGGTCTTCGGCGTAGGGAAACTTTGTTGCCTTTTGCCTCATTTATTGCATGCATACGCCCAAGGTTTTCCTTGCGGGGACTTTGCCCTCTTGACATGCTTTTCTTTTCATGATTTGACTTTCACTTTGGAACTGATTTGCATTGCTGAAAAATAAACCTAATTGTACTTGGGCTTTTGTGGCATTTGTTCCCTTTTGGGCCCTGACTTCCACCTACTAGGGCGGCGGATAGGCTTGGTGGATCTACCCCGAGGCTTCCTTTCCTCCCTTATGGGCCGAAGAGAAAAAGAATGGGCATCGTCTTCACCTTTAGTCAGGTTTTTGACTTCCCATCGGATTTTGCACCACTTGAGTTCACGATTTAAGTGTGTAATGTGTGCGGGTGTCGACCCCGTTTTGAGTTAACAAGACTGATGAATGAATTCTGAATTTTGACCTTTCGGACCTTGAGCCCTTGTGTGCCACGGCAACCCTTTTCAATATATATATATATATATATATTTTTTGGATTTTGGAAAATTCTATATATATTTTTTTGTTTTTGAAAAAATTCTATTATTTTTTTTGGGTTTTTGGATTAGGGGTAATATTTTTTAAGGTACAGACCATTCCAAGGATGAGTTAGCTCTTGTCCTTCAGCATTAATCAGTTTATAAGCATTGTCAGGATAAACATCTTTTATAACAAATGGTCCTTCCCAGTTTGGTTGGAGTTTTGAACGGGGGCCTCCAGGTTTTACAAAAATTCTCTTGACTACCATCTCACCGACTTTAAATTTTCTCTCAATTACTTTCTTTTGATAAAAACGTGACAGCCTGTTTTGATAAAGGCGCGCATGCTCAGCGGCGACCAGACGCTTCTCATCTAGGAGCTCCAAATGGGCAAGGAGTGAATCACGACACTCATCAATAGAGAGTTCCTTGTCCAATTGTACTCGCAGAGATGGAATAAGAATCTCATAAGGGACTACCGCCTCCATTCCATAAGTAAGGGCGAAAGGGGTTTGCCCAGTAGGGGTACGAATGGAAGTGCGATAGGCCCAGAGAGCTTCAACCAGCTTGTCGGGCCAATCCGAGAATTTATTAGCCTCACACGTCTTTTTAATGATTTTGATCAAAGTTTTATTAGTTGCCTCTGCTTGGCCATTGCCCTGCGGATAATAGGGAGACGAATGATGCAATGCAATGTTATAACTGTTGCAGATATCCTTGAGCTCTTGGGAGATGAATTGAGGTCCGTTGTCGGTGATGATGGTACTCGGGATGCCGAACCTTGCGATGATGTTCTTCATTATGAACTTGCAGACAGTTGATGCTTTGATCTCCACGAATGCTTCTGCTTCCGCCCACTTGGTGAAGTATTCCGTTGCCGTCAGGATGAACGACTTTTGCTTGGTCAGGAGGTTCGAATCACCAAGAGGTCCAATGATATCAAAAGCCCACATGGAGAAAGGCCATGGGGAGGACATAGGATGGAGTGAAGAAGCAGGAGAATGAATTTTGTCGACGTGCAGTTGGCACTTAACACACCTTCGAACATAGATGGAGCAGTCCTCTTCTAGAGTTGGCCAATAGAAGCCTAGCCTAAGGATCTTCTTAGCTAACATCTGGCTGTTCACTTGACCACCACACACTCCTGAATGCGCCTCTTCCACTACCTTCCAAGATTCATCATCGTCGAGGCACCTTAATAAAACACCTGTGAGCCCTCTTCTATAGAGCACACCTCCAACCAAAACATAACGTTGAGCCACTCTTCTAATTGCTTTCTTTTCTTCTACAGTGGCTTCCTCGGGATAGGATTGATCATTGCAATATTTGGCAATCTCGTAATACCAAGGTTTTTCTTCGTCAGCCAATTCTTCTTCCCAATCTAACAACATGACCTCTTTGCCTTTAAGAGATTCACTCCGTCTGACCTTCTCGAGCACCTTGTCCCTAATGTCGAGGAATGCACGATCCTTAATAGCTGGAGTGTCACGCTGATGAATGAGAGGAACATGAAAATCTCGCTCAGGAGGGAAGACTAGAGCAGAGGCCAAAGAGGCAAGAGCATCAGCTAGGATGTTCTGGCTTCGAGGGACATGAACGAAGACCAATTTGGTAAAGAGTTTGGCATAGGCCGAAGCAAGTTCCTGGTAGGGCTTGAGCTTAGGATTGATAGTGCGGCACTTGACAAGCACCTGGCGCAAAATGAGCTGACTATCACCAACAATTCGTAATTGGGTAACACCATATCTATGAGCGGTTTGAAGACCGGCCAAAAGGGCCTCATACTCAGCTATGTTGTTTGTGACAGGGAAAGTGAGCTGAGCAGCAAATGGGATGGTGACCCCTTCTGACGTTAAAAGAACCATGCCGATCCCTCTTCCTTGGGAATTTAGAGCTTAATCAAAATGTAACGTCCACATAGGATCGTGGGGTTGATTAATGGACATTAGTTCTTCGTCTGGAAACTCCGAATTGACAGGATCAAATCGGGGGAGAGGGTGGTGAGCAAGATGTTCGGCAATGGCGTAACCTTTGATAGCTTTCTGTTGAATGTAAGTGATGTCAAATTGAGAAAGGAAACTTTGCCAACGTGCTAATCGATCAGTGAGGACAGATTTTTCAAGAAGGAATTTAATCGGATTCATGTGAGTAATGAGGTGAACCTCGTGAGCTAAGAAATTGTGTTTTAATTTCTGAACTACCCAGACTAAGGCAGCGCAAGTCTTCTCCATGGCTGAGTACCTCTGCTCACACGGGTTTAGAAGTTTAGACAAATAGTATGCTGCCCTTTCCTTTCCTTCTTCATCCACTTGAGCTAAGACAGCACCTACAGAGTCATCCAGGACAGAAACATAGAGGATAAGTGGTTTGCCTGGAATCGGCGGCCTCAGGACAGGAGGATTGGCCAGATAATCCTTCAATCCGTCAAAAGCTGCCTGACACTTGTCATCCCAATTAAACTCGACTCCCGGCTTAGTAAGCTCGTAAAACGGCCTGCATCTTTGTGAGTGCTGGGAGACAAAGCGGCGGATAAATTGCAACCTCCCGATTAATCCTCGAACTTCCTTCAAATTCTTGGGAGGAGGCATATCCCTGATGGCCTTCGCCTTATTGGGATCAACTTCAATTCCCCTTTTGCTAACAATGAATCCAAGCAACTTCCCTGATGAAACGCCAAATACACACTTCTTGGGGTTCATTTTCAACTGATATTCTCGTGATCTTTGCAAGACTTTGGCTAGAACCCCAGGATGCTCAATCCTTGTCCTTGATTTTACCACCAGGTCATCCACATGCACCTCAATATAAATATGAATCATATCATGAAAAATTGCCATCATAGCCCTCTGATAGGTGGCTCCAGCATTCTTGAGTCCAAAAGGCATGACGACATAGCAGTAAGTGCCCCATGGCATAGTGAACGATGTCTTCTCCTGATCTTCTTCAGCCAGGCGAATCTGATTATACCCTGAAAAACCATCCATGAAGAGAGAGTCCCAAATCCTGTCGTACTATCAATCAAAACATCGAGATGAGGGAGGGGGAAGTCATCTTTAGGACACGCACGGTTGAGGTCTCGAAAGTCTATACAAATCCGAACCTTTCCATCTTTCTTCATGACCGGGACGATGTTAGCCACCCAATTTGGATAGAGGACAACTCTAACAAATCTAGCCTTATGAAGCTTGTCGACCTCTTCTTTCATCTTTAAAGCCATGGTAGGGTGGAAACGTCTCAACCGTTGTTTGATCGGTACAGATCCTGGCTTAAGTGTAAGCCGATGTTCAACGAGCGTAGGGTCTAATCCAGGCATATCCTCATAACTCCACGTAAACGCGTCCTTGTATTCTTGAAGTACCAAAATAAGCGCCTCCTCTTCGGAGGGCGGCAAATTCTTGCTGATGAGGACAATCCTAGGGTCTTCTTCCGTACCCAAATTTATTTCTTTGGTAGGCTCTTCTACTGAGGCTAATGGTTCATCAAATCTCCTCATACCACTGGCAAAGGCATCAGCCTCGTCCTCATATTCTTCATAACTTTCATCCCCCTCTTCAACAGGGTCTTCATCATTCATGATTTCATAGACACCCAAACCCTCATAAGAAACATTAGTACCCTCATATTCCAACTCTGGCAGGATGATCGGATTCTCCACGAATTCAGGAAGGGCTAAACAAGCCTGGCACCTTCTGGCTAATTCCACAAAAATCTACGCGGAATCTGCTTACCCTTGGATTTCTTATGAAAATCTACCCCATGAATTTTATTAGAAGAAGAACAACTAGCTTGATTAGAATAAGCTGAAAAAGAGGAAGGAGGTGGAAAAGTGGATACAGGAGGTGATACAGAAGGAGACCCCTCACCAGAGGGGGAGAAAAGATTTATCAATGAATCACGGAAGAGTGGCCCCTGGGTCGGGACACACTCGGAAAAGAGATAAGAGGTCTCCTCAACGGAGATGGAGGATTGAAGAGTTGGAATTTTGACATTTTTTTTTATTTTTATCTTTATTTTCATCTTTATTTTCTTTTTCTAGAAGAAAGCAATGTGAAGGGAGAATAGCAGGAGGAGTGGAGATTGAAAGCTTGGAGAAAGATTGAATCAGAGATGACCCGCGTGGGGGTGTAATGGAGAGTTTGGAGAATTGCTCGAGGAGCAAGGGAGGAATCGGGAGAGAAATTTGCAGTGAATCTGGAGAAAAGCTGATCATAATTGGCGGCGGTCTCGGCACGCGAGAGAATAATTGAGAATGTAGGGAAGCTAGAAGAGACGGATGCATGGAAGTGAGAGAGAAAAGGCCGGCCCACAGCCTATCTATTGTAAATCCTTCTTCATTCGGAACATCTGGCTCTCCAGTGTCCGTATAATCATTCAGCAACTGCCTCTTATTTGTAGTCACAGCCGGCATTTCAATCAGTTCATGTATTAGTAGCGGCCATTCCGGATCAGTCGGCATAAAGAGACGGCTCAAGGCAATAGTAATATCATGCATATTGAACCATCTATACCAATCACACTCTGGATCATCCATCTTCCTTCTTTTATCAGGCCTTAGAGACTCCAGGGCCTTATAAGTGGCCAATGGTGCAATATGGCGAGCAAACTGTCTCGTATGAACATCTTGACAGTCTAGAATGGAGGTGATTATTGTAGTCTGCTCATGATTCTAAACGCCACCTTTAATAAAATGTGTCTGTAATGTCCATGTAAGCGGTTGGCGATCTGTCTTCAGAGTGGATGTCATGACTGCCCATGGTTCTTCTTCATTCTTGCTTGGTCCATTATAGCCCAGGCCGCCTCGTGTAATCAATTTCTGAGGCTTAATAGGCCTAGTCCTGCCTTGACAACCGACACCCAGACCTTTGCCTTTTTGATACCCCATTTTCATTAGAATTTTCTAGCCAGGGGTGTTTATCATGCTTTTCTTCTTCTTCCCCTTGGAAGGCAAGGGTGTCATAGCAACTGTCGTGACTGTCTCGGGCGACATTGGCCGTGGGTAAGGGAGGTCTAGTATTGATAGCAACGGCTTGTTGGCAGGCCAAATGGAAGGAACTGATGAAGCAAAGTGTATATCTTCCTCTGGCAGAATTGGCATACTGGTAACTTTGATAATGCGGCCCTTGTGTGGAAACTTAAGGCATTGATGATTTGTAGAGGGCACTGCATCGAGCTGTTGAATGTAGGGGCGGCCTAGAATGCCATTAAATGTTGAATCCATGTCTAAAATATGAAAATCGACCGTGATTGTGGCCGGACCCAAACTAACCTTTAATGTGATCATGCCTAGAGGAGGTTTCTTGGTATTGTCATATGCTGTGACTGTTATGGTAGACGACCGAATCAGATTTTCAGAAATGCCGCACATCTTCAAAGTGCTTGGTGGCAATACATTGATAGATGCCCCAGTGTCCACTAGACATTGTTTCACCGCCACCTTATTAATATCAACCGTGATGCACAGAGCATATTTCCTTGCTGAAAGTGGTGCCAGTTCATGCTCATGAAAAGTAATCGCCGGCTGACTGCTAGCGGGCGTTAATACTGTGGTTATCTGCTCGACCGGAATGTCCTCATTGACCATGACCTTCTGCAAATATTCTTTCAGGGCCATCTGATGAGTGGTTGACCTTTTGATTAGTTCTAAAATTGAAATCCTTGCTGGAGTCCGGTCCAGATGCTTTAACAAATCATACTGAGTGCCGGGCACGGACTCTTGCTCCTGTTCTTGTTCATTAGGCCCCTGCACGGGCTCTTGCTCTCTTTGGGGAAAGATGCGCTGGAACATCCGTCCACTGCGGAGCGGTGCCACGTTTTGTCGTGCCTCTGTCGGGGCAAGTAAAGGAGGAGGGCTGGAAGAAGAAGAGGGTGTATTGGCGTTAAGAAGTGGTGGAGGGGTGTTTGAAGAAGGAGCTCCCGTAAGAGGTGTTGGTGAGGAGTTCAAGGAAGAAGCCCCCGCAGGAGGCGTAGGAGTAGGAAGGGGTGCCCGAGCGTGGGAAGGGTTAGTGGGCAGAATGAGGAGAGATCTGGGTATAAAAGATGGGGGAGCTAATGGTGGGGGGATCTTTGCCGGTGAAGGAGTAGTGGTGGTGGGTGTAACGGGTATTGGTGGTGGGCGGATAAGGAGTGGTCTAGACGGCGATGGTGAAGGGTTGGTGGTGGATGGCGGAGTTTGCTGCGTGGTAGGCTGCGGAGGCGGTAAGCGGGTAAGGAGAGATCGGGTTGGCAAGGATGGAGAATTGGTGGGAGCAGGTGGATTAACGGGGCGTAGAAGAGCTCGGCTCAATTGGGGAGTAGAAGAAGAAGGAAGCGTGTGCAAAAGGCGCGGAGGTTGATTTGGATTATGATTAAATGCCCCGACAGAGGCGTTTTCTTCATGCCATCCATGTCCTCTCTCCACCTCGCGGAGAGACGTGACAGGGTTCACGTGCTGATTTGGTGGGTGCTCCGGCAGTGGGTTGTGGACAATCCCCATATCTTGCTGAGGTGCCGGAGCTTGCTGTTGTACTTGTGGAGCCGGTTGCTGTGGCTGCTGAGCCTGCTGTTGCCGAGGAGGCCTTCTTTCTTTCATAGTGGCGATAAACTGTCTCATCTCGTCCCAATTGATGCCACCCTGATCATTCAAATCATAAATGTAGTCCTTGAAGTGGAAGCAACGATCAATATTATGACCAGGAGAGCGGTGGAAGACACAGTAGCGGGACGTGTCAACATTAGCGGGCCACACTGCCCTTTCCTTTGGTAGCATGAGCAAGTTGGCAGTCATTAAGGCATTGAAAATATCCGGGAGACTTTCTGGCAGTGGAAGGTAATGGGCCCTTTTGGGACCAAGTGGTCTCCTTTGCTGTTGTTGTTGCGGTCCATAATTAGTGGGTGGCGGTACTTGGTGGTATTGTCGGAGAGCTGGAGGGTCAGCGCGGGGCGCTTGATTTTGTGGCGGAGCAAAGGAAGGTTGAGGTGCGAATTGGTGTTGTGGGGGTGAATTAAAGAGGGTGCCTTGTGATGGAGGTGGCGGAGGTCGTGGGTTAGATTGGCGAAAAGGTGTGGGGTTGCCGACCGCGCCAACCTGCTCATTGATGACGGTGCCCTCAGTCGTGGGCCCGCTATTGTTGACATTTGTATTCTTTTTAACCAACCTTGGTTTTGGCTCAAACATGCCCATGATGGGCGAATCTTTCATTTGGGTCTGGATATAACGAGCTCTTTCATAAAGCTCCTCCATGGTGGTCAGTCTGTTCATAGCCAGTATATGCCGGAACTGAGGGGTTGCATTGGATATAATCATCTTAACCTGTTCCGGTTCTGATAAGGTATCTTTCAACTTCTCGGCCATTGACCGCCATCTATCAGCAAATATGATGAAGTCCTCCTCGGGCTTCATTTTCTCTGCAACCAAATCTGTGACTGAAAGGGAGGGTCCAACCCGGTCCCTATATTTCTGCAAGAATTTCCTTTGAACCACATCGAAATCACTAGCATCTGCCGGATCCAAGGAGTAGAACCATTCGAGGGCTGGCCCCTCTAAGGATCTTCTAAACAAATAAGCCAATGAGGCTTTGTTGCCCTGCCAAAAGGACGTTTCATACATAAATCTTTCAGATGGATAAAAGGATTACCAGTTCCATTGTATCGCCGAAAGTTCGACATCTCAGAAGGTGGTAAGTGAAAAACTGGCAATGTAGGAAGAGAGATTTCTGGGGCATTCTTGGCAGCAGTAACCTTGTTGAGTTTTTCTTCCATGATAGCCAATTTCTGAAGGAGCAAAGCATTAGTGTCTGACTCGACCGGGGCTGAATTTGAAATGAAGGTATTTGGCATAGGCGTCCTTAGAATTTGGGGACATTGAAAGAATTGGGGCCTAGCCGCTGAGTAGCTCGCCTGTTGGGCCGGCATGGCCGCACTAGGTGTCGGTGGACAAGAGGAGGGTTTGTGCAAGACCGCTTGGTCATTAGTGAGGTGATGGCCACTCTCGGCCGGAGGGGGATTGGAGGATGAAGAGGGAACAGACTTCCCTTTCAAAGCGGCCTGAACTGCCTGCCGCTGGGAGTCATCTAATTGAGATAGAGCATTAATCAAATCGGTAACATTGAAAGATGGGGAGGGGTTCCCCCGAAGTGTTGGAGGGTAAAGCCTGAGAAGAGGGCACAACCTCTTGAGTAGTGGTATCAACCACATGAACTTGAGGATAATGAGAATGAGGAGGAGGGTAATTCCCCTCATGATAGATAGAATCTTGGGGAACCTCATAGGATTGACCAAAGACGTTCTCTTCCACATCATCATAGGAATATCCGTAGCTTGCTATGTTGATAATCTTACCTAAACGGAGTTGCATGCTTAAAAAGAGAGAAAGCTTTATGAAGGAATTATCACACAATCAATCACCCAATCGAAACAAGCTTAAGCAAATCAACCCAACCAAATTTATGCAAACAAGTTGAGATGAAGGCAAGATTTTAGTGTTATATTTGAGATTAGAGTGAGTTAAATTGAAGGATAATTCACTCCTCTTTGCAAAGTGAAACCTAGTTTGGATCCAAGTGTAGCCTCCGTGTCAACTAGGTTCTTTCTCTTCTTACCAACGATAGGTTTTCTAAACTCTGGGTACTTCAAGGGTACAACCGGCCCAGCGTCCGTGAGGGAATCCACGGGTGCGGGGACTTACGGAGGTCTTGGAAAAGGGATTTCCGGTCCAAAGAGACGGAATGCTCAGTGGAGGGTTGTCCCGATTCCAAGAGAGGTGTGTGGAATCCAAGTGTAGAGAGAGGAGGTCTCTCAACCAAATGCCACAAAAATGCAGTATAAGATAAGCCAATCACAGCAATATAATCAAATACTCAATGTAAATATGAATCCAGCATGAACAGACAGAAACAGTAAGGCTCTACAAACACACAGGAAAGAGGCGACCTGGAGGCAGTCGCTACTAACAAAAGAGACGACAGCGTGGCTGTCGTGAAACGCTGCGAGGGGCTCACAGGCAATGCAAAACGCGCCTTGATGTGGGGCGCTAAATATGATAAAGACGCCTCTGACAGAGGGCATCAAATATAAGTGGTGCGCACGATCGAAGAAAAACGCGCCTTGGTGTGAGGCACTGCCAAATAAGAAGACGCCCGAGAGGAGGGCGCAAATTCACAGAAGCAGCTGATATGATGAAGGACGTCTTCGTGGGAGACGTTAAACAGAAAACAGATGCCCTGGATGAAGGCGTTAAATAAAAAGGCGCCTTTGTGAAAGGCGTTAATTCAAAAACAGCAATAGATTAATCACAAGCTGGCTGATCCCGGGGAGTGTGCAGTGTGCACAGTGGAGGGTGCCCGTGGGGCACAAAGGAGGGGTACCGTGGGTACCAAAGGGAAAGGGCACGCGTGGGTGCCAAAGGGGAAAGGGCACACGTGGGTGCCAAAAGGAGATAGTAATCAAAAGAAAAACAGTGGAAGTCCCACCGTGATCGCCAATTTGTGAATCATGGAAAATCCACTCTTAAAGGGGAGTAGGAATAATAATAAGAATATGAAGAATAATAAGAAGAATAATGAAAAAGGGGAGTAAAAGAGCACGTGGTGCTACTAAGGAGAGTGATCGCCAGAGGGGTTACCTCAATAAGAAGAAAAGATGATCGCGAATACCTGGTGATAATAGGATGCGGGATGGATGTGGATTCCTTCCTCCACCTTCTATCGGCCGGCCGATGAAGGGGGTTCTTCCTTTTGATTACCTTAAACAAAGAACAAACAAATAAAAGAAAAGTGGATCAGCCGAGAGTGAGTGTAGTATCAATCCAAATAAATAGTATGATGATGAAAGAAGAATATAGCATGCGCACCTTTTTGTTTGGTTTTTGAAACCCCTAGAGAATTAGGGAGAGGAGAGGAGATGTAATACTAATGCAAAAGAAGAAAATGATGGACGTTGATGATACGATGAAGACAAACACAAACAAAGGAGAGAGAACCCTACTGTTCCTGTAAACAGTAAAGGGGAGAACCACCGGAGCAGCAGGAAGCAGAAGGAAGATGATGAAGAGATCATGCAGACAAAGAGAGTAGAAACTCTGCTCTGCGCTTTCTCTGATTCGGGGTTAATGACTCCAACAACACCGTAACCTCTGTAACAACAGCCCTGCTTCTAACCTCGCACAATAACCTCTGTGACAATAACAACATCTCTCTCTCCTTCTAACCTTACCTTACCTCGTTGTGTCCTCTGTAACCTCGTGCGAGATCAACCAGGGAACTCTTTTATAGGGTCTCGATCACAGATAGACACAGATTTGGGAAGATAAGAATAGGCAGTGATCATCAATGGCAAGGACTCTAGTTCCCAGATCGAGCAAGGTGACCAAGAAAGGCAGGGAACTCTTCAGGAAAGATGAGTTTAAGAAGGACACGAAAGGGTGAGACACGACCTACTCAAGGGCGTCAATTCAGTAATTGACGACCTGCCGCAAGGGCGTTAAATCAAAACACGACCAGGATCAGGGCGTCAATTCCTGGATTCAATTTTGGTAATAAAACCTTCTTTATTTGAAAATTACAAAAAGACGCCTGAAGCAAAGGCGTTGATTAAAAACACGCCCTGAGGAAGGACGTTAATCATTGATTTTCAATCGGGGTGGGACTCGTAAAATACCAGGAATTGACGCCCGTACTACAAGTGGTCCTTTCTTAAAAACACGCCTCAAGCAAGGCCGTTACTTAAATAACGCCCCCAATGAAGTCGTTAATCACCAAAAATGCAAGAATAAATCACAAAAACACACAAAAATAGAAAAACTTTATATTATAGAAATATTGAAGTTCACTTTGGGGCATTATCATAGTGACATGAGATTTGATCATCATAGCGTCAATTTTGGCGTGTCTACATTTACGACCAGCGTTTTCCCTGTGAAGACTTTGCCCTCTTGACATGCTTTTCTTTTGTAACCTTCACACTTCTTTTCTTTTCTTGAAAACAAGTAAAAAAATCTAATTATACTTGGGCTTTAGCATTTTGTTCCCTTTTGGGCCCTGACTTCAACCTACTAGGGCGGCAGGTAGGCTTGGTTAGCATTCCCTGACTCATACTCCCTCTCGTGAACCGAAGAGAAGAGAATAGGTAAAGTTTTTACACTCTTAGTTTGACTCTGACTTTTCTCAAATTTTGGACCGCTCGAGTTTAGGAGTAAGCGTGTGGTGTGTGCAAGTGTTGACCCAAAGGTTAAACCATCAAGATTGAAGAATGAATTAAGGACTTTGATTTTTTAGGTCTCGCGGCCTATGCACCATGTGAGCCTGCAATTTTTAATTTTTTTCAAAATTTTCAATTTTTCAATTTTTTTGCTTCTTTTTCTTTTTTTCTTTTCTTTTCAAGACTTAAGGGTAATACTTCTTCAAATATAGACCGTTCCAAGGGTGAGCCAGTTCTTCCCCTTCGGCGTTAATCAATTTATAAGTGTTGCCAGGATAAACTTCTTTTATTACGTAGGGCCCTTCCCAATTCGGTTGAAGTTTCAAACGAGATCCTCCTGGTTTTACAAAGATTCTTTTGATTACCATTTTTCTAATTTTAAATTTTCTCTTAATCACTTTCTTTTGATAAAAACGTGAAAGCCTATTTTGATAAATGCGCGCATGCTCGGCGGCTGCCAAATGCTTCTCATCCAAGAGTTCTAATTGAGCAAGGAGAGATTCACGGCGTTCATCAATAGAGAACTCCTTGTCCAATTGTACTCTAAGAGAAGGAATAAGAATCTCATAAGGAACTATCACCTCCATTCCATAAGTGAGGGCGAAAAGGGTTTGCCCAATAGGAGTACGAATGGAAGTGCGGTAAACTCAAAGAGCTTCAACCAGCTTCTCTGGCCAATCTGCGAATTTATTAGCCACACATGTTTTCTTGATAATTTTGATCAAAGTATTATTGGTTGCCTCTGCTTGACCATTGTCCTGTGGATAATAAGAAGATGAATGATGCAATGTAATGTTATACCTATTGCAGAGGTCCTGAAGCTCTTGAGAGATAAATTGTGGTCCATTGTCGGTGATGGTGGTACTCAGGATGCCGAATCTTGCGATGATATTCTTCATTATGAACTTGCAGACGGCTGACGCTTTGATCTCCGCGTACGCTTCCGCTTCCGGCCACTTGGTGAAGTACTCCGTGACCGTGAGTATAAATGATTTCGGTTTTGTGAGGAGGTTTGAATCACCAAGAGGTCCGATGATATTGAAAGCCTACATGGAGAAAGGCCATGGGGAGGACATAGGATGGAGTGAAGAAGCAGGAGAATGAATTTTATCGACGTGCAGTTGGCACTTAACACACCTTCGAACATAGATAGAGCCGTCCTCTTCTAGAGTGGGCCAATAGAAGCCTAATTTAAGGATTTTCTTAGCTAGCATCTGGCTATTGACATGACCACCACATACTCCTGAATGTGCCTCTTCCACGACTTTCCAAGACTCGTCATCGTCGAGGCATCTAAGCAAAATTCCAGTGAGACCTCTTCAATAGAGCATACCTCCAACCAAGGTGTATCTCTGAGCAACTCTTTAATGGCTTTCTTCTCTTCAGCCGTGGCTTCTTCAGGATAAGATTGATCTTGGCAATATTTGGTAATTTCGTAATACCACGGCTTTTCTTTGTCAGCCAACTCTTCCTCTAGATCTAACAACGTGATCTCCTTGTTCTCAATGATTCCACCTTCCTTAAACTTCTTGAGCACCTCCTCCTTAACACTAAGGGACGCTGAATCTTTGACAGCAGGAGTGAGACGCTTGTGAATAATGATCGAATGGAAGTCCCTTTCTGGAAGGAAAACCAAAGAGGAAGCAAGGGAAGTGAGAGCATCAGCTAGAATGTTTTGATCTCGAGGAACATGGACGAAGATTAGTTTGGTGAAAATCTTAGCTTAAGCAGAAGCCAGTTCCTGGTAGGGTTTAAGTTTAGGATTGATCGTGCAGCATTTGGTAAGCACTTGGCGAAGAATAAGCTGACTATCACCTACAATCCACAAGTGGGTAACACCGAGCTGATGAGTAGCCTGCAGACCGACCAGAAGAGCCTCATACTCAGCTATATTATTTGTAACTGGAAATGCGAGCTGAGAGGCGAGTGGAATAGTGATACCCTCAGGTGATAGGAGAACAATGTCAATGCCCTTTCCTTGTGAATTCCGAGCTCCATCAAAATGTAACGTCCATATCGAATCGGACTGATTGATGGACATTAGTTCCTCATCTGGAAACTCCGAGCGAACAGGGTCAAATCTAGGGAGAAGATGATGAGCAAGATGTTCTGCTATGGCATAGCCTTTAATCACTTTTTGTTGAATGTAGATGATATCAAACTGAGAAAGGACGCTTTGCCATCGTGCTAATCGATCAGTGAGGATAGATTTTTCAAGGAGAAACTTGATAGGATTCATACGAGCAATAAGAAGAACCTCGTGAGCTAAGAAATAATGTTTCAACTTCTGCACTACTCAAACTAAAGCAGCACAAGTCTTCTCCATGGCTGAGTACTTCTGCTCATAGGGGTGGAGAAGCTTAGATAAGTAGTAGGCTGCCCTCTCTTTTCCTTCTTCATCAACTTGCACTAGGACAGCACCTACAGAGTCATCCAGGACAGAAACATAAAGAACATGTGGTTTACCTGGAATCGGCGGCCTCAGGACAGGGGGATTGGCCAAATAATCCTTTAGTCTATCAAAAGTTGCTTGACACTTGTCATCCCAATTAAATTTGACTCCCGGTTTAGTAAGCTCGTAAAACGGCCTACATCTTTGTGAATACTAGGAGACAAACCGACGAATAAACTGCAACCTCCCGATCAATCCTCGAACTTCCTTCAAATTTCTGGGAGGAGGCATATCTCTTATTGCCCTTGCCTTATTGGGATCAATCTCAATACCCCTCTTACTGACTATGAATCCAAGCAACTTCCCTGATGAAACGCTGAACACGCACTTCTTGGGGTTCATCTTCAACTGATACTCCCGTGCTCTTTGCAAGACCTTGGCCAAAACCTCAGGATGCTCAATCCTTGTTCTTGATTTCACTACCAGGTCATCTACGTACACCTCTATAAAAACATTGATCATGTCATGAAAAATAGCCATCATGGCCCTTTGGTAAGTGGCTTCGACATTCTTGAGCCCAAACGGCATGACCACATAACAGTAAGTTCCCCAAGGTGTAGTGAAAGAGGTCTTATCCTGATCTTCCTCAGCCAAGCGAATCTGATTGTGACCAGAGAAGCCATCCATAAAAGAGAGGGTCTCGTACCCTGCCGTATTATCAATCAGCACATCTATGTGAGGGAGGGGGAAATCATCCTTAGGACACGCACGGTTAAGGTCCCGGAAGTCTATGCAAATTCTAACTCTTCCATCCTTTTTCATAACCGGGACAATGTTGACCACCCAATTAGGATAGAGGACGACTCTAATCAATCTAGCTTTGTGGAGCTTGTTGACCTCTTCTTTCATCTTTAATGCCATATGGGGGTGGAAACGTCTTAACCGTTGTTTGACCAGGACGGATCCTGGCTTAAGTGTGAGACGGTGTTCAACAAGCGCAGGGTCCAGACCCGGCATATCTTCATAGCTCCACGCAAACGCGTCCTTATAATCTTGAAGAACTTGAATGATCGCCTCTTCTTCGGAAGGCGGCAAATTTTTATTGATGAGGACAATCCTAGGGTTTTCCTCGGTACCCAGATTGATCTCTTTGGTGGGTTCTTCTACTGAAGCTGATGGTTCGTCGAATCTTCTCATGTCACTGAAAAAAGCATCAGCCTCGTCCTCATATTCTTCATCCCCCTCTTCAATAGGGTCTTCATCGTTCATGATCTCATAAACACCAAACCCTTCATCTATAGAGCACACATCCTCACATTCTAAATCTGGCAAGAGAATCGGATCCTCTAGAAACTCGAGAAGAGCTAAACATACCCGGCATCTTCTAGCTAGATCTAGCAAGAACCTGCCGGGGACCTGTCTACCCTTGGCCTTCTTATGTGTATCTACCCCAAGACTCTTGGAAGAAGAAGAAGAGGGAGAGGAACAAGATGACAAACTAGACGAACTACCCTGACCTAGGGGAGGAGGAGAAGAGGAATACGCAATGGATAAAGGAGGAGATACAGAAGGAGCCTCCTCACCAGAGGAGAAAAGGAGCTCCACTAACGAACCTTGAAAGAGCGGCCCTTGGATCGGGGCACACTCTTGAGCAAGATAGGAGGTCTCTTCAACAGAGATGGAAGATTGGAAAGTTTAAATTTTGGCATTTTTTTTCGTTTTCAAAAATAAAGCAACGGGAGGAAGGAATATAAGGTGGTGTTGAGATTGAAAGATCAGAGAAGGATTGAACGAGAGACTGCCCATGCGGGGGCATAATGGAGAGTTGAGAAAACTGTTCGAGGAGCAAAGGAGGAATTGAAGAAACTTGAAGGGCATCTGAAGAAAGAGTAATCAAGACCGCAGGTGGTCTAGGAATATCGGGGGAAAATAGCTTGGAGCACCAGAAAGCAATAAGTGATGGGTGTATGGAATTAAGAGAGAAAAGGCTGGCACACAGTCTATCCACAGTGAAACCTTCTTCATACGGCACATCTGGCTCTCCAGTATCTGTATAGTTGCTCAATAACTGCCTCTTATCTGTAATCACTGCCGGCTTTTCTATTAACTCATGAATAAGCGGCGGCCATTCTGGATCAGTCGGTATGAATAGACGGCTTAGAGCAATGGCAATGTCGTTCATGTCAAACCATCTATAGCAGTCACATTCTGGGTCATCCGTCTTTCTTCTTTTGTCGAGCCTTAAAGACTCCAGAGCTTTATATGTAGCCAGTGGGGCTATGTGGCGAGCAAACTGACGTGCATGTACATCTTGATGATCCAGCATAGAAGTAACTAATGTGGTCTGCTCATCATATTGAGTACCCCCTTTTACAAAGTGTGTTTGCAGGGTCCATGTGAGGGGCTGACTATCTGTCTTGAGAGTGGAAGTCATAACAGCCCATAGCTCTCTTTCATCTCTGCTCGGCCCTTTGTATCCCAGGCCGCCTCGAGGAATCAGCTTTTGATGCTTAACGGGCTTGACTCTGCCTTGGAGGTTATCACCTAGGCCCTTGCCGGTCTTGTACCCCATTTTCATTAAAATATTCCACCATGGGGTATTCATCATATTCTTCTTTTTCTTCCCCTTGGAAGGTAGGGGAGACATCAGAGCCGATGCAGATGTTGTGACTGGAGGCCTTAACAAATCCTACCGCGGGTCGGCAACATCTAACACTGAGAGCAAAGGCCTATTGGAAGGCCATATGAAAGGCACTGATGTTGCTGAGTGTATATCTTCTGATGGCAAAATGGGCATGCTAGTGACTTTGACGATGCGCCCTTTATGAGAAAACTTTATGCATTGATGGTTGGTAGAAGGCACTGCATCAAGTTCTTGGATGTAAGGGCGGCCCAAAATGCCATTGAAGGTTGGGTCCATATCTAAGATGTGGAAATCCGCTGTGATTGAGACTAGACCCAAACCAACTTTCAGAGTAATCATCCCCAGGGGAGGTTTCTTGGTATTATCCTAAGCAGTGACTGTAATAGTAGATGGCCGGATCTGACTGTCCGGAATGCCACACATCTTCAAAGTGCTTGGCGGAAACACATTAATGGATGCTCCAGTGTCCACTAGGCATTGCTTGACTGCCACTTTATTAATATCAACTGTGATGCGTAAGGCATACTTTCTTGTCGACTTCGGAGCCAACTCATGCTCATGGAAGACAATAGCCGGCTGGTCACTTGTCGGAGTCAAAACTGATGTGATTTGTTTAGCCGGAAGATCTTCATTAACCATCACTTTCTGTAAATATTCTTTCAAGACTTGTTGGTGAATGGTGGATCTCTTTATCAGTTCTAAGATGGATATCCTTGCCGGGGTCTTGTCTAAATGCTTTAGCAAATCATATTGTGTGCCTAGTATGGATTTCTATTCTTGCTCATGTTCATCTTGCCCCTGTGTGGGCTCTAGCTCCATCTGTGGAAATACACGATGGAACATCCGTCCACTGCGGAGCACCGTGATTTGCGATGATTGCGCCTCTGTTAGGTTGTGGGTAGGTGGAGGGTTGATGGAAGAAGTAGAGAGGATATTTGGGTTAGTGGGTGCCGGAGGGGTGGCCAAAGGAGGAGCCCTTATGAGGGGCCTTGTTGGCTGAGGGACAGTGGTAATGGGAGTAATAGAAGGTACCTGAACAGCTGAGGGAGGTGTAGGCCGATTGAGGAGGGGTCTAGGTAAAAATGAAGGGTTTGTGGGTGGTGGAGGATTGGTGGTAGCGGAGGGATTAGGTGTTGGCGAGGGGTGAATAAGGAGTGGCCTAGATGGAAGAGAGAAGAATTGGTGATGGGAGGGGGAGTTTGTTGCGGTATGGAAGATGGTGGAGGGCGAATGAGGAGTGGCCTAGTTGGTAACGGATTGGTGGTGGAGGTGGAGGGGATTTGGTTAGTAGTGTGTAAGAGGGGACATGTTGGCTGCGGAGAAGGCGTTGGAGTGAGAGGTGTTCGTAAGAGACGGGGTGGTTGGGTTGGAGTTTGATTTATGGCCCCGACAGAGGTGTTCTCTTCATGCCACCCTTGTCTTCTTTCCACTTCGTGGAAGGAAGTAACAAGATTTACTTGTTGATTCGGTGGGTGCTCTGGCAGCGGATTATAGACGATCCCCATGTCCAGTTTAGGTGTGGGAGCTTGCTGCTGCTGTTGAGGAGGTTGTTGAACTTGCTGCTGAGGCGGCTGCTGAGCCTGTTGCTGTCGAGGAGGTCTTCTAGCCTTCAAAGTGGCAATAAACTACCTCATTTCATCCCATTTAATACCACCTTGATCATTCAAGTCATAGATATAATCTTTAAAATGGAAGCAATGATCTATGTTGTGACCAGGCTGTCGGTGGAAAACGCAATACCGAGAGGTGTCCACATTAGCAGGCCAGGCCGTTCTTTCCTTTAGCAAGGCGAGCAAGTTGGCGGCCATAAGTTCATTAAAGATATCAGGAAGGCTCTTGGGTAACGGAGGGTATTGGGCCCTTTTGGGGCCTAGTGGTCTTCTTGGCTGCTGGGGACCATAGTTGTTAGGTGGTGCCACCTGATGGTATTACTGAGGAACTTGTGGGTTTGGATGGATGGCTTGATTTTGTGGAGGTGGATGGAAGGGTTGAGGGAAAACATTGGCTTGTGGAGCGGGGTTAAAGAGAGGGAGTTGTTGTGAAGGTTGTGGAGGTCTTGGGTTAGGGTGGCGAAAAGGTGCGGGGTTGCCAACCATGCCCACCTGCTCATTAGTCACGGTGCCCTCAGTTGTGCCACCATTATTGTTAACATTAGTGGCCTTCCTGACCAGCCTTGGTTTCTATTCAAACATGCCCATGATGGGCAAATCTTTCATCTTGGTATGTATGTACCTAGCTCTCTCATAGAGCTCTTCCATAGTGCTTAGCCTATTCATGGCCAGAATATGACAGAACTGTGGAGTAGAAGTTGATATAATCATTTTAACCTGTTCCGTTTCTGAAAGTGTCTTTTAATTTCTCGGCCATAGCCCTCCACCTATCGGCAAACAGAATGAAGTCCTCCTCGGGCTTCATCTTCTCGGCAACTAAATCTGTGACTGACAAAGATGGACCCACACGGTCCTTGTACTTCTGTAAGAATCTCCGCTGAACCACATCAAAGTCACCGGCTTTAGTTGGCTCCAAAGAATAGAACCACTCAAGTGCTGGACCATCTAATGACCGCCTAAAAAGGTAAGCTAAGGAAGTCTTGTTGTCCTGCCAAAATGATGCCTCATACATGAAGTCTTTTAAGTGAATGAACAGATTGCCCGTTCCATTATATCACCAAAAGTTAGGCATCTCGGATGGAAGTAGATGAAAAACTGGCAGGGTAGGAAGAGTAACTTCTGGAGCGATCTTCGGTGCCGTGACCTTTTTCAGCTGTTCCTCCATGCTAGCAATTTTCTGGAGGAGATGGTGTTGGTGTCGGACTCGGTTGGGGCCGGATTAGAAGGATATGGGTTTGGCATAGGCCTCCTTAAGAATTGAGGAACTGAAGGTTGTTGGGGCCTAGCAACTGAGTGACTTGCCGGTTGAACCGGCGTAGCCATAATGGGAGTTTGTGGGCGTGAAGGCACCCTATGTGCGACCGCCTGGTCATTGGGGGTATTAATGGAATGGCCACTCGCGGCTTGAGGAGGGTTGGAGGATGATGGGACAGATTTCCCCTTTAGGGCGGCCTGGACCGCCTGACGTTGGGAATCATCCAATTGAGACAGAGCTTTGAGGAAATCATTGAAATTGAAGGAAGGGGAGACATCCCCAGAGATATTTTGGGTGGTAGGTTGAGTTTGGGAGGAAGGCTCAACCTCCTGAGAAGTGGTGTCAACCATGTGAACTTGAGGATAATGAGTAGGAGAGGGAGCATAGTTTCCCTCATAATAAATAGGATCCTGAGGGGGAACCTCATAAGATGGGTCAAATTGACCCTCCTCATAACCATCATAGGAGTACCCGTAGTTGGCCATGTTGATGAGTTTACCTGAACGAAGTTTCATGTTTAAGGAGAAAGAAAGTATTTCCAATCAACAAATATAAGTAAGAGATAGCCAACCCCAATCAAGTAAATTGTACACACAAGTTGTAATGAACCCAAGATTTTAGGGTTTTTCTTGTGATTAAAATGGGTTTTAATGGTGTAATCAATCCTCTCTCTTCAATGTGGGTCCTAATTGAGAGTTTGAGTGTAATCTCCGGGTCAACTAAGTTCTTTCTCTCTCCTCACCAACGTATGGGTTAACTATACTCCGGGTGCTTCAAATGGTACAACCGGCCCGACGTCCGTGAGGGAATCCACGGGTGCGGAGACTTACGGAGGCCTTGGAAGAGAATTTCAAGTCCAAAGAGACGGAATGCTCAATGGAGGGTCATTCCGATTCCAAGAAAAGGTGTGGGATCCTAGGAGTGTCGAGAGAGGAGGTCTCTTAACCAAATGCCTTGAAATGCACACTAATGCAAGCAGATCAAGCAGTAATAATCAGATAAGCAAGAAGTACAACCAACAGGTGAAGATAACAACAATAAGCAAGGTTCTGTGATAACAGAACAAAAATGACGACCTGACAGAAGTCGCGGTCTAAATAAACACCGACTAGGTGTCAGTTGCTAATCACTGTAAACAGTGGTAAATAGTGAACTTCAAAGTCAAATGGCGCCTTGGTGTGAGGCGCTGAAAATGCAAATAACGCCTCTGTGGAGAGGAGTCGAATATCAGTGAATAGTGATCAGAAATATCAATAGTAATCACAAAACGACGCCTTGGTGTGAGGCATTGGATGCAAGAATGACGCCTCCGTGGGGGGGGCATTGATCATAAAAAATGATAAAAATGCTGAAAATAAATGAAAATAGCGCCTCCGTGAGCGGGCGCTGAAAGTAGAAATGGCGGCTTCAAGGAAGTCGCTAATCAGTTCCAAAGAATAGAAATGGATAAAAACTAACAGAAATTTGATTTCTTTTCTTAAAAATGTTATGGACAACTCCAAAATAGGCTAATCCAGTGAGAGGTGTGCACATGGTGCACAAGGGGAGTGTGCTACGTGGAGCACTAAGGAGGGGCACGCGGGGGTGGCAAGGGGAGGGGCACGCGAGGGTGCCAAGGGGACGGGCACACGTGGGTGCCAATGGAGGGGTAATCAAAATAAAAACATCAAGAGTCCCACCGTGATCGCCAATTTGTGAACGCGTCACATAGACATTTAAAGAAGAAAGAAAACTAATGGCATTAAAGATATGTGGGAAATAAAGAAGAAAAGATCAAAGGATCATGTGATGCTCTAAGGGAGGGTGATCGCCAGAGGGGTTACCTCAAAACAAAAGGATGATCGCATGTACCTTGTAAGAAGCGGGCAAGATTGTGAGCTCTTCCTTCCTCCTTCTACCGGCCGGCCGATGAAGGGGGTTTTTATGTTGATTACCCTTGCAAGACAAATAAAACAAGCAAATATGTGGATTAGCCAAAGTGTGTGCAGTATCAATGCTCTAATAAAATATAACTATGCAAAGTGGGCATGAACACACCTTGTGTGTTTTTGTTTAAAACCCCTAAGAGGAGTAAAATGGATGGAGATATGCTATGCTATGCAAACAAATGATATGGTATGCTAAGAAGAAAATCTCTAGCAAAATAATTAGAGTGGGATGTGTGTGTATGATATGATGAATAATAATCTAAAACTAAAAAGAGGAAGGGCGCCCTTCTGCTGTGTGTAGCAGCAATAAAGGGAGAAAGAGCAAGAGCTTCAGCTGTAGGGAATCAGCTGGAGGGAGAACCGCCTGTGGAGGAAGAATCGCCCGTGGAGGGAGACCACCAGGAGGAAGACCCTGCAAGGAATTGTTTGCAAAAAGGAGCGCTCTTCTCTCTGTGTACCGCATGCTCTGTGTTTTAAAAAGCTCTCTGTGCGTTCTTCTTAACCTCTCGTGCGTGAGGCAGCCATGGGGTATTTATAGGGCAAAAGTCCTTGTTTCAATAGGATTAAAACAAGGATAGGTATCATCCAGCAAGGATCTCCCTTCCCCAATCGAATAGGGTGTTAAAACAAGGAAGGATTCTTCCCGGGAAAGTAGCAGGCGAAATAGAGACGGAAGCTTAAATGACGACATAGAGGGGGGCGTTAATTAAAATGACGACCGTGCGTGCAGTCGCTAATTCCTGGGTTCAATTATAGAAATAAATGACTTTCCATATTTGAAAAATGAGAAATGACGCCTTTATGAAACGGCGTCAAATAATCACCGCCCCAGACACTGGCGTTAATTCTTTGAATTTTATTTTAATTAGGATTCGTAAAAACCAGGAAATAACGCCTGCGTGAACAGTCGTTTATTTATGAAACCACGACACCCATCCAGTCGTCAGTTAAATGACGCCCTACCTCCAGGCGCTAATTAGAATTATCATGGAAAAATATCAAATAAATTAGAAAAACTTCATATTAAGCCAGTATTGAAGTCCACTTTGGGGCATCACGTGGTGACATGAAATTTACTCATCATAGCATCGATGTTGGCGTGTCTACAGCGACTGCTCGACCTATGTTCGGAAGTGTGATCGATGCCAACGGTTCGATCACCTAGTCCACCAGCCAACCTCGGAACTCGTGATCCTAACCGAGCCTTATCCCTTCGCTCGGTGGGGAATCGACATCCTAGGTCCATTTCGCGTGGCCTAGGCTCAGAATAAGTTCATCATCGTCGCCATCGACTATTTTTCCAAATGGATCGAGGCTGAAGCCACCGCCAGAATTACCGAAGCAGTCATATGGAGTTTCATCTGGAGGTCGATCATTTGTCGTTTTGGCATCCCCCGAGTGATCATAAGCGATAACGGTCGGCAATTTGACTCCACTTATTTTAAAAATAAGTTCACCGACCTACACATTCGCAATCACTTCACTTCAGTAGCCCACCCCCATGCTAACGGGCTGGTCGAAAATGCCAACAAAACTATCCTGAAAGGCATCAAGACCAGGCTCGGGAAAGCCAAGGGTAATTGGCTCGAGGAGTTGCCTAGTGTGCTGTGGTCGTACCAAACTACTCCAATAACTGCCACCGACGAAACTCCTTTCCAACTGGTGTATGGCACAGAGGCTGTGATTCCCCTGGAGATTGACAACCCGTCCCTCTGAGTCATCAACTTCTCACCCGAGCCAAATGAGCAGAAGTTGTTAAAAAATTTGGACCTATCAGACGAGGTACGCGAGATCGCGAACATCCGAGCTATGGAATATCAACGACGCATGACTCGGTACTACGATGCCATAATCCGAGACAAACACTTCCAACCGGGAGACTTCATTTTGAGAAAAGCTGAAGCCTCTCGACCATTGGAGGCGGTGGGAAAGCTGGCCCCTAACTGGGAAGGCCCCTACCGAGTTGTCAAGATGCTCGGAAAAGGAGCATACCGGTTATCTACCATGGAAGGAACGCCTATCCCTCAGACCTGGAACGCCGCAACATTGCGAAAGTTCTATTTTTGAGCTTCTTTCATACATGTAGGAAACAAATTATGATAGCAACTCTCCTTTTTATTACATCAACATCTCCGTACATCAGATAGCCCATAGCCAGTACAACATGCAAACAGAAAAAAAAATGATACAACATGAACTGATTAGTCGGTGCGGATGAGGTTAATAGCTCCAAGCCGAGTCACTGAGTCCACCCAATGTGGAAACTAGCTCGGATAACGAGACGACTGACTTTTTCTACTCAGGAAGTTCGGAAGAGATGGTATCAGTAGGAAAGAAAAAGAAGAGGAGGGTATGCCCGGACGCCAGCTCCGTTGAAAACAAGAGAAGGCCTCCTCTGCCAACTCTTTGAAAAATAGAGCATAACGAAGCCATCAAGAATTGATGGCGCGAACAAGAAGAAACAGAAAGCAAGCACCCTCTGAGTGGTGCGAGCAAGGAAAAGAAAAGAGAAGAAGCAGAAAACATGTATCCTCCAAAGAGTGAGGATGGTAGAAGAATAGAAGAAAGAGAAAAGATCGAACACTCCCCCAAAGGGAGTGGGAGAGGGGGAGTGGGGATGAAAGAAAGGAGGAGCAATGACGTTAAATGTCTCCTCCTCTCGTAGTCTTCCCCCCCGGGTGGGGCGACGGTCCAGAGATCGGGAGGGAGCGCGTTGCCATGCGCCGTTCCTTCTTGTATGTCGTCCGCCCACTCGCCGTCCATTCTTCTACGCTGAAGCAGCATGAACACCCCAGCAACCGCCAAAGGCTTCGTTTTCGATGTCCATGCTCTGCCTGAGGATGATCACCAAGAAGAGGACGGTCGCTTTGCAAAAAGGGAAGAAGAGGCAGAAACTGCAAGGGGAGCCTCAAGCGGCGTAGAGAGGAGGAGACGCCCTTCAGGACCTTTTATAGGCTGAAGGGGGAGATTTTTACCTTAATTGATTCTCCCCTCAGAAAGACGCAAGAGGCAGACGTCCTTCCCTAGGAGCAGTTATGCCACCTCCCACACAGAACCTTCCCACGGGAATACGCGAAACGGCAAGTCATTCAAAACGTGGAAAGACGAAAAGGTGCCAGTACAGCACCAACAACTTGGATGATCAACATGCAAGACTGATTTTTCTGCTGCGAATCGTACAAGATCTCCGATTTACTGGCAACCACCGATACGATAATCATACATGGTCAAAGGCGGTAAGAAGCAGTCAATAGCATTTTAAACACTATTGCCATTATATAGAAAGAAAAGCATTACATAGCTAAGTCCAGGTAGAAAGTGCAAAAAGAGAAAGAGCCAACAAGGCAAGTATGGTCATTCCTAGTCTATGTGAATAGGGGAACCTGGAGAAGCCCGTGGTCCCTCTTGAAGCTCGGTAGGTGCATGGCCCTCAGCGCTCAGAGATTTGCCCCTGGTTCCCTCGGCGACGGTCGGCCTGGGCACTGACCCCATCCGTATGGGAACTGCCCCGATCGCGCGCCCACCCGAGGCAGCCAGAGTTGGTGATCTCTCCTCCACTGAAGCAGAGGTGTCTTCGCTCCCCCCTTCCACTGAAGCAGAGGAAGGAGAATCCGAGCCTTCCTCGTTTGAGTCGTTGCATTGCCCGGGAATGAAGACAAGCTCATCAAGTACTTGCTGCCGGGCCTCAGCGACCGCCAGCTGGAAGCCTTGGGCAAAACCCTTCTGCAGCCCCCTCTGGTAGCCCGGCTCATAATAGGCGAAGGTGGCTTGCTTCAGAGCTTCGTGGTACTCTTCCGTGCTCCGGTAGTGCTCGACCGCCTCCGCCACGGCTCCTGCGGCCTTCTCCTCAAGCTTGGCCATCTTTATTTCGGCCTCGGTCAGCTTTGCCTCAGCTTCGGACCGTGCCATCTCAGCCTCCCTCTTGGCCCAATCGGCCTCATGGAGTCGGCCCCCGAGCTCTTCTCGCTCGGCCGCCCACTGTCTCGAGCATGCCAAATGAGCCTGACCCTCCTCTTCCAAAAGCTTGCTTTTAAGGTTGGCCGTATACCGAGCTTGGGACAATTGCTCGGCCACTGACCGAGCTTCCTCCTGGCTTGCCCGATCCCGAGCCCGAAGTGAGGTCACATCTCGTCAAAGAACCTCAAGCCCGGAGGTCAACCGTCCGATCCTCCGATCGGACTCAGCGCGGACCTGATTGTGAGCACTCTCCTCACTCTCAAGCCACGTGAAGAAATTAGTTATTTCAGCCCCTAGCTGGGCTATGAATAAACCTCCCTCCATGACTCTTTCGAAGAGAATAGGGGGGAGCAATGTCAGAATTCCTCCCGAACCGACGAAGGGGCCAGAGCTCGGCAGCTATTGTACAAGGAGGCCCGAACGAGTAACCAGGCTGGACTCGTGGGACTTGGCCGGAGAGAAGTAGTATTGCCATGGTAGCCTGTAGCGGTTCTCAATCTCTTTCACCTCGGCCTCGCCCAGCTCGCTGTGCAGATGATGGCTTGACTTCGGCACTGAACTCCCCGCGCCTTGTTCAAACTCATGGACCTCAACCTCAGGGTCATGCTCCGCCATGGAGGAACGACAAGAGCAAGAAGAAGAGGAGGGAATAGCAGAGTAAGAAGACTTAGGGGGAGGAGGAAGCTGACGGATCACCGTCGTCGTGATCTCTGCCAACACTGCAAAAGCTTCTAAGATTCTCTGCTCCCTCTTATCGCTCTCATGGCACATGGACTCTCTCAGAATGCGAATGCGATGAAGGGAAAAGCCCTAAACAGAGGAGACGTGGAACGCAAGCATACGCGATATTTATACACCCTAGCGATCCTGGCAGGAAGTGGCGTGACGTTCCGAACTCCAAGAAGGGCCTCCCCGCACCAACTCGAGAGAGTCATCATCATATGCACACCACCAGGATAGCCACATTAAATGGCCCATGTCGGCAAAAGATATCCCCTAATCGAGCCACCAACGCTACCCCACTATGCTCTACTCTCCGAGCCCAAACTTTGGCTCAAGAGTAGGGGGGGCAAGTGGAGAGGGGTAAAATCAGCGCCCCAAAGACATATGGCCTGGAGCGGCACAAATAGGTCCATTCTCGACCCAGATAGGCCGGACTCCCAAAATGATAGCCCCCCATTTTACGGGTTCACTTTATTTGAAGCCCAAAACATGCTCGGCCCAATACTTCCTAGGTGGCCTTCGGGCCCGGAAGATCGAGTAGCAGTCACTCAAGAGAACCCCAATTCGGGACCGAGTATAAACCATCCAACGACGCCTCCGTCACCCGGGAAGAGCCCTGAACGGGCGCCCCATGCTCGACCCTACTGCCTAGCGCCTATCCAGGCGAAAGTTAGGCCATTACCCAAAGCAGGGAACCCGAAGGGATAAGGGAGAGCAAGAGTCCTCATGCCATAAAGAGCCCACGATAAGGATGTAACCTCCCTTAGTCCCCCAAGCTTCCAGGACTCCTATACGGGGCGAACGACTATATAAACCCCAGAAAACTCTCCAGAAAGGTAAGGTGATCCTGAGTACTCAACACCACACTCACTGGTGGAGAGCGATCTCGTGCCCCTCACTTTTTCTCCTACATCCCTTCCACCTACACTCTATCAGCTTGCTAACTTAAGCATCGGAGGGTTTCTCTCGGGGTCTCAACCCCGGGCTCCTCTGATCTGTTTCCTGCTTTGCAGATCCTCAATCGTGGTGACGACGACAAAGGCCCATCCAGGATCGTGCGGCTCAGGGTCCCGTGTGAGATCACCCCTCTTCATGTACACTTGTTCATTAAAAATGAGTTCACTGAGCTGATCCACTATAAAGATCTTGAATGGGTATGATATCTAACTATCAATCAGGACACTTTAAATCACAGAGGTGCAATTGATCATTGAATTTGGGATGTCAAAGAGGCAAATATGTCTTGCATAATTATTCTCGTGTTTTGACACATGACTTAAATACTCATGACACTACAAGAAAAAAGTGTGTTGTGCATGTGATTTTGATGATTACAAAATGACTTTGTTGCTTGGCCTTGCTTGGCCTTGTGCTTGAATGATACTTCATGTTCTCATGTGCTTGAATCATACTTGTTCTCTTACTATGGAGTCATGTTCTAGAATGAGAATGAATTTGTAAAACAATGCTTCTGAATGTCATCAACATGAATGAGTCTTTATGCTCATTTGAATGCAAGTATGCTAATCTTCTTGCATTGCAGGATCGAGTCTTGATGGACATCAAATGGAACTCAAGAGAATGCTTAAATAAGTCATCTTGTTGTCCACCATTCAGAACTTGTGTTAATTCTATCTCCATTCTTCAAAGAACCATTGGTCCAAGGATGATTTTTATACCCTCCCATATCAAGTGGATCATGGTAATACACTAACCACCTTGTGTGCTTGAAATGGAGGTAGTTAAGGTTGAGCTTTCATACCTTTGTATTTGGACAATTGAGAGATTCAATTTCATTACAACAAACACTTGTCATATGGTGGAATGTGTTTTTGTTGGTTGTAAATGGAAAGCCAAACACATGTTTGAATGGGTTGTATGATGCATTTTTATGTGAACAAGTTAAAATTGTTGATGCTTGATTCATGAACTTTGATTATGATCTAACCGCTTATTTCATCATGTGTTTCAGGTTGAGAAATCATGTTTGATCATCATGGGACTTTGGTAACATCTAAACATTTATTTTTCCATGTATTTTTAGTGATTTGATAAGTTTTTGAAACCCATACTGACATGGGTCGACCCCTGGGGTTGACCCGTGAAGCTTCTGGTTCGGACAGAACCAATATTGTGACCCAGTGTGTAGGGGTCGACCCCATGGGTCGACCCACACATCCATGGGTCGACCCATGGGGTAGACCCCTGGAAACTGAGTTTCCATTTCTTATCTGCCCGCCCTCTGGTTGTCCAGGGGTCGACCCCATGGGTCGACCCATTCCAGCACGGGATTCTCGGGAGCATCCGAAACCCAATGAAAACATGTCTAAACTTTACCAAACTACCCCCCAATGGGTTCTAATGTTATTAGGGTGTTTCTAACATGTTTTAGGAGGTTTATATGAGTCTTTTATCCAGTTCTATATATATATGAATGTGAACTCCGATTTTGGAAGTGAAGAACCTTAATGTGCTATCTTTCTATCTTGTAGGGCAAGGAAAGGGGGAAAAGGAAGTGGAGCTCTTGCAAGGTGGTTTTCATCTACTTCCATGGAGATTTGAAACTCGTGGTAGAAGAAGAAAAGAAGCGTCTCGAAGAAAGGAATGCGAGGACGCTGAAATCGCGACCATCCGACAACGAGCCAAGAAGAGCCGGAGTCTTTCTTGAAGGGGGAGCTTCATACATGCTTTATCTTCTTTGATTCAGTCTCTAGAGTTTCTTTGGGGCTCAATGCATCTATTTGTCTTTGCTTCTTAAATTTCTGAAAGGATATATTGTGTCGGGGTTCGGAGAAAGGGTTCTCCGAGTGTTTATGTTGACGCGTGCGCGTCATTTTATGCGGAGCATATCCGCGTGTGTGCTTGGACATATCTTGGGGTGTGTTCCCTGTGTGTGGTTGGGAGTTTACTCCCGTGTGATTGTGTAGGCTTCGCCCTACGTGTGTGTGTTGGAGCTTGGCTCCGTGTGTGTGTGGGGATTTATCCCCGGGCTATTTTATACAGCAGTGAAGCCTCACCGGTTTGGTGAGGGGTGGACGTAGGGAGCCCATTGTGGTCCCGAACCACCTTAAAAATCCTCGTGCATTGTGGCTTGCATTGTGGTTTGTGTTGTGGTGGTTTGCTTTATTGTTCATATCTAATTATCCGTTCGAGCGAGTACGGTGAGATTGAGAGAATCAAGTCTATTCCAATTAATTTAAATTCCTCACTCTTGCTAATCTTGCTAATTCCGATGTGAGATAGTAAATAGTTTTAATTGGACATAATTTTAGTAGAGGGTTCTATTCACCCCCCCCCTCTAGAACCGTGTTCCTGCACTACAGGACCCAACAAACTGTTATTAGCAACGTACATCTTCTGTCGCTAATTTGTCCCTACTCCCTGTCAAAAGCTGATAGAGACAGATTAGTGATAGAGTTGCGACAAATTACGTCCATTGCTTATATGAGATATGGAAGCAAACCATCTCAAATTCATTGTTAAAGGCGAACACTCGATATTTTGCATGGGATCCGATGTCAAACGCAAGTCCATCGCTATATTAGCAACGAAATATAGGATCTCAAAATTTAGCAATGGATTATTGTCGTTTCTACTCCAACGCTAAATTTACAGGCAAACTATTGCTAAATTATCACTATTCCGTCTCTATTTTGCTCTAGTAGTGGTAAGAATATGCCCCTCATCCTACACTATTTCGTCACTAATATTCATAACGGATGATAATCAATGTCCAATTAGTTGCTACATGTTGTCGCATTTTAGCGATGGTTAACATATTGTCGCTATTATGTTGCTAATTACCTACTCTACGGGTTAAAAAATCATCGCTAATCTAAGACCAATCTGTCGCTAATTATTTTTAATTTTTTAAAAAATATTTATTTTATTTAAAATTTCAAAATACCAACTTATATAATATAAAAACATAAATATACATTACCCATCACATCCACAATGAGAAATGAAAAAATGCACATTTTTATTAATAAATTGAATAAAAAACTTTGAATACAATATTTTCAAAGTACAAATCATGAAAGGTCATGCGTGTCGGTGACCTCGTTGTCTCCGCCGTCATTGTCATGTGGATGTGTGATAGGATCCTACATTTAAAAATAAAATAAAATACTATTAGACAAATAAACTCATAACAAACGAATTGAAATAAATATTTTTTTAAAATTAAAAACAACTAATCCAATTGTGATTCCGTGAGTTCCTATATGTCACTCTCACCTCCCCAGTCATATTGGAACAACCAACATGTCGATCGAATCGATATCCTCAAACCCGACTTCTTAGTTTAAAGCTAATTTAATTCCTAAATAGGTGGTTTGAGTGTCGAGGCCAAACCTAGAATCCGATTCAGATTTCATTAGCTTGCACAGATTGCTCTCACCTCCATAGTCATGTTGGAATAATCGCATTGTCGATCAAATCGATATTTGAGTTTTTGGACCTCTCGAGCTAGAGTTTTCAGTTTTAAACTAACTCAACTTGAAAAAGGGTGGTTTGCGCGCCGATCCCAAACTGGGAATTCGATTTGAATTTCGTCAGTTCCCATACATCACTCTCACCACCCCAGTCATGTTGGAATAATCAGCATACCAATCAGACCAATATTTCAAATTTAGACCCCTGTAATCCAACTTCTTTGGTTTTAAACTGACTTAATTTCTAAATGGGTGATTTGAGCGTCAAGCCCAAACCGAGAATCCGATTTAGATTTCGTTAATTCTCACTAGTCACTCTCACCACCCCAATCATGTTATGAAGAGGCGAAATCTCGCGCTTGTATCCTGAGCGGGCTGTGGATCACCTGAAGATGAACTGCAAGACAGGGAAACGTATCAGAGGGCCCAGGGGGCTTCCCTGGGGTAAAACCCTCCGATGGCTAAGTCAGTAGAGCTGTGGTGGAAGCAATAATGGGGAGGAGAAAAGCTAGCGTGCGAGATTCCTCTCCACCAGAGGGTGAAGCGGATTGCTCAGGGGTTTGGGTTTATGAGTACCTGGATGGCTCTCTTCTTCCGTCGGAGGGTAGCCCTGGTTTAAATAGTGTGCCGCCTTCAGGAGTCCTGCAAGCTGAGGGGTCTCCGGCGGGAGTTACGTCCTCAACGTGGGCTTTCATGGCCTCATCGTGGGAACGTTATCGCCTTGAAGTCCGGCGGTTTCTTGACTCCCCTATCCGTTGGGGACTCTTGAACGGATGATATTTGGTCTGGCCGAGCTCCCGAAACGCCAGCCATGTCCGGGCGATGAGCATAGCTCGGTGAAAGAGGGGTCGGATAGGTCGGCTAATGCCTGTCTCTCCCGGGCGGGGAAACGGCTTGGGCCGGACCTTCCTTATGACCTGACCATCACTCGGGCCCTCCGAGCCTAGAGGCCGCCGAGGAGAGTTGGTTCCTCGAGTGTTTGTTTATTGGGCTTTTCTTTCCTGAGTGGGACCCGTGGGCTGTCACTCAGGTTGGCTCGCCTCGTTGGACCCTGTTGGGTCTTGTTGGGCTGCTCTTTGGGCGGGCTACAGAAATCCCCCTCTCCAATGTTAGAATAATCATCATGTCAATCAGATTGGTATTTCAAATTTTAGACCCTCCAGACTCAAGTTCACTACAAGAAAACTGGCATATAGCCACGAATTTTACCTACGCTTTCGAAACACGTGGGTATAAACGACATATTTCGACGCTTTTACATTAATGTTGGTAAATTTACTACGTTTTATTATAGCGTAGCTATATGGGCACCTTATCACGACGGTTGTGTAAGAAACGTCATAAAAGTTTATCTATTCCTGCGGTGTTGGCCCAGAGAGATGGCGGACAAGAAGGGGGGTTGAATTGTCCCCTTGCCGAGATGGCGGATTTTAAAAACTCTCTTAACTAAACACAGTGGAATTAAAACTAACAGCGTTAATTACCCTAAACAGATGTGAGATTAAAAGAGTTCTCTCAAGCTTTCCGATCTCACTCAAATTAACAATGCAACTAATCAAACAAATCAAGCTCAACACAGATAAATTTATGCTTAACATGGATAACGGAAATAGCAATGTGTGGATATGTCGTGAATAAAAATCTACAAGTTGACCTGTGAAGGGAGATAGAAGAAATGGACAAACACACAGGCAATCACATAAGACACATAGATTTTTAGGTGGTTCGAGATCATGACGGGCTCCCTACATTCACCCCTCACCCAACTGGGTGAGGCTTCACTACATGCTACTTTCGTAGCAACACGGGGATGAACCCCAACCACACACACGCTGCTTCCGCAGCAATACACGCACGACGGCACGAGGCCTTGCCTCAACATGCTGCCACTGCAGCACACACACACACGGTCGGGGAACGTACCCCGGACTCGACAACCACACGGAGTCGTAGCTCCGTCCACACACAACTAAACACGGGGAGCCTTTCCCCACAATAAAACCACACACGCGGAGATATAACTCCACCTACACACAGCGTATTCTTAGTTTGATGAAAAGAGAAGATATACAATAAACACCCAAACAACTATCTATGCTCAAATAGACGAATAAAGATGAGAGAAGAAAGATCCCCCTCAAATCTGCAGTGAAATCCTCTCCAAGGAGTAGTAGGGTGCGTCGGAGAGTGTTCTTCGTAGAGTGGAACTCAACCAAGCCCGTAGGAGACATCCAAGGATGTGTCTTCAAGAATCGCTTTCAGAGTTGGGACAGATTGGCAGAGATCAGCTCATGGAAGACGTCCTCCTCCTCTTCTTCTTCCTCCTCCAGGTGGGGCGGCGCCCTCAGCTCCTTGTCCTCCTTCACCTTCAACAGATAGAAATATTAGCCCTGGATGAATACCATCTCCGATGGAGATCACAGCATATATATAGAGCAAGAATATAAACATAAGACTACAAAAGCCCTTCTCAAAACCCTTCAAGTACACACCCAATAGATGGGAGAAACCCTAAGGGTAATAGCGTAAAAAGCTCAAGTCAATCGGATCTTCAAATGGGCATTTCGAAACCAAAATGGAAATCATGATCCGGATAACCCAGAAGAAATGTCGACTCTTGGAGTCGACATTCTTTTCAAGACGTTCTGCCAACATAAGAAAAACCAACACACATGCTACACATATTAACCCATGGTCGATGCAATGATAGTATCTCGCACAAGGAAAGTCTGTGCAAGCAAATGAAGCAGAGTCTGTGCATAGAACCAAAGGTCTGTGCACATTTAGAAACTCGATGCACATTTAGAAAGTCGATGCACAATAGAAAAATAGGTCGGTGCAAGTTTTAGATGCGGTAGGTGCACATAAGAGCAAATGCTTGGTGAAAGTTTTAACTGCGTGCACTGACTGGCACAAGTTAGTGCAAATGCAAGGTTGGTGCAAAGTTTCTAAAACACAAAGACTAGGTTGGTGCAATAACAGGGTCGGTGCATGTATGCAAAGGCCAACACATATGAACCTCAGTGCAAGTATGGTGCACATGAACAGAAGTCAGTGCATATGCCAAAGAAGGACGGTACAAACAACAGCAAACAACAGCAAGTCGGTGCACGTATTGAAGCACCCTCAACCCATTCAAGCAAGCACGGTCGGTGCAAGTGTGCAACCCATGAAGCAGGTCGGTGCATATTTTACTAGACCAGGATCGGTGCACAAATATGAACAAAAGTCCATGTGTACAGACAAGGTCTGTGCAAAGAACCCATGTTCGATGCAAGCTGGGTCGGTGCAAAGTTTTAACAACTGCTAGAGACAGTCTGTGTACATATGTCGGTGCACACAAGTGTAACACATAGATGTGCTAAGAGTGAAAATTGGTGCAAGTTTAGGCTATTAAACTCGGTGCAAGTTGTAAAGAAAGCAGAGAAGGTCCGTGCAATATTTGTGAGAAAAACAACAACTCCCAGGGATCGACCCTTGGGGTCGACCCTTGACCATGGACTTGGCAAAATGAAATATGCAATGAATTAAAGTACAGACATTTCAAACCCCAATCAAGGAAATGTGAAATACATTCTATCAAGAGTTCTTACCATGGATTTCAAAGATTGAGACACATTTGAGCATGCATTTTACACAAATAGATCACTCAAATTAATCTTATCAAATTCAAGCCAGAACCATCATATTTTCATATGTGCAATGCGATTCAAGGAAACCAATTATTTTACACAACTCTCACATATCAAAATGTGATTTAACGAAGCTGCACATAGAATTCTATTTCAGGTCAAAATAATCAAGTTCAGTCCAGAAACTAAGGCAACTCAAATCAACACAAAACCAACCAACTTAAGATCATTAAACCTCATTCAAGGGCACTTAGAGACATGAATTTCCATGACTTAAACCCATCATATAAACTAGCATAGAAGTCAGTTTCATATTCAAAATTAATCAGATTTCGACATGAAGGAACCAGGACTTATTATCATCTAGACAAACCAAAACCAGAGACAGAAGAGTCTGCCTAAAGGCAATCCAGTTCAACCCAAGAGCATCCACTGCCATTCAACCAAAATCAAAGGCCTTCAGACCTTTTATGAAAACATGATTTTATCAATGAAAACCATCATGTATGAAGGGCATCCATAGACCAAGGTCAATGCATATGATGGAAGCACTATAGGAGAGATAGTGCAAATGACCCAACGTCTAAGCATATGAAGCAAACATCAAAGATGAGGTCGACTTCACATGGGACATTTTGCATCTAAAGAAATTATCCACCAAGCAACCAAACTTGTAAAACAATATATAAACAGTAAGCTCCATATCACCAAAATGATCAATGAGTATTTTTCACAACACTCACACACATTATATTGTTATCATCAAAACCATTATCAAAGACAAAGAGGGAGAGCGCCAGAACCCAACAATTTCTCTATTTTTGATGATGACAATATATTGTGGCTATTCAAATATCTCTCTCACCCTTTGGGATTATCAAAAGGAATGGGGGACTAAGGAGTAACTGTGAAGTTGTCAAAAGAAAATAAGTGAGACGCGAGCGCACGAACCCAACAATTAACCTCTCGCGAAGGGAAGGTGTGGAGATCAAAACCAAGCAGGAATTTAAAATTTTATGTGCAATTAGCAAATGTGTGAAATAAGTGCAAATGTTCAATTTTTGTATGTTTTTGTTATTTGTGTGACTAATTATACACAAGTAGTATAAAGAAACTATATATGCAAAATGTAAAACAAAGTTATGCACATAATGGATTATGCTTAAAAAGCACATTATTCTCCCCCAATTGTCAAGAACAAAAACCAACTGAGAATGTGTTATTTAACATGTTATCTACAAGTATAACCTATAGATGCAAACTAGAGAATGAAATATGATATGATCAATACAGATCAAGCACTCAAGCATGCATATCAAGATGTAGACTCATGCAAGTCCCTTCGGGACGGGTGTAAGGATAGTGCAATTCATTATTGAGCATGATGTGCATGTACAATACTAAGATGGTTGTGCTTACATAAATAAAGTACTGCATTAACTATGAAAGACGACTGATTCATAAAGGACATTCAAACAATCAAACCCAAGATGCATATGTGAAGATTGAGCAATGAAGTTCAAGTCAATATGGAAAATCAGATTTTCTAAAGAACACTAAAAAGAACTTCTCATCCATACACTTTCATACACAATGCTCGAATATTGGTGGCTATGTATTATCCTAATTTTTAATTACTAAAAATGGTGTGACTAACCTTTTGACACTAGTCGTGCCCTTTGTTTCAGGGGCAATTCCTGGTTACTCAGTTTCGTCACTTTTTATGATGTGGATGAGACACTTTTCGACGCGAGTTGTACCCTTTGTCTCAGGGGCACTTCCCAGCTACTCGGTGGCAAATCACATTTATTTTAAATGTGGATTAGTTTCTCCTTTCGACGCGAGTTTCCTCCTTTATTCCAAGGGAGATTCTCGGCTACTCGGATCCACGTTCCACTTATACGACTTTAGATGGGGTGAACAACTCTTTCCTCACAAGACATGTGATTTCCATGTAGAGAATTAATAGTTCTCAAAAGTGTAGAGTAGAAAATAGTAATCCTTATTAGATTGAATCATTATCTTAAAAATGTGTATTTTGTGTGGGTGGTTGTATTGAATGTAAAAGATGAATTAGTCTCGTCACAGTAATGTCTCCCCCTAAATGTATGCACAGTTATAAAAAATCTCCCCCTTAATATATGTCATGTAGCAAACATGTCTAAATCAATGCAATTTCATTTAGCAAGGGATGAGTCATAGAAGGAGTCAAAAAGTGGTTGTATAAAGTATATACATGCATTCAACCAGAGATTTTCCAATGACTTCAAGCAGATTGATTAACTGCACTTGGCGGAGAACGTAGGTCCGAAGACTACCTCACGTGTAGTGAAAGCTTCCGGCTGAACATAATCCAACCTTCCACTAACACCATTTTATATATCGAATAATCATGGCATTCAAGCACAGAAGTATGAAATATATGCAAGTATGTGCATGTAACTAGGAAAGATAATTGAAGATTTTCTTTATTTACAAGTATGTAAAGATGTGTATGATATGTGCAATGTGTATCATGTAACTAAGTATGTAAACTGTGTATGCAAAAGTGAACCATTAATTGTAAAAAGTGATTAAAAGTGTGAAAAACTTTATGCACAGTGTCAAGTATTCAAAATCAAATTTTTATTTGCGAAGCGAAAAAGAAGGTGTATATGAAAAACTGCATATGTGCACTGTTAAGCATTTAAAGACTAAATTTATTCACATGATGCGAAAAGAGAAGCATTCAAGACAGGTACTCATCAAACTCAAAAGATCTAAACATTTTAAAAGATGCCAAAGTCAGTGAAGTAGAAATGCAACTGTTTAATTGCAAACACTTTCCTCCAAAATTGAATTTTGCCTTTTCATATTTTTCAAAGAGAACCTAAGCGAAACAAGTTTCAAAACAAACCATTTTTGTTTCTCGCCTTGAGAGTCCTTTATTTATTGACTTTCCTTGACCTTAAGGCGCCCCTGTAAAATAGATTCTCATTTTGGAGTTTTGGGTACTCAAGTCATCTTGGGTCCCGAGGGGTTAGTGTTAACACGAATAGATGGATTCTTGTATTTCCTAGCAAACCAATCATCATCAGTTCTCATGGTGGAACAATCATCCATTGAATGACCATTCTCACCACAATAATAGCAATAAGAAAATTTTCTTTTCATGGACCATTTTTCATCATTCTTCATTGCAAAGCAATTATTCATCATGTGTCCATGTTCACCACAGTAGTAACATGAAAAATTCTTTTTGAGAGACCATTCATCGTCATTTTTCTTTGTAATACAATGTTCAAAGACATGACCATGTAACCCACAATAGTAACAATGAGTGTTGAGGTTTTTCATTGTGGGTTTCTCATAATCTTTGGAACCACTATCATTTTTCACTCTGGATTTTAAAGCCACATCATCATCAAATTTCATTAAAAAGTAATCATACATTTCGTGGCCATATTTGCCACAATAATAACATGAGACATTCATTTTCTTTCTTGATGCATGAACATGTTTAACAGTAAAGGGTTTTGCATGCATACACAAGCAATCAACGACATTTTTCTGTTTCTCATTTCCCTTATCACACAAACACAAAGACTCATTCAAAATTTTGATTTCATTTTCCAATATTGAAATGTGTAATTCACAATTAGCAAGCTCTTCTTCACATGAAATAATTTTTTCATTTAACAAGAAATTAACACTCTTGTGACTTTCAATTTCTTGTTCAAGAGCATGTAATTTGTCACAATCATCATTAATCACATACTTTCCTTTTTCAGATTTTCAAGACTTTTTAATCTACTTTCAAGCAATGAAATCTGAATTAACAAAGTATTATTTTCATTTTGGAGTTTTTCAAATGTGTTTCCATTCATGGAAGTGTGTTCAGGTTCTTTCATTTGAAAACTCATATTTTCATCAACCATATTATTCATGCTTTCATTGCATTCGAATTTATCATTCACGTTCTTAAAGCTTTATATTTCATGTTTTAGCTCCCTTAACCATTCAAATTTGTCAACAGACACGCATTTTTCATTTTCAAGGACAAGCAATCTTTCTGACATAGCACTATTCAGTTCTTTCAGATTCTCATTATCTTCTCCCGTATGTTGAAGTTCTGAAAGCTTTTCCAATAAAGATTCATTCTCAGCTTTCATAATTGAAATAGTTTCTTTATGCGCATCAGCATCATGCAACAAGCTTTCATTCAAGTTCCTAAGCTCAGAACATGTTTCACATGAAGAATTAACATCACAAGCATTATCAATTTCAAGGCACTTAGCACATGGAGAGTTAACATGTGAAACATCATCACGTTTCTTTTTCATTTTTTTATTTTCAGATTTTAATGCTTTGTATCTATCAACTAGTTCATCGTAAGCATCCATTAACTCATCATAGCTAAGTTCATTCTCTTCATCAGAGTCGGAGTTAGAGTTTACCTTGGAGGTTTCCTCACTTTGGCATTCATTTTCTTTGTTTGTCACTAGACAGTCACTGTCGTTGGAGCTTTCTTTTTGGGCTTCGCTTAGCCCATCCCATATCTCTTTGGCAGACCTAGAGTTGGAAACACATGAAAATTTGTTAATGTTTACTGCTGCCTTAAGAGCATTCAAAGCAAACAAATTATGAGAGTTCTTTCTCTTATCCTCATCGGTCCATCTCAACTCATTTTTGGGTAAAACATGAGGACCATGAGTCATTAAGTCCATAAGATTCGGATTAACACTAGCAATCCAAACATAAAATTTTCCTAGCCACAAAGCATAATTAAAACCATCAAAGACATGAATAGAATTCACACTAGCCATCATGAAAATGATCTTATCTCCTAGACCGTGAGGTCCACTAAAAAATCAGAGACTGGGCTCTGATACCAATTGTTGGCCCAGAGAGGTGGCGGACAAGAAGGGGGGTTGAATTGTCCCCTTGTCGAGATGGCAGATTTTAAAAACTTTCTTAACTAAACACAGTGGAATTAAAACTAACATCGTTAATTATCCTAAATAGATGTGAGATTAAAAGAGTTCTCTCAAGCTTTCCGATCTCACTCGAATTAACAATGCAACTAATTAAACAAATCAAGCTCAACACAGATAAATTTATGTTTAACACGGATAACGGAGGTAGCAATGTGTGGATATGTCGTGAATAAAAATCTACAAGTTGACCTATGAAGGGAGATAGAAGAAATGGACAAACACACAGTCAATCACACGAGACACATAGGTTTTTAGGTGGTTCGGGACCACGACGGGCTCCCTACATCCACCCCTCACCCAACCGGATGAGGCTTCACTACATGCTACTTTCGTAGCAACACGGGGACGAACCCCAACCACACACACGCTGCTTCCGCAGCAATACACGCACGACGACACGAGGCCTTGCCTCAATACGCTGTCACTGCAGCACACACACACACGGTCGGGGAACATACCCCGAACTCGACAACCACATGGAGTCGTCGCTCTGTCCACACACAACTAAACACGGGGAGCCTTTCCCCACAATAAAGCCACACACGCGGAGATACAACTTCGCCCACACACAGCGTATTCTCGGTTTGATGAAAAGAGAAGATATACAATAAACACCCAAACAACTATCTATGCCCAAATAGACGAATAAAGATGAGAGAAGAAAGATCCCCCTCAAATCTGCAGTAAAATCCTCTCCAAGGAGTAGTAGGGTGTGCCGGAGAGTGTTCTTCGCAGAGTGGAACTCGACCAAGCCCGTAGGAGACGTCCAGGGATGTGTCTTCAAGAACCACTTTCAGAGCTGGGACAGATAGGTAGAGATCAGCTCGTGGAAGACGTCCTCCTCCTCTTCTTCTTCCTCCTCCAGGTGGGGCGGCGCCCTCAGCTCCTTGTCCTCCTTCACCTTCAACATATAGAAATATTAGCCCTGGAGGAATACCATCTCCGATGGAGATCACAACATATATATAGGGCAAGAATATAAACATAAGACTACAAAAGCCCTTCTCAAAACCCTTCAAGTACACACCCAATAGATAGGAGAAATCCTAAGGGTAATAGGGTAAAAAGCTCAAGTCAATCAGATCTTTAAATGGGCATTTCGAAACCAAAACGGAAATCACGATCCGGATAACCCAGAAGAAATGTCGACTCTTGGAGTCGACATTCTTTTCAAGACGTTCTGCAAACATAAGAAAAACCAACACACATTTTAGACATATTAACCCATGGTCGATGCAATGATAGTTTCTCGCACAAGGAACATCTGTGCAAGCAAATGAAGCAGAGTCTGTGCATAGAACCAAAGGTCTGTGCACATTTAGAAAGTCGATGCACATTTAGAAAGTCGATGCACAACAGAAAAATAGGTCGGTGCAAGTTTTAGATGCTGTGGGTGCACATAAGAGCAAATGCTTGGTGCAAAGTTTTAACTGCGTGCACTGACTGACACAAGTCAGTGCAAATGCAAGGTAGGTGCAAAGTTTCTAAAACACAAAGATCAGGTTGGTGCAATAACAGGGTCGGTACATGTATGCAAAGGCCAACACATATGAACCTCAGTGCAAGTATGGTGCACATGAACAGAAGTCAGTGCATATGTCAAAGAAGGACGGTGCAAACAACAGCAAAAAATAGCAAGTCGGTGCACATATTGAAGCACCCTCAACCCATTCAAGCAAGCACGGTCGGTGCAAGTTTGCAACCCATGAAGCAGGTCGGTGCATATTTTACTAGACCAGGGTCGGTGCACAAATATGAACAAAAGTCCATGTGTACAGACAAGGTCTGTGCAAAGAACCCATGTTCGATGCAAGCTGGGTCGGTGCAAAGTTTTAACAACTGCTAGAGACGGTCTGTGTACATATGTCGGTGCACACAAGTGTAACACATAGATGTGCTAAGAGTGAAACTCGGTGCAAGTTTAGGCTATTAAACTCGGTGCAAGTTGTAAAGAAAGCAGAGAAGGTCCGTGCAATATTTGTGAGAAAAATAACAACTCCCAGGGGTCGACCCTTGGGGTCGACCCTTGACCATGGACTTGGCAAAATGAAATATGCAATGAATTAAAGTCCAGAGATTTCAAACCCCAATCAAGGAAATGTGAAATACATTCTATCCGGAGTTCTTACCATGGATTTCAAAGATTGAGACACATTTGAGCCTGTATTTTACACAAATAGATCACTCAAATTAAACTTATCAAAGTCAAGCCAAAACCATCATATTTTCATATGTGCAATGTGATTCAAGGAAACCAATTATTTTACACAACTCTCACATATCAAAATGTGAATTAACGAAGCTGCACATAGAATTCCATTTCAGGTCAAAATAATCAAGTTCAGTCCAGAAACTAAGGCATCTCAAATCAACACAAAACCATCCAACTTAAGATCATTAAATCTCATTCAAGGGCACTTAGAGACATGAATTTCCATGACTTAAACCCATCATATAAACTAGCATAGAAGTTAGTTTCATATTCAAAATTAATCAAATTTCGACATGAAGGAACCAAGACTTATTATCATCTAGACAAATCAAAACAAGAGACAGAAGAGTCTGCCTAAAGGCAGTCCAATTCAACCCAAGAGCATCCACTGTCATTCAACCAAAATCAAAGGCCTTCAGACCTTTTATGAAAACATGATTTTATCAATGAAAACCATCATGTATGAAGGGCATCCAGAGACCAAGGTCTAAGCATATGATGGAAGCACTATAGGAGAGATAGTGCAAATGACCCAAGGTCTAAGCATATGAAGCAAACTTCAAAGATGAGGTCGACTTCACATGGCACATTTTGCAACTAAAGAAATTATCCACCAAGCAACCAAACGTGCAAAATAATATATCAACAGTAAACTCCATATCACCAAAATGATCAATGAGTATTTTTCACAACACTCACACATAATATATTGTTATCATCAAAATCATTATCAAAGATAAAGAGGGGGAGCGCCAGAACCCAACATGCGATTTGTAAATAAATGTCAGAATAGACCTTATATATTCCTATATTTTTAATAAAACATAGAAAAATATAACTTATCGAACAAAAAAAAATGTGAGAATTGAAGACTCCCCGAAGGCGGGAAATTTGGCCTCGATATTTTTCATTCCCCCCCCCCCCATTTTAGCACTCGATTTCCATCAAATTTTGGGATTCTTTGCCTCCTTCTTTTCCCCTCCCATCGCTCCCCCTCCCTCACCCCGCTGGAGCAACTCATCCCCCTCTCCAGCAGCCAGCCTGCTTCAAGCCCAGCTGCCGGCCATGGCCAGATGCCCCCCCCATCGCTGCTCAGCCCCGCTCTACCACCTCGCCTGTGCCTCCCTCCGCCACCCCTATCCCTCGTGCCGCATCAAGGCGAGGTCATCATCGCCACGGCCTTTGCCCTGCTCTGCCTGCTGCAACCCCGCAGCCGCTGCCCTACATCGATCTGAAAATTTCATTTCAAGGTTATGTTCTCTCTCCTCCGTCCCGCACGTTCCCTCGTTCCCACCCCCGTTCTTGCTCGAGCTACAGTGCCCTCCCATCTGCTGGGTGCTGGTTGATCGCAGGCCATGGCAGGTGGGGGGGAGGCCCTATGCCTCCCCCTTCCCCTCCTTGGCCTCCTCTCCCAACACCGTCCTCCATCGCCGCCGGTCGTGCCTTGCCCTTCGCTCTTGTTGCTGGGCTGGCCGGTTCGGACGCAGCCGTGCCTACTCCGCCAGTGGCTGCGGGAGGTCCTGGGCCTGTGCCATCCGTTGATGGGGCTCTGCCTGCCCTCCCTTCTTCCTCGGGCGGTCCCTGCGGTGGTGCTCCTTCCTCCTCTGCCGTGCCCCCCCCCCCCCCCTCGCTGGGCGACACGTCTTTGTCCACCCCCCCATGCTACCTCTTGCGGGCGGCTTCCTCACCGCCGCAGGTCACCTCCCCCCTACTGCAGGTGGTTCTCCCTTCCCCCCTGCTGCTGCTAGCGTGCGTGCTGGCCCTTCTACTGCCCCACCTCCCTCCTTTGCCTAGGCGGTGCTGCAATCGTTCTCCCCTCTGGTCTCTCCTCTGCTCGCCCACGCCCCTGCTTCCACCGATGCTGGCGAGCCGGCAGCTTTCTTCTCCCTGGAGGAGATCAAGGTTTCTTGCAGGACGTTGGAGTTCGCCATTGTCACTCGAACTCCACAGGGTTGCCCGCCATTTCAGGAGATCCGTTCGCACCTGGCCCAGCTTTTCTAGTTCTCCCAGGACTTCATGATCAGTGCCTTGGACGGCCGTCACCTGCTGCTTAGGTTTCAGAACAGGGCGGACTTCTTGCAGGTGCAGGATATAGAACTTGATTCACCATGTTATTGAATGACTGACTGCAATCTCTTAGGCTGACTGCAATCAATGTAGAAGCTTTCTTAAGTGGTGGTTGATAGAGAACGGTTGGTCAAAAGGTGATGGATGATGTTTCTATATGTCCTTACAAGGAATTACCTTGTTCAGATATGGAGTATGTGAACATATCATTCCTATTATGTTAATGCAAATGTTGCCCTGTCTATGTGCAGCAGTAACGCAATCTAGGGATAATGATTCATAGCGCACTTAAAAAGTGGAAAAGGAAATATTTGTCTTTTATTTTCAAATTAATTTTTCTCATGGTGTTGACGTTTAGAATCATGCAGTTTTTACATTTCAAAATCTGAAGACTATTGGCAGTGAAAGTCTGAGACTTTGAGCTCATCGACATTTGATATGCACTTCATGAAATTAAGAAACGCTAATGAGCATTCTATATTTTTAGTATTGTTAAATGCCAAAGAGTCTGAACAATGTCATGTAGGATGACAAAGCTGGGATGATATTTAAATATAGCACTGGCTAATTGAGGTTCTTTTTTGGACATCCACTTGTAGTCGCATTTAAATAGCTAGATCCATCTTTGGAATTGAATTTGTTCAATTACTAGTTCGGAAAAATTTTGTTGAGGTCAAACATTTCTTTGATTGCTGGGGACCTTGGACTTTGTTCATCACTTATGTTCTTTTATTAGTGTTTCCTCCAATGAGGAGATGGTGACCTCTGTGAATCTTCTTGGTGAAGAGCACACTATACTGACCTTGCTCTTTTGTGTTGGGTATGAACTACAGAGTTACCAATATGTCCTCCAAGGATAACTTTCTTTTGAAGCCAAAAATTATGAAGCACATTCTCTCATTTTCTGCAAGCAACACCTGTGCCTTTTACTTTCTCATTCTTTTAGCTTTCGGATTTTCACGTATTTTAGAATGTGGCAATATATTTTGTTAGTGTTATTGATGACATTCATGTTGGATTATTTATGCTGACTACCCAAAACTTTAGTGCTTATGTCAAATATATTGGTAATACTGGAAGCATGTGCTTAATGCAGTTTCAAATGACCATTCATGGGTCAAACTCTGTTAGTAATGCATCTAATGAAGAACATTGAGTTACATATATTTTGCATGGTTAATTAAAGATGCTTATTACATTTTTCTGAAATGTTAGTCACTCTTCGTTATTTTTAAATTTCTAAAATTTCTTCCAAAATTAGGGAAATCATATCATCTTGTTATGATCTATCACGGCCAGGTATGGCTGATATGTTATAACTAATAGATAGCGTAAACCTGTTAACTGAAAAGTTGCTTGTCTTTCTGCATGTTTGCCTTTCAATTTTTGTTCACCAAAGTCTCCACTCATACAAGACTATTGTAAGACCATGCATTTGTATGATTAATTAAATGACAGTTCACATGGTCTTTTTCATATGAATATTAATATGAATCTTGTAGCTTGATCAGACATTACTAATGTGCATTTCTAGTGTTAAAATCTTGCTTCTCTTTATATCACATTGATCATGAGACATTCTACCCAAAAAACAAGGAAGTTGAATTCTCTGTTATGGAGTTTCTCTATTGAGTCTGCTAGGTATACAGTTCGGTGGTTGCATGGTTACAGCTAGTTTCACTTTATAACATATTACCTATATTGTGTATTTTTTGTTTGTCTTTTCGCACCATAGAGCTGAATGCTCAATACTCTTTCTTTCTCATCTGATACCTTCATCATGTCATTTTAATGATATGGTAATGTGAAAAAACATCTTCCAGATTTCACACATTTGACTATAAATGCTCAACACTCTTTTATTTCTCATCTGATACCTTTGTCAGTGCCTGAACCAGGATTCTTGGGTTTGAAGGCACTCCTGAAGGGGTAGAAGATCAAGGAAAGCTGACTCAAGTTGCTGCAGTAAGATTTGACCATTTTATTCGATTCTTATCTTTGTACAGTTTCCAAACACTTGTGTTGTGTTAAAGGTCTAAACTCAAACTCAAAACCTGGGCATTGAGTCAAGGGAATCCTCCATATATATAGAGGGAAGGCACCCATGGATACCAATATGAGACTAAACCTTAACACCTTCTCTAGTGTCGAACCCGAGTGGTTATGGTATGAGTGGTGCAATTGAATGGGTAGGGCAGAGTATATCCAAATGGAGGATCCAATGGGTAAACCTGGATTTGGTACCATGTTAAAGGCCCGATCTCGAATCCAAAACCTAGGAATTAAGCTGAGGGAGTCTTCCACATATATAGAGGGAAGGCACCCTTGGATATCCAACATGGGAGTAACCATCAAAATTCAGAACTCTGTTTGGTTGTGGAAGTGCAAATCCCTGCTGACTGGTGACCATAATGGCATAATGCTAAGTGACAGGTCATCATTCTATTCTCAATCATATGGTTTTTGTTTTAAATCAGGATCCCAATTTCAGTGCAGAATTGGTTATATCGACCTGAAGGAGTTGTATTTTATAAGTTAGCATCCACAGTTTTTCATTGTGTTTATCTTTCAACCTGAAAGTTGGGAATTTGCATTCCCAACGTCAAGCAATCTGTGAACCAAGTATTTGGTTAGAATAAAATTCTGTGCTAACTCAATTTTGCACTGAGACAACATGATTCATGAATTAATGATTGAGCTGGTTTTCATCCTTAGCTGGGAACGCTTACTATCATTTCTCATGTTTCAGTTTCTTATCGGAATAGATTTTGACTGGTTTACTCGAGCACTTGAACTTCCCAAGTTCAGAGTCATATGAAAGATTTGAAGGAAAGATTTCTATGTTCAATCTCGAAGACTACAAAGGTAAGAATGACAATTGATCTATAATTTGTTGAAATGACTTGTCTAGGGTCTCTTTTTTTATGATTTTTTATATTCTTATGTTTCCCTAGTCTCTTTGTTCATGTCCAATTGAGTTTGTTGATCCTTACTTGAATGCATGACATGTATCTTCCCTAGAAATGTGTGTTAGTGGATGGAAACCATGGAATACAGATATCCAATTTAATTTCAAAATTTTGGAAATACTTATAGGTCCTGATTTTGGAATGTGCAAGCCTTTTTAAGGTAATGCGAAGCCATGGTAAAGCTCTCACCTTTTACCTTGTGTTTTTTTACTCTTCCAGATTTTCATGGTTTTTTGCATTGACCCCCAGAGATCCTTTGTAAAACTCTACGATTGGAAGCACCTTTCACTTTCTAAAGCCAACATGGCCTTGAAATGCATGGTCTCATGTGTAAATGTACTGTATTTTAGGTTAATGTGAAAGACGTCCCAGTTAAATGTTTTATATTCCCAGAGTTTGGTTACCGTAAGGGAGGATATAGTCAACTGGATGGTTAACAATGGTCAATTCTTTGCGCAATCTTTGTATAGTCTGATGAAATATGACAATTCCAAGTGCCTGTTTAAGACATTTGGAAGGTAAAGTTTCTGCTGAAAATACAAGCATTTGTATGGTTCTTGTAAAAAAAATGAAATTGTTTCCGACATTTATGGAAGCATGTGGAAGAAGTTAGATGAGGCAGATCTTGTCCTCTATTTAGTACAGGATGAGGTTGTTGTCCACCTTATGGTTGTTGTCCCCCTTCCTTTTGATGTTCATTAAAAGTTCTTACCTTTTTCTAGTAATAATGAATTTAGTTACTTAATGCAGGTAAAGGCGGGCAAAGCTTCACACCACATTTACTCACAGTTGCAGCCAGAAAAGTGTGCCTTCTAACTTTGTTTGATAATTTTAGATCCTTTTATAATAATGCTTATGCTTTTATGTTTCTTCATTTGATGGATTTGGTTTGCATATTATGATGGCATCTCACCTACCCAGATACATATAAATATATTGTGGGAAGGCATATTTTCCTTCTCACTCTAGTTAAATGCTGGTGTTACTGAAAATTTCCCATTTGTAAAAGGTTTAAAACTTGGATCCAGATAGGAGTATTTTAATAATGCTCCACACCTCCACCTCTGTAATTTGCTTTTTTGTGCCTGAGATTCCTGTTTTCAATATGAAAACTTCCACAAAAGTTCCTTGATAGACAACAAAAGCTGGATAGCAGGTAAATCAACTAGTTGTGTCCCTGTTACCATGGTTTTGAGGGGTTGGACAATCTGGATCAGGATCAGCCAATGCCGATCTGATTCCAACGAGAGAAATATGATCCCTACTTTAATTTTTTGTTTGTGTGTGTGTAATAAGGTGACAGAAGAGTCAATAAGGTCATCAAATAGCATAAAAGTACTTGTACTTGTAGGAATGAGGGAAAACCATAATGTCAACAGGAAAATAAGATTACTTTTTACAGGCATATAGGATAATAGTCTTCATGTACCATGCTATATATAAGCATATATGATGACTTCATATGGTGCAGAAACTTTTGATTTTAGAGATAACGATGATGAGCGGGGAAAAAATTGATGAGCTTGTAGAAGTTACATCCTATACAGAAATAAAAAATAAGTCAGGTGCAATATGGTTTGAAGAATTGGCCATCCTAGCCTGATGATACCAAAAGCAGGTCAGTTCTTTTCTTGTGAAAGAATTGGCTCACTTCAGACCTAATACCCTTCCAAATTAATGTTACAAAGGCGTCATTAATTGCAATGCATTGTCTTGGTTATAATTTTCTGAGCTTTCTGCGCGTTTTTGAATTTTTGGATTCTTTTGGGCAACTTTTGTCTGCAATTATTTTACAATGAAGTTCTTATTGTAATTTATTTTGATATGTGAATCAGAAAGCATGGCTAGTAAGAGAATTCAGAAGGAACTGTAGGACCTTCAGAGGGATCCGCCAACATCATGCAGTGCTGGTCCAGTTGGAGAAGACCTCTTCCGCTGGCAAGCAACAATCATGGGCCCTTCAGACAGCCCATATTCTGAGGGTGTATTATTTGTCAAGAGTCATTTTCCTCCAGACTATCCATTCAAGCCTCCAAAGGTCAACTTTCAAACAAAGGTAATTGTGCTAGCCCTTTTAACTACCAAACCTCTCAGCTTTTCCATTGTTGGAAAGAAAAATGTGGATTCTCATTTTTCTTGGTTTAGATCATTGTTTGTTTCAAAATTGCTACAACCTTTCTCTATCTCAACTAATGACTGAGCCCATGGATATCAAATCTTATGCTCCATGAAAACTTGTTTTTCATGTAATTGCTTTTACGGTGAAGTGTCTGGCTTGCCTCATATGGCTTGATTGGTCATAACTCTTCCTTTTGGAGGCTATATGTTTTCAAACCAGCTTGTGACTGTGATGGTAAGATGTGGATGACAGAGTCATTGTTCCCTGTCCTCTCTGGGTCTTATTGGCACCAGGTAGTGTTTCATCAACATACAAAAGGATTTTTCTGCAAACTTTTTGTGGTTATTAGTTGAATGTTCTCTTTCAAGGTCTGCATAATTGGATAACTGCATCTAGTCATAATTGAATATCATATGCATGAATTTTACTGAAACTTCTATTTAAAGTGTGTGTATTTGATTCCCATGCACATGTGGAATTGATTGCAATGCATTATCTTGGTTATAATTTTATGAGCTTTCTGCATGTTTTTGAAATTTTGGATTCTTTTGGGCAACTTATGTCTGCAATTATTTTACAAAGAAGTTCTTATTGTAATTTATTTTTATATTTGAATCAGAAAGCATGGCTAGTAAGAGAATTCAAAAGGAACTGTAGGACTTTCACAGGGATCCGCCAATATCATGCAGTGCTGGTCCAGTTGGAGAAGACCTCCTCCACTGGCAAGCAACAATCATGGGCCCTTCAGACAACCCATATTCTGGGGGTGTATTCTTTGTCAGGATTCATTTTCCTCCGGACTATCCATTCAAGCCTCTGAAGGTCAAATTTCAAACAAACCTTTTAACTACCAGACCTCTCAGCTTTTCCATTACCGCTGGAAAGAGACATAAGGATTCTCATTTTTTTGGTTTAGATCATTGTTTGTTTCAAAACATCATTTAAGGCCTTGTGCATCATACTGCTTATGTGAGTTTATAGATCTTCCCCATAGCAGAGGGGGAATGAGGGAGAGAGTGAGTTATGGTTGATTATGTGAGTTTACAAATCATTTTTAAGTCTTATTTTACCAGTTTGTGGGGTTGGCTAGATCTAATAAATGATCCAACACTGTGGCTGATTTTTTAGACCAAATGAAATGAGCTGCCAAGTGAGAATCCTTTTGTAAGCTGATGGTAAGTTCTTGAGGGGAACTTTTGACATGGTAAGGACTTGATACATTTTCTAGCAGACTATTTGGTGTAGAATTTACCTTATTGATCGTGGATTATATCCTCATGTGCCTTTTGAGGGTTATCTTTTGAAATGCATACTCTAATTGGTAATGGAAAAGAAAATAAAAAAGTTCACATTTTTTTACATTATAGTTGGTTTCTATGTTATTTTCTCATTATAAAGGGTTTATTTTTCTTGGAATGTAGTTTTTGTATTGTATTGTGCATTCTATGATTTTGAAGCTAGTAAATGAATTTTCTTTTAAGAACATGTGTTAGATTAGGATTATTTAGTTTGAAATTTATAGACTTGGTTGCCTTTTCTTTTGTAGTCTCTTTGTGGGTTGGACTATATTTTCTTGAAAGTTGCCCAACACAACCTATCTAGATCTTTTTTGTCAAGAAATATATAAGCATGGTGATGCAGATTTAGTTCTTCAATATTTTTTTTTAAATTTATGATGTTAATTATGTATAATTGCTCTTCATCTATATACATTTGAGATGGATGTAATTTTTTTTCTTCATTTATGAAGACTTATAAAGTTGCTTTAGATGTACTATGGGTTTATTATTTTTTGAATGAATGTCTTTAAGATTTAATCATGTAAATGTATGTTCCTCAATTATGTTCAATGAATGAGATTTGTAAATAGGTGTGAATGTGAATTATGTGGATCAACATAGTTGTGAGTGATACAATCTATGTATGTGAAGATATGAATGGATGCACAATTATAGGTGATGAGAGAACATATATTAATAGTTTTTTTTAAAAAGATAACATATTCCTACGTTTCTTATTAATCGACGTTAAACCATTTTCCTATATTTTTTAAAAAGTGATGTTAATTCTTATTCATACGTTTCTTTTACTATGTGGTAAAAGGTAATATTTATGTTTTCAAAAACATAGGTATATCCTTTTATATACGTGTCTATAGGTGATTTTTACCTACGCTTTTGTTGGACTATTCTTACGTTTCTAAAGTGTAGGTATAATTTGACTTATACCTATGTTTTATTGAAATATAGGTATAACCTAGTCACGTAGGCAAGCGTTATACTTTGAAAGCGTGGCAAGCAAACGTAGGTAAAGAATTTACCTACGTTTTTTGGATCTATAGTTATGTTTAAAAGTGTAGGTAATGTCCAATTTTCTTGTAGTGGTTCTTCGATTTTAAACTAATTTAATTTGAAAAATAGTGATTTAAGTGTCAAGCCAACGCTAGGAATTTGATTTGGATTTTGTCAATTCTCATGTCACTCTAAATGCTCTGGTCATGTTGGAACAATAGACACATTGATCGACACATCGATTGAATTTTTGACCCAAGTTGTGTCTGAAATAATGTATGCTAATCTTTTGACCTTGTGGTCTAGGGAGTGTTGCCTTGTGTTAACTTTGATTGAGTTCAATTGATTCTTGACCCAGGTTGTGTCGAAATAATGTTTGTTAATCTTTCTTCTGGATTGCTGACCTCGTTGTGTTCCCCCATAGTCATCATGTGGATCTGTGGTAGGATCCCACATTAAAAAATTAAAATAATATTAGAATGAATCTCATAATAAACAAATTGAGATAAATAAATTCTTTAAAATTAAAAATAAGAAAATTGATTAAGATTCTGTGAGTTCCCACATGTCACCCTCACCTCTCTGGTTGTGTTGAAATAATCAGCACACCGATTGGGTCGATATTTTAGATTTTGGACCCACCTATTTTGACTTATTTGATTTTAAACTAACTTAATTTCTAAATTAGTGGTTTGACAAATCAAAAATCTGATTTGGATTCTGTTAGTTTAGATAGATTCCTCTCACCCCCGCAATCATGTTAGAATAATTAGCATACTGATCAAATTGATATTTGAGTTTTTGAATCTCTTGGGCCATAGTTCTTCAAGTTTAAACTAACTTAACTTAAAAAAGGGTGGTTTGAGCGTCGATCTCAAACCGTAAATCTGATTTGAATTCCATCAGTTCTCGTACGTCACTTTTATCACCCTAGTTATGTTGAAATAATTGCATACCGATCGGACCGATATTTTAGATGTTGGATCCTTGAAGCCAACTTCTTTAGTTACAAACCAACTTAATTCCTAAATGGGTGATTTGAGCTTCGAGTCCAAATCGAGAATCCAATTTAGATTTAGTCAGTTCCCACAAGTCACTCTCACTGTCTTAATGAGGTTGGAACAATTAGCATGCCAAATAGACCGTATTTCATATTTTGGACCCACCAGACCCGAGTTCTTCGGTTTTAAACTAACTTAATTCAGAAAAGGGTGGTTTAAGCGTCGAGCCAACACCGAGAACCCGATTTGGATTCTGTTAGTTCCCACACGTCAGTCTCAACACCTTAATCAGGTTGGAACAATCAGCACATTGATCGGACTGATAGTTTAGATTAAGGACCCTCCAAACCCGTTCTTCGATTTTAAAATAACTTAATTTGGAAAAGGGTGGTTTGAGTGCCTAGCCAAAATCGGAAATCCAATTTAAATTCCATCATTTCCCACACGTCACTCTTGCTGGCTTAGTCGTGTTGTAACAATCAGCAAGCCTTAATGGGCTGATATTTCATATTTTGGACCCCCCGAACCTAAGTTTTTGGGTTTATCTTAAATGGGTTATTTTGATGAAAGTTAGTTTTCAATTAAGTTCCTTTGAACTGAATAGGAGTATTATGAGTCAAAACTTACAAATTAAAAAAGATAACAAATATGGTACTCACCTGAGGGGGTTATGCTGCAATCGACGGTGCTCTTTGGGGAGGAAACATCACCATTTGGGAGAGGTAGGGGGCCATCATCCTCGTCATGGCCTCGGAGACAGAATGTGAGATGTGTGAGTCCACCGCATGTGTGAGCTGCAACTCCAATGGTCCGAATCGCAAGTCTATCTCCTCTTAAATGATGTCCTGGATACCGCCACCAAAGAAGTAGGCCATAGTGAAAATGTTGGTTTAGGCAGAGCATGAACTTTGGGATGATATCACCTTGCTAGCGTACATGCTCTGCCCAAAACTATACAACCAGCCTCTCTTAGGTGGGATAGTAGCCGCCATTCATGCCTCAGCATCTAACTCTAGATGATATATCTGTCCTCCATGTACTTCTCCGCCATTTATCTCTTGTATGACTCTTGCAAATTGAATCAAAAAATTATAAATTTTGGATTAATCATTCATATTTTGAAATGAAAAAACTTGTATACATAGATAAAGTTACCATCACCTCTCAGCATTTAGGATTGACGTACTCATCCGTCCCCTTTTTCTTATGGGTGTGGTCGAACACCTTTCGATACAATGCGAGGCGCTTAAGCTCCAATTCCCATTTTATAGATCGCATAAAAGAATTGACTTAAAAATAAAATAAAAGTATAATATAACAAAATTAGAAAAATTACTTACCAATATTTATCTTTGGGTCTCGAAACTGACAGACCCACTCGTATGTGCATTCACCTCCGGCACTTTAGCATGGTTTACATCGCTACCCCTCCTCGGCCCATTTGTCACACATCCCATGCCAAATGTCCTGCCTCAGTCAAGCGGGGCCAAGGTCCTTCCAGAGGCTCGGGTCTAATGAATCTGTCATAGTATCCCTCACATTATTTCGGGCTTTGTGAAGTGAATTGGTCAATTGATCTGCTATGGTATGCTCCCAGACATACCAAGCTCCGGCCTCGTCCGAGTGGCTCTTGAAGTGATAGGCCCACTGCAAAAAAAAAGTTTATGTTAATTAAGTAAGTATACTAAAATCAAGAGTTAGGAAAGATGCAATTTAAAAGATTAAATTGAATACATGAATTGGTTGAATATTGAGTCTCGGATCTCGATCGGGAAATCCTTCCATTGGATGCCCCCTAGGGAATGTGTCGTCTGACTGCCTTGGTAATCTGCTGAGTCACTGTGTAATGACCCAGGATTTTCGGATCAGGAATCCATGGGTTTTTGAGTGTTTCTGTGGGTCACATATCGTGTTTTGTAATTAAATCAGAATTTTGGCTGTCTGACCCTCGGGCCCCTGTAAGTGGTGAAACAATGTTTCCTCGGGCTCTCAGACAATGCATGCGAGTTGTACATTTTCCGAGGATGGTTGGGATTCCACATTTTTCTATTTTTAAGATTTTTAAAACCCCAAAAGGTTTTTATATTTAAACTCCTTAACCCCCTTATCACCCTCATTCTCTCATTCTCTCCCTCTGTCCTCTCATTTCTTTCCTTCTCTCCACCCTTTCTCCAGGTGGCCGACAGAGGATGGCGTGGGCGAGGTGGCGGGGTATGCGGGACGGCGAGCTATGGGGATGGAGCAAGGAATAAGGTGGTGGCGCGGTGGAGCTCATTCACGAATTTTTGACCCCGACATCGGTTTGAGAGGCAATTTTGCGTGGAATTGGTGTCCTTGACGCGAGAAACCATTGTGGAGATAGGGGGACAGATCCCTGACCCTTGCATTCCATTTTTTCTCAATTTTTAGGCCAGGACAAGGTCGAGAGTGGTTTTCATTCATGTCGGGGTGGTTTTCCATGTTTAGGGCGAGTGACGATTTCCTCTAGATCGGGCGGCATTTTCCCATTTATTTACATGCTTTCAGTGGTTTGGGAGCCGAGGCGAGGTCCCCGATGTTTTCCCCCTGAATCGGGGCGGAGTGGGGCAAGTTTTGGAACTCGTCAGATGGGGTTATGCAGGGTCATCACGGGTTTTGGTAGACCGATGGGGAAATTTGGTCGACTGAACCAGTTCGCTATGGAGGGGTGGACCGTGCTAGACCGGTCGACCGACCTTGAGGGCTGGTAGACCGATCTAGGGCGCCGGTCGATCGACCCCCTGGGTCAGTAGACCGATCCTCTACTGGAAGGTCGATTGACCCCGGGGGTAGGTCATTCGAAATTCAGTTCCTTCGCCCCTTTTGGTTGACTGTCGACCCGGTTCAAGTCCATATACAGATGGCACCATTCGAGGCACTATATGGTAGAAGTTATTGTTCACCTATATGTTGGAATGAAGTAGGAGAAAGGCAATTTCTCGTGCCCGATATTATAAGAGATACTACTGAGAAGATAAAACTTATCTGAGAGAGACTCCAGATGGCCCAAGACAGGCAGAAATCATATGCTGATAACAGGAGGCGCGACTTGGAATTCCAAGTGAGAGATCATGTGTTTATCAAGATTTCTCCGGGTCGAGGTATTCGGAGATTTGGTATTAAAGGCAAGCTCACTCCAAGATTTATTGGCCCTTTTGAAATTCTTGAAAGGGTCGGTGAAGTTGCATATCGAATAACTTTGCCCCCTCAACTAGCTGGGGTTCATAATGTGTTTCACGTATCAATGCTTAAAAAGTATGTCTCTGACCCATTCCATGTCATCACTTATGACAACCTCGAGATTAAGAAGGATTTGACATACGAGCAAAAGCCAATCAGAATACTTGAACGGGAAGTACGACAACTTCGGAATAAGACTATTCCATGGTCAAAGTCCAATGGACCAAATTATGGCCATACGAAGTAACATGGGAAACAGAAGAAGCTATGCGCAAAAGATTTTTTGAGCTATTCAACTGTAAGTACACTCTGCATAAAATCTAGATATTGAATTTGGGGACCAAATTCTCTTAAGTGGGGGAGGGTGCAATACCCCAAAATTTAGTAAATAATATTTTGAATTTTCTAGAATATATTGGGTTTTTCTAGATTTTTTAGAAATAAATAGAATTAATTCAGGGTTAATGGGCTATTAAATGAATTATAGTTAATTAAATCTAATTGTTAAAGCCCAATATTTATATAAATAAATGTAATCTTTTAAATAGGCCCAAAATGACATAAAACCAAGCCAATAAGATTTGGCCCATATTCTAGAAGCTTTAATTAGTGTATTTATGAAAATTAGGGGGATAATTACTCTTAAATGGATAAATAAACCGATAATAATAGGAGATAAGTCAAAAGAGTTTGAAACTGTTGAAATTTGACACGAACAGTAGAAATGGTCTATTGGGCAACCGCATGGGAAGAATAAACGGTCTAGACCTACACCGCTAAGCACTGTAGATTCCGTGAATAGAAGAAGGTATGAAAAGATGTCAACTTTGGCATCCTAATCACTTGGGATCGATGCAATCTATTAGCTAGAATGTTCTAAGATAGATTTAGATCGAATTGATGACCTAATTAGGACTCTATGTTCGTTCTAATCCCTAAAACCCTAGCTAACCCTATAAATAGGCCTTAGAACCAATCGACGCGACCCTTACTTTTGGCTAGCGTGGAACTAAGGTAAGGAGAACGAATTAGAGATATGTTCTTTAGAAGTTTTTGTTCATAATACTAAGGTCTAACTACTCCCAACATTTTATTCTAGGAGATCAAGCCTACAGAAAGTTAGAGGCGTCTAAAGTCGCTGGTTCGGCAAAAGAATCTCAAGAAATTGTGCGACTGGGCCAGATTGATCAGCAAGATAGAAGTCCTAAACGAGGTAATTAGACAAGAGTTTTTAAAGTTATTTTCTCCTTTTAGTACCATCTTTTTACACTCCAAGTTTCGTGATCATAGGTGAAGAGGATCAGAAGTTAGAAGGCCACGAAGTTATTGGTTCGATTCTGAACGAGCAGAAATTATGGTCTACTTCTAGCACTACATTCAAAGTCTAAAGCCCAGATCAAAGGTAGGCCATCTCTTGAACGGCTTAAATATGATCTTAGGAGTAAAAGCCCTCAAGTTGCAGTCGTTTTCATGCATTGTGCTTAGAGTATTTCATGTTTTATTTCGATTACGCATCTAGGGTTAACTTAGCGTGCATAGTTTATACCTTTAATAATGAAAGCAATTAAATCATGATTAACCATGCGTCTCCATGTCTTAATATGATGTTATTGTAGATACAAATGTTTCAATCTATCCCGCCCCCTAACTAAACAATATAAGCATGTATATAAACATGAAATTGCATGAAATGGAACGGGACGACGAAGAAGAGGAACCTGACCGTGATCGCCACCAAGGACTTACAACACCAAAAGGATGAAGAAAGGATGTAGACGGCGCCGCATATCTTGGAAAATATGGAGGAAGACACGGCCTAAAGGGAAGCCGCTACAATGTGATCGCACTTTAAAAGAGACACGGGAATCGATGTGGGTGACACCTCCTAGTTGGCTAGAAAGCAAGGGTCTCACGTTCTATCAATAGGCTCCTGCCAAACAAAGCCACAAAAGAGAGAAAATCCATTAGAATGTAAAGTGTAGCATATGTTCCGAAATGATAAAGTAGCATGAAAGAAAGGGGGAGAACGTACCGGGGGAGTGTTTTTAAGCCTTATGAATGGGTGCAAACAAAAGGTGGGTGTATTGTGCATGCTTAGGATTTGGAATCACGAAAAATGATCGAGAGAATGAGGAGAAAAGTGATGTGCAAAACGGAGAAAAATGCAAACACGTGCAGAAACAGTGAGATTTGTGATGATTTTGAAAAAGTAGGAGATGAGAACTAAGGATAGGAGCAATGAAATTGAGTCCAAAGAGATGGAAATTAAAGTTAATACTTCCCTCTTCGTAGTGGGGTCGAAGGTGTGAGTCGACGATCCGGCATGGCTTCGCCCCGAGTCGAAGAAGAGCCCCCCGTCGCGCAGGCGAACTGGGCAGGTTTACATAGAGAAGTGGTGAAACCCGGGACTTTCTGCTGCAATTTCAGAGGATAGAGTCCACCAAATCTCGAGATCTATAGATCACTCTCGAGATAATAGATAGATAAGAGCTCGGAACAAATGAGACTCTTTTTGGTGGAAGGATCTGGAAGATAGAGTCCTTGGAAGGTGGCCCCGGGGTCTAATCTGGAAGAGTTTGTGTGACACGAAAATGCATAAAACTTGATATTGCGGCCAAGACTCTCGCGAATATATTCCACTAAATTTCGAGTTATATGACTTAAAGTCGAGATAATAGTGGTGGCAAGAGGCAGAAATAAACGGGAAGTGATTTGGTGGAATATTCGAGAAGATAGAGCCTTAGAAAGGTGACCTCGGTGGACAGAAATCAACCTTAGAGTCCAACGGCGAAAAAAATGGAGTTTAGGGTCATCTGGACTCTCTGGGGATGAAATGGTCTATCGCGAGGCCATTTTTTGAATGGGGCGGTCTAGTGGTAGACCGCCTAATGAACCAGGGGGCGATCGAGAAACTTTTGGCACAAAAACTGAATAAACGGTCATCCACAGACCATTTTTTGATAGTAGCGGTCTCAAGAATACCATTTTTTGACATTTCAAAAATAATAAAAACAAAATAAAAAAATTAACAAGTTATTATTTACACGGTCAACTGCTGACCGTTTTATTGATGGGGTGGTCAACTGGTGATCGTTTCTTCATGGGACGGTCAACTGTTGATTGTTTTGCTGCTAGGCTCGTGCGACTTTGGAAATTAGAGCATATCCACCAAACGGTGTAGAATTAGCGAAAGTGGTAGAAGAAGAAATTGTAGATAACTGAAGGATCAACAACTTGCACGAAGAGAGTAAGATGAAAAGATGATTAAAAGAGAGAGCAAATGGGGTGAGAACAGAGAAAATATTGAGACTTGAAAACGGTGTAGAACTGGATAATGGCGTAGAAGAAGAAAATGTAGGGCCTTAAAAATGGAACAACTTTGGTGAAGGACACTTAATGAATAGAGGAATGGAAGAGGATAAAAAAGGACCACATTTTCAAGACTGCGCAACAAAAAGGGCCGAATGTTTGAGGGAAGTCGACCTAAATGGGTCATAAGTCGACTTGAAAAGCCGAAAGGTGATAGAATAGTCTCCAGGGCTCTTAGAAATAATGATCTCCAAGGCTCAATGGGAATGGAACAATGAAATGGGCTCGAAATCCATCTAAGGAACGCTCCAAAACAGTGGTTAATTTGGGACATTAGAAATGATGAATAAGAGAAATAACGTAACTTGTGGGCTAAAAACGGGTGTCAATAGATGCCCCTCCTTGATGTTCGCTTTGCAAGTGAACGAGTGAAAGTGACGCGGAGGTGAAATAAAATGGAGATGAAGCGAAGAGAACTGAAAAGCGGGCATCAAGGCAAAAGAGACCCGTTTTAACCAACAAGCGATAGGAATTCTCCCGAAAACGCCGAACTAACCACCAGGACTGGATGACAAGAACGAGACATGTCTGGAGAACTAAACTAACAGGAAAAAAAGGAAACACAACCAGCCTCGTCGGGGACACAATCCACAGATGATGAGGGGATCAGAAAGAGCACAACGTAAAAAGCAGGAAAAGGAGAAAGTAAAACTGAGAAAAAATCCAGACAGGAATCACGCTGGCCAACCAGATCAAGCGGGCAGATCAGAGAAATTGTTCAAATTAAGAGTGGAATGAGAATCTCTTATCCAAGGGAATTGAAGTGCAATTAACCATTGTTGAGGAGAAACTTTGAACGGATCACGAGGAGTGAGTGCTCAAAATGACATGATGCATGCTGGGCTAAAAACAGAAATTATCAAAACGAATGCAAAGAAAGGCTACAATAGAAAGTACTCGAGAATAGTATTGCTAGACCGGAACAATCAGGGTCAAGACACTATCCGCAACTACGGCGTGCGAGATAGAACCATCATTCCCTAATTTTCCCAACCTAACGGCCTATCTGATGATTAAACACGTGCACCTAGATCATCATCATTTTTGTTAGAGGGGAACGCCAGATCTTGGAACACGTGAATGACCAGCCAGTTCTTGAGATAATATAATAATATAGATACCATATAGTAATGCAAAAATGAGAAGGGATAGAAGGCCATACCTGACTTACATGTGAAGGCGAAACGACATTTTTTGGATTTTCATTTTCTGATTTTTTGGATTTTTTTTTTAAAATAAGACGACCAGCAACATGAATAAACAAGCATGAACAAAATGAAAACATAACTACCAAATGAACGAAACAATATAACATAACGAAGAGTGAACGAGCACGCAACACATGTAAAACACCATATAAACAAACAATAAGCATGAGAACGGAGAAAATGGTGGGGCATGGTAACATATGGCGGGACATCACACCATGCAGAATGAAACCACATGCAATGGAACAGAAATATGTAGGACGAGGACATCTAAGACAACCTGATGGGAGACGACATAACACATATGAAATAACCACAAGTGGGACAAGGAGACATGCAACACATGGCGGAACGAGACAACATATGGAACTAGAACATGCATGAGATGACTGATGCGCAGAAAACACACGTCGTTAATACGCCCCACTATCAAATTACAATATCTGACCAATAACTTAAATAAATAGAATAGTTAAGTGATGAGACCGAGTCGCATCCACAGGGAGAAGTAGATTTGAGAGTTGAAAATCTTCAGTTTTTTAAGATTTAAAAATCAAGAGAATTGAATTTAAAACTGTCTTAGAAAGATTGAGATGCAATTTAGAAGGGTGGAATCGATAGAAGAACAAATAGACAATTATAATGAAACTAAGATGAACTAGAAAAAGAAATAACTTTTAAACCAGACACAATTAGAAGAAGTGGAAGAAATGAAAGTTGTAGGGAGTGAAAAGATGAAGAAGTTTGATGAAGAACACAGAATCAGAGAACAAGAGGAAGACAGTGAAAAATGTGAAACACTCAAGAGCTATTAATGCGGATGAACAATAATATGGCAGAAATCAGAACAGTGATAAATTAATTATAACTCTCAAAATAAGAAGATTTAGAAGAAGTGGTAGAAGAAGCAGTTTTAGATCTACAAGAGAAGAACAACTTTCATGAAGAACTCAGAGTAAAAATAAGATTGGAAAGGCTTCAAAATAGAGGAATAATAGAAGGTATTACCTCGGATGAACAGTAATCACGTAGAACAGAACTTAGAAAGACAGAAAATAACTTTCAATTTGGAAGGAATTGAGGGAAATACTAGAAAGAGAAGTTGAAGAACACTTACAGATGGACAACTTTGTAGAAGATAATAAATTGAAATAAGGATCACACAATCTTGTAAATTGACTATGAAGAGCCAAAAATGACTAAGAGTACAATGAAAATATACATGGATGGTCACCCATTTGATATAGAATTGAGGTCCACAAGAACATCATATCAATGATATGATGTCCACATTCCATTAAGGATATACTCATGATATCCACATAGCATATCATGAGGGTCGGTATACCATGTTTCTAAAGAGTGACATGGCAAAATAGTGTAAAGGGTTTTTTTATGGTACAACATGCTCAGTCGACCTTGAGGGAATCCAAGGCTCGAGGAGTCTTACGAAGGTCTCTATGACTAACTTGCTAGTCCAAAGGAACGGAATGTCCAATGGAGAGCTTGTAGGTCACCGAGAATTGAGGGGTAATGCGATAACCATCGTGAAACATGGGACTATATTCACGGAATGGAACATAGTGCCGATATATATATATATATATATATAGATATAGAAAACCCTCGGTTCACAGAAAGCAGTATGAAATAATTACACAGGAAATTAGCGACTTAATCTAAGTCATTACTTATCAAATTAACGCCTTTTACAGGGGCGTTTATTTATAATTTGACGACTTACACATGGGTCGTCCATTATATAATTCTATTTTGCATGAATTTCTATATTCTGGAATTTTAACAAAAATGCGCCTTGGACATGGGTGTTACTTTTAAATTAGCGCCCTTTGGTGGGGCGTCAGTTGACTCAGTTCTATAAGAGACGGCCTGTATCAGGTCGTTAATTCAAGTTCATCCAAGATTTAACATGAACAGTGAAAATTTCCGATAATGCAATTTTGGGACAACAAGTTACATGGTCAGGACAAGAAAAATAGCAGGATTCAAGGGGTATAATCATGCATTAGATTGGATTCATGGTTTCATAGATATAAAATTTTAAACATGAGTATTTAATAATTTCAAAGAATTGACGACTCCTGGGCAGGGCGTCAGATCTTGAATTAGCGCCCTGGGCTGGGTCGCTTCTTTTAAATTAGCGCCCTTGGCAGGCTTGCTTATTTTAAAATCTTACAGAACATTTGAAAACGTAATAAGACTATATGCATGAGATCATGGATGATATTATTACATAATCTATGCTAGTTTGGGCTACGTTTCTTGAGAAAACCTACAATATGATCATGATTTATGCTTGTTTGGGCTACGAGACTTGAGATGACCTACCTCTGTGGATGATCTGGTGAACAGGATGAAGGTCTGAAGCTTTTACGATGGTCTGTCTCAAACAACAGCAGGATGAAGAATGCACTTCGTGGTTCACAGGAGGAAGAAAATGATGACGATGAATGCCCGTGGTCTAGTGCAGGCCTCAGCAGGATGACGGGGGAAGCAGAGGAACGCCTTCACACGTTCGTCAGCAGGAAGAAGAATGAAGAAGAGGGAGAAGCCTTCCTCACTTGCATTCGCAGCAGCAGGATGGCGTTGATGCAGCAGTAACGTTGCTACGATCGACGGAGACGTAGTTTTATAGGGTTGTATGGGTTCTGGGGGATTCAAATGCTCAGATACGGAAGGGATTTTTGATCAAGATTGGTAAGGTTTTAAACCTACTATGCATGGACCTCACCCCTTCCAAGATAGCAGCCGCCTGCTCCCATTTGCATCGGAGAACCCTAACACAGGCCATGCAGCGAACGAGCATGCCTTAATTTAACTCTCGGGGAAAGAGACGTCTGAGACAAGAGCGTCTTTTCATTAAGTAGCGCCCCCACTAGAGGGCGTGTTTTTATAAAATGACGCCTTAACTAGGGTCGTCTTTTACATTTTCCATATTTTGGCATTAAATTTCTTTTTTTTTCTTGGTATGAATTAGCGCCCATGATCAGGGCGTTATTTATACAACTAACGCCTTAAGAGAGGGCGTTATTTAATTAGCGCCTTAAGGAAGGGCGTTATTTATTTTTGGCCCAATTTTATGTATTTCTCTTGGATGGTTTTACGTTTATTAAGTACCTCTAATCATATATATCAATTATTTTTATTCGTTTGGAATATTTTATTCCTTATTAATTATATGGGGTCTTACACCCTCCCCCACTTAAAAGAATTTGGTCCCCAAATTCAATTGCGTGAAATGGAGACATGGAGGGTATATAGTACTTACGATTTAGAACAATTCTGGATATCTTCTTCGCATAGATTCCTCAGTTTCCCATGTAGCTTCTTGTTCCGAGCATTTGTTCCACTGTACTTTTACCACGGGAATGGTCTTGTTTCTTAAGACTCGGACCTCTCGATCAAGAATCTTCATTGGATTCTGTTCGTATGTGAAGTCCCTCTGAATTACCAAATTACTATGATCAATGACGTGGAAAGGGTCGTGTACATACTTCTTCAGCATGGAAATGTGGAACACGTTGTGCACTTCCGACAATTGAGGAGGCAAAGCAAGACGATAGGTTACCTCGCCCACTCTTGCCAATATTTCGAATGGACCAATGAATCTTGGTGTGAGCTTGCCTTTAACTCCGAACCTCCTTATTCCTCGACCGGGTGAGACCTTGAGGTAAACATGGTCTCTGACTTGGAACTCTAATTCCCTTCTTCTATTATCTGCATAAGATTTCTGTCGGGATTGTGCTACTTTGAGTCTTTCTCGGATAAGTTCAACCTTCTCTATTGTATTTCTTATCATATCATGCCTTAGTAGTTGCTTCTCGCCAACCTCATCCCAGCATATAGGAGATCGGCAACTCCTACCGTACAAGGCTTCAAATGGAGCCATCTGTATACTGGCTTGGTAACTATTGTTGTATGCAAACTCGGCTAGGGGCAAATGATCATGCCAGCCTCCGCCAAAGTCAATAATACAAGCCCGTAGCATGTCTTCAACTATTTGGTTTGTTCTCTCGGTCTGACCGTCGGTCTGGGGATGGAAAGCAGTACTGAAGTTGAGCTTCGTCCCCAAAGAGTGTTGTAGACCCTTCCGTAAATGAGAAGTGAAGCGAGGGTCTTGGTCAGACACGATTGATGTTGGGACTCCATGCAATCTCACGATTTCCTTAATATATAATGCGGCCAAAATATCAACCGACCATCGACTTTTAATGGGCAAGAAATGCGCCGACTTGGTCAGTCGGTCGATGATTACCCAAATATCATCATGTCCGCCTCTAGATTTAGGCAATCCCATGATGAAATCCATACCAATTTCTTCCCATTTCCATTTGGGAATATCAAGGGGGTGTAACTTTCCGGCGGGCCTTTGGTGTTCCACTTTCACTTGTTGGCACGTGAGACAGCGAGACACAAAGTCCGCTACCTCCCTCTTCATGTTCGGCCACCAGAAAGTTCTTTTTAGATCTTTGTACATCTTAGTTGCTCCAGGATGAATGGTATACCTAGAGCGGTGAGCTTCATCTAGAATCTTCCTTTTCAACTCAGGACAGTCCGGAACACATGTCCTTTCCTGAAACATTAGTCTTCCATCAATTGCTATCTTGAACCCAATTCTTTGATCTAGTTTCTCCCTGAGTTCAATCATTCCAGGATCTTCATCTTGCAACTTTTTGATTTCGGATAGCAAATCTGGATGCACACTCATGTGAGAGAGTGTAATACACCCATCTTTCTGGTCCGTGCTTATATTTAATCTAGAGAATTCCTCTAATAGTTTCCATTCCCGTATCATACAGCTGGCTATAAGGGTTCTCGGCTTTCGACTCAAGGTATCAGCTACCGAATTCCCTTTACCGGGGTGATATTGAATAGTGAAATCAAAGTCCTTTAAATATTTCAGCCATCGACGTTGTCTCATATTAAGCTCCTTCTGAGAGAATAGATATTTGAGGCTCTTATGATCGGAGAATACTGTGAATTGTTCTCCGTAGAGATAATGTCTCCAGATCTTTAGTGCAAATACTACCGCGGCCAATTCCAAATCATGCACCGGGTAGTTTTCTTCATGCTTCTTCAACTGCCTGGAAGAGTATGCAATAACTCTCCCCTGTTGCATTAACACACAACCGAGGCCAATACCGGAAGCATCGGTATATACCTCATACTTCTCTCCTTTAATAGGAAGGGCCAAGACTGGAGCAGTGGTCAAACGGTCCTTCAATGTTTGGAAGCTTTGTTCACATTCCTCATTCCACTCATATGGCACTTCCTTGCGGGTCAACCTGGTGAGGGGTACTGCAATCCTTGAGAAGTTTTTAATAAAACGCCGGTAATAACCAGCAAGACCAAGGAAACTCCTAATTTCTGTTGCATTTGTTGGTTGTTCCCAATTCTTCACCGCTTCAAGCCTTGCGGGGTCCACTGAGATTCCATCTTTTGAAATTACATGTCCTAAGAAGGACACTTCTTCCAGCCAAAACTCGCATTTGCTAAATTTGGCATATAATTGATTATCCCTCAATATCTGCAATGCTATTCTTAAATGCACTTCATGCTCCTCTTCAGATTTTGAATATATCAGGATATCATCGATAAAAACCACAATAAATTTGTCCAGATGTGGTCTAAAGATGCTATTCATAAGCTGCATAAAAGCTGCAGGGGCATTTGTTAGTCCAAAAGGCATAACAGTAAATTCATAATGCCCGTACCTGCTTCGGAATGCAGTTTTGTGAATATCCTCGTCCTTGATCCTCAGTTGGTGATAACCCGATCGAAGATCAATTTTTGAGAAATACTTAACTCCAGAAATTTGATCAAAGAGTTCATTAATCCTCGGCAGTGGATATTTATTCTTGATAGTGAGATGGTTCAGCTGCCGATAATCGATGCACAGCCTCATCGATCCATCCTTCTTCTTAACGAACAACATTGGTGCTCCCCACGGAGAAGTACTTGGTCTGATAAATCCTTTCTTCAATAGCTCCATTAGCTGTTCCTTCAATTCCTTTAATTCTGCGGGGGACATTTTGTAGGGTGTTTTGGAAACAGGTCCGGCACCCGGAACAAGGTCTATAGTGAACGAGACCTCTCTCTCTGGTGGCAAACCAGGCAAATCTTCAGGGAAAACATCGGAGAATTCCCGAACCACTAGAATGTCTTCTAGTCTAGCTACCTTAGCCTCTGTGGCAGTTACAAATGCTAAGAATGCCTCGCATCCTTTGTTGATAAGTTTATGGGCTCGAAGAGCAGAGATGACTGGTGATCTCTTCCGGGGAGTAACGTAAGTTAACTCCGGGTAATCCACAAAAGTTACTTTTCCCTTTCGACAATCTACAGTTGCCTGATAGGTGGATAGCCAATCGGCCCCTAGAATTACATCGTACTCTTTCAGATCTAAGCATATTAAATTTGCAGGTAAATTGTGGCCTTTAACCATAATCTTACAATTAGGGTAATGGAAAGTGACATCAGACTCGTTCCCTAACGGGGTAGAAATCACTAAGTTTATCCATTCCGGTTCCATAGAGAATGAAGCAGCAAATTTCTTTGAAACAAAAGAATGTGTGGCGCCAGTATCAAACAGTACTCGAGCAGACAGTCAAAATACCTTCCACCAACCCACCCTCGGTTGGTTCCGTCTCTTGGAGAGCTTGTAAACGTCCTTGCTTCTTTGCCGGACGCTTCTCTTCCTTTGTCTCCGGCTCACTTTGCTCGTTCATCATCGGACGATCGGGAATACGGTGTTCTTTACTCCCACAACGAAGGCATGCTCCAAGCCTTCTCCAGCATTCCGCAGCCTGATGACCCGACTTGTCGCAATATTTACAATTCTCCTTAGGCGGCGCCGTGATGGAGAAAGGTTTGTTGTTGCCCTTCTTGAATTTCTTCTCTTTGGAGGGTTCGCCTCCATTATTGGTCCGCTTCTTAAAAGACGGTTTAAAAGTGTTGGGGCTTGTAACATTCTCCCTTTTATCCTTACCACGGATTTTGTCAGACAGTTCCGTGGCGTCTTCTAGCAACTGGGTACGACGTACCATCTCTGAGTATACTTGGATATCCAAGGGAGCGAGCTGGGTGATATACTGGGGTCGTAACCCATTCAAGAACCTCCTTGCTTTCATCTTTTCAGTGCACACTAAATGTGGTGCATATCTAGATAATCGGGAGAACTGGGCTTCATAATCAGCTACCGAGAGGGATCGTTGCTTCAAGGCGGCAAATTCTGCGGCCTTTTTCTTCTGAACACGGTCGGAGAAATACTTGCTATTGAAGTGCTCGACAAATTCGACCCAAGTAACATGATTTTCGGGTAAGGTGGCCTCAGCAGACTCCCACCAAGCACGAGCGTCCCGTTCCAGTTGGAACGTGGCTAGAAGCACCCTTTCATCATCTGCGCATTGCATGACGCGGAAGATCCGTTCGATCTCTTTTATCCAATTCTCTGCCTCCTCAGGGTTTGATGATCTTGCGAACCTCGGAGGGTTGAGGTTCCTAAAACTCCGATGGAGGTCGCCAGCTCCATGGTGTGCCCCACCTTGAGCCACCTGTTGCAAGGCCTGGGTCAGGCCCTGAACAGTTTGTTGCATCTCACGCCATTGTGCGCGTTCAGCAGCCATAGTCCTACAAGTAGTGAACCTTAATTAGTTTCATGTTGAAATTTGTAGTCGGATGCCCTACGAGGACTTATACCCACGGCACTACCCATCCTCACAGTTTGGGATAGACCTATCTTTGGACTTGGGTTTCTTAGGACTTGAAATCCTAGGCTATGATACCACAAAAACTGTCACGCCCCGAGCGCGGAAGGAACCTGGGAGAACGCGACTAGTTTATATCATTCATGTCAATCAGAGCAAGTAGAATTTCGACATCAAAATAGAGTGCACAATAAGATGAGCTTTTGGAAACATAATCAAACACTGATACCAGTGATAATAACAAAAAAATAAAGTCACATACTCCAAGACTTAACAATACGAACCAGGCCCATGAGCCTTAACTATTACAACACATTGACATAACACCATATCCAACGACAAGACTCCTAAGAATAAATTAAGGACGACAAGACACGATAAGTGGTAGTAGCACGACGCTTGCAGATTCTACGCTCGTCACTCTTGCTCCTGCCCATCCGAGTCGGAGTCATGGTCAGTATTACCTGAAAAGTTTGGGGACAAGAACTCGATGAGCGAACGCTCAGTAGGAATTATATCTCAAGAACTAGCAATTGGTTTAAGTATTTAACTTTTCAAATGAAAATGCAAGTCTATATGTGAAACATGTAAAATAAAATGTTATGGAATTGAACAGGATAACGAGAGGAAATAACATATGCTGTTGATCCAAGATAGGGAATTTCAAGTATTCAAGTATTTGAATGAGTACCAAGTATATCAACAAAGTCTTTCATGTCGTGAAATAATGGCTATTAACAAGCAAGTACTTTGCCCATTCCGGGCCACGCAAGTCATGTCAAGTCAATCAAGTCAAGCACGCGAGAGAGAGATAGAGATATAGTGGAGATGTCGTAGATTCAAGCAAGTACTTCGGTGCAATGTCACACCGTGATCAATATAACTCCCATGGGCACAAGTACTTTCGGGTGCTCCTCCCAGGACCAGATCGGGCCCTATATGCGCTGACATTGTTACATGTAATATCTAGACAACCACTTTATGTATAGCCATGGAATTCCAAGAACAAACTCATGTAAGATATCAAGATAGATTTGTGGATAGGTTCCACGGAATTCAAGGAAATAGCTTTTAGAGTTCAGAAATCGATAATGACGGTATAATCATGAGTGTCGATAAAACTGGGTAGATTTAGTTCCCTAATTGGGTACCATAACAAATAGGTATCCATATACATGGATGGTCACCCATTTGATATAGAATTGAGGTCCACAAGAACAGCATATCAATGATATGATGTCCACATTCCATTAAGGATATACTCATGATATCCACATAGCATATCATGAGGGCCGGTATACCATGTTTCTAAAGAGTGACATGGCAAAATAGTGTAAAGGGTTTTTTTATGGTACAACCTGCTCAGTCGGCCTTGAGGGAATCCAAGGCTCGAGGAGTCTTACGAAGGTCTCTATGACTAACTTGCTAGTCCAAATGAACGGAATGTCCAATGGAGAGCTTGTAGGTCACCGAGAATTGAGGGGTAATGCGATAACCATCGTGAAACATGGGACTATATTCACGGAATGGAACATAGTGCCGATATATATATATATATATATATATATATATATATATATATATATATATATATATATATAGAAAACCCTCGGTTCACAGAAAGCAGTATGAAATAATTACACAGGAAATTAGCGACTTAATCTAAGTCATTACTTATCAAATTAACGCCTTTTACAGGGGCGTTTATTTATAATTTGACGACTTACACAGGGGTCGTCCATTATATAATTCTATTTTGCACGAATTTCTATATTCTGGAATTTTAACAAAAACGCGCCTTGGACAGTGGCGTTACTTTTAAATTAGCGCCCTTTGGTGGGGCGTCAGTTGACTCAGTTCTATAAGAGACGGCCTGTATCAGGTCGTTAATTGAAGTTCATCCAAGATTTAACATGAACAGTGAAAATTTCCAGATAATACAATTTTGGGACAACAAGTTACATGGTCAGGACAAGAAAAATAGCAGGATTCAAGGGGTATAATCATGCATTAGATTGGATTCATGGTTTCATAGATATAAAATTTTAAACATGAGTATTTAATAATTTCAAAGAATTGACGACTCCTGGGCAGGGCGTCAGATCTTGAATTAGCGCCCTGGGCTGGGTCGCTTCTTTTAAATTAGCGCCCTTGGCAGGGTCGCTTATTTTAAAATCTTACAGAACCTTTGAAAACGCAATAAGACTATATGCATGAGATCATGGATGATATTATTACATAATCTATGCTAGTTTGGGCTACGTTTCTTGAGAAAACCCACAATATGATCATGATTTATGCTTGTTTGGGCTACGCGACTTGAGATGACCTACCTCTGTGGATGATCTGGTGAACAGGATGAAGGTCTGAAGCTTTTACGATGGTCTCTCTCAAACAACAGCAGGATGAAGAACGCACTTCGTGGTTCACAGGAGGAAGAAAATGATGACGATGAATGCCCGTGGTCTAGTGCAGGCCTCAGCAGGATGACGGGGGAAGCAGAGGAACGCCTTCACACGTTGGTCAGCAGGAAGAAGAATGAAGAAGAGGGAGAAGCCTTCCTCACTTGCATTCGCAGTAGCAGGATGGCGTCGATGCAGCAGTAACGTTGCTACGATCGACGGAGACGTAGTTTTATAGGGTTGTGTGGGTTCTGGGGGATTCAAATGCTCAGATACGGAAGGGATTTTTGATCAAGATTGGTAAGGTTTTAAACCTACTATGCATGGACCTCACCCCTTCCAAGATAGCAGCCGCCTGCTCCCATTTGCATCGGAGAACCCTAACACAGGCCATGCAGCGAACGAGCATGCCTTAATTTAACTCTCGGGGAAAGAGACGTCTGAGACTAGAGCGTCTTTTCATTAAGTAACCCCCCCCACTAGAGGCGTGTTTTTATAAAATGACGCCTTAACTATGGTCGTCTTTTACATTTTCCATATTTTGGCGCTAAATTTCTATTTTTTTCTTGGTATGAATTAGCGCCCATGATCAGGGCGTTATTTATACAACTAACACCTTAAGAGAGGGCGTTATTTAATTAGCGCCTTAAGGAAGGGCGTTATTTATTTTTGGCCCAATTTTATGTATTTCTCTTGGATGGTTTTACGTTTATTAAGTACCTCTAATCATATATATCAATTATTTTTATTCGTTTGGAATATTTTATTCCTTATTAATTATCTGGGGTCTTACACGGCTCACATGAGCCTCAAAGTTTTGCAGTTGTTCCTGGAAGGCTTGTTGTTGTGTCTGGAAGAGCCGTATCAATTGATCAAATATCTCCTCCTTATGCAAATTTATGTATGGAGGAGATAGATATGTGGGCTGAGAGTCAGATTGTGATGGATAGTAATTTGAAGGGCACTCACTCTGAAAATGAGGTGGTAGAGAGTGTATGGGTTGCCCTCCATAATAGGGTTGATCATAAGAATCATTTCGGTATGGGATCCAATTTTAAAAATCTTGTTCTTGAGGACTTTGGCCTTGATCCTGATAAGACTCCCAAGAAGAATCATGTTGATCTCTCCAACCAGAATTAAAGTTGTTTGGACATGGGTCAAAATAAGATGTGGAGAGTTCTGGAGACATTTGGATTTACCTTGCTTGGTCCATCCAAGAGATTGTTGGTTGATTTTCCCAACTAGAGGTATAAGGATCTAAAGGTGATTCATAATCGGGTTGAAAAAACTGTTGATCATATTGGGCTTGCTCTGGAGGAAAGGTAGATCATGACTCCCAAACTGAGTGGTTGGAACATGGTCCTAGGTAAACGATGGAAACTGGGCCATCATAGGTGACGGGATCTCATTTTGGGTCGACCACGAATATGGACTGTCATAAGAGGTCGGGTTGTTTTGGGTGAGAAATGAGTGTGGATTTGGGCAACCACCTACATAATGGGCTGGGTTATCCCCCATGTGATCATTATCATGGTGACTAGGTGGTATGAAGGGGTCTTGATCTATGACTAGAAATTGATCAAATTTATGAGCCAATTGGTCAAACCTAACTAAGTTGTGTGTCCAATCCATAGATGAAAGTTATGATCTCACCATTTTTTGTTGATTTTGATTTTTTGGTTTTTTTATGCAAACAAATTATCAATTAAAGTCTAACTTAGATTCACCATCAAACTTATCCATCGGCCAGGTAACATGCGTGGAAGTGGGAGGCTCCCCTTGCTTTCACAAGGTCCTAATTAAATAACCACTTTCCCGCTTATAGCTTTTGCCGTTGACCTCTAATCTTAGACACCAGTTTCGAAGATGATATTGAGACCAAGTTATATTTTTTTTTACTTTTGTTTTTCTATTTTTTTTGTTAGTGAACTGCGCTAATCCACCATATTTTTTATTTCTTCTATTTTTTATTTTTTTAAGAACATTTCTAAGCATGATAATAAATTACATATTGAAAGTAAAAATACAGAAATTAAATCTATGGAAAGAGGGTAAGAATTCTAACCTTAATCGCATTCCCTCGTTCGTTATTTGGTAAATAAAAAATAACAAGAGTAAAAGATAAAGAAGACTTACCTCGTGGAGACACAACATTTGTTTTTGGCATTTTCAACAATTTTTATTTTTTTTAAGCTTTTGCGGATCTTTTTATTTTTCTGTAATAATAAGAGTGAGCAATAATATATATACAAAGGAAAGCACAAAGTTTATCAACTTCAAATTCAAACATCCCCGGTAATGGCGCCAAAATTTGATGCGCGGAAAACGCACGTCGTTAATATGCCCCACTATCAAATTACAATATCGGCCCACAAATTAAATAAATAGAATAGTTAAGTGATGAGACCGAGTCGAATCCACATGGAGAAGTAGATTTGAGAGTTGAAAACCTTGAGTTTTTTAAGATTTAAAAATCAAGAGAATTGAATTTAAAACTACCTTAGAAAGATTGAGATGCAATTTAGAAGGGTGGAATCGATAGAAGAACAAATAGATAATTATAATGAAACTAAGGTGAACTAGGAAAAGAAATAACTTTTAAATCAGACACAATTAGAAGAAGTGGAAGAAATGAAAGTTGTAGAGAATGAAAAGATGAAGAAGTTTGATGAAGAACACAGAATCAGAGAACAAGAGGAAGACAGTGAAAAATGTGAAACACTCAAGAGCTATCAATGCGGATGAACAGTAATATGGCAGAAATCAGAACAGTGATAAATTAATTATAACTCTCAAAATAAGAAGATTTAGAAGAAGTGGTAGAAGAAGAAGTTTTAGATCTACAAGAGAAGAACAACTTTCATGAAGAACTCAGAGTAAAAATAAGATTGGAAAGGCTTCAAAATAGAAGAATAATAGAAGGTATTACCTCGGATGAACAGTAATCACGTAGAACAGAATTTAGAAAGACAGAAAATAACTTTCAATTTAGAAGGAATTGAGGGAAATACTAGAACGAGAAGTTGAAGAACACTTACAGATGGACAACTTTGTAGAAGATAATAAATTGAAATAAGGATCACACAAGCTTGTAAATTGACTATGAAGAGTCAAAAATGACTAAGAGTACAATGAAAATATTCAATACAAACTAACAACAAACTTCAAAATTTAAATACAAAGCTCTCAAAATCTTCTCCTACCAAAACCACAAAGCAAGAAATTTAAGAACACTTACAAATCTTAGCAATCCCTAACTTACAACTCTTGGCTCCTCTCTCTTCCCCCCCTTTCATTATATTTGAACCTCTTTATATAGGGTAACACAACAACCCTTTAGCTAATATGAACATTTCTTGCTTCTTTTGTTGACAATTGTTGCTCTTGTTGACTTGGAATTATGTGTTAGCATGTGTTGCATACTTTTCTAATTTTTTTGATTTTTTTGGCCTTTTCTCTTCCTTTTTCTCTTCCTTTCTCTCTCTTTCTCTCTCTCCTACGGCCGCGTGCGCCCGCGTGCGTCGTCGGCCCTCTCTTTGCGTGAGACGCGCGCGCGTGCGCCACGTCGCCCGGCCGCGTGCGCCGCGTCGCCCGGCCGCGCGCGCCGCGTCGCCCGGCCGCGTGCGCCGCCGCCTCCTCTCCCCGCTGCCCGCCGCGTGTCGCGCGCGTGCGGCGCGTTGCACCGCCGCCCGCCTCCTCTTCCTCCACGCGCTTCGCGCGTTGACCCGGTGACCTCGTCGCCCGTGCCCCCGCTACGAAGGCGGGGCGCGCCCGCCGACCTGTGTTTGAAAACAACACACACACACACACACACACCACTATTTAGTTTATATAAATATAAATATATATATATATATAATATATAATATATATATATCTTATGTATAAATCTTATAAAATCTCTAAAAATAGTAAATAAATCTATTTTTTTTCTATTTTTTCTAATTTTTTTTCTTTTCTTTTTGAGCAAGTCCTTGGGCTTTTGGCCCATTTCCAAATATATATATATATATATATATATATATATTATTTTCTTTATTTTCTTATTTTTCCTTTTTGAATGCTTGCATAAATAAGTAAATATCTTTATTAACATTATTTAGTTTCATAAAATTAAATATTTTACTCTAAATTAACAATAAGTGTGATATGTGTATATTTATTATTATTTAAGCTCATAAAAATTTGTATAATCATGAATTAATAGGTAAAAATACACACTTATCACACCCCCAACTTACTCATTGCTAGTCCCTTTGCAATGCAAATAATGAAAATTTTTAGGACCAACAAGAGTTTAAAATATCCATGCCTCATTTCTAGATCATCTTTCATAGAGTCAACTAAAGATTTGGAATCTAGAATCATTATCACATGCTAGTCAGGGATCAGGACCTGGATTGGCATGCGGCAAATGACATCTTGAATCTTGAGATGCACAATCGAAACCTGGCTCGGCTCATTATCTCCCTGGGGACCAGACCCAAGGGGCACCAAAGACTGCGCACACCCGCTCCGTGGGGTGGAAAGGGATGGAGAAGTGGAGGTAATAGGCTTGGAAGCCGTGCGTAAAGGCTCGGAAGGCGTAAGTGGGGGTAAAGGTAAAGGTGGAGGTGTAAAAGTAGGCGTAGCCTGCTCAAACTCGGGCAATGATGGCGAAGGATATGGCAGAAGCGGTGGAGATGGTGGTAGTAATGGAAGAGGGGTCGCTAGGAGAGGAGGTAGTGAGGGCGGTGGTGATGGCGGTAGGGGTAGTAGAGATGGTGATGTGGGCAATTAAGGTAATGGAGATGGTGCTGGTGATGAAGAGGGTGAAGAGGAGGGTCGCGGCTCCCACCGTCGATGTATCGGCACGACCTGCCGAGTGGCGTCAAGGGTGGAAGTGGTGGTAACGGAAATGGAGGAGGAAAGGGTGGCACTTGCCTGAGTAGAGGCTGGGGTGGGTGGAGGTTGTGAAGATTGAGTAGAAGATGGTGAAGGTGAGGGGGTAGGTGGAGATGGAGAGGGTGATGAGGTAGGCAACGAGGTAGACAGAAGCATAGGGGAGGAGACAGGTGATGGAGTAGGTGGCAGAGCGGGTACAATACCAGATAAAGAATCACAGGGGTGCCCCTGGTCTTATAGTGGAAACGGCTGCCTGGACGGCGACTGTTGCTGCTGCTTGCTGTGAAAATTTAAAACAACTTCATGCATGGCGGCCCAATCGATCCTCTTATTACCTTCCAGGCCATAAACAAGTTCCTGAAACTCGAGGCAATCCTCAACCAAATGCCCCTACTGGTGATGAAATTCACAATATTGAAACACATTCCCGGCCGCGGGTCGGCAGGGCATAATCGGAGTGAGCTGTAATGCGTGAGCGGCCATCAAAGCCCTAAAAATGTATGTAAAAGACTCCGGCAACGACAGAGAAGGAGCCTGCTTTGGGCAAGGTGGATGCCGAGAGGTATAAGAAGGTAATGGAGATGGGAGTGGAGATGGAAGCGGGGGTTGTGAAGGCAAAGGCATATGGCAACTGGTGGAGAGACTAGGCGGAGGCATATGTGGAGCAGAGCAAGGAGGTATGTAGACGACATCCACTTGCTCGGGGTGTAGTGTTTTCTTGACCGGAGGGAGGGACGCTTGCGGAGATGAAACGGCGGAGGGCTGACTGTGGATCGCGGCAGGTTGACTCATGGAGGGTTGATACGTGGAGGTATATGGGTATGTGGGAGTGGAAGGCCGACTCATGGAAGGATATGTGGTGGAGGGCTGACTCATGGAAGGTGATGGATAGGAGGCGTATGTGGGCGTAGAAGGTGGAGGGGACTCGGGGTCAAGGAAACTAGGAGTTGTTGGCGGATGAAGCGGGCTCGGCTATACAGCTGCTACCAGGAGGTGATGTCATTCAAGGCTAAGATGAACTGATACTCGGGCATTGCATTAGAAATAATCATTTTGATTTGCTCTCCCTCCGGGATATTCCCCGGGACTTGAGCAGCCAAGCAACGCCAGCGGTCGGCGAAGGTAGAGAACTCCTCGTTGGACTTCATCTTTTCATGGGCTAGATCAACCATAGAATACTTGGGCCCAATCTGGTCTTGATACTGCTGAATAAACTTCTCTTGGACAGCTTGAAAATTCACCACTTGATCTTGCAGTAATGAAAAGAACCAATCACGAGCCGGGCCTTCTAAAGACAGACCAAACAGATAAGCCATCAAGCGTTGGTCATGTCAGAATTGAGCCGACTCATAAAGAAACTCCTTCAAGTACACAGAAGGGTCACCGACTCCACCATAGCGGCGATAAGCAGGAATTTGTGAACGCGGTGGAAGCTGAAGACCTTGGAACACTCAAAGAAGTTTGGGGATCAATTCGGTGCTGAAGTTCATCAAGCCGGCGCTGAGTTTGAGCAATCATCTCCTCGATGGGGAGAGGCTAAGAAGGATGCAAGCCAGCTTGAGCAAGAGAGTGTGAATTTGGGCCAGGAGTATGGTATTGGGTGAGATAAAGGGATCTGGATTGAGAAGAAGGGAAGCCCATTCGAGGAATAGAAGGATATGTGGGCCTAGAAAAATCATGAACATGAGAAGAAGGACCGATTGGGCCAGCAGCAACATGGGGCCCATTAAGAGAATAAGAGGGCCTGTTAAAGGAAGGGGGCCCACTAAGTGTAGAAGAGGGAGGCCCATTATGAGAATAAGGCCCCTTAAGATTAGCAATGAATTTTTGGGCCTAGACCGGGGCCGTTTGGCAAGCAAGAGATGATAGGTGGGCCACAAGATTTGCTTGCGGGTCAGAAGGGCCACGAGGAGATGGGCCCGCGTGGGAAGAGGAATCCACGCGGGAATAAGAAGACGGGGATGAAGAACGGTAATATACAGGAGAAAAATGGTGCTCCATGAGGGCAAATGGAGACTTTATACAAGAAAAATCAAGGGAATACAATGAGGGAAGTAAAGGGCTCGAGAATTAAAGAGGGGGAGTGACTCAATAATGCAAAGAAAGAAGAAAAGAAACCTAGGACACTAAGACTAAGCAAACAGACACACAGAGTGGACTAACCTAAATTAGCATAATGACAAAACCTATATGGATAGTGGGGAATGCAACACAAAATAACACAAATGGGCTTGGACAAGCCCAAACACCACAAACAATATGAAGGATTTCACCAAGCCAAACAAGTTAACATGATGGGAAATATTTTAATGTCAAAATTTTGGGTGGGCCTTTTAATGATTTGGATTGAGATTAATTCCCTCAAGATAGGTATCCTATAGGGAATAAGGTCCAAACTTTGATTTGACTAAGGTTAATTCCTTCACAACGTATGCAAATGCAAGCCTAAGGGGTGGAACGGTACAACCGGCCCGGCGTCCGTGTGGGAATCTACGGCTCGCGGGGACTTACGGAGGTCCCGAATAAGATCACCTAGTCAAGCCCAAGGAATATCGGAGCGAGAGGATCACTTACAGAGGGGGAGTGTAACTACAATATGCCAGTATGCATGATCCTATGTGCACCGGGGTGCATGCAATTTCTAGCATAAGTCTAGCAAATCAAGACAATCACGAAATCATGCTAACATCACAAAACTGCATGAAAAATGTAAAAAAATAAGAATAAAAATGATGCAAGACCTAAAATAGGGACAACTAGGCACTAAAAGATAAGAAAAATCATCAAAGGACAATGTCCTTTTGTGTTTGCCCCCGGACCTACAAGTGAATTTTATGCATAAAATGTAAAAATGAAGGTAATATTTAAGTAGGCAAATGAAGTCCAATGCATGTAAATAATATGTGGATGTAAAGATAATACAAAAGACTACCCAATGGAACCAAGAAATAGCCAAAATAGACCTTGGAAGGCAATTTAAATCAACAAGTAAAATGGCCCTGTTAATTTGCCCCAAATCTGCCCACAAACTAGATGTAGAAAATGTAAAAATAGAGGCACTTTTTAAATATTCAAATGATGTCCAAATGATGCAAACTTTATATGTATGGAAAGACAATACAAAGGACAGAACAACTCAATAAAAATCAGTCCAATCCGACGTCGGGAGACCAAGTTATGCCCAAATGAACAAGGCCCCTGTGAATATATCCCGAATATGCCTACAAACTAGATGCAAAAATGTAAAAATGAAGGCAATTTTTAAATATGCAAATGGTGTCCAAATGATTCAAACTTTATATGTATGGAAATATAATACAAAGGATAGCACAACGCAACAAAAATTAGCCCAATCTGACGTCGGGAGACAAAGTTATGCCCGAATGAACAAGGCCCCTGTGAACAGAAATCCTGCCCGGCTAGAACCACTAAAAGGTCCTTGGATGACCATTTTTACCCTATAAGCGGTCTACTGGATGACCGCCCAAGTGCTAGACGGTCCTGGGAGGACCATTTATAACCCCAGAGGGTTTGGGCGGTCCTAGAAAGGCCGTTTAAAGGTTTAGGCGGCCCTACGATAGACCCTGTAACCCTGACAGACCCGAAAATGGACAGAATGATGGAAAAACGTGGAGGAGACTACCCAAACATGCACGAACACCTTCCCAACATGTAAGAGACTAAAAATATAACGTGATGGGCACTGGGCGTCCCACCGTGATCGCCAAAAAACTATAGATACAAATGTTTCAATCTATCCCGCCCCCTAACTAAACAATATAAGCATGCATATAAACATGAAATTGCATGAAATGGAACGGGGCGACGAAGAAGAGGAACCTGACCGTGATCGCCACCAAGGACTTACAACACCAAAAGGATGAAGAAAGGATGTAGACGGCGCCGCATACCTTGGAAAATATGGAGGAAGACACGGCCTAAAGGGAAGCCGCTACAACGTGATCGCACTTTAAAAGAGACACGGGAATCGATGTGGGTGACACCTCCTAGCTGGCTAGAAAGCAAGGGTCTCACGTTCTATCAATAGGCTCCTGCCAAACAAAGCCACAAAAGAGAGAAAATCCATTAGAATGTAAAGTGTAGCATATGTCCCGAAATGATAAAGTAGCATGAAAGAAAGGGGGAGAACGTACCGGGGGAGAGTTTTTAAGCCTTATGAATGGGTGCAAACAAAAGGTGGGTGTATTGTGCATGCTTAGGATTTGGAATCACGAAAAATGATTGAGAGAATGAGGAGAAAAGTGATGTGCAAAACGGAGAAAAATGCAAAAACGTGCAGAAACAGTGAGATTTGTGATGATTTTGAAAAAGTAGGAGATGAGAACTAAGGATAGGAGCAATGAAACTGAGTCCAAAGAGATGGAAATTAAAGTTAATACTTCCCTCAAAACCTTGATCAACTCCTCTTCAACTTTAGGAGAGAGATTAGCAGAAATAAAGATAGGCCTGGGATCCTCATTAGTTCCCAAATTAACTTTCTTTGTAGGTTCATCCACTGCTGACAATGGCTCATCGAATCTTTTTAAGCCTTGTGCATACAAGTCAGCAGTGTCATCTACATTGCCGTCCTCAAGATCGACCGGGTCTTTCTCATCCATGACTTCATAGACACCTAATCCATCATCGCTCCACACCCCGTCTTGTTTCTCATCTTCTAACACAATTGCCGTAGCTATAACCCGGAGATGCGTAACGAGTTTATATCAATCATGTCAATCAGAGTATTAGTGTATTCGACACCAAAATTAGAGATGCGCAAGAGTAAAGATAACCCAGTCCTTTATTTCTTTATAAGAATATGTCTATTACAAACCTTCGAAGTACTAACTAAAATAAAGGAAAAATACAAGGTTGACTCAAGAAAATATGAAAAAGACTAGATAACACAGAAGAAGCTCTATCTCTTTCACTCTTGATTTTTCCATCCGTTTGAGTTCCCTCATCGTCGGACTTACTTAAAAAGTAGGGAAACACTAAGTGAGCGAACGCTCAATAGGAAATTATATCTCAAGAACTAGCAAGGGGTTTAAGTGATTACATCTTTCATGAATGCACTATAGCTATGCATGCTCGCATAAAACGACAAGATAGAGAGAGTGTATAACCATAAGATAGCAACGAGAACTAGTCATGAACTTTCAAGAACTTATATCAAAAGATATCAAGATATTCAAGCAAGTGTATTCATTATGTCATGTTGGAATTTGGCTATCACGTTCAAGCACGCAAGTATGAAATTACCCTTTTTCGGGTCACGCAAGTCATGTAATATCAAGTCAAGTACAAGATTTGTGGAATGTTCAATCAAGCTAGTCATGCACTTCGGTATAATGCCAATACCGTGATCAATCAACTCCCATGGGCACAAGTACTTTCGGGTGCTCCTCCCAGGACCAGATCGGGCCCTATATGCGCAGGCATTAATCATGTATTTTAACATCCACTTTTGTGTATAGCCAATATGAAATTTCAAGAATAAAGCTTGTAGACATGTAGGATAAACTTGGATAGAGTAGAGTCCAAAATATGACATTTGACATAGATAGGCGATAATAACGGTACAATCACGATTATCGATAAAACTAGGTGGAATTGGTTCCCTAACTTGGATACCATGACAAGTAAGTATGGACACTCTTTATATAGAATTGAGGTCCACAAGAACAGCACATCAATGGCAAGACGTCCCCATTCTTAATATAGAATTGAGGTCCACAAGAACATCATGTTGAATATAGAATTGGGGTTTACAAGAACAGCATCAAATGGCATGATAACCTCATCCCATTAAGAGAATTCTCATGATACACACTTTGCATAACATGAGGGCCGGTACACCATGTTTCTTTAGAGTGACATGGCAAAATAGTGTAATGGGTTTTTATGGTACAACCAACTCAGTCGGCCTTGAGAGAATCCAAGGCTGCGAGGAGACTTACAGAGGTCTCTATGACTAACTCGCTAGTCCAAAGGAACGGAATGTCCAATGGAGAGCTTGTATGTCAATGAGAATTAGTGGGTAAACGATAAATCATCATGAAACATGGGACTATATTCACGGAACGGAATATAGTGCCGATTACATATATATCTACATATATATCAAACCCTCGGTTAACAGAAATAAGGAAAAACCGTAATACAGAAAATAGCGACTTGACCAAAGTCGTGAATCACGTAATTAACGCCTTACAGAGGGGCGTTTATCTACAAATTTGACGACTTATACGTTAATCGTCCCTTCAATATTTCTATTCTACAGAAAATCAATATTCTAGAATTTTAACAAAAATGCGCCCTGGACAGGGGCGTTACTTTTCAATTAGCGCCCTGGTCTGGGGCGTCAGTTCAATAAGAGACGACTTTATGCAGGTCGTTAATTTAATAATTTTCCAAATTTTAGATATTAAATTTTCAGGAAACGGGTACATGGTCAGGACCAGAAAAATAGCAGGATTCAATCAGGATGAACATGCATTAGATTAGGTTCACGGTTTCATAGATATAGAATTTTAAACATGGGTAATTATCAATTTATATGAAATTGACGACTCCTAGGTAGGGCGTCAAAACAAGAATTAGCGCCCTTGTCAGGGTCGCTTCTTTCAAAATTTTACAGAAAACATTTAAAACCATGATGAAACTATATGCATGGATAACATATGATTTTATTAAGGATCTTAAATTAATTTGGGCTACGTTTCTTGAGAAAACCTATCTGATGATTATCTGGGTGAAGATATGTGAAGAGAAATGATACTCTGTTTTGCAACAGAGTCTTCTGATCACCAGAAGAGGAAGAAGAAGAGGATGAAGAACCTCACGTTCTTCAACGAGTTGTTGGTATGCTACCTGCAAAGGAAGATGAGGGAGAAGAAGAAAAGAATATTAACGTTCCTTCCTCAAACAACCAGAGGCAAAAACAACGGAAGGAAGAAGAACATAAACCTGTTCTTTACGCACAGCAGCAGCAGAGCTTCCTTCGGCCAACAGCTCGTTAGGGTTCGACAGAGAGGGTTACTTATAGGATTTTGGGGATCCTAATAGGGTTAGAGTTCTATTGGAAGTTATATTTCCATGATAGAGTTCTTACTATATTCCACCTTCGACGTAGTTATCCAGAACTTGCTCTGGATACTCCTGGGTCGAACGAAACTTGAACTGAATTCATGCCTTAGACTAGGTCGTGTGTTTTAATTGACGACGTTGTCCTAGTCGTTACTTATTAAAAATGCGCCCACGGTAAGGGCGTTTCCTTTCCTTTCCTTAATTTTTATTTCCCGTCGTTTGAAATTTGACGCCCTAGTGTGTAGACGTCCTTTTTAAATTAACGCCTTAGACAGAGACGTTTCCTTTTGAATCAGCGCCTTGATAAAAGGCGTTATTTCCTCTTGATTAATGATTTACTCATTTAGGCTCTTTGTCATCTATTTACTTATCTTTGATTTATTTTTTTAAAATCTTATTTTTATCAGGGTTGCTACATCTTTCATCCTCAAGGCCATGTTGGGGTGGAATCTTAGCTTTTGCTTTACGGGTGTTGCCCCTGGCTTAAGCACAAGTCGATGTTCTACCAAAGAGGGGTCAAGTCCCGACATGTCCTCATATGATCAGGCAAAAGAATTGCTGAACTCCCTCAAAACCTTGATCAACTCCTCTTCAACTTTAGGAGAGAGATTAGCAGAAATAAAGATAGGCCTGGGATCCTCATTAGTTCCCAAATTAACTTTCTTTGTAGGTTCATCCACTACTGACAATGGCTCATCGAATCTTTTTAAGCCTTGTGCATACAAGTCAGCAGTGTCATCTACATTGCCGTCCTCAAGATCGACCGGGTCTTTCTCATCCATGACTTCATAGACACCTAATCCATCATCGCTCCACACCCCGTCTTGTTTCTCATCTTCTAACACAATTGTCGTAGCTATAAACTCCAGGCACTTGAGAAAAGTACGACATTGCTGAGCTAGATCCTGCAAGAACCTATTAGGAATGGACTTGGATTGGCCTGCCGGCGGGCGCGGCTCAGACGCGGAGGAAGGGATGGATGCACTAGAATAAGACCCAACTTCTCTAGACTTAATAGACCCTACTTCCCTAGACTCGACAGACCCTAAACCTATCTTAGGAGAAAGGAAGCCTAATGGAAGGGAAGCAGGGGCCTCATGCCCCTGGAAGGAAGACGGACGGAACACAACATAATCCTCCACTGAAATCTCCATTTTAAAATGGGCATTTTTTCTTCTTCTTGGAGATTAGTGGAGAGCATGCAACATGATGAAGAGGAGAGGGGAGGAGGAGGACGAAGTGCGAGAGGATAGATGGATGGACAGAGGATGCCGAAGATAGGATCAGAAGAAGAAAACTACATACTCGAAAGATCAATTGGTGGGTAGCGCCCACATGGACAAGTCACAATCAAGAATTCAGTCGGCATTTCTAGCCGCAAAGGATCAATCATGAGAGGAGGTGATCGGGATATGAAATCCAGCTTTTGAAAGAAAGAGAACAAGCGGGAAGAAGACCAGGTGAAAATGACGGGTGGGCTCCCTCTTTTCCGCAGATGATAAGCCAGTTCTTTTGGCACATACGGCACAAGCCGCACCTCCTGATTCCTCTGGCAGCCTTCTTCATAGAACAACCTTGCAAATGCTTGATTAACATCCATCATATCATCAACAAGCCCCTTGGGCAGTAATGAAGGGCCATTGACTGCATAAGCTGTGTCTTCTTGCTTGAGCTGACTGGGGGGTGCTTTCAATGTACCTGGCTGGAGAGGGCCCTTGACAAAGTGTTAACGGTAGTCCCAAGTTAACGGTCCTGAGTCGCCTAGAACTGATAATGAGGATTCTCGATAACCAAGGCCCCTCTTGTTTATTTTCCTGCCCTTGGGAACCGGCTTGGTCCACCCCTGTAACTGTGCACCGAGGCCTCTCCCTGGTTGATAGCCCAACTTTAATATCATGTTCCAACCCTTAGAATCTCGTATCTGGGGCTTTGCTTTGACATTTACTAGCGTAGTGGTGGGCTTGCGTGGTGTATAGGCCCATGGAAAATCCAGGTCCAAAACTGAAATAACGGCTGATTGCTGGGCCATAGTGTTGGCAATATTTTGTCTAAAAGAGTCTCGACTGATTGGACTGTCGAAATACTTTTGACCTTGACCACCGTCCCTTGGAAAGAGAATTTGAGGCATTGATGAGCAGTGGAGGGTACGACATTGAGATTATTAATCCATGGTCGCCCCAAAATAGCTTTAAACATGGGATCGATGTCAAGCACATAAAATTCAACGGCCATTGTAAGCGGCCCCAGTTCAGCTTGAATTGTGACTACGCCGTGGCATGGCCTTCTTGAATTGTCATATGCTGCAATAGTAGTCGAGGTAGATCTTAATGAATCTTCTGAAATATTACAAGCTCTTAAAGTACTAAGAGGACAGATGTTGATAGAAGCCCTGTTATCTACCAATGCCGCATCTATGCTTACTTGGTTCAAAATTATAGAAATGCACAGTGGCATTTGACAAGCCTCAGGTGGTGCTAGCTCGGTCTCTGAAAATGTGATAGCCGGCCCCTTGGAGATTGTAGCCAGAGCGGTTGGTAAATTGTCCACTGCCATATCTTCGCTAACCATAACTTTCTGCAGAAAATCCCGCAACACATCTTGGTGGAGCTTAGACCGCTTAATCAATTCGAGAACTGAAATCTTGGCGGGCAACCTGTCTAAATGATGTAACATGTCGTACTTAGTACTCGGCAGCGGGTCTGTCTCCTCCTGATCAACAGCCTGTTACGAGGGTTGGGGATTGGGTACGGATGCACCAGTGGCAGGATAGTTTCAATGGAACAAACGCCCGCTCTGTAGGGCAAGGTTTTGGGCTAGCACGGAATTAGATGGGCTCATGGCGGACGGCTTTACGGGCCCGAGGGGATGGATGAGTAGTGTAGAGGTAGGCATAGTGGAGATAACAGGGGAAATAAAAGTAGTGGTGGTGGTGATCGGTCTTGGTGTAAGGATAACTGGTGAAGGATTGGAAGGTGGTGCAACGATGACAGGAGGTGTGGGCACTTGCGGGGAAATAAGGACAGGTGGAACAATGGGGGAGGCATGCGGAAGGATAAGGGGTTTGTGGAGAACAGCGGACGCGGGTGGTGTAGAGGTGGTGTTTTGAAGATGCGGTGGTAGGAGAACAGGTGTAGGAGGATTGCGGTAGGTATGGTGGAGAGCCATGAGTTGTTGAACAGATGATTCATCATCATAAGAGCACCCGGCGTCGGGAGCCGGGCGCTGAACAAGATTGACCTGAGCCGCTGCTGGCGGTTAAGGCTGTGGAGCTGGTGGATGATTCGGCATGGGGTTTTGATGGATCCCCAAATCCTGCACATGCTACTTCTGCTGTGGCTGCGGTGCTTGCTACTGCACTTGCTGCCTCGGCGCTTGCCTTCTCTTTTCTTTCATCTCGGTGATGACTTTATGCATTTCTTCCCAGTCTATGCACTGCCCTTCATGTAGATCATAGACAAAGTCCCTGAACTGGTAACAAGTTTCGATCGTGTGTTCGGGCTGCTGATGGAATACACAATATCTGGATTGATCAACGGCCGAGTTCCAATTAGGCCGTTCCGGAGGAAGTTGAAGTGCACCAATGGACATGAGAGCCGAGAAGATGTCCGGAAGGGACTCGGGCAAAGGAGGGTACTGCTCCCTCTTTGGAGCCGGGCGTTTGGGTGTGTAGCCGTTAGGTGGAGGGACATTGTGGTATTATGGGGGTTGCTGCGGCTGTTGAGGAGTGGTGAAGGTATTTTGCGGAGCGAGGAAGGCTGGTTGGGCATTTTGTGGTGCCGGAAAAACAGGTTGGGCATTTTGTGGAGCGGGGAAATGGGGATTACGTGGGGATTGTGGAAAGCGGTGTGGTGCGGATTGGTTGGGGAAAGGGAATGCCACGACTTGCACTTGCTCATTAGTTTGGACTCCTTCGGTAGCAGGCCCCTGATGTTTCCTATTGTATTTGGGTTTTTGGGCCTCAAAGAGAGTGGTCAGGGCAACACTATTACCTGCCAGGCTCAAATTCAGCAAATGTTTGTCAGCTATTTTCAACAAGCTTTCTCTTCAGCTACCCATGTGGTGAATGAGGACTTCCTATCACATATCCCTCCTGTTATTAATGATGATCAGAATTCAAATCTATGTGCAGTTCCTTCTGAAAAAAAAGGGGGGGAGTCCTTGAACTGGGTTTGGATAAACGTCGCCCGGCTGTATAATTGGTGCATATTGGAAATATCATTAATGGCCAAGATATTTCGGAAGGTAGGTATAGCATTAAAGATGAGCAACTTGACCTTCTCCTCCTCCGAAATATGATCGGGCACACGAGCAGCCATCTCCCTCCATCTATCAGCATAAGTAGCAAAATCCTCATCGGCTTTCATTTTCTCGACTACCAGATCTGTGAAAGAATATTCCGGGCCGACCTGGTCTTGGAACCTCTGAATAAATTTCTCCTTGACAACTTTGAAGCTCTCAACATCTTCTAATGGCAGAGCATAGAACCACTCTAGTGCGACTCCATCTAGTGATCGACGGAATAGATATGTCATGAGGCGATCATCGTGTTGGAATTGTGCCGACTTATACATGAAATCCCTCACTTGAATGTGTGGATTGCCGTTCCCGTCATATTTGCGGTATGTGGGGAGCTCAGATTGAGGAGGGAATCAAATATTGTGAAAGCTAGGAACATGGACCTCTCCCAAAGACTGTGGGCCAACCCGCTTTTGAAGGAAGTCGAGTTGTTACTGCATGGCGGCCCATTTATCAAGGAGTTCCTGCTCCCTAGATGGAGTAGGTGGAGTGAAAGGAGTGAGCTCAAGGCGAGGAGCCGAAGGGTAAACGGAAGGAGGGGGAGGCCCATAAGAAGGATATTGGGCCGAAGGGTGACCCAGACTAGAATAAGCATGAGCTACCCCTGGCTGAGGGCGAGCGAAATCGGTCGGGCCAACAAGGACTTGCGGCACCGATGTAACGGACTCATAAGGATTAATCTGGGCAGATGAGGGAAGAGTACTCTTCCCTTTATCAGGAACTTGCGGGATCGAGCCAGAGGACTGACCCGCCTCCAGACTGGAGAATCGAAGAATTTTGGGCTGGATCGGGGTAAGATCAATAGGAATGGGTGGAAGCCCGGGCCCATCAAGCCTAGACTGGGAGACGGAAGAGGTGGACAGACTTTGTGTGATCGTGGGAGACGGGGCACTTGACCCCTGCAAGGTCTGGTAAAGGGCCTGAAGTTGGGCCGGATCCAACTGGGCCATCATTTGCAAAATGTGACTGGTGGGATTGTTGGTGGAAAGGGAGGGCTGACCGCCCTTCATGGGAGCAGAGGATGGAGGAGGGATGAACCCTTCTCCAGATTGAAGTGGGGTGACACTGGGCGGGTCCTCTAGGAGTCCCTGAGGGAGAGATTCCTCATGGGAACGGGGAAAGTCATAAGAAGACATGGTGGAGTCAAATAAAGGATTGAAATAAGAAATGAACGAGGAATTGCCACTAGGAGATCAACCTATGGATCGGAAGCAACTCCACATACAATGTGGCACCTATCGAATGAAGACAACACAAACAAGCACCAGTAAGAAGCCAAACAAAATGACCCGACAAAGGGGAAATATGCAAAAAGAAAAGAAGGAGAACAAGACAACCAAAATCAACCAAGTATAATGATGCGGAAATTTTTATTAGTTTCTTCTTTAGAACCTTAGTGATTTGAATAAGATGTTCTCTCCAACAATAGGTTCTTAATGGGAAGAATGGTGGGAACTTGGTTGACTCTAGGTATAAACTCTCCCTCACTTATGCAACCTAGACACGGGGTGGCAAAGATACAACTGGCCCGGCGTCCGTGTGGGAATCCACCGCTCGCTGGGACTTACGAAGGTCTCGGATGTGATCACCTAGTTGACCCCAAGGAATATGGAGGCGAGAGGATCACACACCAAGGTAGGAATGCAACTATGATATGAAAGATGAATGATCCTATGTGCACCGGAGTGTATTCAATTTCTAGCCTAGAAACTAACAAACAATGTACAAACAATGATATGAATCTATGCCACAACAGAGGAGGAGACCACATAACACCCAGGGATAATAAGAATTAGCAGAAATGTAAAAATATCAACACCCTCGGGATGCATACCTGTAACTGGAGAAACCGTCGTCTGAGGACCGCCAAGGAGATAAGACGGTCTATCGCTAGACTGCTTTTAGGCCAGAAACGGTCGGGAGGAGACCGCCAGGGACCAGAGAGCAGAAAACAACAGAGAATAAAATGGAAAAACCGAGGAAAACACAAGAGCAATTGGGAATAGCAAAGAACAGCATGTCAAATAGTAACTCAGCACGATTGGCACTAGTTGTCCCACCGTGATCGCCAAAAAATAGAGGTTGTTGATATTTTCTTTGTGCTTTGTGGTGTGATGTGATGGTGTGTGTAGTGAATGTGAATATGGTGTGAGCAAGTGTTACACTAAATCAAGCAATCAATATCAAGCATGAAATTCGTGGGCAAGTCATCTCAACAATGCAGAAAATAAAGGAAAACACACGCCGGGACGTGGAGCAAAGGGATAAAAGGAAAGCACACACCATGGGTGTGGAGCAACTAAAAGTAAAGAAAGAAAATAGAACAAATGATGAACTAGATGACAAATACGCACAGAAAGAAGGATGTGATCGCCACCAAGGTAAACAATGCAGTAAAGCCACAATATGTACCTTGGAAAGAGCCGAGTGAAGCCACCAGCCCACGGGAGAAAGAAGCCAGGCGCTACGACAGAAAATGGTCTTCAGACGACCGCAAAGCGAAGGCAAACGGTCCTGCGATAGACCGCCTGAGATCCCCGACCAAACGGTCTTCCAAACAGCCGCTAGGCGCACTGAGAACAGAAACGTGGAACTTGAATCTCCACCCCTCCTGGCCGGCCAGAAGAGCTGGGCCTCGTGCAATGAGCTCCGTAAACCTGCAGAAGAATGTAGACACGAAGAAAAATAACCCAATAAGCCCTTGGACAAGTGTAGTATCTATAGTGCAATTAAGCTAAGATGCATAAAAGGAAGAGTGAATATATGGGGGTTGGTGGTTTTTTAACCCCTGTGGGGTATGTAAAAAAATAGGAGGATGTTTGAAAATGTGATGTGAGTGCAGAAGAACGTGGAAGAGAAAGAGAGAGAGATGCTATGAAGATTGAAAGGAAGAGGGGAAAACTTAGAGAAAAAGACAAACTAAACCAAATGAAACTCAATACTCCCTAGACCCGAAGCCTTAAGGACGTAGAAAGGACTTCTCCCTGGTTGGTACTCACTCCAGAATACAGTAGCACTTCGTTACAAACTCCAGAAATCTCCTCCTCAAGCCATGAAGTCAAGGGTTCTATTTATAGACCCAAACTCTCTGGTCGAGTTGGAGAGATAATGACAAAAAAATAGGCCTGAACTTAGATAAATCTCAAAGACAATACTCCCAAGAGTCCACAGAAAAAAATAGAAGCTTCTGAGGATCACTACTCAAAGAGAAATCATCAAATCATGGACTCTAGTTCGACCACGGCCGGAGAGAGGAAGAATAGACAGAGCAAGACTCTTTGTCTCCCCTAACAGTCTTGTGATAGACCGCAGGCTCTGAAAACGGTCGACTGATAGACCGCATGGCCCGGTCTTCCACAAAGAGATAAGACCAAAAAACCCAACAGGACTCTCTATTGCCTAACGGTCTAGCAAAGGACCGCTAACCGTCACTAAACGGTCGTACGATAGACCGCAAGGCTGATAGGCGTGGCAAAAGAGATAAAGGCCAATAAATCTCCGTATACATCCACAATAAAACCCTTATTAGCCCTTATCCAGGCTCAATAAGCTCAAATGTCGAAAGATAAAAGGAACCAACCCCAACCAGGGAGAGTGACCCATAAAAATAAGCCTAAAAGTGACCAAAAATGGCCCAATAACCGGTGAACAACTCAGGACATCATAAAAATAGATAAGGAGATGACCCAACTCATTGCTCATAAAACGGGTGTCAACACCCACATCCCATGTTCTCTCGTCCACTTCGAAAGCTCCCTCGATCGAGCCCAGCTTCTCGCCTCATCGCCCATGTCCTGAAGGCACGTAGCCAGAAACTACTGGAAGCTCTAACTCAGAACAAAAGACCCCAGATGGGGGACATTCAGGGGAGAGGGGGGAGTTGGCAGTAGAGGGACATGAGAGAACGGAAGAGGTTGGACGAAGGGTCATTGGGGGGGGGGGGCTAGGACTACATATTTCCTGGAAAAAGGAGAGTTACCCGGTGTGAGAGAGGATCTCGCCCATCACTCAAGAGAGAGTCTGAGATTCCATACTACGTTTCACGTTCCCGGAGGATGGACGTGTTGGAAGCTTTGATACCAATGTAGTGTGCACAATAGGATCTAGAGGGGGGGGGGGTGAATAGATCCTATATAAAAATTTTGCTCAATTGAAATTCTATACCAATTAACAACTAACTATCGAACTACAAGCTCAGATAAAATCAGAGAAGCAATAGCAGATCGTGTGATGACAAGGAGTGCAGGAACAAACGAAGAAGCGACTTCATTGAATTCTTCAGTTCTAACAAATCCTAGTTCGAACACTTAGTATCTAATGGAAGTGCAGTAGCATGAGCTCATAAACTAACTTGTGAGGGGAGGAAGGAGACAAGGATCAAACACACATTTGGCAAACCACAGGACAAAGGATTTTTTAGGTGATTCGGTCTGCTACCCACAGACCTACGTCCACCCCTCACTTAACCCGAGTGAGGCTTCCCTTGCAACAGCAAGACCGCAGACTCAGTCTGCAACAAATGCTGGCTAATAGCTTGAACCAAGGGAAACAAATTCCTTCTCCCTAATCTTACAACTCGCAAGACCAGACCCACTACTACAAGTAGTGATAGGAGGAGCAAATCCTCCCGTCCTCTGATACCACAGAGGGATACATGAAACAACACCTAGCTGCTCACAACCCAGAGGAACCAATCCTATCTTCCTCTGAAGCACAGAGGGATCCGGAGGAACAACCTCCACGTTCTGGTTTCCCAGAACAACCCACGCACAACTATGAACTGTGCGCAACCACCTTGTGTGCACCGAGCACAACAAGGCAAAGATGAACTGAAGTAAATGCAAAAATGAAAATGGAAAAAGAAAAATATAGCAAGAACAATAGAGTAGATAGTCGATGAAGCACACACGATAAAACTCAAGGAATGTAGCTTTTGACGAAGCCTTTGATTGTAGTTTCAAAGAATCTATCCGCTTGAGCTGGCAACGTCTCTTCTTCTCACTCTTTCTTCTGAATCAGGTGGCCTCTCTCTGTCTCTCTCGAGTTCTTCTTCTTCTTCTCACTCTCTTTCTCTTTTGCTCTCTCCTTCCGACAAAAACAGGCTCATTGATCTCTCTTGTTTTCTGCTCAATCTCAATCTCTTCGAAGGCACTTCTCTTCTTCTGCTTCTATTCCCCCTCTCTTCTATTTTCTCAACTCTCGATCTAGCTCTCTCTTCAGCTATCGATCTAGCTCTCCCTTCAGCTCTCGATTCAGCTCTCGATTCAGCTCTCTCTTCATCTCTCTTTCTTCACGAAGAAGACATGTATATATATAGATCGGGAACACCAACTTTGAAATTCTTCTACCTTCGAACTCTTTTGGCGGGAATATGTAGAACAGGGGCTCCAAAATTCTTTTGGATAATAGAACTTGATTTTCTCATTTTTCTATTTATCCACGTGACAGGAGGAAACATTCTTTTCACTAGGAACCTCTAGGAACTTGCCAGGTGTCCTAGGATTAAGTGCGAAATGATTGGCCTTCGAACACAAAGTGTGAAGCTTCCTTTTCTCACGAGCCTGGTTATATTTCAGCCTTACCAAGCTATTATTCACCCTTAACAGCTATTTGTCAGCTATATCACTCATTTGTCGCTCTTACCGCTGTTAGCCGTCGCCTTAGCCCTTTTCCAGTTAGCCTTGAGCCGTCGCGTTAAGCCATTTGTCACCACTAGTAGTTATTTTTCAGCCTTGTGACCTATTTGTCACCACTAGCTGGCTATTTGTTACCCTTGAACCACATTTGTCACCCTTATGTGTTCTTTTGTCTGCCTTCGAAGCCGTTTGTCACCGTAGCTTCACTTTGTTACTCTTGTTCATCTTTACACCACTGTGACCCATTTGTCACCCACTGATTGGGGTTGACTCTGGGGTTTGACTGTGTTGACTCTGGTGTTTTGTTGACTCTGCTGGCATGTTGAACTGTTGTGCTTGGACCTTGTCTTGAGTCGACTCTATTGCAGTGTGGTGTTGACTCCACTTCAAGTTCTCCAGCTTCTCAGTCCTGTCTCCCGTGCCAAGCTATTTGTCACCCTTAGGTGTATATTATACACCGTTGAAGCTTCATTTGTCACCCCTAAGACTCTATTTGTCACCTGCACGAGCACCTCTTCATTCCTGCTGACTGTTCTTTACCGTTGTTGACTTTTTGTCAACGTTGCTGCCCATATATCACCCTCATGAGCCATTTTTCACATATATTGCTCATTTGTCACCCTTAAGTGCATCTTTTTCACCCTTAAGGACTTTAGTGTCTTGAACTGCCTGGAGTTGAAGTTAGGCTTGAATGGAGTCGACTCTACTTTCATCTGGAGTCGACTCTTCTTCTTGCATTTCTTCTTCTCAACGCGTTTTCTCCCATCCAAACTATTTGTCACCCTTAAGCTTTATTTGTCACCCGTAATAGGCATTTTTCACCCTTATTCTCTAGCGGGTACAAAGCTTCCTTTGAGGTGTTTTTCAGCCTTGTTTCTTTAGCGGGTGGAAGGCTTCTTCTTCTGACATTCTTCTATAGCTGCTGCGTTGCTGCTGCTTGATTGCTACTATGTACAATGCTTCTTCTTCTGAACCTTTTCTTTAGCTGTTGGTTGCTGCTATGCTGCTAGAACTTTTCTTTAATCTGTTCTTCAAGCACACACATAGGAAAATAGCAACTATTCAGACGGTCGCTATATTAAGAAACATCGACTGTCTAAAGGGTCGCTCAATCTCTTATTTAACAGAATCTCAATAAAATACTAAGAATCGGTGACTCGGTATGAGGGCACTAATTCCAGGATTTTCTAGAAATCAATAAAATTAATTATAATTAGTGACCTTTTAGGAAGGCATTCAATATTTAAATGGCGTCCATGATATTGTTGCAGATTCATGATTTCCATTTAATTCTATATTTCTAAAACTTTTAAGAAATAATGCCTCCTCACACAGGCACTCATTCAATTAATAGCGACTGCTTACACAGTCGTATATTCTTTCACAACTGTAACTCAAAATACATCGGGCAGGTACGTTCTATGGCACAACAACAGTTTTATTTCAATAGAGGGGCATGAACAATAGCTTAATGATGGTTGCAAGGATTTTTAGAAAACTAAAAATATGATAATATAGAGAAAATTACGAGAAGTCTAGAATCATGATCATGCAAAATTATCAGAGTCAGGTTTCGTAGATAGAATTTTTAAAACATGGGTTAATTATTTAATCAAGTTACAGAAAATAGCGTCAATCACTTGATCGCACATTATTTAGCAGCTAACAGACAGTCACAATTCAAGAATTTGCGCCCGCCTACTCGGTCGCTCATTAATCTGCGACCACTGCTCTGGTTGCTATTTCTTATGCAAACAGAAATGCTAAAAATACGTTAAACTCAAGAACATGGACACAAGGAAACGAAATATAAACATGATCCCCATGAGTTACATGCATGCAATCTATTACTAGTCATCTTGGGCATTAGTTCTTGAGAAAACCTACCTTATTGTCTTGATCGGGATGACGTAGATAGAGAGAAAGGAGATTAGGATATGTAGCAACGAGATCAACTGCAGCAGCAGAAGTAACAGTAACGGTGATAGAGTGTAACGCCCTGGGTTTTTCAGATATTTATCGGATCAGGATCCGAGGGTTTTGGATTGATTTCGGGAGTCTCGGAGCGCATTTTGTGGTTTACGCGTGTTTTTGTCTGTTGGACCTATGGAACGCCGTGTAGGGTGAACCGTTACGTTCTCAGACTCCGAGACGGTACCAGTGCATTGTGTATTTTCTGAGGAGCACGGAGGTAATTTTTACTAATTTTTAATTTTTTTTGGAATTTCTGGAATTTCCTATATAAACCCTCCCACCCCTCCCACCCCTCCCACCCCTCTCTCTCCTCTCATTTCTCCCTCTCTCTCTTCTCCCACGCTCTCCTCTCACTCTCTCCTCTCCGGTGGCCGACGGACAGAGGCAGGGGCGAGGCGGGACTACGCGGGCGAGGAGGATGGCGAGGATGGGTCGAGGATCCAGGGACGGGGGCGCGGTGAAGCTCGGCGGCGAGCGTGGGGCACCGGCGGGGCTCGTGAGGCGTTTCTTCGTGGATCGGCGTCCACGGCGCGCGGAATCTTCGGTGGAGGTAGGGGGATGGTTCCCTAACCCGTGTAGTTCATTTTCCCGCGTCCTATAGGCCGAGGTAAGGTCGAGAGTGGGTTTATTTCGTGTTGGGGGAAATTTCCATGTTTAGGGCGAGCGTCGGTTTTCGACCGATTCGAGGCCCGATCGAGGTTTTGATCGTGTATTTGGGTTGTGGGAATGTCATGGGATGACTTCCCCATGTTTTCCCCTTTGCCTGGGGGTGAATGGGGCGTGGAACCGAACCCACGGCGGGGTTCGGTCCGCCCGCGAGTAGATGCAGGGGGCGGCCACATTGGTGGCCGTCTAGCCCTGGTCTGGGCAGCCAAGACCCTAGCCGCCCAGGTCACTGGGCGGCCAACAGTCTGGCCGCCCAGAGGGGAGGGCGACCAGGTGTCAGGCAACCCTCATGGGTGGCTTGGCTTGGGCGGCCATCGCCCTGGTCGCCTAGCCCCTTGGGCAGCCAGGTGAGTGGTCGCCCAGCCTAGTGAAGTCCTGGGTCCCCGTGTGTCGTGTTCCCTTTGCCCGAGGTGTCCGGATGCGACACGGATATGTGGGCAAGGTGTCCGGGTGGTTCTTCGAGATTCTGGGGGTTCCATGTTACCTCGGTTTGCACACTAGTGTATTTGGAGGGTCCGAGTGACCCCGTTTGTGCTCGAGTTTCCGTGGGGTGCTCGAGTGAGCCCGCATGAGTGCGGAGGGCCCTCTCCACACGTCGTGAGTTTTCCGGGCAGTGGCTTCCAGGTGGGCCACGTGCCTGGCCCTGAACTCTGAGCTCCGTCAGCCAGCCTGGGGCTGAAGGTCCCTTGTATTCCCTAGGGAAGGATCGCGGCAGTCTTGAACTGCCTCGTAAGTCATCGCTTCGTGGTTTCGGACCTAGGGATTAGGCCAGATTGACGGCTCAGTGTTGTCGCGTGCAACGGTCTTGACCCCGAGTCTCGTGACTTAAGGACCGTTGTGACTATTAGGTCTGGTGGACTGTCCAGAGTCGTGTGGCTCCGAGCCACATGTTACTCCATGTTTCTCGCAATGGGTGCGTGCATGGTTTTCTGTGTTCACGTTCAGTGACCCCCCACTAGACGTAGCCTTCTTACGGCACACGTGTGATGACCTACCTGGGGGTGGTGGAGTGGCGTACTCGAGTGAGATGGTTTTTAGGCTGGTTACCGTAGGGCCCCTTGCCTTTGCCGCCAGAGTCCGGTGGGGGAGAAAACCAGCTAGAGGACCCGACCTAGAGCAGATGGTCTGTGTGTGCACGCATAGTTGGGGGCAGAGGACACGCGTTGACAAGCGCGACCCCAACTAGTCCTTATTGTGAGTTCCTTGTTACTATACGGTGTCTCTGTCTCCGCCTGGGGCATCATAGTGAGACACCTGAGGCTGTGGACTAAGTCGTGAGTCGTCGTGTCCCGGGTTTCTGTTTTCGTCTGCGAGATGGGACTTCGTGAGTAGTTTCGGGAGCGTTCCCAGAGTCGAGGTTTGGGGTTTCCGGTGAGCGTCACCGAGAGCTTTTCCCTAGACAGCGTTGTGTTCACGACGGCTAGGTCGTGACCATGTTCCCAGACCGTGTGGTTTCGGCTTGGGCCCTTCTGTGAGGGCAGGCCTCCGCGACGGAGGTATCGTGGCATTTTCCTTGTAGCGTGGCTAGGGCGGTTCGTGTTCTGGTCATCTCCCGACCATGGGATCGGGATGTCGGGTTCGTGGCTTGGTTGTCCCCCCGACTGGGAGATCGGGTTGTATTTTTTGGTACAGTAGGAGTAGCCGTAGAGCCGAGATTTTACCGGCCACCGTGGTTACCATTATTGTTGTTTCTATAGTTTCTACTTTCCGTGCCGCCATTGTTTTCGGTTGGGGTTCTGTGGGACCCCTACAGAGCCAGTGACAGGAGGCTCACCCCTGGTTTACAGGTGTGGCGGTCCTTCCTCAGGGTTCGAGTGCGGCGTGGAGGTTCTTAAGTTGCCAGCTCATCGGGCCGAGTGTTCACTCGACATTTGGTACGTTTTACTACTTTGGACTGTACTTCTGTTGGACTAGACTCTGTTGTAGTTGTTTATTTATTGCTGTTAATTGTTTAATTGTCCTGCTTTATTTCCTATTTCCTTGTACCTCCACTCCCTTTTAGGCCTTCCGAGCTCCGGCTCATGGGCAGCGGGCCAGGATTCGAATGGTATCGGGTTCCTTTCTCGATATCCGGATCTTGGGTCGTTACAGTTGGTATCATAGCATAGTTGTGGATGTATATGGGAATTCAAGATATTGCAGTGATCATAGTCCGTAAGGTCCAGTACAGTCGGCAGCTGACATAGGGTTTTGTGCATGTTTTCCCGCTTGGTTTCTCGTGTAAGAGCTTGAGTGCGCGGCGTTGGCGCTGTGAATGCGGTTGCTATTTTATGGAGTGCCGGTGTGGGGCCGAGGGATGTGATAGAGAGATTTCTTCCCGATGGGTGGTGGCCCTGGTTGCGCTGAGGTATTGCCGGCAGGTGCGAGGTTGCGGTGCTGCGTTCGAGGAATTTGCAACGAGGTCAAGTGGCTGGCGAGGATTGGTTATGGTTAAGTGGCCATAAGTGTGCTCTGAGGGCACTGTTATAGAGTCTGGCCACTCCAGCTTGAGGTTTACCCAGCCCCTAATGTGTTAAGGTTGTGGTTTAAGGTGGCAGAGCGGGTGTTTGGATTGAGAGGTGTGCTCGGGTGAGCGGAGGACCTTCTCGGTGAGTTACTGATTTTCGAGCATGATGTCCTCGTCGTTCTCTGTGGCGTCAAGAATGATGTGCTGGTCCCGGCTATTTTCACAGATTTTGAGGCAAGATTAGGCATAGATGTCCCAATAAGTTCTTGCTCCTGCGCTCCTGTGTGAGAATGGATTGTGTTTGCCCTGGATTTGGCTCGAGATGTGAAGGTTATGCGGGGAGTTCGGGACTCGAGGATGAGCATTGGCGGATGCCGATTATGGCTCGTGTTGCGGCTCTTGGCGTGGCATGTTACAGTTCGAGGAATTGCAGCGGAGGGGCATCGAGAGATGCTGTGAATGTGGTCCGACGAGACACGCGGCAAGTGTTTGTCGGAGGAGCTGACCTGATGTGAGGCGATGGTTATCTTGATGCTGGAAGGTGCTGTTCCCAACGTGTGCAAGGTTCGAGGTCAGGTCGAGCGTGGAATTTTCTTCCCAATTGGTTGGAGGTATGTCAGTTTCTCTTTTGGTTGGAGAGAATTATGTTTGGTTGAGGTTCGTCGTCTTGCATCGTGTGTTCGGATTGGTTGGCCCTCTGTGTGCCATGAAGTCCATGCGAGACACGTCCTGTGTTTTGCCAAGGTGGTTGCCCGTGAGAAGCGTTGCCCATTCCCTTGTTGCATGAGGGTGCTGGCACTGCTCCGGAAGGATGCGTGCCAGTTGGGCGATGTTCGTGAGAATTCATGGCTGGTGTTGTGTTTTTTGAGGTGTCGTGGATCGGAGCCTGCGGAGTTGCAGAGGATTGTGGGGATGGAGGATCCCGAGTTGTCGTTGAGGTTGGCTGAGCAAGTGGATCAGACTGCGCGGATCGTAGCGTTGGTGGCTACAGTCTGATGGTTGAGAATGAGTTGAGTATCGGAGGATTGGTTCCTCTGTATGAGACGTGTTGTTGCTGTGCCGTTGCTTGAGATATCGTGGTTCATGGCATTGACAGGTGGAGAATTGGGGAAATGCGTTGGCAAGTGTGCCGCGTGAGTACCCTATTTTTGTGTTGGAAGCTGTGTTCACAGATGAGGCCGTGTTTTTGGAGGAGTGATCTCTGAGAGATTATGGGTCCCAGTTGGTAGCTGCGAGCGGCTGGTGAGGTTGACTGAGTGGTCGACCATGGTAAGATGTGTATCATTTGGGGACCCGTGTGCATTAGTCAAGGCGCTATCAACCATGTGGTTGTAGTGGCATGTGGCACTTGGTTGCTTGGGAATTGTGTGCCGTCAATTGATTAGGTTGTGTTCCGTGCCTCTGTGATAAGAGCGGAATCGGGATTGGCATGCGTCCATTTGGAGTAATTGAGATGAGATAGGATTTGATGAGACAGGACGGTGATCGATGCCTGTGCTAGGTCTTTGAAGAGAGGTTGACGTGGAATGGTGATCCCTGGTTTGCGACCAGCAAGGGTGGATTCCCCGTAAGTCTGAGTCGAGTGACATGAGGACCGAGGAGAGATCCTGTCACATGAATTCGCTGTGCTCCCCTGAGGGGGTAGAGTTGGCGTGAGGATCGAGATCGGTTGTGGTGTTGGTCTATGGAGGGTCAGTGGATGGTCTTTCACAGATAGAAGATGCTGGTTTTTGGGGCTCGAAATTGCGAGAGACATGTGACAACGAGGCCTTGGGTGACCGATCGTGAGGTGTGCCTTTTCCTAGATTGGATCTCAGATTTGTTAGAAGTTTGTCTTCTAGCAGAGTTGGTCGTGTTGCTGGGGGCGTACGGCTTTTCGAGTGTGAGTTGGTGGAAGCTCGGTGATTGGTTGTCCCTGGTGCAGGGTGTGAGTTCGGTCACCGGGTTGTGAAGTTGACATTTGGTTGGTCCGCCGAGCATGAGCTGTCACGCCCCGAACCGATAGCAGCGGGAAGCGATGCTCGGAACGTGGCAGCGAAACAGTCATGATAATTAGAGCAGAAAATAAAGAAACACAATAAATAATATTCAACCACATGGAGGCCATTGATTTGAGAGAAATATAGTCTTATTGATATTTGGAAATTGAATTACAAATTTGACTTAATTGTTCAATAATGGACTCAATAAAAGAAATGAAGAAGAGAAAATAGCAAGACCCACTATATTAACTAGACTCAAGAAAATAAAAAGACTCTGGTCTCTACGGCTCCGGGCTCACTCCATCATGCTGACTCGATCCCGATTGTAAACGTTCCATCTACCGCGTTACCTGAAAAATGTTGAAGTCGGGAGTGAGCAAAAGCTCAGTCGGAATTACTCTCTATCATCAGGCAAAATTTAAGTAATTAACCATTTTATGAATGCATGAATAATGCGAGAAACTCAATAAAGCAAGCAAGTAACTATCAAAATCAGAAGATAATCGCTGTATGAATGGAAGCAATATTGCATGTCGAGATATCAAGTACTTTTAATGAGAATTTTCAAGTGAATAGTCATTTATCAAGTCAAGTCAAGTCAAGTCATGCAAGCAGGTACTTCACGCTTTCAAGCATGAATAGTAAGTTTCACGAGAATGTGGAATGTCGTAGACTCAACACGCTAGCTAGTACTCGGTGCCAATGCCACACCTAGTCATTCACCTCCCCGGGGATCAAGTACTTTTTGGGTGCTCCTCCCAGGACTAGACTGGGCCCTTAAATATGATTACCTTGGCATTGATCTGCTTGGATCATAGATCCCACGAAATCTTGACATCCACAATGTTTAATGGCCAAGAGTTCCAAGATCAAGCTCATGTAGTCAAGGTAGTATACATAAGAATAACGATTTTCTTGAGATTCCAAACAATAAGCTTCTTAATCGAGAGGAAAAAGTCATTCAAAATGACTTAGAATGGGTCAATACACCTAGCAATAGGTCAAAACTCGAAATACCATAGCCTGGATAAGCTAGAGTGGCTTACGCATATCACAACCATGAAAATAGAAATTTTCGGAAAGCTTGAATGGTAAACGGTCAAAAAATGACCGCTCAGATATGTAAACGATCTAATCAGAACCGCCTACGAAAGGAACACAGTCTAGCCACGGCCGCGTACAAGTTAAACAGTCTAATAATTACCGTGATAAAATGAAAACGGTCAAAACGGAATAGTTCAGAATGAGAATGTCCCTGGGCCACCAACAGGGTAAACGGTTTGAGATGGGCCGTTCAGCCATGCAAACAGTCACATTTAGGCCGCGTAGGGAAGAGGGGTAAGCAAGGCCAAACGGTCTTCATTGGGCCGCCCTGTCACAGAACAGTCCGATAAAGGCCGCTTAAAACTAAGGTCGACGCTCACACAAGGTCGCAGGAGGGCCGTTTAAAGGGTCAGACAATCACGACTGGACCACGCATTGACAGAACGGTCTCCGAAGGTCCGTGCTATCATAGGACAGTCCAGACTCCGGGCTCAAGAAAAAATAAGCGATTCGAACTAGTTAGAAGGTTCAGGCTTTGTGGGTACAACCCGCCTGACGTCCTAGTGGGAATCCCAGGCTCGCGGGGTCTTACGGAGGCCTCGGAACCTGAACACCTAGTCCGGCGGAAGGAATATGCGACAGAGAGGTAATTCGATGCCCAAGAATTCGATAGCTCACAATCAACGGAAACGAGACATTCGGTCCTGTCGCCACCACCGGAGTGGCACGACCTTAAAACAAGTTCTAACTATACAAATGAATTGCAACTAATCACTTGATCAAGCATATTAGTCTACTTTCTTTTTAATCAAACTAGGATACATGAAAGGTGAACATGGAAAGGACAACATAATTGGATGAGAATTAGACCTTAGATCAAATATTTCAGGAATCCTAGTCATTAGTGTGTTCATAATACAAATTTAAGCCCTAAAATCATATTATCTAATCAAGAAAAATAGAACACAACATGCTGGAAACGAGTAACATTTTACTGAAACAAAGTTAAAAACGGTCTATATATGGACCGCTCAAAGCATTTGATAGTTAGAGGCAGACCGCTCAGAACCAGCGCAACTCCTCTTTTCTTTGAAAACCCACCGCCATAACACGGTCTATCGAGGGGTCGTTCCATTCTTTAGACGGTCATTTGAGGGCCACTCCACTTGGATTCCCGCCGTATAACGACGGTCAATCTCGTGGCTGCTTGACATATAAGCGGTCTAACTGGAGGTCGCTCAATCCAAATAAACGGTCTGTCGTGCGACCGCGGAACAATAAGCGGTCTCTGTTAGGGCCATTCAATGCTCACCACGCCCAGAACGGTGACAAACCTGATACATGTCAAATGAAAAGTTTAATTCGATCTATATACTTCATAAAAATTGGGCAAACTACTATCAATCGAAAGAGAACTTAAAAATGAACAAGGCATGATCAATCTCAAGATTTGACTTCGATTAGCCTACATAAATCAGACGAAAAGGAATGTAGAAAAACCATAATCACATGCTCTCAATGAAATGATGAATTCGCACGATATAGATCATAAAAATTGGGCAAAACATGATCAAATAAAATAGGACTTCGAGGTGCATGTCATGGTATGGTTTAATTAAGGTTGGGCCTGAGAGAAATCTACCTTAATCGAGGAAGAAAGAGGAAGACGCCAAAACCCTAATCCGTGAACACCCGACGATCCTCACCCTAATACGCCGTCGATCGGCCACCACAGGTCACGCCGTCTGTTGGAGATGCAAATGGGGTTCTAGGGCTGCCAAAGCCCTCTACTTATGGCGTCCAAGGAGGCTTCTAGAGGTCGAATTGGACTTAGGAGTCCAAGGAAGAAAAATCGGCGAAAATCTCACACCTTGACCAAATCTGCGCCGCCGCCGTCTAGAGAAGGCTCTAGAGCCTAGGGTTTGAGAGGGGAAACGATCTAATAGGGTTAACCTATCATTTATAACCCGTTTAGGCTCGATTGGTTGAGAAATGGGCTTCAATTTTGTCCATTAAGTTTGATCTATTAAGAACAACGATTTTGGCTAAAAACTCCTTAATTCAGCATAATTAAATTTTTATTAGGAGTCGGCCCAATTGACAATATTGTTAAACACTTCTTTCTCTATAAGAATATAATTTTTCTATATTTTTAGAAATTAGTTAAAACTTTGGCCTACGGGTGAAATTCAATTAATTTGATTTATATATATTATATTTCCAATCATCGTAGAAAAATTCGATTGTATTTTGAAATATGAAATTCCTTTTAAGATAATTGAAGAAAAATAATTGTTTTTATTTATCACATTTTATTCCATTACATATTACAAAACATTAATTTTATGCTTTATTATTTAACCGGGGTGTTACATCCTCCCCCACTTCAAGGAATTTGGTCCCCAAATTCGTCGATCGTCATTAAACTAAGATGATCTTATCTATTCAAAATAACATGATAATCATATGACTAATGCAATACAAGAGAATTTAACTATAGTTAAGAATGAGAGGGAATGATACCTTTCATAATTCCGCATTTGATAAAAATTGATTTCGAATTCTCCTTGTGTTTTGCTTGTGGGAGTAGCTTAGAGCAATTAGCCTTTATATGATCTTTATTTCTGTAACGAAGATACGCTCCGCTCCTTCGCCAGAACTCCTTGATTAGATGACCAAATTTGTGACAGTGAAAATATTTCATTTGCGAAAGGTTGTTCTTTTTCTTCTTATTACTTCGAATTTCTTTACGACGGACTCGCTACCTTTTAACAGAACCGGACCTTAGCTTATTCGCGGACTCTCTCGCTTTCATGTCACAAGGAGCTTAAATACCTACAAAATAATTATAAGGTTAAAGTTTTTTTTATTATTATTATCCTCACGTGTCGTGCTACGCAAACGTGCACATATTTTATTACTTAACCCGAGACTCTACCCAGTCTCACTAGGTGAAACGAGAGATGACAAGGATTACATGACCTATTGCTTAGGGTAACCTATACTTATGGACAAGAACCTAGGACTTAAACAACCGAAGTTCTTATACCACTTCTGTCACGCCCCGAATCGATAGCAGCGAGAAGCGATGCTCGGAACGTGGCAGCGAAACAGTCATGATAATTAGAGCAGAAAATAAATAAACATAATAAATAATATTCAACCACATGAAGGCCATTGATTTGAGAGAAATATAGTCTTAGTGATATTTGGAAATTGAATTACAAATTTGACTTAATTTTTTAATAATAGACGCAATAAAAGAAATGAAGAAGAGAAAATAGCAGGACCCACTATACTAACTAGACTCAAGAAAATAAAAAGACTATGGTCTCTACGGCTCCGGGCTCACTCGATCATGCTGACTCGATCTCGGTTGCAAACGTTCCATCTACCGCGTTACCTGAAAAATGTTGAAGTCGGGAGTGAGCAAAAGCTCAGTAGGAATTACTCTCTATCATCAGGCAAAATTTAAGTAATTAACTATTTTATGAATGCATGAATAATGCGAGAAACTCAATAAAACAAGCAAGTAACTATCAAAATCAGAAGATAATCGCTGTATGAATGGAAGCAATATTGCATGTCGAGATATCAAGTACTTTTAATGAGAATTTTCAAGTGAATGGCCATTTATCAAGTCAAGTCAAGTCAAGTCAAGTCAAGTCAAGTCAAGTCAAGTCAAGTCATGCAAGCAGGTACTTCACGCTTTCAAGCATGAATAGCAAGTTTCACGAGAATGTGGAATGTCGTAGACTCAACACGCTAGCTAGTACTCGTTGCCAATGCCACACCTAGTCATTCACCTCACCGGGGATCAAGTATTTTTCGGGTGCTCCTCCCAGGACTAGACTGGGCCCTTAAATATGATTGCCTTGGCATTGATTTGCTAGGATCATAGATCTCACGAAATCTAGACATCCACAATGTTTAATGGCCAAGAGTTCCAAGATCAAGCTCATGTAGTCAAGGTAGTATACATAAGAATAACGATTTTCTTGAAATTCCAAACAATATGCTTCTTAATCGAGAGGAAAAAGTCATTCAAAATGACTTAGAATGGGTCAATAGACCTAACAATAGGTCAAAACTTGAAATACCATAGCCTGGATAGGCTAGAGCGGCTTACGCATATCACAACCATGAAAATAGAAATTTTCAGAAAGCTTGAATGGTAAACGGTCAGAAAATGACCGCTCAGATATGTAAACGATCTAATCAGAACCACCTACGAAAGGAACACGGTCTAGTCACAGCCGCGTACAAGTTAAACAGTCTAATAATTACCGTGATAAAATGAAAACGGTCAAAACGGAACCGTTCAGAACGAGAACGTCCCTAAGCCACCTGCAAGGGTAAACGGTCCGAGATGGGCCGTTCAGCCATGCAAATGGTCACATTTAGGCCGCATAGGGAAGAGGGGTAAGCAACGCCAAACGGTCTTCATTGGGCCGCCCTATCACAGAACGGTCCGGTAAAGGTCGCTTAAAACTAAGGTCGACGCACACACAAGGTCACAGGAGGGCCGTTCAAACGGTCACACGGTCACGACTGGACTGCGCATTGACAGAACGGTCTCCGAAGGGCCGCGCTATCACGGGACAATCCCGACTCCGGGCTCGGGCAAAAACAAGCGATTCGAACGATTTAGAAGGTTCATGCTTTGTGGGTATAACCCGCCCGGCGTCCTAGTGGGAATCCCAGGCTCGCGGGGTCTTACGGAGGCCTCGGAATATGAACACCTAGTCCGACGGAAGGAATATCCGACAGAGAGGTAATTCGATGCCCAAGAATTCGATAGCTCACAATCAATGGAAACGAGACATTCGGTCCAGTCGCCACCACCGGAGTGGCACGACCTTAAAACAAGTTCTAACTATACAAATGATTTGTAACTAATCACTTGATCAAGCATATTAGTCTACTTTCTTTTCAATCAAACTAGGATACATGAATGGTGAACATGGAAAGGACAACATAATTGGATGAGAATTAGACCTTAGATTAAATATTTCATGAATCCTAGTCATTAGTGTGTTCATACTACAAATTTAAGCCCTAAAATCATATTATCTAATCAAGAAAAATAGAACACAACATGTTGGAAACGAGTAACATTTTACTGAAACAAAGTTAAAAACGGTCTATATATGGACCGCTCAAAGCATTCGACAGTTAGAGGCAGACCGCTCAGAACCAGCGCAACTCCTCTTTTCTTTGAAAACCCACCGCCATAACACGGTCTATCGAGGGGCCATTCCATTCTTTAGACGGTCATTTGAGGGCCGCTTCACTTGGAATCTCGCCGTATAACGACGGTCAATCTCGTGGCTGCTTGACATATAAGCGGTCTAACTGGAGGCCGCTCAATCCAAATAAACGGTCTGTCGTGCGACCGCGGAACAATAAGCGGTCTCTGTTAGGGCCGTTCAATGCTCACCACGCCCAGAACGGTGACAAACCCGATACATGTCAAATGAAAAGCTTAATTCGATCTATATACTTCATACAAATTGGGCAAACTACTATCAATCGAAAGAGAACTTAAAAACGAACAAGAAGGCATGATCAATCTCAAGATTTGACTTCGATTAGCCTACATAAATCAGACGAAAAGGAATGTAGAAAAACCCTAATTACATGCTCTAAATGAAATGATGAATTCACACGATATAGATCATAAAAATTGGGCAAAACATGATCAAATAAAAGAGGACTTCGAGGTGCATGTCATGGTATGGTTTAATTAAGGTTGGGCCTGAGAGAAACCTACCTTAATCGAGGAAGAAAGAGGAAGACGCCAAAACCCTAATCCGCGAACACCCGACGATCCTCGCCCTAATACGCCGTCGATCGGCCACCACAGGTCACGTCGTCTGTTGGAGATGCAAATGGGGTTCTAGGGCTGCCAAAGCCTTCTACTTATGGCGTCCAAGGAGGCTTCTAGAGGTCGAATTGGACTTAGGAGTCCAAGGAAGAAAATCCTGTGAAAATCTCGAACCTTGACCAAATCCGCGCCGCCGCCGTCGAGAGAAGGCTCTAGAGGCTAAGGTTTGAGAGAGGAAACGATCTACTAGGGTTAACCTATGATTTGGAACCGGTTTAGGCTCGATTGGTTTAGAATTGGGCTTCAATTTGGTCCATTAAGGTTGATCTATTAAGAACAATAATTTTGGCTAAAAACTCCTTAATTCAGCCTAATTAAATTTTTATTAGGGGTCGGCCCAGTTGACAATATTGGTAAACACTTCGTTCTCTATAAGAATATAATTTTTTCATATTTTTAGAAATTAGTCAAAACTTTGGCCTACGGGTGAAATTTAATTAATTTGATTTATATATATTATATTTCCAATCATCGTAGAAAAATTTGATTGTATTTTGATATATGAAATTCCTTTTAAGATAATTGTAGAAAAATAATTATTTTTATTTATCACATTTTATTCCATTACATATTACAAAACTTCAATTTTATGCTTTATTATTTAACTGGGGTGTTACATGGGCGTTGACCGGTGGTTGATTTTTGTGTTGTCTGAGGTGACGCCAGACTTGTACTCCTTTGCATGTGTCCGCTCTGATGATTGATGTGTCTTGGATCGTGAGCGAGGCGTTGTCCATGATCATTATCTGGCCGTGTCCCTCAGGACCGTGATTTTTACGAATATCGAGGTTTGGTTGGGGCTCTAACTGCTTTGTCAGTTGATTATGGCGTTCTCCCCTTGTGGCTTGGTGCTTGTCCTGAATTTCGAGGATGAAATTCTTGCAAGGGGGGAGGGCTGTAATGCCCCGGGTTTTTTGGATATTTATCGGATCAGGATCCGTGGGTTTCAGATCGATTTTGGGAGTCCCAGAGGGCGTTTTGTGGTTTACACGTGTTTTTATCTGTCGGACCTACGGAACACTGTGTAGGGTGAACCGTTGCATTCTCCGACTCTGAGACTAAACTAGTGCATTGTGCGTTTTTCAAGGATCGCAGAGGTAATTTTTCCTACCTTTTAGAATTTTTCAAAATTTTCAAATTTTCCTATATAAACCCTCCCACCCCTCTCTCTCCTCTCATTTCTCACTATCTCCCTCTCTCTCTTCTCCCACGCTCTCCTCTCACTCTCTGCTCTCCGGCGGCCAACGGACCGAGGCGGGGGCGAGGCAGGGTGACGCGGGTGAGGAGTTCGGCGAGGATGGGTCGAGGATCGCTGTGAAGCTCGGCGGCGAGCATGGGGCACCTAACGGGGCTCGTGAGGTGTTTCTTCACGGATCGGTGTCCACAGGGCTCGAAATCTTCTGTGGAGGTAGGGGGATGGTTCTCTAACCCGTGCAGTTCATTTTCCCGCATCTTATAGGCCAAGGTGAGGCCGAGAGTGGGTTTATTTCGCGTTGGGGGAAATTTCTATGTTTTGGGCGAGTGCCGGTTTTTGACCGATTCGAGGCCCGATCGAGGTTTTGATCGTGTATTTGGGTTGTGGAAATGTCCGGGAATGAGTTCTCCATGTTTTCCCCTTCGCCTGGGGGCGAATGGGTCGTGGAAGCAAACCCACTGTGGGGTTCGGTCCGCCCGGGGGTAGACGCATGGGGTGGCCACATTGGTGGCCGTCTAGCCCTGGTATGGGCGGCCAAGACCCTGGCCGCCCAGGTCACTGGGCGGCCAGGAGTCTGGCCACCCAGAGGGGAGGGCAACCAGGTGTCAGGCCGCCCTCCTGGGTGGCCTGGCTTGGGCGGCCATCGCCATGGCCGCCCATCCCCTTGGGCTGCCAGGTGAGTGGTCGCCCATCCCAGTGAAGTCTCGGGCCCCCGTGTGTTGTGTTCCCATTGCCTGAGGTGTCCGGATGCGACACAAATATGTGGGCAAGGTGTCCGGGTGGTTCTTCGAGATTCCGGGGGTTCCGTGTTACCTCAGTTTGCACGCTAGTGTGTTTGGAGGGTACGAGTGACCCCGTGTGTGCTCGGGTTTCCGTGGGGTGCTCGAGTGAGCCCGCATGAGTGTGGAGGGCCCTCTCCACACGTCGTGAGTTTTTCGGGCAGTGGCTTCCAGGTGGGCCACGTGCTTGGCCCTGAACTGTGAGGTCAGTCAGCCAGCCTGGGGTTGGAGGTCCCTTGTATTCCCTTTTTGAGGAAAGGATCACGGCAGTCAAGAACTGCCTCGTGAGTCATCGCTTCGTGGTTTCGGACCTAGGGATTAGGCCACATTGACGGCTCAGTGTTGTCACGTGCAACGGTCTTGACCCCGAGTCTCGTGACTTAAGGACCGTTGTGACCATTAGGTCTTGTGGGCTGTTCGGAGTCGGGTGGCTCCGAGCCACCTGTTACTCCGTCTTTCTCACAATGGGTGCGTGCGTGGTTTTCTGTGTTCACGTTCAGTGACCCCCCACTAGACGTAGCCTTCTTACGGCACGCGTGTGCTGACCCACCCGGGGGTGATGGGGCGGCGTACCCGAGTGAGACGGTTTTTAGGCTGGTTACCGTAGGGCCCCTTGCCTTTGACGCCAGAGTCCGACAGGGGGGGGGGGGAAACCAGCTAGAGGACCCGACCTAGAGCAGATGGTCTGTGTGTGCACGCGTAGTTGGGGGCAGAGGACACGCGCTGACGAGCGTGACCCCAACTAGTCCTTGTTGTAAGTTCCTTGTTACTGTACGGTGTCTCTGTCTCCGCCTGGGGCGTCGTAGTGGGACACCTAAAGCTGTGGACTAAGTCGTCAGTGGACACATCTGGCCTTGTTTCTGGTGGGCGGTACTCCCGTCACGTGACCTGAGTCGTCGTGTCCCTGGTTTCTGTTTCTATCTGTGAGACGGGACTTTGTGAGTAGTTTCGGGAGCGTTCCTAGAGCCAAGGTCTGGGGTTTCCGGTGAGCGTCACTGTAATATCCCAGAACTTTCGGATCATTCTTCGTGGGTCACAGATTTGGTTTCTCGGAGTCTCCGGCTCTATTGTGTCCGAAATTTTGTTTCGAACATCTTTTGTGTTTGGATCAGTGCGATCCGGAGTTGTTTCGGAGGCCCGGAGTGCGTCCGCGGCTTTTCCTCGTGTGTTTTCTGATTCCTGGTGTGTTTCAGCAATTCCTTCGGAAACTCGTTGTGGGTGAACCGGGTCGTTCACCAAGGCGAGAGTGGTACCGTTGTGATCGGTGCGTTCTGAGGATCGCGGAAATGTAATTTTTAATTTTTTTGGTATTTTCCAAAATTTTCAGATTTTCTATAAATATCAATCTTTTCTCTCTCCCCCACCCTTCTTCTTCTTCTTCCTATTCTTCTTCCTCCCACAGTGACCGCCCCCTCTTCCTCTCTCTCTCCCATTTCCAGGCGGCGGTCCTCTCTCCGGCTGCAGATGGCGGTGGGGTGACGGCACGACGACGTGGGCGGCGGCGAGGCGACCTCATGGGCATGCGGTGCTCGTGGGAAGCGTGAAGGAGCGGGGTTTCTAAAAGCATTCTTAGTGGTTTGAGCTTGATTCGATGGAGCTTTCGCTCCATTGAGGTAAGGGGACGAATCCCTATGCTCATCCCGTCATCCCCCGCGATTTGTCGGCCGAATGGGAGCCGAGAGGGGTGCTTTTGAGCGGGTTAGGGCAAAATCATGTTTTGGGGAGAGTTCGCCTGATCTATGGATTTGAGCCGCGATTCGGCGTTTTGATGGCCTAGAAGCATGCTAGGGGTCCCCAGAGATCTTCCCCTTTGATTTCCCCCCTCTCCTATGGAGGCATGGGGGCGTGGTCGATGTTTTTAGGCGTTTCACGCCGTTTCGCCGCCGAGTCGGTGTGATGGTCCTTACAGTGATCGTCACACAGTGTGACGCGCCCAAGAGGGTGCGTTACAGCCCTGTTTTAGCCTAATGGGGGTCTGTGTGCTGTGACGGTCCCACGATAGACCGCTAGGGCGCTGTGACGCGCCTGGGTTGGACCGTCAGGGACGATTTGACCGTTGTTTTGACCGTTGGGGGTCATGGCCTGTGACGCACCAGGATTGGCGCGTCATAGCCCTGTGCCACCCCTGTGTGGGGGCTTCAGAGTGGATGCATTCCCACCCTGTAACGCACCAGGGTTGGTCCGTTACGGTTTGTGACGCACCGGTGGCACGCGTCAGTTTCTTCCTTCGTACCTTGTGACGCACCAGGCTGGGTGCGTCAGGGCCTGTGACGCACCAGGGTAGGTGCGTCATAGTCATTTTTGAACAGAGGGTCTGATGCCCCGTTGTTGGGCCGTAAGATGGCTGTGGCGGTCCATCCTTAGACCGTCGGAGCCTGTGACGCGTCTAGAGTAGACCGCCAGGCTCAAGACTGTACCGGGTGGTTCACAGTCCCATTTCTTCTCCGACTGTGGTCACCGTGCGATGGTGTTGGTACGTGGGACGGTCCCCGTACGTCGTCGGACGCGGACGTGGTTTTTCGTTGACTTGAGAGTCTACTCCTTTAGTGACCCTCCACTAGTCATAGCCCACTAGTACGTGTGTGCTGGTCTTACCTGGGAGTAGGTGTACGGGCTCACCCTGAGGATGATTTTAGACTGGTTTCCGTCGGGCCCCACGTCTTACAGCCAAAGTCCGGCTGGGGGGAAAACCGGTCAGAGGGCCAGACCAGGGACGCGCGGTCTGTGTGTGCACACGTGGTTGGGGGCGGTTGGACCCACACTGACGGGCGTGACCCCAACTAGTCACTTGTTTATGGTTACTTGTATGGTGTCTCAATTCCCACTGGGCTGGAGGGAGAGACCTGAGGCGCGGACTAAGACGTCAGTGGATGCATTCGGCCTTCCTTCTAATGGGAGGTACTGCTGTCCAGTCGGGAGTGATAGACTGTCAGTCGTTGCGACTTTGACCTTCGGGTTTTGTCGTATTGGCCGTGGTGTTCCAGTCGTTTCACCGTGGCACGTGTGTCGGCCTTCGTGTCGAGAGACCGGTGTTTTATAAATGGCAGGGCTTCCTTTTCCGAGGTAGTCGCTCACTGCTAGCGTAGCGGTTTCTCCGTTTGCGAGGTAGGGTTTGAGTGATCCCTACTGAGTCTTGTTCTGAGACTCATTCCCTGCGTGTTTTGACCATGTTTCAGGCGAGGCGCGGCTTCAGGGGAGCACGTCTGAGGCTCAGCGTGGTTCAGGTGCCCAGCGTTAGTGCCAGAGGTCAGAGCCGGGGTATGCTCCGTGTAGCTGTACTTTTCTTTCTTGTCTCTGTACTAGTTGTGGACTACTACTGTTGTTATTTCATTGTTATCTTATGGACCACGTATCATGTAAAATGTTAATTTATTTCCTGCTTAATTATATAACTGTTTAATTTATGTAATTATTTGTGATACTTGTGTAGTCTCCACACCATCCTTTTAACCCTTCCGAGTCTTTGGACTCGTGGGTGGCGGTGCGTGTCTCTGGTTACCGGGCCTTCCCGGTAATCAGATTTATGGGTTGTTACAGCTGGTATCAGAGCGCAGTTGTGGAATTATACGAGAATCATAAGTAATTGTAGTGGTCCACTAGTCCACAACGATGATGTACAATTTACACTGGCATCGGGCATCGTGTGTTTGCCTTAACCTTGCTGTTTCGTGTTTCCTGTCTTTTGCATAGGAGCGAGCATGGCGTCGAGGCGGGGCACTCACTCTAGGAAGGGGCAGTCGGCTGGAGGTCAGGAAATCCAGCAGGAGGTTCAGTAGGAGTAGGAGGAGCAGAGTAGAGTGCCACTAGCGGCCACCGAGGCAGCAGATGGTGCGAGGTTTCCGGGGGCCGAGGATTTCTTCCGTGGCATGTACCAGCTTATGTCGCAGCAGTTCAGCGGAGAGGCTGGTGAGGGCTCGTAGACCAGGGGTGGGCCAGGCCGAGTAGTGAGGGATTTCATGCAGTTCCATCCACCTTACTACGACTGTTAGCCAGACCCTGATATGGCTCAGAGTTGGCTTGACGAGATGGAGCGGGTGTTCAGTTCCATGTGGTGTACTGCGGGGGATAAGGTGATGTTGGCCTACAACCAGTTGCGGGGCACGGCTCGGGAGTGGTGGTCTTCCGAATGGAAGACTTCTTTCCAGCTTCATCCACTTGAGCAGATTGCGTGGAGTGACTTTGTCAGTGCTTTCGAGCGTACCTACTGCCCAGAGTATATTTCTACGCAGCGGATGCGTCAGTTTTTGGAGTTGGTTTAGGGTGACATGTCCGTGTTGCAGTACATGGCCCGATTTCTTGAGCTAGGTCGGTATGCACCTCATATCATGGAGCATGAGAAGGTGAAGACCGCATAGTTCGTACAGGGCTTGAGGCAGGAGTTGAGGCACCATTTGATCGCGAAGGCTGCCACCGATCTGGAGATACCTTCTCGTGTAGCAGCATCCTTGGAGATGGATATGCAGAGGCCTCGAGGACCGATCAGCCAGGGGCAGGCCTTGTCGGGTCTGATGCGGAACGGGACTAAAAAGGGACTGGACCTACTATGAAGACCAAGTGCGGCCAGCACTCACACGTGACAAGGCAAGCCGAGTGAACGACTTCCGTACTATTCCTCCGGGGAGAGGCGTCTCTCAACAAGAAACCCAAGTCCACGGCCGTCCCTATGAGGGAAGCGAGTGGATCAAAGCGGCAAAGGAGCCGACGCGCAACTATAGGAGTCCAGTCCGAGCTCGGTGCTCGACTGGGGCCACGGAATGGGAATACTCTCGCTCACGATCTCGCGGTGTTTAATGCTAGCTAGGATCCCTACTCTCTCACGCGGCATGCAATAATCACATACTAGTAAAGCAGAATGCCGAAGGGGAAGCGTCGCACGTACCTCCACGCCTAGGCGTGGGGAAGGAACCCCGGCCGAGACCGACAACCCCGATACACACAATGAAAGAAAAGTACAAGCCAGCAATGGTGCCCACTCCTCGCAGGGAGATAACAGGCTACAACAACTCCATTCGGGGTGGCCGATACACGGGCTGACGGGCGGCACTCGGTGGAGTGGTTGATCGCGAGGAAGGCCCGGACGCCGACCGGCAGAATCGCAGCAACGCGCGACTCGGCGAAAAGGGCTCTCACGGTCCGCTCCGGGGTCCGATTGGGGTGCCGTCAGCGACGACGCGCAGTTAGGTCGCAGGAGGAAGCCTCGGCCAAAGGGCGCCCTCAGAATCCGATCGTGGAAGCCGTGGCCGCACCTGCAAGTGGGGACAAGAAAGCTGCCTCCAGAACCGCGCTGTCGAGCGGGGAAAATGGTAACTCGCTGTTCTGGAAGGCGAACGAGGCTCCGCTTGAGGGAGGACGCTGGGGACGCAGAGCAGCAGGTCCGGACCAAAGGGCTCGACCAGATCTGGTCGAGGTTGGACGCCGTGAACTCGGGAAGTCGCCGGGTCTTCTGGCGCCGGGTGGACTGGACAGATCCGCGCGACCTCACGGGAACGGACGCCACGAACAGCTCGGGCGTCGGAAGGAGACGAGGTTGGCGGCGTTGGAAAGAGGACGACGAGAGGTACCAACCCTGAAGAAATCAGCTCCAAACTCGGCGTCGTGCGTCCTGTGGGATTTTCGCAAGGAGGAGGTTGGATCTGGGCGCGCAGAGATGGAGGCTCCTGCGCTAGCTCACGAGGAAATCCGCCACGGGTGGTGCCGACCTCGGATCGAGGCGAAACCAAGGCCCACGCGTCGCTGACTTGTAGACGTATCCACAGAAAAAGGAGGGGGGCTCAGATTCGATCAGCACCGGACAGGGTCGCCGCTGCAACTCGGGGCTGAATCTGGAACTCACGAATTGAACCGGAGACGACGTAGAAGAGGGAGGGAACCTCGGCGTCGCACCGAGGGGATGGGGCGTCGCACCCCGGGGTTGCTCCCGTCGCAGGAGCTGTGGAGGAGGAGAGGGTCGCCCTCTCCAAGAGGTGGATGTGCAAAAAGGCTCCTCAAGAAATTGTTTGATTGTTCATTAATTTGAAAAAGAGGAAAATACAAGGGTTATATACCCGGGGGGGGGGGGGGAAACTAGGGTTTCAACCTAGCCACATGGGGGGTGGGGGCGCAAATGGGAGGAGGGGTGGGCCCCAACTCCCTCCATTCAAGGGGGGTTGCGACCAGCCCTCCCTCCAATCAAGGAGGGTGCGCTCAAGTGAGGCAAGGGGGGGAGAGTGGAAAGGGGAAAGGGGGGGGGGACGCCCAAAAAGGAAGGCGGCTGCTACCTCCTCCATTTGGAGGAGGTGGGATGCGCCCAAAACCCTAACCCTAGGGGTGGGTGCGCAAATCCCCACATGGGCCAAAGAGGAGTGGAGCACAAGATGGCCCACTAACCCTTTGCCCTCTAAATAAGCCTACAAAGCATAAAAAAAAGTCCAATTGGCCTACAAGGGCCCACAACTAGAAAGCAGTGTCCACGCAGGGACTAATCCAAGGCCCAACATGGCCTAAAGCATGAAAAAATAAATAGGGATAACTCTGCTAATCTGCTAGATGATCGCCGAGCCAAAGGGATGCCGGCATGCTCCGTGTGCTCCGTCGAGTGATGCGGCGTGTGTCCTCACTAATTCTCCCCGGGTGGGAAGAGCTCGACCCTGTCGAGTAAGGGTCACGGTCGCTCAAGTAACGCTCCAGCAGGTCCGGGTCGATCCGCTCCAGCTCTCCACGTGTGATCCAGGTGTCGTCTGTCGCAGGGCGCCCTCTCCAACGCACTAGAAAGCGTTGGTAGGCTCCGCTCCTGGTCGTGGTCACCTGCTCATCCAGTATGTAATCTACATGCTCGCGTGTCTGTAAGGGGGCTGGAGGAGGTGGACGCTCAGAAGGTGTAATGCTCTCAACAGGAGGGGTAGGCCCAAAAATCTCACTGGGAATCACCGCGGGATCCCGATATGCCACCAAATCTGAAACATTGAACGTCGAACAGATCCCATAGTCGTCTGGCAGCTCAATCTCATACGCATTCGACCCAATTCGCTTCAAGACTCGAAAGGGTCCGGCACCGCGGTCCTGGAGTTTCTGCCCCCGAAGGGAACCGTTCAGGTCTAACCCTGATCATGACGTACTCTCCCACTTGGAACTCACGGGTGCGTCGATGCGTATCAGCTAAATCCTCATAATGTGTGTTGCTGGCCTCAAGATGGTGATGATGATGTAGACTCCGAACTAGCTGTGTGGACTCATACCTATATGAATGCAGGGGTGGTCCTGGACATCCAAACACAGACTTAGCATGCCTATGACTCCTACATGATTGGACAACACGGGGAGGACCAGGACAACCAAAGTTGTATCTATCATGCATGGGTGTCCTACGGAATGTGGTAGACTCATGGGGACTAAATTGCCCAAACTCACTCATGACATTCCCTATATGAGACAAACCCCTATATGATGGTGGACATGAAGAAACATGGGGAAGAGACATGTGTCCCTGGCCTCCTAAGCTCGGGCATCTGGATGCCGGTAAGGTGAGGTGTTGACTAGAAGGCCTAGGTGGTGTATGATAGTGGACCTCCTCGACAAGGTGGGGAAAAGAATATGGGTCGAGAGGCTCACTAGGGAGGGGATCGAAAGGGTCAAAGAAATGATGACCCCTCCCGACAGGTCCCTTCACTATACTTGCCCATGTGCGACATTCGCCCAGGTGCAGATAATCACCTTCAGGCACTCTCATGTATGGGGCAAGAGGCTGATGAAGAAGGCAAGGAAGGCTAGGTTCCTCCCTCGGGACCGTGAAACCATAAGCGGGGACAAAATCAACCTCCACGGGTATGGGAAATAATAAAAGGACCTCGGATGTGATATGTCCTATGGTGTAGACCGAGGTAATAGACCCCAAAGCAGGGAGTGTAAAGCTATGGCTATAGGGTTGGTCAGACCCTAAGGTCAACATATAAGTCAACTCCCATTGATAATCTAAACTCCTAAGGAAGTCCTTCACATTTTCAAGAAAGCAGAAGGACCGAAAAGTGGTGTGAAAGGAGTTAAGGGGTATTATTGGGAGGGCTGGTCCCATGGGTGTATAGCAAGGAATGGAGACATCTAGAAGTGGACCCTCCCTTAGCCAGCTAGCTAAAGACTCACCAATGACCAGTTCACCCTCGGAAGGTAAGAATGTCTCTATATGAGGGTCTAAGGGTGAAACCTCTCTCTCGGGAGGGGAAACGGAGTCCTCTATGATGTGGAGGGGATCACTCCCTAACTCCTCAACCTCAATTAGGTACTCCTCAATCAACTCCTGTTCAGCCTCGTAACTCACTGGAACAAACCCAGGTGATGACATGGAGGTGGTCGGCGTAACGCCGTCATGGAAGACAAACTCACCGGGAAGGTGAGATGGGTGTAAGGTGCAGGTCCTCCTATCCAGGTCGATGGTCGCACTTCTTTCCTCCAACCAAGTTCGCCCTAAAATGATGCATGGACCAGCAAGTGTGCTGATCTTGCACCAAGCGCCATCGGAATATTTAACGGGGCCAAACCACCGTTGAAACTCGATAAAAGCTAAACCATCACGGAGAACAATCTCCCCAGTCTTAGAGAGTGACTCAATAATGTCTTGTGAGACACAGTTAGACGACACCCTACTGATGAAGTCGATCTCCGTATGCTTCCCATTAGGTAGGATGGCAGTGGACATGACAGGGCGCTGGAATGACTCGGTCATCGGTATAGGGATCGGGTCTCCCGACGACTGAGGGCGCTGGAATGACTCGGTCATCGGTATAGGGATCGGGTCTCCCGACGACTGAGGGCGCTGGAATGACTCGGTCATCGGTATAGGGATCGGGTCTCCCGACGACTGAGTGGTAGGGGCGACACTTAGGGGTCGTACCATAAGAGCATTGAATCGGGCCAATAGGGATGACTAATCTGACATGTGGGCTCGAGGAACCACCATGGGGTTGGCGCGGAGCTGGACATGCAAGACTCAACGAGACAAGGACAAAACTCTAACTAGACACAAACCTAACATTACAATGCAATGGGGGGTTACCTAGATGAACTAAGAGACTCAATGCAACCTAGATAACTCTAAGGCCTCAATTGCACCCTAGACAACCTAAAGACTCGAATGACCTAAGACCCCAATTTGTTAGAACAAACTGGTTCCCTAAGCTCTGATACCAAATTTGACGCGGAACGGGACTAAAAAGGGACTGGACCTACTATGAAGACCAAGTGCGGCCAGCACTCACACGTGACAAGGCAAGCCGAGTGAACGACTTCCGTACTATTCCTCCGGGGAGAGGCGTCTCTCAACAAGAAACCCAAGTCCACGGCCGTCCCTATGAGGGAAGCGAGTGGATCAAAGCGGCAAAGGAGCCGACGCGCAACTATAGGAGTCCAGTCCGAGCTCGGTGCTCGACTGGGGCCACGGAATGGGAATACTCTCGCTCACGATCTCGCGGTGTTTAATGCTAGCTAGGATCCCTACTCTCTCACGCGGCATGCAATAATCACATACTAGTAAAGCAGAATGCCGAAGGGGAAGCGTCGCACGTACCTCCACGCCTAGGCGTGGGGAAGGAACCCCGGCCGAGACCGACAACCCCGATACACACAATGAAAGAAAAGTACAAGCCAGCAATGGTGCCCACTCCTCGCAGGGAGATAACAGGCTACAACAACTCCATTCGGGGTGGCCGATACACGGGCTGACGGGCGGCACTCGGTGGAGTGGTTGATCGCGAGGAAGGCCCGGACGCCGACCGGCAGAATCGCAGCAACGCGCGACTCGGCGAAAAGGGCTCTCACGGTCCGCTCCGGGGTCCGATTGGGGTGCCGTCAGCGACGACGCGCAGTTAGGTCGCAGGAGGAAGCCTCGGCCAAAGGGCGCCATCAGAATCCGATCGTGGAAGCCGTGGCCGCACCTGCAAGTGGGGACAAGAAAGCTGCCTCCAGAACCGCGCTGTCGAGCGGGGAAAATGGTAACTCGCTGTTCTGGAAGGCGAACGAGGCTCCGCTTGAGGGAGGACGCTGGGGACGCAGAGCTGCAGGTCCGGACCAAAGGGCTCGACCAGATCTGGTCGAGGTTGGACGCCGTGAACTCGGGAAGTCGCCGGGTCTTCTGGCGCCGGGTGGACTGGACAGATCCGCGCGACCTCACGGGAACGGACGCCACGAACAGCTCGGGCGTCGGAAGGAGACGAGGTTGGCGGCGTTGGAAAGAGGACGACGAGAGGTACCAACCCTGAAGAAATCAGCTCCAAACTCGGCGTCGTGCGTCCTGTGGGATTTTCGCAAGGAGGAGGTTGGATCTGGGCGCGCAGAGATGGAGGCTCCTGCGCTAGCTCACGAGGAAATCCGCCACGGGTGGTGCCGACCTCGGATCGAGGCGAAACCAAGGCCCACGCGTCGCTGACTTGTAGACGTATCCACAGAAAAAGGAGGGGGGCTCAGATTCGATCAGCACCGGACAGGGTCGCCGCTGCAACTCGGGGCTGAATCTGGAACTCACGAATTGAACCGGAGACGACGTAGAAGAGGGAGGGAACCTCGGCGTCGCACCGAGGGGATGGGGCGTCGCACCCCGGGGTTGCTCCCGTCGCAGGAGCTGTGGAGGAGGAGAGGGTCGCCCTCTCCAAGAGGTGGATGCGCAAAAAGGCTCCTCAAGAAATTGTTTGATTGTTCATTAATTTGAAAAAGAGGAAAATACAAGGGTTATATACCCGGGGGGGGGGGGAAACTAGGGTTTCAACCTAGCCACATGGGGGGTGGGGGCGCAAATGGGAGGAGGGGTGGGCCCCAACTCCCTCCATTCAAGGGGGGTTGCGACCAGCCCTCCCTCCAATCAAGGAGGGTGCGCTCAAGTGAGGCAAGGGGGGGAGAGTGGAAAGGGGAAAGGGGGGGGACGCCCAAAAAGGAAGGCGGCTGCTACCTCCTCCATTTGGAGGAGGTGGGATGCGCCCAAAACCCTAACCCTAGGGGTAGGTGCGCAAATCCCCACATGGGCCAAAGAGGAGTGGAGCACAAGATGGCCCACTAACCCTTTGCCCTCTAAATAAGCCTACAAAGCATAAAAAAAAGTCCAATTGGCCTACAAGGGCCCACAACTAGAAAGCAGTGTCCACGCAGGGACTAATCCAAGGCCCAACATGGCCTAAAGCATGAAAAAATAAATAGGGATAACTCTGCTAATCTGCTAGATGATCGCCGAGCCAAAGGGATGCCGGCATGCTCCGTGTGCTCCGTCGAGTGATGCGGCGTGTGTCCTCACCAGGGTCGCAGCCAACAGTCGGCTACCCAGCAGCAGGGTTCTTTTCAGCATGCGTCGGGTGGTTCAGGAGTGCCGGCACCGGCACCGGTAGCGTCAGTGACGGGATATGTGTCCTTTGGCTCAAAGGTCAAGAAGTTTCTCAGGAAGAAGGGTTTCGGTAAGAAGTGCAAGGACCAGAGGCAGGCGTCATCGGGCAGTGTACAGTAGCCGGTCCCGTTTCAGCGTCAGGGATCAGTGGGTGGATCGCGAGGACCGTGTCCACGGTGTAGCGAGTTCCATCCAGGCAGGCAGTGCACGTCGCTGATAGTTTGTTTCAGGTGTGACCAGCCAGGGCATATGGCGCGTGACTGTCCTCAGAGGCAGCAGCAGTAGCAGTTTCCTCAACAGCAGCAGGTTCCTCAGCAGCAGAGGCCACGTCAGCAGCAGGGATAGTATCCGCCGCTACCTAGGCAGGCAGAGATCTCGAGGCCAGATTACACACATGACCAGGGCAGAGACAGTGGCGTCGTAACTCGTGGAAGGTACCGTTCAGATTTTGGGTTGTGCGGCTCGAGTTTTGTTTGATTCTGGCGCATCTCATTCGTTTATTTTGGAGGATTTCGCGCTGAGCATCAAGGAGCCGGTGACCCAGTTGTCGTGTGATTTGGCAGTGGAGTTGCCTTCGGGTGATTTTATGATCACTCCGTATTGTTTCGATGGGGTTCCGGTGTGGGTTGAAGGGCGGAGTTTACCAGTTAGGCTCTATGCGTTACCGCTTCAGGACTTTGATGTGATTTTGGGCATGGATTGGCTCGAGACACATCATGCTTTGGTGGATTGCGGCTCGAAGAGGGTTTATTTTCGGCGACTTCGTGGACCCACTTTCTATTTCCAAGGTATCAGGTCTTCCTCTTCTCGCTTTCTTATTTCTATGATTCGAGCTCGCCGTTTGCTTGATGCGGGTTGCCAGGGTTTTCTCGCTTCTGTGGTCTTGGTAGACCAGCCGTGTCCGGATGTCGAGGACATTCCGGTGGTGTGCGAGTTTCCCGATATTTTTCTGGAGGACTTACCTGGATTGCCTCCCAAGCGGGAGATTGATTTCGTGATCGAGATTGTGCCGGGTATGGGACCTTTGGCGAAGGCACCCTACCGTATGGCCCCCGTTGAGTTGAGGGAGTTGAGGGCGCAGTTGCAGGAGTTGTTGGCCAAGGGGTACATTCGTCCTAACTTTTCCCCATGGGGTGCGCCCGTGTTATTCGTGAAGAAGAAGGATGGTAGTCTGAGGCTGTGCATTGACTACCGTCAGCTGAACGAGGTAACCTTTAAGAACAAGTATCCGTTGCCACAGATTGAAGATTTATTCAACCAGCTTCAGTCTGCTCGAGTGTTCTCGCCGATTGATTTGCGGTCCGGTTACTATCAGCTGAGGATTCACGAGTCCGATGTGGAGAAGACTACGTTCAGTTCAAGGTACGGGCATTATGAGTTCTTGGTGATGCCGTTCGGGCTCACCAATGCCCTCGCAGCCTTCATGGACTTGATGCAGAGGGTGTTTCATCTTTACCTGGACCAGTTTGTGGTCGTGTTTGTGGACGACATGATTGTGTATTCGCGGTCTGCTGAGGAGTATGCATATCATTTGGGTGTGGTGTTGCAGACGTTGCGAGATCACCAGTTGTATGCGAAGCTCAGTAAGTGCGTGTTCTGGCTTCACGAGGTGCACTTTTTGGGACACATGATTTCTGGTGATGGTATTTCTGTTGACCCTACCAAGGTCGAGGCAGTAATGCAGTGGTCGAGGTCGAGGTCTGTGACGGAGATCCAGAGTTTCTTGGGCTTGTGGGCTATTATCGCCGATTTATCTAGGATTTTTCTCGCGTTGCGACCCCGATGACTAGGCTTACGCGGAAGGATGCACCTTTCGTCTGATCTGATGAGTGTAAGCACAGTTTCAGGGAACTGAAGAGATTGCTCACCTTGGCTCCGGTGTTGGTTTTACCTTCTGGATCTGGAGGTTTTGTGGTGTGTACATATGCTTCCGGGGTTGGATTGGGTGCTGTGTTGATGCAGCATGGTAGAGTGGTGGCGTATACATCTCGGCAGCTGAAGCCCCACGAGGAGAACTACGCTACCCATGACCTGGAGTTGGCGACTATGATCTTCGCGTTGAAGATCTGGAGGCATTATCTGTATGGTGAGAAGTTTGAGGTGTTCGCTGACCATCAGAGTTTGAGGTATGTGTTCACGCAGAGGGACCTTAACCTCAGGCAGAGGCGTTGGATGGAGTATATGAAGGATTATGACTTCACCCTATCTTATCAGTCGGGCAGGATGAATGTCGTCGCCGATGCTTTGAGTCAGAAGGTCGCGGTCAATGCCTTGATGTTGAGGAAGTGGAGGCTCTGGGAACAAGTGCCCGAAGTGTCTTTCAGGCTCAAGATTCCCCAAGAGTCAGGGTTAGCAGTGCTTGCGAGTCTGACTGTCACGCCTGCTATCCGTCGTCAGGTGACAGAGGCTAAGCATGTAGACCCTGGGTTGCCCCGGATTTTGGCTATGGCTGATGTGGAGCTCGGTTGATGGGGACATCAGAGCAAGATCACTAACATTTTATTTATATTTATGTCCTTTAGTTTATTTTTATATCCTTGGGAAAGCATATGTGTAATTGTAAAGCTTTATAAGCCAATGTGTCATTCCCTTGGATTCTTTGGGTTTTTGTGCAAATTGTCAGTAGGTCCGGCAAGGGGGCCCTCACTCCTCCATTGGTCCACATAAGCCATATGGGTCCATGTGGGGCTGGTCAAAATCCTAGGTGGCATCTAGAAGGTCAATTGGACACATGGGAGACAAGTGGTTGAAAATTTCAAAAGGAGGCTACCTACCTTGTCCCTTGGTCAAGGGGGCGCCCCCCCCTTTTATGGGATTTTTGATTTTTGTAAAAATCCTATTAGAACTAAATAGTTCTATCCCTTATTTACCCCACCCTAATCCTAGATGTAAGTGTAGATTATGTCATTTTTCATTTCTTATAAATGTTATGTATTTTCCCATTTCATGAATTAATGAGAAGAAGAATGGCATTTGCCCCAAAGAGAGTTAGGTGCGGCCCTCTCTCCTCTCCCCCTTCTTGAGCTGTGAGAGCTCATCTTTCAGGGTGTGAAGCCCTCCTCTTGGTGTGACTCCAAGATCTCCACCTCTGCTGGATGCGACTTCCGGCCACCGCCTTCCGTTCGTGCCGCCACCGCCGCTTCGTCGGAGTTCTGTCTCCATCAGGACAGAACCCCAATCCCAAAATTCTAGTTATTTCTCTTGTTGTCAGGTTGAGCCCTAATTTTGAGAGTTTATTCTGCTCGTCTCCCCTAACCTCCAGTTCAAATTTTTTGTCATTTGGACATCATTTGATATTTTTACCACATTTATTGGTCTCCCCCCTATAATATGCCATTCTGCAGATCTATGGGACAGAGTCATGTTGTTGTATTTTTCCCACCCACTTATAACTTTCCAAAAAACATACAAAAATTCTCAGGTGTTCCTCACGTTCTCCCCTATCTCCCATAATTTGTGTCGCCCCTGGAAAAATCATTTACCCCTCGGTCAAAGGTCAGTCTCAGGAAAAATAGAGTCTGCCCTGTGTGTCTGTCAGTGTGGGTCAGGAAACAGAACAGTGTTACAGTCATTCTCATCTTCAATCCGTTTGGTGGATGGAGCATTGAAAAATATATGTTGTAGTTCTGTGAGTGCTCTTTCCAACGGTATCATCCACGTCTCGATCGGCCTCCGGATCTGAGCACCATAATTCTTGCCGCCGAGGCGCGCAAATATGTTCCTTGTGCAGATCAGAAAACTCAGTCCGAGAAGAATTCAAGCAAAAATACCAAAAGTCAACTTCTGGAACCGCCATTTCAGGGAGTCTATCAGGGACATCCCGCCATCGTCCCAGCCAAGCGGCGCCTTCAGAAGACCTGAGGAGGGCATCATTCCTTGGGAATCCGTGCCTTACTGTCCAGTGAGTCAGAATCGAGTTGGCGCAGTACTGAGTCGGTACAGGACTGAGTAGGACCAGCAGGCCGAGTTCGTGCCGTACGCACCTCCAGATTGTTGTCCGTCAACCCAGGGTCGGTCCTCCCGGGCCTCACTTGTAACCCTTTACCTCCCTGCGTGGAGTGGGTAATAGATTTCACTGTTGTAACTAAATTTTTACCGTTGTTACCGGGAGTTACCGTAATTGGCCGGGGTCGTCTTCCCCACGCCCGTAGCGTGGAGGTAAACTCGCCCCCACTCTTTATCACATTTTGCTTATCTCGTATATCTTTGAATGCCGCTGCGAGTGTTAGGTATCTAGCCCGATATATATTGTTATCACCGCTGCGAGAGAGAGTGAGTGATCAGTCCCGTGACTCGACCCGAGTTAACGTGGAAAGTCCGATACCCGAGACTCACGACCGGTTTCTCAACCGCGCCCGGTCCCACGTCTTCCCTCACATAGGGATCGCGAGCTAGAGTCCCAGGTCGCGTGTCCGTCCCGCATCAATTTGGTATCAGAGCACCAGTGGAGTCTAGGGTAGTCATTTGCAAAACTCCAAAAAAAATAGTCATTTAAGTCGAGTCTAAGTCTAAGTTGGTCTTAGTGTCACATTTGCATACCATTAATCGGTATATCAAAATGTGTTTTACGAACATTAGGCTACGCCTATCGGGAAGGCCGCACACTTGCGCTAGTGATCTTCGGATCGATTAGCTCCGCCACGTACCGAGTCTTGGTTGTGTCTAGGTTGGTAGACGAGTCTCATTCCAACCTTGCATTATCGTTGTTTTGGAGTCGTGTCTAGTGTCTTGTCCACGGTTGGTATGGTCACCCTATAGCTCCTCTAATGCCCATGGCTTCCCCATCGCCCAGGCGATATGACCATTGGCCCACCCATGGGCTTGGCAACCATCCTCTCCACTTCCGTAGGCCTGAAGCCTCGGATTTTTATGGCTCCAATGACCCAAGCGTCTACCTCAAGTGGGAGGCCACCATGGACACCTACTTTGGTTGTTATCCCATGTCCGAAGTCGGGCAGTTCTATTATGCCAAGGAGAGGCTTCTACACAAGGCCGCCGAAAAGTGGTATCATATTGAACGTTTGAGAGAGGTTAGGAGGCAATGGCCCATCGAGTCATGGTGGGACATGGAGAGAGAGCTTAGGAAGGTCTACGTTCCCCAACCGGTCACCTCTACCCGACCCCACATAATCACTTCCAACCAAGTGGGTCCTAGTCGGAGGCAAAGAGCCCCACACATAGATGAGACTAGACCTAAAACTAGGCCGGTTGACTACGGGCAAGTCCACCATGATCTCCCTACTCCAACCCGCACCGTTACCGAACTTGTGCAAATGATTTCGGATCGGGTGGATAGGAGATGTGCCTATATGGAGTCGCTGGTCTCCCCTTGCCCACCTTCGAGGTAGGAGGTAGCCATACCCGCGCCTAGGGAAGCCATAGCCCGTAGCCCTAACCCGGCCCCATCTAAGGGGTCCCTAAACCCTCTCCCCATCATGGAGGCCCCTCCTTCGCCACCCGTGAGTGCTCCGTTACCACCCTTATATTCCGATCCTCATCTGGAGCCATCATATTGGGAGCCACCTCCGCCCGAGCCACCCGTGTTTCTTACGGGAACGCTTTTCATCACCGAGCCACTCCTTAGCTGGCTCAAAGATGGCTTTGTCCCACCTCCCTTCCCATCCATGGACCTCACCCTACCATTAGTGCCGGCCAATTCATTCCATACCACCTTCTGGTCTAGTCACCATGTGGATACAATGGGTGACCTTCTTAAAGTGTCACGCCCCGAACCGATAGCAGCGGAAAGCGATGCTAGGAACGTGGCAAGAGACAAGTCACGATAACAAGAGCGGAAGATAAATAATTACAATAAAATACAAAGAGGCCAGACACACATTTGAGAAAATACGAACTCTTATTAATTTAAAAAGATATATTTTGACACCACTTACAATAAAAGATTCAAAATAAATAACAAAAAGAAATAACTAGACTAGCTAGACTCAAGAAAATGAAAGAGCAGACTCCAACTCTAGGTTCCAGGTTCCACTCGATCACACTGATCCATTTCCCAATGCACGTACCGATACTCGCATAACCTGAAAATGGTTGGAAGTAGGGGTGAGCAAAAAGCTCAGTAGGAATTATACTATATCATCAGGTATAGTTTAAGTGATTAACAAGTAAATTACAGTTTCATATGCCATGCTAATAAGAGAAATAAATGACGATATAAAGAAACAACGATAATAAAACAGATCTTGCAAGGTCAAGAAATATAAAGGAACAGAATGGTAATACTTAAGAGGAATAACAAAGACAAGAATTTACTACAGGAGATTACGATAAAGAGTTGGCCATATCAAGACGATTCAAGTCATGTCAAGCATGTATGTAATTTCATTTCCACGTCCAAGTAACAGCAAGTAAAGTAACAACAAGTAGAGTATAGAACAGTGAAGAGTGGAAAGTGCAACGTAGTGGAGAGTAGTGGAGAGTAGTGAAGAGTAGTGGACAGTCCTAGATTTAACTCATGTCATAGTACTGGTGCCAAATGCCACACCTAGTCAATCACCTCCCCGGGGGTACACGTAGTGTTCGTGCGCTCCTCCCAGGACTAGACCGAGCCCTTAATTATTTGCCAGGCATTGATTTCTTTGGATCAAAGATCCCACGAATCTAGACTTCCACAATTTATGGCCAGAATTCCAAGGTTTAAACTTTGTAGCAATAACAATTTCAAGTAGGAAGGAGATTCATTTCAGAATTTCAAGGTAAGCACAATCATCAAGAAGATCGATAACCAAGTCACAATAAGAGTTAATCGTGTTGCGCTACTGTAGTACAGCAGTTAAACAGCAAGCTAATGAGCATATTAATCCTAATTACAAGCCAAATTAACAAGAATTAAGTTTTACGTTAAGCCAAGATGCCAAAAAGAATGATTCAAGATGATAAGCTAATGAACAAGATCGCGTAAGTCGCGTAGGCACGAATAACAAGCAATTAACAAGAATTTAGTTGCATAATTAGACATTTATTAAGTGGGTTTCTATTTCACTAATTACCATTAATGACATGAAAAAGAATGCATTAGAACCCGTATTAAGTCACTCTCTGAGGGGATAAACGGTTCGGACTGGACCTTATATCTACTGGGCTTAAATAGGGCTGAACGGGGCTAAACGGGCTGAACGGGGGCACTCTGGGGCTTGGGCGGTTCCTGTTGGGCCACCCAAGTGCTTGGGCGGTTCTGTCTGGGCCACCCAAAGGGTTGGGCGGTCAGGTATGGGCCGCCCATTCCTGGCCCTGCCAGTTGTGTGGTCCTCTGGGGACCTTTTATCCTACCAGGGGGATATGTGGTTACTTATGGACCGTTTATCTAGATATGTGGTCAGTTTGGGACCGTTCATCTAGATATGTGGTCAGTTTGGAACCGTTCATCCTGGGATGTGTGGTTCTTCATGAACCGTCCATCCAGGATGTGTGGTCTATCGTAAGACCGTCCAAGTTATGTGGTTGCTCCGGGACCTTATATCTAGATATGTGGTTAGTTTAGAACCGTTCATCCTGGGATGTGTGGTTCCTGAAAGACCGTTTATCTCAGGCCATGCCAAGGTCAAAAGTGGTCAACAGAGATGTGCGGTCTATCGTAAGACCGTCCATCCCTGGGTCGATTCCGGTCATCCCTGCCGCGTCCGATGAATGCCGGGAAGCCAAAGTTTGATAGGGTTGCACTAAAACTCTAATAACTCATGGAGATGGACTCCAAATAAGGGGCTTTTGGTATCAATGGAAAGCTAATACAAAACTCTACCTATCTGTAAGGTCAATTGCATGATTAATTGCTAAATCGAGATCTATAAAGACAAGAACACAAGAAACCCTAATTTTGACAGGCTATTACTAAAACGTAAAATTATCGTCGATTTATGGGCTATTATCATCGATTTATGGGCTATTTCGAGGTCTGTGACGGAGATCCGGAGTTTCTTGGGCTTGTGGGTTATTATCGTCGATTTATCTAGGATTTTTCTCGCGTTGCGACCCCGATGACTAGGCTCACGCGGAAGGATGCACCTTTCGTCTGGTCTGATGAGTGTAAGCACAGTTTCAGGGAACTGAAGAGATTGCTCACCTTGGCTCCGGTGTTGGTTTTGCCTTCTGGATCGGGAGGATTTGTGGTGTGTACATATGCTTCCGGGGTTGGATTGGGTGCTGTGTTGATGCAGCATGGTAGAGTGGTGGCGTATGCATCTCGGCAGCTGAAGCCCCACGAGGAGAACTACGCTACCCATGACCTGGAGTTGGCGACTATGATCTTCGCGCTGAAGATCTGGAGGCATTATCTGTATGGTGAGAAGTTTGAGGTGTTCGCTGACCATCAGAGTTTGAGGTATGTGTTCACGCAGAGGGACCTTAACCTCAGGCAGAGGCGTTGGATGGAGTATATGAAGGATTATGACTTCACCCTATCTTATCAGCCGGGCAGGATGAATGTCGTCGCCGATGCTTTGAGTCAGAAGGTCGCGGTCAATGCCTTGATGTTGAGGAAGTGGAGGCTCTGGGAACAAGTGCCCGAAGTGTCTTTCAGGCTCAAGATTCCCCAAGAGTCAGGGTTAGCAGTGCTTGCGAGTCTGACTGTCACGCCTGCTATCCGTCGTCAGGTGACAGAGGCTAAGCATGTAGACCCTGGGTTGCCCCGGATTTTGGCTATGGCTGATGTGGAGCTCGGTTGATGGGGACATCAGAGCAAGATCACTAACATTTTATTTATATTTATGTCCTTTAGTTTATTTTTATATCCTTGGGAAAGCATATGTGTAATTGTAAAGCTTTATAAGCCAATGTGTCATTCCCTTGGATTCTTTGGGTTTTTGTGCAAATTGTCAGTAGGTCCGGCAAGGGGGCCCTCACTCCTTCTCCATTGGTCCACATAAGCCATATGGGTCCATGTGGGGCTGGTCAAAATCTAGGTGACATCTAGAAGGTCAATTGGACACATGGGAGACAAGTGGTTGAAAATTTCAAAAGGAGGCTACCTACCTTGTACCTTGGTCAAGGGGGCGCCCCCCCCTTCTTATGGGATTTTTGATTTTTGTAAAAATCCTATTAGAACTAAATAGTTCTATCCCTTATGTACCCCACCCTAATCCTAGATGTAAGTGTAGATTATGTCATTTTTCATTTCTTATAAATGCTATGTATTTTCCCATTTCATGAATTAATGAGAAGAAGAATGGCATTTGCCCCAAAGAGAGTTAGGTGCGGCCCTCTCTCCTCTCCCCCTTCTTGAGCTGTGAGAGCTCATCTTTCAGGGTGTGAAGCCCTCCTCTCGGTGTGACTCTAAGATCTCCACCTCTGCTGGATGCGACTTCCGGCCACCGCCTTCCGTTCGTGCCGCCACCGCCGCTTCGTCAGAGTTCTGTCTCCATCAGGACAGAACCCCAATCCCAAAATTCTAGTTATTTCTCTTGTTGTCAGGTTGAGCCCTAATTTTGAGAGTTTATTCTGCTCGTCTCCGCTAACCTCCAGTTCAAATTTTTTGTCATATGGACACCATTTGGTATTTTTACCACATTTATTGGTCTCCCCCCTATAATATGCCATTCTGCAGATCTATGGGACAGAGTCACGTTGTTGTATTTTTCCCACCCACTTATAACTTTCCAAAAAACTTACAAAAATTCTCAGGTGTTCCTCACGTTCTCCCCTATCTCCCATAATTTGTGTCGCCCCTGGAAAAATCATTTACCCCTCGGTCAAAGGTCAGTCTCAGGAAAAACAAGTCTGCCCTGTGTGTCTGTCAGTGTGGGTCAGGAAACAGAACAGTGTTACAGTCATTCTCATCTTCAATCCGTTTGGTGGATGGAGCATTGAAAAATATATGTTGTAGTTCTGTGAGTGCTCTTTCCAACGGTATCATCCACGTCTCGATCGGCCTCCGGATCTGAGCACCATAATTCTTGCCGCCGAGGCGCGCAAATATGTTCCCTGTGCAGATCAGAAAACTCAGTCCGAGAAGAACTCAAGCAAAAATACCAAAAGTCAACTTCTGGAACCGCCATTTCAGGAGTCGATCAGGGACATCCCGCCATCGTCCCAGCCAAGCGGCGCCTTCAGAAGACCTCAGGAGGGCATCATTCCTTGGGAATCCGCGCCTTGCTGTTCAGCGAGTCAGAATCGAGTTGGCGCAGTACTGAGTCGGCGCAGGACTGAGTCGGACCAGCAGGCCGAGTTCGTGTCGTACGCACCTCCAGATTGTTGTCCGTCAACCCAGGGTCGGTCCTCCCGGGCCTCACTTGTAACCCTTTACCTCCCTGCGTGGAGTGGGTAATAGATTTCACTGTTGTAACTAAATTTTTACCGTTGTTACCGGGAGTTACCGTAACTGGCCGGGGTCGTCTTCCCCACGCCCGTAGCGTGGAGGTAAACTCGCCCCCACTCTTTATCACATTTTGCTTATCTCGTATATCTTTGAATGCCGCTGCGAGTGTTAGGTATCTAGCCCTATATATATTGTTATCATCGCTGCGAGAGAGAGTGAGTGATCAGTCCCGTGACTCGACCTGAGTTAACTTGGAAAGTCCGATACCCGAGACTCACGACCGGTTTCTCAACCGCGCCCGGTCCCACGTCTTCCCTCACATAGGGATGATCGCGAGCTAGAGTCCCAGGTCGCGTGTCCGCCCCGCATCAATTTGGTATCAGAGCACCAGTTGAGTCTAGGGTAGTCATTTGCAAAACTCCAAAAAAAGAGTCATTTAAGTCGAGTCTAAGTCTAAGTTGGTCTTAGTGTCACATTTGCATACCATTAATCGGTATATCAAAAGGTGTTTTACGAACATTAGGCTACGCCTATCGGGAAGGCCGCACACTTGCGCGAGTGATCTTCGGATCGATTAGCTCCGCCACGTACCGAGTCTTGGTTGTGTCTAGGTTGGTAGACGAGTCTCATTCCAACCTTGCATTATCGTTGTTTTGGAGTCGTGTCTAGTGTCTTGTCCACGGTTGGTATGGTCACCCTATAGCTCCTCTAATGCCCATGGCTTCCCCATCGCCCAGGCGATATGACCATTGGCCCACCCATGGGCTTGGCAACCATCCTCTCCACTTCCGTAGGCCTGAAGCCTCGGATTTTTATGGCTCCAATGACCCGGGCGTCTACCTCAAGTGGGAGGCCACCATGGACACCTACTTTGGTTGTTATCCCATGTCCGAAGTCGGGCAGTTCTATTATGCCAAGGAGTGGCTTCTACACAAGGCCGTCGAAAAGTGGGATCATATTGAACGTTTGAGAGAGGTTAGGAGGCAATGGCCCATCGAGTCATGGTGGGACATGGAGAGAGAGCTTAGGAAGGTCTACGTTCCCCAACCGGTCACCTCTACCCGACCCCACACAATCACTTCCAACCAAGTGGGTCCTAGTCGGAGGCAAAGAGCCCCACACATAGATGAGACTAGACCCAAAACTAGGCCGGTTGACTACGGGCAAGTCCACCATGATCTCCTTACTCCAACCCGCACCGTTACCGAACTTGTGCAAATGATTTCGGATCGGGTGGATAGGAGATGTGCCTATATGGAGTCGCTGGTCTCCCCTTGCCCACCTTCGAGGTAGGAGGTAGCCATACCCGCGCCTAGGGAAGCCATAGCCCGTAGCCCCAACCCGGCCCCATCTAAGGGGTCCCCAAACCCTCTCCCCATCATGGAGGCCCCTCCTTCGCCACCCGTGAGTGCTCCGTTACCACCCTTATATTCCGATCCTCATCTGGAGCCATCATATTGGGAGCCACCTCCGCCCGAGCCACCCGTGTTTCTTACGGGAACGCTTTTCATCACCGAGCCACTCCTTAGCTGGCTCAAAGATGGCTTTGTCCCACCTCCCTTCCCATCCATGGACCGCACCCTACCATTAGTGCCGGCCAATTCATTCCATACCACCTTCCGGTCTAGTCACCATGTGGATACAATGGGTGACCTTCTTAAAGTGTCACGCCCCGAACCGATAGCAGCGGAAAGCGATGCTCGGAACGTGGCAAGAGACAAGTCACGATAACAAGAGCGGAAGATAAATAATTACAATAAAATACAAAGAGGCCAGACACACATTTGAGAAAATACTAACTCTTATTAATTTAAAAAGATATATTTTGACACCACTTACAATAAAAGATTCAAAATAAATAACAAAAAGAAATAACTAGACTAGCTAGACTCAAGAAAATGCAAGAGCAGACTCGAACTCTAGGTTCCAGGTTCCACTCGATCACATTGATCCATTTCCCAATGCACGTACCGATACTCGCATAACCTGAAAATGGTTGGAAGTAGGGGTGAGCAAAAAGCTTAGTAGGAATTATACTCTATCATCAGGTATAGTTTAAGTGATTAACAAGTAAATTACAGTTTCATATGCCATGCTAATAAGAGAAATAAATGACGATATAAAGAAACAACGATAATAAAACAGATCTTGCAAGGTCAAGAAATATAAAGGAACAGAATGGTAATACTTAAGAGGAATAACAAAGACAAGAATTTACTACAGGAGATTACGATAAAGAGTTGGCCATATCAAGACGATTCAAGTCATGTCAAGCACGTATGTAATTTCATTTTCACGTCCAAGTAACAGCAAGTAAAGTAACAACAAGTAGAGTATAGAACAGTGAAGAGTGGAAAGTGCAACGTAGTAGAGAGTAGTGGGGAGTAGTGAAGAGTAGTGGACAGTCCTAGATTTAACTCATGTCATAGTACTGGTGCCAAATGCCACACCTAGTCAATCACCTCCCCGGGGGTACACGTAGTGTTCGGGCGCTCCTCCCAGGACTAGACTGAGCCCTTAATTGTTTGCCAGTCATTGATTTCTTTGGATCAAAGATCCCACGAATCTAGACTTCCACAATTTATGGCCAGAATTCCAAGGTTTAAACTTTGTAGCAATAACAATTTCAAGTAGGAAGGAGATTCATTTCAGAATTTCAAGGTAAGCACAATCATCAAGAAGATCGATAACCAAGTCACAATAAGAGTTAATCGTGTTGCGCTACTGTAGTACATCAGTTAAACAGCAAGCTAATGAGCATATTAATCCTAATTACAAGCCAAATTAACAAGAATTAAGTTTTACGTTAAGCCAAGATGCCAAAAAGAATGATTCAAGATGATAAGCTAATGAACAAGATCGCGTAAGTCGCGTAGGCACGAATAACAAGCAATTAACAAGAATTTAGTTGCATAATTAGATATTTATTAAGTGGGTTTCTATTTCACTAATTACCATTAATGACATGAAAAAGAATGCATTAGAACCCGTATTAAGTCACTCTCTGAGGGGATAAACGGTTCGGACTGGACCTTATATCTACTGGGCTTAAACAGGGCTGAACGGGGCTAAACGGGCTGAACGGGGGCACTCTGGGGCTTGGGCGATTCCTGTTGGGCCGCCCAAGTGCTTGGGTGGTTCTGTCTGGGCCGCCCTAAGGGTTGGGCGGTCAGGTATGGGCCGCCCATCCCTGGCCCTACCAGTTGTGTGGTCCTCTGGGGACCTTTTATCCTGCCAGGGGGATATGTGGTTACTTATGGACCGTTTATCTAGATATGTGGTCAGTTTGGGACCGTTCATCTAGATATGTGGTCAGTTTGGAACCGTTCATCCTGGGATGTGTGGTTTTTCATGAACCGTCCATCCAGGATGTGTGGTCTATCGTAAGACCGTCCAAGTTATGTGGTTGCTCCGGGACCTTATATCTAGATATGTGGTTAGTTTGGATCCGTTCATCCTGGGATGTGTGGTTCCTGAAAGACCGTTTATCTCAGGCCATGCCAAGGTCAAAAGTGGTCAACAGAGATGTGCGGTCTATCGTAAGACCGTCCATCCCTGGGTTGATTCCGGTCATCCCTGCCGCGTCCGATGAACGCCGGGAAGCCAAGGTTTGATAGGGTTGCACTAAAACTCTAATAACTCATGGAAATGGACTCCAAATAAGGGGCTTTTGGTATCAATGGAAAGCTAATACAAAACCTTACCTATATGTAAGGTCAATTGCATGATTAATTGCTGAAATCGAGATCTATAAAGACAAGAACACAAGAAACCCTAGTTTTGACAGGCTGTTACTAAAACGTCAAATTCTCACAACATACAGAACGAAAATTGGGGCTTCTTATGTCAAAAGAAAGCCACTTCGATGCTGAATCCAACCATATATGATATGGTTCATGTGGATCAGGATTAACACTTCGAAATAAGTCGAAATCAGAAATCAACTTGGAAGAACACATCAAAACTAGGTCTAAACATGCTGTTACTACAAACAGAAATTCTCTAAACATGCTGGATGGAATTTAGGGCTTTTATAATCAATGAAAAGAGCACGAAAAACTCTACAAGATGCATGGATCAATTTCATATTTACGTCCTGAAATCAGAACTAAATCGAAGAAGGAACAATGTTAACCCTAATCTAACATGCTTCTAACATGCTTCTACTAAACCTCGAAATACTCGCAGGATACTACATGATATTTGGGGCTTTATATATCAAAAGAAAGAGGACTTCATGCTGAACATTTTGATATATGATTTTCTGTTTGAGCCCGAGAGAACCTACCTCAATTTGATGAAGAACAAAGAAGAACAAAGGAGGAAGAAAGAAAGAAGGAAGCCGACACCCACGCACTCAACGCGAGATATCTCCCAGATCTGAAAACTTCTGCGACTGCCGCGGCTACCAAATGAGAATAGACTGGAAGGGCTTCATTTTGATAGTTTATACACGTTCTGGGATGGTCTGTGGTGAGAGGAATCGACGCCACAAGAGGCGTGTTGGACAAGGCGCCGCCAAGCAAGACCAAGTCAAAACTCGACCAGCCGCCTCAATTAGGGTTAGGGTTTCGAGCAATTTTAGAGGGTTATTGAAGTTAAGATCATGTCCTTTAATTTGACACCAATTTCAGATCAAATGGTTGAGTATTAAGGTCGGATTTTGTGTTTGAAGTCAAGGTTAGGTAAAGGTTGAAAGTGTGGATTTTTCACTTAAATCTTTAAATAGATCTTGCTACGGATTGTTACTGGGTTAATCCCAGAAGACAAATTTGTTACATACACTTCCAGAAACCTAATTACCATTTTTATGGATTTTTATCACGTAGAAGAATTTTCGATGGTACTATTCCAAGGAATAAAATATTATTTAATGGAACTCACTTAAACGATAAATAGATTTAATTACAGATTTTTACTGATAAAACTCAAGAAGGCAAAGTTGTTTCGTAAATCATCCTCTATTAATTTACTATTTTTCTAGATTTTTTGAGAAATTCAAAATTACGCTAGCACTATTCACTGAGGAATATACTATTAATTTCTGAAATTCATTTATCTAAATTAAAAATTCACTATTTCAATTAAATTTCAGATTTTAAAAACCGGGGTGTTACACCCTCCCCCACTTAAAGGAATTTGGTCCCAAATTCACCGACTATTATCAGTTATGTGAATGTTCGAACTAAGATGATCTTACTCATTAAAATAATGTTAACTATACAATTGGTGACGAAAGGAATTAGCTAACTAAGATGATCTTATTCATTAAAAATAGCATGTTAACTATATAATTAAAAGAATTAACTATAGGTAGGGGTAAAAGAGAACGATACCATATACTAATACTACGCTTCTTCTTCTTATTACGTCGGGTTTCCTTACGACGGACTCGCCAGCCTTTCGCGGAACCGAAACTTAGCTTACCGGAACCACTCGGTTTCATTTTAAGAATTGGCTTAAAAACTTGCAAGATAGTTATATGGTTAACCTTTCATTACCCTTACGCGTAACGCAACACAATCTTGCATATATTTTATTACTTACCCCACGATACTACCTAATCTCACCAGGTCGGGTTCTAAGACTTTAACAAGGTTAGAAGTACTATACACCTAGACATGACCAAAACTCGGTACCTGGCGGAGATTGGGTTCTAAGACTTTACTTCCTCCCGTTACCGGCTGAGTCCGACTTCACTCCTTTTATCCTGAGGGAGGAGCCCTATCTTCTATACACTGTCCCATCTACTACGATGGATGGAGGTGACCATCACCTTCATGAATTTCAAACATGGGACTATGTAATGGAGGAACCGAGGGGTCACACATTCTTTGACCCATTCGACCCCTTCTCTAGTGGGCCTCGTGACCGATCACTTCCTTTATACCTTGTCGGGGAAGTCCACTTTCACACCGCTTTCCCACGGGCCGGGCCATCTACGCCCACCAAGCCCGATACACCTACATCCGGCCCTCCTAGCCCTCCCAAGTCTCCCAAATCCAATGGGCAGCAGCATGCTAGGGACAAAGTAGGATGTCTAGGAGTCTCACTTTCCGCCAACCACCGGTTGCTCCCAGTGTATGCATGGCACATGTTCGGGTGTCCTAGTCCACCATCGCCTATGCGTAGGCCGGCCTAACATTAGGTTTGTTTAGGGTCTTTGTGAGTCTTTGTTTCGTTTGTCTATCGTTTGTTTGTACATACATCGAGTCGAGCCGATTTGTACGCTCGCGTTGTTAGTCCCTTTCGAGTGCGAGACTTGTCGGACTTTGGGATCGGTTCTACTTCATATGTCGGATCTAGTCACATAAGGGACAATCGGTGATTCCTAGTGAGTCTTCAAGTCACCTTCCCTCCTTTCAGAGTGACCCCACCCCGGAGTGTCCATCTCTAGCCTCTTCCCCAGCAGCGTGTGCATATCGAATCTATACGGAATGAGCAGGTGTCGATTACTTGGAGTGGAGCGTACTCCGTGCTTCCAGGTTCGGTGACGCATCCGCCGGAGCTACTCGAGCAGCCGTACCCCATACTGGACGGAGTTGAGTTCTTCCCACCCGGGGAGAATTGATAGGGACATCAGAGCAAGAGCACTAACATTTTATTTGCATTTGTGTCCTTTATTTTATTTTTATATCCTTGGGAAAGCATATGTGTAATTGTAAGGCATTATAAGCCAATGTGTCATTCCCTTAGATTCTTTGGGTTTTTGTGTAAATTGTCAATAGGTCCAGTAAGGGGGCCCTCACTCCTTCTCCATTGGTTCACATAAGTCATATGGGTCCATGTGGGGCTGGTCAAAGTCCTAGGTGACATCTAGAAGGTCAATTGGACACATGGGAGACAAGTGGTTGAAATTTTGTAAAGGAGGCTACCTACCTTGTCCGTTGGTCAAGGGGGCGCCCCCCCTTTTATAGGATTTTTGATTTTTGTAAAAATCCTATTAGAAATAATTAGTTCTATCCCTTATGTACACCACCCTAACCCTAGATCTAAGGGTAGATTAGGTCATTTTTCATTTCTTATAAATGCTATGTATTTTCCCATTTCATGAATTAATGAGAAGAAAAATGGCATTTGCCCCAAAGAGAGCTAGGTGCACCCCTCTCTCCTCTCCCCCTTCTTGAGCTGTGAGAGCTCATCTTTCAGGATGTGAAGCCCTCCTCTTGGTGTGACTCCAAGATCTCCTCCTCCGCTGGATACGACTTCCGGCCACCGCCTTCCGTTCGTGCCGCCATCGCGCCGCCACCGCCGCTTCGCCGGAGTTCTATCTCCATCAGGACAGAACCCCAATCCTGAAATTCTAGTTATTTCTCTTGTTGTCAGGTTGAGCTCTAATTTTGAGAGTTTATTCTGCTCGTCTCCCCTAACCTCCAGTTCAAATTTTGTGTCATTTGGACACCATTTGGTATTTTTCCCACATTTATTGTTCTCCCCCCTATAATCTGCCATTCTACAGATCTACGAGACAGAGTCACGTTGTTGTATTTTTCCCACCCACTTATAACTTTCCTAAAAAATCACAAAAATTCTTAGGTGTTCCTCACGTCCTCCCCTGTCTCCCATAATTTGTGTCGCCCCTAGAAAAATCATTTACCCCTCGGTCAAAGGTCAGTCTCAGGAAAAATAGAGTCTGCCCTGTGTGTCTATCAGTCCGGGTCAGAAAATAAAACAGTGTTACAATCATTCTCATATTCATTCCGTTTGGTGGATGGAGCATTAAAAAATATATGTTGTAGTTCTACGAGTGCTCTTTCCAATGGTACCAGCCACGCCTCGATCAGCCTCTGGATCTGAGCACCATAATTCTTGCCGCCGAGGCGCGTAAATATGTTGCTTGTGCAGATCAGAAAACTCAGTCCGAGAAGAATTGAAGCAAAAATACCAAAAGTCAACTTCTGGACTGCCACTTCAGGGAGTCGATCAGGGACATCCCGCCATCGTCCCAGCCAAGCAGCGCCTTCAAAGACCACAGGAGGAAGTCATTCCTGTGGAATCCGCGCCTTACTGTCTTGGGAGTCAGAATCGAGTCGACGCAGGACCGAGTCGGACGAGCAGGCCAAGTTTGTGCCGTACGCACCTCCAGATTGCTGCCCGTCAACCCAGGGCCGGTCCTCCCGGGCCCCACTTGTAGCTCTTTACCTCCCTGCGTGGAGTGGGCAATAGAGTTCACTGTTGTAACTAAATTTTACCGTTGTTACCGGGAGTTACCGTAACTGGCCGGGGTCGTCTTCCCCACGCCCGGAGCGTGGAGGTAAACTCACCCCCACTCTTTATCGCATTTTGCTTATCTCGTATATCTTTGAATGCCGCTGCGAGTGTTAGGTATCTAGCCTGATATATATTGTTATCACCGCTGCGAGAGAGAGTGAGTGATCCGTCCCGTGACTCGACCGAGTTAATGCGGAAAGTCTGATACCCGAGACTCACGGCCGGTTTCTCAACCGCGCCCGGTCCCATGTCTTCCCTCGCATAGGGATGATCGTGAGCTAGACTCCCAGGTCGCGTGTCCGTCACGCATCATCGGTGAGGACGGTGCTGTGAGGTTCCATTGTGGGCTGTACGTCCCAACCGAGGAACAGGTTCGTTGTGCGGTGTTGCGCGAGGCTCATGGGAGCAGGTACACCGTACACCCGGGTGTGACGAAGATGTATCGGAACTTGTGGAGGTAGTTGTGGTGGCCTGGCATGAAGAGAGATGTTGCCGAATTTGTGGCCTGGTGCCTGACCTGTTAGCAGGTGAAGGCGGAGCATCAGCGACCAGGAGATACTCTTCAGCCCTTAGATGTTCCTGCATGGAAATGAGACCACGTGACCACGGATTTCGTGGTGGGATTGTCGAGGACTCCGAGTGGGTAGGACAATATTTGGTTGCTGGTGGATAGGCTGACGAAAGTGACTCGGTTATTACCGGTCAAAGTCAGCTGGAGTGTGCCCAAGTTGGCTCGTCTCTATGTGGAGCGGATCGTTCCGTTGCATGGGATTCCCATCTCCATTGTGTCGGATCGGGATCCGCGCTTCACATCTGGGTTCTGGAGGAGTTTCCAGCGAGCTCTTGGCACAGATTTAGCATTTAGCTCAACATACCATCCTCAGTTAGATGGTCAATCAGAGAGGACCATGCAGACTTTGGAGGATATGTTGAGATCCTGCTGCTTGGAGTGACAGGGGAGTTGGATTCACCACCTACCGTTGGTGGATTTTGCCTACAACAACAGCTATCATTCGAGCATCGGTATAGCTCCTTATGAGGCATTGTATGGGCGTCCGTGTCGGACTCCACTAGATTGGTTCGAGGTTGGTGAGCGTATTTTGACGGGATCGAAGTTGCTGCAGCAGTGTGTGGATGTTGTGCACCTGGTTCGTCAGAACATGTTGGCGGCCCAGTGCCGGCAGAAGAGCTATGCTGACTGTAGGCGGCAACCTCTCGCTTTCGCCATTGGCGATCGCGTGTTTTTGAGAGTTTCTTCGATGAAGGGGGTGATGCGCTTTGGACGGCGTGGGAAGCTGAGTCCCCGCTATGTTGGTCCGTTTCCCATTGTAGAGTGCATCGGTGAGGTAGCTTATCGGTTGCAGTTGCCCCCTGAGTTGGCATCGGTGCATGGCATGTTTCATGTCTCGATGTTGCAGAAATATATGCCCGATGACTCTCATGTGCTTGAGGATTCTGTGTGGCCCGGGTGACTCTAGATCTTTCTCTCCCAGAGTTTCCCGTCTGCATTGAGGATAGGCAAGAGCAGCGCCTGCGGAACAAAGTCATCCCCTTGGTTAAGGTGGTGTGGCAGCAGCACTCTGGTGGTGAGGCTTCTTGGGAGCGTGAGAACGAGATGCGTCAGCAGTTCCCTTACCTGTTTGTGAGTCTTCCTCTTCTTTCCCCTTGGGTTGTTCTCAATTTCGAGGATGAAATTCCTTTTAGGGGGGAGGGCTGTAATATCCTGGACCTTTCAGATCCTTCTTCATGGGTCTCGGATCTGGTTTCTCAGAGTGTTCGGCTCTGTTGTGTCTGAAATTTTATTTCAGACATCTTTTGTGTTCGGGTTGGCACGATCCGGAGTTGTTACGGAGGCCCGGAGTGCGTCCGCGGCTTTTCCGCATGTGTTTTCTGATTCCCAGTGTGTGTTTCGGCAATTCTTCGGAACCTCCTTGTGGGTGAACCGGGTCGTTCACGTAGGCGAGAGTGGTACCGTTGCGATCGATGCGTACCGAGGATCGCGAAAATGTAATTTTTAATTTTTTGGTATTTTCTGGAATTTCTAGATTTTCTATAAATATCACTCTTTTCTCTCTCTCCCCCACCCTTCTTCTTCTTCTTCCTCTTCTTCTTCCTCCCACCGTGATCGCCCCCTCTTCCTCTCTCTCTCCCATTTCGACGCGGCGGGCCTCTCTCCGGCTGCAGACGGCGGCGGGGCGACGGCGCGGCGACGTGGGCGGCGACGAGGCGACCTCGTGGGCGTGAGGTGCTCATGGGAAGCGTGAAGGAGCGGGGTTTCTAAAAGCATTGTTCATGGTTTGAGCTCGATTCGGTGGAGCTTTTGCTCCATTGAGGTAGGGGGACGAATCCCTATGCTCATCCCGTCATCCCCCGTGATTTGTAGGCCGAATGGGAGCCGAGAGGGGTGCTTTTGAGCGGGTTACGGCAAAATCATGTTTTGGGGAGAGTTCGCCCGATCTATGGATTTGAGCCGCGATTCGGCATTTTGATGGCCTAGAAGCATGCTATGGGTCCCCAGGGGTCTTTCCCTTTGATTTCCCCCTCTCCTATGGAGGCATGGGGGCGTGGTCGATGTTTTTGGGTGTTTCACGCCATTTCACCACCGGGTCGGTGTGACGGTCCTTCCAGTGACCGTCACACAGTGTGACGCGCCCATGAGGGTGCGTTACAGCCCTGTTTTAGCCTAATGGGGGTCTGTGGGCTGTGACGGTCCCACGATAGACCGCCAGGGCGATGTGACGTGCCTGGGTTGGACCGTTAGGGACGATTCGACCGTTGTTTTGACCGTTGGGGGTTAAGGCCTGTGACGCACCAGGACTGGCGCGTCACAGCCCTGTGACGCCCCTGTGTGGGTGCTTCAGATCGGACGCATTCCCACTCTGTAACGCACCAGGGTTGGTCCGTTACGGTCTTTGACGCACCAGTGGCACGCGTCACAGTTTCTTCCTTCGTGCCTTGTGACGCACCAGGCTGGGTGCGTCAGGGCCTGTGACGCACCAGGGTAGGCGCGTCAGAGTCATTTTTGCACAGAGGGTCTGACGCCCCTGTGTCGGGCCGTCAGATGGCTGTTACGGTCTAGCCTTAGACCGGCAGAGCCTGTGGCGCATCTAGAGTAGACCGCCAGGCTAAAGACTGTACCGGGTGGTTTGCAGTTCCATTTCTTCTCCGACTGTGGTCACCGTGCGACGGTGTTGGTACGTGGGACGGTCCCCGTATGTCGTCGGACGCGGACGTGATTTTCCGTTGACTTGTGAGTCTACTCCTTTAGTGACCCTCCACTAGTCGTAGACCACCAGTACGCGTGTGCTGGTATCACCTGGGAGTAGGTGTACGGGCTCACCCTGAGGATGATTTTAGACTGGTTTTCGTCGGGCCCCACGTCTTGCAGCCAGAGTCCGGCTGAGGGGAAAACTAGTAAGAGGGCCAGACCAGGGACGCGCGGTCTGTGTGTGCACACGTGGTTGGGGGCGGTTGGACCCACGCTGACGGGCGTGACCCCAACTAGTCACTTGTTTGTTGTTACTTGTACGGTGTCTCAGTTCCCGCTGGGCCGGAGGGAGACACCTGAGGCGCGGACTAAGACGTCAGTGGACGCATTTGGCCATGCTTCTAGTTGGAGGTAATCATGTCGAGTCGGGAGTGACAGACTGTCAGTCGTTGCGACTTCGACCTTCGGGTTTTGTCGTATTGGCCGTGGTGTTCCGGTCGTTTCACGTGGCACGTGTGTTGGTCTTCGTGCCGTGAGACCGGTGTTTTATAGATGGCAGGGCTTCCTTTTCCGAGGTACTCGCTCACTGCTAGCGTAGCGGTTTCTCCGTTTGCGAGGTAGGGTTTGAGTGATCCCTACTGAGTCTTGTTCTGAGACTCATTCCCTGCGTGTTTTCACCGGTTTCAGGTGAGACGCGGCTTCAGGGGAGCCCGTCTGAGGCTCAGCGTGGTTCAGGTGCTCAACGTTAGTGCCAGAGGTCAGAGCTGGGGTATGCCCCGTGTAGCTGTACTTTTCTTTCTTGTCTCTGTACTAGTTGTGGACTACTACTGTTGTTATTTCACCACGTATCATGTAAAATGTTAATTTATTTCCTGCTTAATTATATAACTGTTTAATTTATGTAATTATTTGTGATACTTGTGTAGTCTCCACACCATCCTTTTAACCCTTCTGAGTCTTCAGACTCGTGGGTGGCGGTGCGAGTCTCGGGTTATCGGGCCTTCCCGGTAATCAGATTCTTGGGTCGTTACAGTCACCGAGGGCATTTTTCTAGACAACGTTGTGTTCACGACGGCGAGGTCGTGACCGTGTGGTTTCGGCTTGGGCCCTTCTATGAGGGAAGGCCTCTGCGACTGAGGTATCATGGCATTTTCCTAGTAGTGTGGCTAGGGCGATTTGTGTTCTGGTCATGTCCCGACCATGGGACCAGGATGTCGGGTTCGTGGCTTGGTTGTCCCCCGACTGGGAGACCGGGTCATGTTTTCCGGTACAGTAGGAGTAGCCGTAGAGCCGAAATTTTACCGACCACCATGGTTACCGTTACTGTTATTTATGTAGTTGCTGCTTTCCGTGCCACCGTTGTTTCCGGTTGGGGTTCCGCGGGATCCCTACTGAGCCAGTGACAAGAGGCTCACCCCTGGTTTACAGGTGTGGCGGTCCTTCCTCGGGGCTCGAGGGTGGCGTGGAGGTTCTTAAGTTGCCAGCTCATCGGGGGGAGTGTTCACTCGGCATTTGGTACGTTTTACTGATTTGGACTGTACTTCTGTTGGACTGGACTCTGTTGTAGTTGTTTATTTATTTCTGTTAATTGTTGAATTATCTTGCTTTATTTCCTATTTCCTTGTACCTCCACACTCCCTTTTAGCCCTTCCGAGTCCCAGCTCGTGGGCGGCGGGCCAGGATTCGAATGGTATCGGGTTCCGTTCTCAGTATCCGGATCTTGGGTCGTTACATAGAGGAAGCAATAGCATCACGCAGGAGGCCTTCACGTCCCCAAACACATAGCCGCAGCAACAGTCGCACGAGAGGAGGAGGAAGATGGGTATGCTTCGTCTGCTTCAACAGCTGCAGTAGCAAGAGGAAGAAGCAGTAGGCTTCTTGACGGCAACGGTTGCAGGAGGAATACGACGCAGCAGGGGCTCCCTTCGAACGTAGCATCAATGGCTTTCTCGTTCGTGAGGGGGTCCTATATATAAAGTTGGGGACTAAGCTTCCTATTGGGAATTAAGTTCCCACGTAAAGAATCCTAATGGGTTTAAAATTTCTATGTTAATCTCTTTATTTCTATATCCGCAGTCGCCCCACACTAAGCCCTGTGAAAACCCTAACACCCCATGCATCGTTCGACATGAGGAAAGGGTTGGGATGATAGAAAGGACCTATATGTGTAAGTAATTATGAATATATCCATAAGGCCCACTTCTTTACTTGTTGGCCCAGATAAGCGCACAGACAAAAGGGGGGGTTGAATTGTTCCCCAAACAAAATGGCAGATTTTAAAACTAACGTTGCAGAATTAAAATGATTATAAAATTTAAACTAAAATGGAATGAAATTGAAACCTATGTAGAAATATTTCTCTCAACCTTTCCGATCTCACACGATCACGCAAACAGATATATCATGCAAACCACATAATCACATAGTACAAGAGGGATTTTTAAGGTGGTTCGAGACCGCGACGGGCTCCCTACGTCCACCTCTCACCAAACCGGTGAGGCTCCACTCACTTCACAACGAAGCACACGGAGAAAATCTCGAACACACATGGAGACGTCGTCTCCACAACGATCTGACTCGGGGATCAACACACACACGACCGTACACATACGGTCACACACACAACATTATCATGTTCTGAAATAAAGGAAAATACATCAAGAATGGTCAACATAAAGGATTAAACATGAAAGGCATCATGAATCATCAATAGAATTGAGATCTGAGATATCTCCTCTTAGGTTGGAGGCCTATAGAAGATGCTTCAACTAGATCCACATGGGAGGAAGGTCGATCTCGAACTAAACAGAGCCGCCGGTGCTTCTCCTTGAAGATCCGGCCACAAATCTAACTTTGGTGGCTTGAGATTGGATGTAGATCTTGAAATCTTGGCTCTGGTCAAACTTCTCCACAGCTATGGCTGCACTCCCCTTCTTTTCTTCCCCTACAAGATAGAAAGATAGCACATTAGGGTTCTCCTTTGCAAATTCGGAGCTTGTGTTAATATATAAGGTAGTGTGGTCAAAAGACTCATAAGACCCTCCCAAAATGTGTTAAAAACACCCTCATATGTCTAGGAAACAATAGGGGGTAGTATGGTAAAGTTTCAAGGCCAAAAGGATGGGATTCAAAGACTTTCAAAAATCCCGTGCCGGAATGGGTCGACCCCTGCACATTCTGCACCAAAACAGACCCAGCTAGAACTCTGGCTGAAAGGAATCGACCCATGGGGCTGACCCTCCCTAGGCTGTGGTCTGTCTGCACACTACAGACAGACCACAGCCCAGGGAGGGTCCACCCCATGGGTCGACCCGTTCCCTGTAGGGTCTGAAAAGAGCTTTTTAAGCCCCTTTAAAGCAACAAAACCACATCCAAAAATTGATATCAAATAGCGATGCATTAAACAAAGTATTTGCACCATTCAAACCATATTCCACCAAGATTTAAGGGACATAGCTTAAGTAAATCTCTACCTCAAAAGACTCATGAAAAGAAACCATTAAGATGATGCATGAAAGCACAAACTAAGCCCAAATTTCATCAATCCAACATTCAAAAGCAATATTCCTCAATCCAAAGTTTAAGAGCAATATGCCATGCACTCACTGTGTGAGAACCATTCAAGCTACCTTCACTCATACATGGAAACCCAAAATGTCTCAACCAAAAAACAACTTCATGTGCCCATTTAAAACTTCATCTTTCTCAATCAAAATATTAAGATCAACTTACCATGCAATTGAAGGAGTGGCCCTCAACAGTGCATCCATTAAAAGGAAAATTATCTCTTCTATAGCTTTGGTGTTGGATAAGCTAAGTTTTCACAAGCCTTTATCTCCAGCTTAACTCCACTGCTTAACCTCTTTCCAATTATATCCACGGGTGGAAATTAAACAGCCATTCTTGGTCTTTTGTTGATTGGCTGCCCATGATTTTACACTGCATGTAGATGGAGCCTCAAAGGGCAACCCCGGCAGGAGTGGAGGTGAAGGATGTATCAGGGACCCTGCAGACAAACTCATTGTTGGTTTTGCATTTCATTATGGTCAAGGCAATAGTATTTTAGCAGAGACAAGGGCTCTTCATGATGGTTTAGCCATTGCAAAGCAATGTCGAATAAGGCTGGCAGCCGTGTACTCGGACTGTGCCCTCCTAGTAGAGGCAATCCGGAATGGAATGGCCCCAAGCTGGATGGTCCTTCCTTGGTGGAAAAGGACCTTGGATCTCCTCCAGGACAATGGGTGTCTGGCTTGGCATATTTTTAGAGAAGGGAATCAAGTTGCTGATTCCCTTGCCTCTTATGCATGCACTATTACTGTAAACACAATATTCACTCAAGAAGGGGACCTCCCGCGAATGGCCAGGGGAGCTTTTAGAATTGACAAAGTTGGACTGCCAGCCATCCATCTCCGTTAGCTTCTACTGGTTGTACACTTAAGCTTGTCCTTCCTCTTTTTTGTTCCTTTCAAAGGGCCAACCATCCTTATTTGTTTCCTCAGGGGTATGCCCTGAAGCCAAATGTAATATTTCTCCAATATTATAATATCTAGGGCCACAGTTACAGCCTGGGGGAGTGGGAACATTCTCCCTCGCGGAGGGAGGGTGCACTCGACCAGTGCCTGTTTCTGTTGGTCGGTTCTTGGTTTAAAAAAAAAAACTTACCATGCAATTAAACAACATATGAGCATTATGAAACTAAATTACACAAGGTTGAAGTAAAGAATCTTAACATGAATGAACCTTGACAAACCCGTGTAGCAAGCCATTTGAGAACCCTTCTAAGAACAAGGGTTGACCCATGCATGTGTAGTATCAATCCCGCAGTGGTAAAATAGGGGTAAAAATTGAGGGCAAACTCACCGAGGGGAGGTTTTTAGCCCCTGTGGAAGGGTGCAAAAGAGAGGTGTGTGTGTTGTGATGAGAATAAGACAAAGATATGAAAAAATCTTGCAACACAACTGCGGGAAACATGCATGCAATATGAAGAAAAATGCAGACAGAGTTCAGAAAATAGAGATTTATGATGATTTGTGAATTTAAGAGGGGGAGAACTAAGAGTATAGACAATGAAATCAAGCCCTTGGATGTAGAATTGAAAGCTAATACTTCTCCCTTCAGGTTGAGGTCGAAGATCTGAGTTGGACATGCAGCATGGCTTCGCCTCGAACCGAAGAAGAGCCCCCGTTTGTAACCTGCGAACTGGGTTCTATTTATGGGAGCAGGAAACTTCTGGAGATAGATCCGAGATAAACACCCAATTTTGGGGATATAGATGCATAAACCTCAAGATAATTGTGGTGGGAAGAGTCCCAGATCAATGGAAATCGAGGTGGAGGCTTATCTTCCTCGAAAGTGGTGTCAGCAAGGGTTCCAAAGAGTCCCACGGTGAAGAAATCGGAGTTCAAGAAATTTAGGACTCTCTATCTGGCAAACAGTCTATCGCACAGCCGTTTCTTGATGAAAACGGTCTAGGAAAGGACCGCAAGGGGATGACAAATGGTCTAGGGGGTGACCGCAAGACTCCAGGGGTGAAACGTGGTAATTTTGGACAAGTTTTTGAAAAACGGTCTAGTGAGTGGCCGTTTCTTGTTGCCTAACGGTCTAGCAAATGACCGCTAGGATACTGGAGGAAAATTTCTGGACAGACTTTACGTGACTTTGGAAATTAGAGTACATCTCGAAAATGATGCAGAACTAGTGAAAGTGGTAGAACAAGGAATTGTAAATAACAAAAAGATAAACAACTTTAATGAAGAGAAAAAGTTGAGAAAACGAGAGGAAGGTGGAGAAAATGGGGCGAGAACAAAGAGAGAAAATTCTGGGACGCATGTGAATAGCACAGCATGCCAGAAAAATGTGAATAACATGAAATCGGTGGAGAACTGGCCAATGGCGTAGAAAAAGAAATTGTAGGGATTTAAAAGATGAACAACTTTGGTCAATGGTACATTTTGAATAGAGGAACATAAAGGGATGCAAAATGGCCGTTTTCAAGACTGCACAGCGAGAGGGGCCAGATGCTTGATGGAAAGTTGACCTAAATGGGTCGTAAGTCGACTTGGAAAGATAGAAGTTAATAAAATAAGCTCCATGGCTCTAAGAAATCATAATCTCCGAAGTCCAAAGGTTAGGGAACAATGAAATAGGCTCGAAATCCATCCAAGGAAGGCTCCAAAACAGTGGTTAATTCGGGATATCAAAATGATGAATAAGAGAAATGACGTAACTTGCGGGCTAAAAATGGGTGTCAACAGATGCCCCTCCTTGATGTTCGCTTTGCAAGGGAACAAGCGAAAGTGACACGGAAGTGGAATGGAAAGGAGATGGGATGAAAGAGACACTGACGTGAAATAGAGATGAAGTATAGATGAAGCGGAGAGAACTGATAAGCGGGCATCAAGGCAAAAGACACCCATCATGACCAACAAGCGACATTTTTCTCCCGAAAACGCCGAACTAACCACACGGAACGGATGACGCGGGTGAGACATGTCTGGCGAACTAAACTAAGGAAGGAAGGGAAAACACAACCAACCTCATCGGGGACACAATCAACGGACAATGAGGGGATCGGAAAGAACACTGTTGAAAAGTTGGAAAAGGAGAAAGTAAAACTGAGATACAACCTAGATAGGAATCACGCTGGCTAACCAGACCGAGTGGAAAGATCAGAGAGAACGTTCAAATTCAGAGTGAAATGAGAATCTCTTATTCAAGAAAGCTGAAGCGCAACTATCCATTACTGACGAGAAATCTTGAGAGGATCACGAGACGTGAATGCTCAAAATGACATGATGCATGCTGGGCTAAAATAAAGAAATCATCAAAACGAATGCAAAGAAAAATAAAATAGAAAGTACTTAAGAATACTATTGCTAGACTAAGCAAGACGGGGTCAAGAGTCTTCTTACAACCACGGCGTGCGAGACAGAGTCCATCGTCCCCCACCTTACTCAAACGAGCGGCCTATCCAATGATTAACCGTATGCTCCTAGATCACCATCATTTTGTTAAAAGGGAACATCAGATCCTAGAACACATGACCAACTAGCCGGTTCTTGAGAGGCTATAATAATGTATATACCATATAGTAATGCAATAATGAGGAGGGATAGAGAGCCTTACCTGACTTACCTGCCAAGCAAAATGACATTTTTTTTTAGATTTTTGAATATTTTTTGGATTTTACAATTCCAGATTTTTATGAATTTTCCAATAAGACAACCAACAAACATGAACAAACAAGCATGAACATAATGAAAACATAACGATCAACTAAATGACTGTTGCACGGGTTTTTATGCCGATTAACCGTGGTGAAGGAAGGGATACAGCGGGGAAGGAAAATACGGGAGTTTGATGTATCTCGGGTATCCCCCTTACGGTTGCATACCTCTCACGGTGGTATCGGGCACTCTCCTTTTTACGGAAAGTCAGGAAGGGTCGAATGGCACGAAAATGTCAGGATAAGAGTTAACCAGATAGGGTGCGGGCGTGCTAGTCAATTTCTCGACAATCACTCATGGAACCAAGTGTTGACCGGGGAAGCACGTGGGCTCGGGCGATCAAACCACACGTGGAGAGAAGGGGTTCCATGGGTGCGAGTGCGTAGGCGATTACGGGAATCGTGTACTGGACGTCTTTCCCCACCGGCCACAAGCAACCAGTGTTTATTTACATCGGATTGAATCCGAATACCTTCGTTCTGAACTGAAGAAAAGTCTGTGTATGTGTCTGAAGCCTTGGGTAGAGGGCTGGGGGCATTTAGCATCTATGGGTGCGTATTAGACCGAGGGGTGTTTACTGGGGTTAGGGTGTTAGGCACGGATGTCGAGTGATGTAGATAGAAAACTGAGGGCCAGGACGTGGGTGCGAGAGCACTCGTCCAATTAGCGATGTTATATTGGGACGTATATTTCTTTACAAGAAGGCCGTAATGGCCAGGGTACAACTGGCGCATGCCACGGGACAACTCCGACGTGCTGGTCGGTCCCCGGGTCGATGCGTGATGAATGAACACACATGTGTTTTACAGAGGGCTCTACTTGTGGCGTAGGCCATGGCCGTGATGACGGACGGGGGCCTGCAACTGGATGAGTGGGGGGATACGTTGATCCGGTATCTGGGCGAGGGTCGATCACGACTCGAATTACGCGGTCGGACATGGCCTCGTGACTGTGCGAGAGCATGATGTCATGGCACGCGCGAGGTTGCAACCGACAGGCGTGCGAGGGGAAATCCCGGCGTGAGGGGACGTCCGCCCTTGTCACAACATCTCGCACATGGTGGGTGTTGACTTGTTTGTGTGACGGCTACATACGGTGTGAGGGGAGTGCGAACGACATCCCCCCGGCGTATTAGACCACTGAACAAGTCACCCACACACAATTCTTCTTCGCCCGTTGCTTGGGGCCACGCTTGAAGTCTTGTGCTTGCTGGATGCCAGGATGATCACATATGCATATCTTCATATGAGCCCCTAAGGGGTTTTTATAGGGGAAGCTGAAGGGCCACATGGGGTTTACGCAGACCAGCTAAGGGGGGTGTGCTAGTTCGCGTAAACCCAAGTAAATAATGTCACTGGGTTACGGGCTGAGAGAGAGGGGGGAAGGGGTTTACGCGGACCAGCCAGGGGACTTGAGCTGGTCCGTGTAAACCCCCCTCGGATGGGGGTTTACGCGGACCAGCCAGGGGGGCCTGGCTGGTCCACCTAAACCCCCAAGGGTTTAGGCACTCCGGTCTTTTTTCTTTTTTGAAAAAAATATATATTTTTGAATTGAATGGGGGTTTACGCTGACCAGCCAGGGGGGCCTTGCTGGTCCGCCTAACCCCCCCCCCCCAGGGGGGTTTTAGGCGGGTTCACTCCAAGAGAGAGAGGGGATGGTCCCCACCCTATAAAAATTGATTTTTGGGTCTTTTTTCTTCCAAATTTAACTAAGAAAGAAAAGGACAAGTGGGTGGAAGGATACGTGGAGGCTTGTGTGCGTGTTGACTTGCGGGATCCTGGCGTGCTGTCGCTTTGCGCTCCCACATCCACGTGTTTGCTTCTTGAACTGGTATGGCACATGAATCGAGTCGTAGGACCGTGATTGCACGAACCGGGCTGAGTGTGGTCGTGGGACCACCGGGCTGGAAGAGGGGCGCGGCCCCCAGGGCGTTCGCCCTTCCTGGGGCGCGCGGCCATGCCCCGGGGCGAACTGGCCCCGGGCTGGCTGTAACCCCGTGGGATGGCCCCCGGGGGTCTTCTTGTGTTGCCTGGAAATGTCCTTTGATGGACTTTGAACTCCGGGAGGCTGGCATGGACCCGTAGGGCCATTGTTCTTCGAGTCGGAGTGGCCGCTCGCAAGGTGTTCGGGCAAATGCCCGACACACCCCGGGTTGCCGAATGAGCCATGTAGGTGGCCGACGGGCCTTGGATTTGGCCTAGGGCGAAGGGTAGAAGTCCATAGGGGCTGGGAGGAGGCACCTTGGGCCCATGGGCCTTTCCTCGTACTACGTGCCATGTTGTACGACGGGTTGGTAGGGCAGCCTCGGGTTGGCCCGAGAGCTAAGTTCAGTGGCTCATTGCCACATGTCTGAGGGTCGGGGGTGGCCCCGACCTGTTAGGAGGTCGTTGTAGGACCCAATTAGTGTGCTGGAGACACGGGCTGTCCCGTGGGTTGGTGTACAAGGGTCGAAACGTGCGCGCCCACAAGGTGTTCGGCAGAATGCCGAACACGTGTGTGAGCCGTACACGCGTGCTGCGGGCCTCCAAGGCCTGTGGTTGACTTGTTCGGGTCTCCCTTTGACCTTGGAGGGTTGAATGAAGAGCCTCGGAGTGGGCCAGCGGCTCTTTTACTGGATGCCACGTGGCGTGGCTTAGCGTCGGGGCGCCCCCGGGTGGTCCCGGGAGGCCGTGTGGAACGCGGGCAAAGCCCGTATGAAAGTGGCCGGGATCAACCCCGAACACTTGCTTGTGCCACCGTACGCTTCGGCTAGCGGGTTGGGGCCGTTGGTCAGGCCCACTGGGTTACCGGAGGGCTGGGTAGCTATTGCCTTGAAGGTGTTCGAGAAAATTCCCGAACCCTTATTTCCAAGTATTTTGCTGGGGAATGGTCCGGGCACAACAAATGCCCCCCACGGTGCGTGCGTCGGAGGCAGAGACGAGGGCATATGACCCATGAAACCCTCTTTTTGAGTTGTTGTAGTTGTACTTTGACGCTTCATATGTCTTTGTTTTGATGTGTTGTACATGTGGATTTTCTGGTATGCTGACTATTTTTCTGGGTGCCTTGTCTTGCAGCTATGGCAATCTTCGGCAGAGACGGGCGGGTCCCGAGGCGGATGGCTCCGGAGGAGGATCACTGGGTGCAGTGGACTGATCAACCGATGCGCCCTCTAGATGCACCCATGATCACCGCGACTGGTGTAAAGCAGCTGGACCGGGGCCATACGGCAGTGGCTGAGGGTCCGATTGGTGAGAGGACAGCTGGAGCAGGGGCCGTGGAGGTGGCCAGGATTCTGGAGGCGGGTGATTTGTACAGTTACGACCGGAGCGGGGGTTATCCATTGGAGTTCCTCTGGATCGTCATTTGCTTGAATTCATCCATGGCTATGTCCGTCCTGGCGTGGAGGAGGGGGACTCGCAGATTCCAGGAGCCTGCCGCCGGCTTGAGCGGGCCATCTTGACTGGTAGGGATAGCCTGCTTGGTACCACTTTCTACAGCTATCCGAGCTTTTCAGAGGACTACTAGAGGTAGCGCCAGTTTCCCAGTGTTGATTGCCTGGGGTTCTTTGGCATGGCGGAGCAGTCCGGAGTCAGAGTTGGGCCGATCGGCCCCGCTAGCTGGGATTTGCACGGCCACCATCGGATGGAGATAGAGGGAATTGTTGGGTTGGTATTGGAGCCCGCTGGTGTGCAGTATGCTAGAGAGGGCTATGATGACCACAGTATGCTGAATGGAGTCATGCAGCAGACGTCACTAGCTGGTATGGCCGCTGGACAGTGATCCCATCACATTACTACAGCCAGGGTGCCACGGAGTGGTTGATGGGGATTGTCCACCACTATCGGGTATTGCTGGACCGAGTTGGGATCAGGTACGCGGTGACTGCCGCTCTTTACGCGTACTCGTGCTACAATGGATTACTGCAGGGCCTGATGGAGCATTTCAACCGTCGTTGGAACACGGTGGCAACAACAGAGGGAGAGACCAGCCTTGACTTGTGGTCTTTGTTCAGGATTTTTGGCTTGCTGATTATTGGCGAAGGGTACGAGGAGGTAGTGCTGGACGACCTCCACCGCAGTCATACCGACGGACTGGGAAGATACCGAGTGCCTTATAGCTATCGGTATCTGATAAAGACCTGGAGAGATTTAGCTCTCGTAGGGAGAGAGAGAGAGCCGCACAGACTCCCCGGGTGCCGCTGAACGTGTGGGTCCACCATTTCTACAACACGCCGTTTTGCTTTTACCAGGAGTTTGCCAGGGATCAGACTCTGTGGGAGGAGTACACGGAGGTGAAGCTACGCTTTCAGACGTACTCCATATGTGTATGCACCGCGGGAGGGGTGGAATCCTCGTGGTCTGCCAGATGTGACATACCTTGCAGCGTATCTGGCATATTGACTGGCAACTTTCGTAGTTCCTCACGGAGAGGACGGGCTGTTGAAAGTCGAGTTGTTGTGGCCGGCTTGCCTGTTGGTTGAGGGGAGACAGTTAGCTCTAGCTCCCGCTGCACTGGCTAACATTTACCAGGGGCTTGGAGTTCTGGCTGCACACTCAGCGCCGAGGGAGAGGAGTATACTTCTGCTGACCCACTACCTTAATGTGTGGGCCAGGTTACAGTTCCCGGGACTGGTGACGCGAGGTGCTGTGGCGAACCCGACGACACCACTTTTGTTCAGCTTTACCGGGCAGTCGAATGGAGATACATAGGAGCAACTTGAGGGGGCCAGGAGGGCCCTTTGTTACCTGCCCATGTGGGGCGAGAAGGGACTGCCCTTTGGCAGTGCAGCGAGGGACTCTGGCCTCTTTCTGGGGGCTTCAGGTGGAGGGGCGACCAACGCCCACCCCCAGTCAGGGGCAGACCGACATAGGACCACGGACTGAGTGGATACTGAGTACCCAAGCAGCTATGTTGGCGTTGCATCGGTCGGCGACGAGTTTCTTGGAGCTGTACTATTCACATCGCTTTGCCAGAAAGTTCGGGTACGACCAGGGGATTCTGCCGAACAGGGAGTTCCATCTGACGGGCAGGCAGTACAAGGGCAAGGATACCCACCAACTTGCAGTGGCCTGGTGGGATTTCTACTGCCGTCGGGAGCCGAAGCGATTCCCGATGCCGGAGCAAGGACGTCGGGGATGATTTGATGTACACTACGCCTGATGGTGGTTCGGGCACAGCCACCTCTCTCGACAGAAGGCCTCCGCGATTAGGAAGGTGGAGGAGAGTTGCCTATTGAGGGAGGATCTGCCTCCCATTGCACTGGATGAGGGGTACTTGAGGACCCGCGTTGCTCAGATCCGCCGAGAGGTTGAGCGGATTATAGCACAGTGGCCCCGGAGTGGCCGGGGTTCGTCGTCTGGGGGCCGAAGCAACGGAGGGGCACTGAAGCCCCTGGGACGGGCATCGGCAACAGCAACTGGAGCGAATGTATCTCGACCGAGGGCACCTAAGGCTTGGTGGACTCAGTTCTTGGCCGATTGTGGCATCCGGGGCAGAGGGTCGTTGGACCGGCAGCTCCCGCACGGGAGCTTCACCGACACAGCGGTCGATGACTGGAGACGACACATCGCCCACGCGATTGGGTCAGCTGGACCTGTGGAGTTCGTGTCCCAAGTTGAGTGCGCACGGACTCCACGGGATATTCGGGAGGCCGTCACGATGGCGGCTCGAGCCTTGGCGATAGGGATGGAGCAGCTGGTGCCTCTACCATTGACCCCCTTTGGGGCTTCAGGTTAGGTTTTCCTCCCTTAGTCTGTTCCCTTTCTTTCATTATGTAATTCTCAGCTACAGAACTGAGATGTTGTATATTGCTGTGTTTGTCAGCAGGTTCTGCAGCGGAGGGGGATCAGCCCTCCATGGGAACATCCTCAGGGAATGGAGACGGAGGTCTGCGGCCTCGGAGGAAATGCCCTCGTGTGGAGGATGCAGCGGTCAGGACTGGTGGGTCGTCTGAGGGACCCGGGACCGGAGAGCGAGTTGAGGAGGAGACGGCCTTGAGTGAGTGTTGCCCCGGCTCCTTTATTTTTATCTGGTTTAGCCAATATGATTGACTAATTCTATTTTGTTGGACTTGTCTGTCTATCGCAGCTCCGCTGGTGGAAGGTGTGGAGGTGACCTTTTCGCCCCCTTGGGAGGCAGGCTCCCCGCATGAAGAGGAAGCCAGAGGGGATGTTGACATGGAGGAGCTTATGCGCCTGATGAGCGAACCTTTCCCCAACATGGAGGACTTCCGCGACTTCGAGTCGTGGACAGCCACGGGAGGAGCCCGCGCAGGTAAGAGTTTCTAACCTTGGGCGTATGCTGCAGCTTTGGTTTGCCTCTGGTTATTTGTTGTGACCATCTGGATTATGTAGGAGAGGCAGAGGCATTGTAATATCCCAATAAAAATTATAGGGGATAAAAAAATCCTTATATACATTCACAAATTTCGTAAAGGAATAAAAATCCACCATAATTAATTCTTAAATAAGTAAACAAGGGCCAAACTCAAAATAAAGACCCAAATCACATAGAATATATATATATATATATATATATATATATATATATATATATATATATATATATATATATATAAGAGCTCAAACCACATAATGGGCCTCACGTAAATCAACTTGAGGGACTTGAGTCATTTTTCATAGAAATAGACCTAAAAGACTAATAGGCCTTGAACATATACATGAAAAGGGGTTGAGAGGGTATTGGTATACAGATCCTTAAAAAATATAACTAGCTATAGATAATGGGTTTTAAAGAAACCTAAAGGCCTTAAGAGCGCTACGTCTAACACATATGTAAGGAGCGTCTCTTTTAAACACACACATAGGAAGATGCTAAGGGTTTGGTTAAACTGGGCTTTCCTTCAAAGCCCAACCCTTACGTACACAGTATGCATGGGTGTAGTGCCCCAAAGTTTTATATAAATAATTTTCTAGAATTTATAAAGGCCTAAATATATTAATAAATGAATTCTGAGACTAATAAGTCATCATAGGCCCAATTAGGTTGAATAATTAACCAAGCCTATTTACACATCATCTAAAAGGGTTTAAGGCCCCAAACCATTAAGTTTGGCCCATATTCTAGAAGGTTACTTAGCTTATTTAAGGATAAAAACAAATTATATAAATAATAATATTGAAAAATGAATAACAGAGTTTTATTTATTTGAAACTCTATATACGTTGAATGTAACAGTCTATCGTGCGACCGTCACATGCTTGTAACGCATGGGTCTACGACCGTTACACTCTGTGAATTCCGTAAGCTAAAGAGTTTGATTCATGTTGAACTCTGGGAACAATAAATGTAACGGTCTATCGTGAGACCGTTACATGCCTCTAACGCACCTGCATTAGACCGTTACATCCTGTAGTTCCGTGAAGGAAAGAACAAGTATAAAGATCAAAACTTTAGACTCTTATCCACTAGAGATCAACGTAGGAAGAGTTATAACATTACTAAGGATTCTTAGAGATTAGGTTTTAGCAAATTAAGGACTCTAGAATCGATCTAATCTTCTAACCCTAACCAAAACCCTATAAATAGGACCTAGTTCTGAACTGTGCGACCCTTACTTTTGGCTCGCAAGGAATCAAGGTAAGGAGGTGTAATCTTTGGTAAGTTCTTTAGAAGTATTTGTTTACAATATTTTAGACTAACTCCTCTCCAAATTTCACGTCTTTAGGTCAAGAGGTCGTGGAGTTAGAGCCCAAGGAAATTGCTAAAAAATCACAGGAAGAAGGGAACTAGGGTTCGGTGTTCAGACTATAATTGGAAGTTTGAAGCCTAGACAAGAGGTAGGTTGTCTCATGAATGCCAAAAATAACTTGATAGGACTATAAGCCCTCTGGTTTGATTGAATTTCATGCATAGTAGAGCATCAATTTCATGTTTTACTAGTTCTATGCATTACATGCATCTCTTAACCTTAAATTGAGAACTTGAAACATGTTATTCATCTATTCATGGTCACCTATGCATGTAGATAGCCTATCCTTCTTTATCATGCCTAGAAACTCATGGTGTTTTGATTATAGACATGATGTGAGTTAATCTCTCATGTTTCATATTGCTTTCTGTTAGCAGACCCTCTGACGCATCAGCGTAGGACCGTCACATTCATGTAACAGGCTTACTATGAGCCGTCACAGTCTCTGTGGTATATGAGTTACTCTATTAACTCTGACGCACCAATACAGACGCGTTACATAATTGTAACGGCTGTTCTCTGACCGTCACAATCACTGTGACGCCCCACTTCTAGACCGTCAGAGGCTATGTTCTGTCAACCCTAGACAAAATATGATTTGTCAATATTACTTATTATTAAGCCTAGTTACCTAAGTTTTAAACCTAATTACGTGACTTCGAGATTATTTAAGCGTTCATGATAGGAAATGCATGTTTTGATATCTCACTATTACTTTGAGTTATATTAATTTCATGAACCCAAAACTCTATAATTTTGTAATTTGAAACATGATTTTGAATGATGTATCAATAGAGTTTTTATCATGGTTTCGCATCGATATATGTCTATATATATATATTCTTTTCCTATTTATAGAGTTGTTTCTATAAGTACATGGCACATACTCTGGTGTGTTGACCATTAGTGCACTTTTACACTATAGGAACACAATCTTGGACTTGAGGACCTCTCTATTGGATATTCCTTCCAATGGACTAGGAAATCTTGTTTCAAGGCCTCCGTAATTCTCCGCGAGCCTGGGATTCTCACTAGGACGCAGAGTTGGTTGTATCATTAAAGCCCAATAACTAGAATACACTATCGTTGTTTTCTGATTCTAGTAATGTAACGGCCTTGTATTGGACCGTCAGGCTCATGTAACGGCCCAATATACGACCATCACATTCATCTGAGGTTGAATTATTGATTCTGGATTCAGACAAATGTAACGGTCCTATACTAGACCGTCACACAATGTAACGGCCCAGTGAATGACCGTCACATGACTTGAATATCTCACCCCAAGGTTTGACCAAGAGTTGACATTTCAATGTTTCTAGATAAACCTTGATGATCTAGAACCTATCATATTGCTTAAGAGACTTAATATAATGAATGAAAGTTAAGAGAATATACTGTTATGCTGCCGATTTATTTCCATAAGCATAGCATAGTCTAAGTTATTCTTGATCTCATATATTCAAATTGAAGTGTTCATTCATTGATTTTCATTATTTGGAATTGTTATATTCTTGGCCATACTTTACTGTTACATGCGTGGAAGTAGCTTAATTTATACCTGAAGATGCGATCGAGCACTGATTGTGTTCAAGGGCTCTATGCTAATCCCCTCGGTTGATTGCTGGAAACATATTATTTTATAAACCATGGGGTATGATGCTACTAGCGTCGCAGTGCGCTGGGAGTACTATTTCTATAAATAAGTGAAGATCCACGACACGACATGACATTCTTGCTTGATATTTCATAGAAATTCACGAAGCACTTGCTCATAAGCATAAGATGCTAAAGTGTTGATTATGAGGCTTGCTAGTACATTCTCGATATAGTCTTGTTCATGAAAGGCCAATATCATGTTCTTGTTCTATTCTTGTTCTCATTCCATCTTATATGATTGTCTTGTTACTTTGATTTAATCGCGTGATCATCGCATTGCATGATTTTACCTTATTTCTTTAGAGCAAAAATATTAATCACTTTAATAGTGCCTTCATGTTGATGCGAAGAAATCTACTGGGCAAGTGTGCTCATTACCTTTTTCTAATCTTTTTCTGGAAATGAAAGTGAGTCGGGTTCGGATTTGGATTATTCAAGTAGCGGATCCGAGAGTGATGAAAGATGAGCGAAGACTTAGGAAGTCTATAATGTCTAGATTGAGTCAATATAATTTTCATATTTCTTGAGTCTAGTAGAATGAAAGATGATGGAAAGTGGTTGTATTTCGAGTATTGATCATTTATGAAATAAAGTTGGAGTTTGATTAAATTCTATGCAATTGCATTTATGTGTGTAATTGTATTGCGCTCTGGTCGTTCTTGCTTGCAAGAGGCTTACCATGCCGGCTGTTTGCGCTCCCCGAGCGAGTCTTCCGCTGTAATAAAGGCTCGGGACGTGACAGTTAAGTTGGTATCAGAGCCTAAGTCTCAGGACTTAGGGAAAAGGGTCATGTCATAGGATAAGTCCAAGGTTTAAGGATCCCTACCTATGAACTAAGGAAGAAATTTTCATACCCATGAGAGAAGTGGGTAGAGCCTGGATGAGATAGTCATTAGCTTTAAGATTGATTTTCTTTCAGTCTCACGAGAAATAACAAGTTGTTATATTTCTCTCAGGTACCTTATTATTCTTATCATGGCTCATCGCGTAGACTGGAATGGCATGCAACAAACCGTTGCCGGCCTTACGCAGGCATTGCAAACTATGGCCCAGGCAGGGGCAGGAGCACGGGCTGGCGACCTTCATCGCAATTTCCGGAGTCTAAATCCTCTGCGTTTCTATGGATCTTCCAATCCAGACGAAGCAGAAAATTGGATCGATGAAATGAATCGTATATTTGATGTTATTCAATGCACTGATCAGGAGAAGGTTCATCTAGCAACATTCCAATTAAATAAGGATGCCCGTACTTGGTGGAAATCGGTTCCGGCACCTCCGGCCGATGCACCTCACACGTGGGATGGTTTTCTCACTTTATTTCGTGCCAAGTATTTCTCCGAACATGTGAAGGAAAGGAAGGCTATGGAGTTTGCCTCCCTTCGTCAAGGGATGATGTCAGTAGCAGAGTATGAACTGCAGTTTTCAAGACTAGCACCCTATGCACCACACCTTATTAGTAAAGAATTATTAAAGGCAAATCGATTTATGGACGGGTTACGGCCCGGATTCATTCAGCAACTTGGGACACAGAATATCCGCACTTATGCGGAGATGGTTCAGAGGGCATATCTATGCGAGAGGACCTTAGAGAAGGTCGAAAAGTTGAAAGGAAAAGGAGAAGAATCTAGCCGGCGCTCAGATCAGCATTATAAGAAGGAGAAGTTTAGCATCACAGAACCCTACAAAAGCCGTGATAACCAGAAAAGATCAAGGAGCGGGAACGGTGGAAGTTCCTAAAGGAATAATAAAAAGGTTAAGGAAGAGAAGGAGCAAGTCGCCGCGGTGTGCACTTTTTGCAAGAAATTTGGCCACTCGGTTGCAGAATGCTGGAAGCGCCTCGGTGCTTGTTTACGTTGTGGAAGGAGGGAGCATCGTGTGCCATATTGCCCCCTTATGAAAGATCAATCAGCTAGTGGAGGACGTAGGAGGCAGGCTCACCTCAATGCGGTTATAGATGAGGAAGAAGCACCCAGGGATCCAAAGGATGGGCTCATGGAAGGTACTCTTCAAATCTGTTCTCGCCCTGCATTCATGCTATTCGATATTGGTGCTTCTCATTCTTTTATCTCCATCACGTTTGCAAAAACCTTACCAATTACATCAGTTCCCCTACCTTCAGGTCTTGCTATTACTACACCTTTAGGACCTGGAACTAAGCTTACCAAGTATTATCCTGATTGTGAGGTAGTGGTAGAAGGACACAATCTCCCCGCAAACTTAGTATGCCTTGATATGAAAGGTTATGATGCCATTTTAGAGGTAGATTGGCTTGTAGACCATGATGCTTATATCAACTGCCGAAATAGAATTATATATTTTCGCAAGCCGGTCTTCCAAGATTTTCTTTTCTTGGCATCAAATACAAGAAACATCCTACCATTATATCTTCTCTTTACACTTGCAAGCTTATCTCATAATGATGTGAAGCTTTTCTTGCTTCAGTCATTATCACCGAATCTAAGGAAATTGTCCTAGCAAACATTCCCATTGCGAATGAGTTCTCAGACGTGTTCCCATCTGAACTACCTAGTTTACCGCCCGAGAGGGAAGTAAACTTTACCATTGAACTCATTCCAGGAGCAGCACCTGTTTCTATAGCCCCTTACAGGATGTCCCCCACAGAACTCAAGAAACTAAAAAGGCAGTTGCAGGAACTATTAGAGAAGGGTTTTATCAGACCTAGCACATCCCCTTGGGGTGTGCCGGTTTTATTTGTCAAGAAGAAGGGTGATTCTCTCAGGCTATGCATCGATTACCGGCGACTGAATCAGCTGACAATTAAAAACAAGTATCCATTGCCGCGTATTGATGAGCTCTTCGATCAGCTTTCGGGAGTAGAATATTTTTCTAAGATTGACCTCAGATCAGGTTATCATCAGCTTAGAATCAAAGAGGAAGATATTTATAAATCGACTTTTCGAAGTCGTTATGGTCACTATGAATTCGTGGTAATGCCATTTGGGTTAACTAATGCCCCAGCAGCATTTATGCAACTTATGAACAGTGTCTTCCAGCCATACCTAGATCGATTCATTGTCGTCTTCATCGATGATATCCTGATATACTCCAAGACAAAAGAAGAACATGAAGAACATTTGAAAATAGCTTTGCAAACACTTAGAGAACACAAGCTTTATGCCAAACTCAATAAGTGTGAATTCTGGCTCAAGGAAGTCTCATTCCTAGGCCACATTATTTCAAAAGAAGGTATTGCTGTGGATCCTTCTAAAGTAGAAGCTGTCAGATATTGGAGTCGGCCAACGACTGTATTTGAAGTAAGAAGCTTTCTGGGTTTAGCAGGTTATTATAGGAGGTTCATTAAGGACTTCTCGAAAATTGTGGTTCCTTTAACTAGACTTACAAGAAAAGAGAATCCTTTTGTCTGGTCGAAGGACTATGAAAAGAGTTTTCAAAGTCTTAAAAATTATCTTACCACAGCCCCTATTTTATCACTACCAATGGAGGGTGGTGAATTTGAAGTGTATACAGATGCATCTGGAATTGGCTTAGGATGTGTCCTTATGCAGAATGGAAAATTGATTTGCTATTCTTCAAGACAATTGAAGCGTCACGAAGAAAATTATCCTGTACATGATTTAGAATTGGCGGCAGTTATCTTCGCATTGAAAATTTGGCGTCATTATCTTTATGGAGAAAAGTTCACGATCTACTCGGACCACAAGAGCTTGAAATATCTATTTTCTCAAAAGGAGCTTAATATGAGGCAAAGGAGGTGGTTAGAACAGCTCAAGGACTTTGATTTTGCTATTCAATATCATTCTGGAAAGGCAAATGCTGTAGCAGATGCACTCAGCAGAAAACCAATGGCTATGTTATCAAGTCTCATGATTAGTGTCTTATTCCCCAATTTGCTCAGTTGAATTTAGATGTTAACATTAAGGAAGAAGATTACTTCATAGCTAATATCCGAGCTCAACCTACATTGACAGAGGATTTGGTCAAGTTACAAGAGGATGATCCAATTTTACTGGAAATTAAGGCCAATATGGAACAAAGGTCGGATTTTTCTATTTCAAATGATGGAAGATTACTATTCAAGGGTCGAATGTGTATACCGGATCATGAGGATACAAAGAAATTGATCTTAGAAGAAGCACATAAATCAAAGTACACCATTCATCCAGGAGGTACAAAAATGTATCAGGATATCAAAAGAAACTTTTGGTGGCTCAATATGAAGAGGGAAATAGCTGACTTCGTGTCTCGTTGTCTAACCTGCCAACAAGTTAAAGCTAAACATTTTAGACCCGCAGGTAAATTACATCCCTTAAATATTCCCGAATGGAAATGGGAGAGCATAGGGATGGACTTCATTATGGGTTTATCTAAGACAAGAGGTGGACATGATGGCATATGGGTAATCATAGATCGATTGACTAAATCTGCACACTTCATACCAATAAAGAGTCGATGGTCTGTGGATATTCTAGCAGCATTGTACATAAAGGAAATTGTCAAATTACATGGTGTCCCCATCACTATTGTATCAGATAGAGATCCTCGATTCACATCACAGTTCTGGAAAGGTCTACAACATTCACTAGGGACCAGATTAAATTTTAGCACAGCCTTTCATCCACAAACTGATGGTCAGACGGAAAGAACAAATCAGGTGGTAGAAGACATGCTCAGCGCTTGTGTCATTGATTTTGGAGGAAGTTGGCATGATCACTTGCCTCTGGTGGAATTTGCATATAATAACAGCTATCAAGCAAGCATACAAATGGCACCTTTTGAAGCTCTATATGGGAAAAGTTGTCGATCTTCAATATGTTGGAATGAAATAGGGGAAAAGTAATTTTTAGGCCCCGACCTTGTCAGGGATTCTACGGAGAAAATCAAGCTCATTCAAGAGAGAATGAAAATGGCACAAGATAAGCAAAAGTCTTATGTCGACAATCGAAGACGCGACTTGGAGTTTCAGGTAGGAGATCATGTATATTTAAAAGTTTCTCTAGGTCGTGGTATTCGAAGATTTGGCATTAAAGGAAAGCTAACTCCAAGGTTCATTGGCCCATTTGAAATTCTTGAATGGGTCGGTGAAGTGGCTTATAGATTAGCTTTACCTCCACAATTAGCAGGAGTTCATGACGTATTTCACGTCTCCATGCTGAAGAAATATGTATACGATCCTGACCATATTATCACTTATGACAATCTGGAGATTCAGAAGGATATGACATATGAGCAAACGCCAATAAAGATTCTGGATCAGGAAGTGCGTCAACTAAGAAATAAGGTTATCCCTATGGTCAAAATTCAATGGAAGAAAACATGGCCATACAAAGCAACATGGGAAATCGAAGCAGCCATGAGAAAAAGATTTCCAGAATTATTTAACTGTAAGTACACTCTCCACAATCCATGTCTTGAATTTGGGGATCAAATTCTTCTAAGTGGGGGAGGGTGTAGTGCCCCAGAATTTTATATAAATAATTTTCTAGAATTTATAAAGCCTAAATATATTAATAAATGAATTCTGAGACTAATAAGTCATCATAGGCCCAATTAGGTTGAATAATTAACCAAGCCTATTTACACATCATCTAAAAGGGTTTAAGGCCCAAAAACCATTAAGTTTGCCCCATATTCTAGAAGATTACTTAGCTTATTTAAGGATAAAAATGAATTATATATATAATAATATGGAAAAATGAATAAAAGAGTTTTATTTATTTGAAACTCTATATACGTTGAATGTAACGGTCTATCGTGCGACCGTCACATGCTTGTAACGCATGGGTCTACGACCGTTACACTCTGTGAATTCCGTAAGCTGAAGAGTTTGATTCATGTTGAACTCTGGGAACAGTAAATGTAACGGTCTATCGTGAGACCGTTACATGCCTCTAACGCACCTGCATTAGACCGTTACATCCTGTAGTTCCGTGAAGGAAAGAACAAGTACAAAGATCAAAACTTTGGACTCTTATCACTAGAGATCAACGTAGGAAGAGTTATAACATTACTAAGGACTCTTAGAGATCAGGTTTTAGCAAATTAAGTACTCTAGAATCGATCTAATCTTCAAACTCTAGCCAAAACCCTATAAATAGGACCTAGTTCTGAACTGTGCGACCCTTACTTTTGGCTCGCAAGGAATCAAGGTAAGGAGGTGTAATATTTTGTAAGTTCTTTAGAAGTATTTGTTTACAATACTTTAGACTAACTCCTCTCTAAATTTCACGTCTTTAGGTCAAGAGGTCGTGGAGTTAGAGCCCAAGGAAGTTGCTAAAAAAACACAGGAAGAAGGGAACTAGGGTTCCGTGTTCAGACCATAATTAGAAGTTTGAAGCCTAGACGAGAGGTAGGTTGTCTCATGAATGGAAAAAACAACTTGATAGGACTATAAGCCCTCTGGTTTGATTGAATTTCATGCATTGTAGAGCATCAATTTCATGTTTTACTAGTTCTATGCATTACATGCATCTCTTAACCCTAAATTGAGAACTTGAAACATGTTATTCATCTATTCATGGTCACCTATGCATGTAGATAGCCTATCCTTCTTTATCATGCCTAGAAACTCATGGTGTTTTGATTATAGACATGATGTGAGTTAATCTCTCGTGTTTCATATTGCTTTCTGTTAGCAGACCCTCTGACGCATCAGCGTAGGACCGTCACATTCATGTAGCGGCCTTACTATGAGCCGTCACAGTCTCTGTGGTATATGAGTTACTCTGTTAACTCTGACGCACCAATACAGACGCGTTACATAAGTGTAACGGCTGTTCTCTGACCGTCACAATCACTGTGACACCCCACTTCTAGACCGTCAGAGGCTATGTTCTGTCAACCCTAGACAAAATATGATTTGTCAATATTACTTATTATTAAGCCTAGTTACCTAAGTTTTAAACCTAATTACATGACTTCGAGATTATTTAAGCGTTCATGATAGGAAATGCATGTTTTGATATCTCACTATTACTTTGAGTTATATTAATTTCATGAACCCAAAACTCTATAATTTTGTAATTTGAAACATGATTTTGAATGATGTATCAATAGAGTTTTTATCATGGTTTCGCATCGATATATGTCTATATATATATATATTCTTTTCCTATTTATAGAGTTGTTTCTATAAGTACATGGCACATACTCCGGTGTGTTGACCATTAGTGCACTTTTGCACTATAGGAACACAATCTTGGACTTGAGGACCTCTCTATTGGATATTCCTTCCAATGGACTAGGAAATCTTGTTTCAAGGCCTCCGTAATTCTCCGCGAGCCTGGATTCTCACTAGGACGCAGAGTTGGTTGTATCATTAAAGCCCAATAACTAGAATACACTATCGTTGTTTTCTGATTCTAGTAATGTAACGGCCTTGTATTGGACCGTCAGGCTCATGTAACGGCCCAATATATGACCATCACATTCATCTGAGGTTGAATTATTGATTCTGGATTCAGACAAATGTAACGGTCCTATACTAGACCGTCACACAATGTAACGGCCCAGTGAATGACTGTCACATGATTTGATATCTCACCCCAAGGTTTGACCAAGGGTTGACATTTCAATGTTTCTAGATAAACCTTGATGATCTAGAACCTATCATATTGCTTAAGAGACTTAATATAATGAATGAAAGTTAAGAGAATATACTGTTATGCTGCCGATTTATTTCCATAAGCATAGCATAGTCTAAGTTATTCTTGATCTCATATATTCAAATTGAAGCGTTCATTCATTGATTTTCATTATTTGGAATTGTTATATTCTTGGCCATACTTTACTGTTACATGCGTGGAAGTAGCTTAATTTATACCTGAAGATGCGATCGAGCACTGATTGTGTTCAAGGGCTCTATGCTAGTCCCCTCGACTGATTGCCGGAAACATACTATTTTATAAACCATGGGGTATGATGCTACTGGCGTCGCATTGCACTGGGAGTACTATTTCTATAAATAAGTGAAGATCTACGACACGACATGACATTTTTGCTTGATATTCCACAGAAATTCACGAAGCACTTGCTCATAAGCATAAGATGCTAAAGTGTTGATTATGTGACTTGCTAGTACATTCTCGATATATTCTTGTTCATGAAAGGTCAATATCATGTTCTTGTTCTGATTCCATCTTATATAATTGTCTTGTTACTTTGATTTAATCGCGTGATCATCGCATTGCATGATTTTACCTTATTTCTTTAGAGCAAAAATATTAATCACTTTAATAGTGACTTCATGTTGATGCGAAGATACCTACTGGGCAAGTGTGATCATTACCTATTTCCAATGTTTTTCAGGAAATGAAAGTGAGTCGGGTTCGGATTCAGATTATTCAAGTAGCAGATCCGAGAGTGATTAAAGATGAGCGAAGACTTAGGAAGTCTATAATGTCTAGATTGAGTCAATGTAGTTTTCCTATTTCTTGAGTCTTGTAGAATGAAAGATGATGGAAAGTGGTTGTATTTCGAGTATTGATCATTTATGAAATAAAGTTGGAGTTTGATTAAATTCTGTGCAATTGCATTTATGTGTGTAATTATATTGCGCTCTGGTCGTTCTTGCTTGTAGGAGGCTTACCATGTCGGCTGTTCGCGATCCCCGAGCGAGTCTTCCGCTGTAATAAAGGCTCGTGGCGTGACAATGGGAGTTTAGGATGTGTAGAAAAGTCCCACATGTGGCCCAACAATAACATAAAACTTTAGGGAGGCCAAAAATCGTTATCCAGCTAAGATTACCCAAAAGGTGTAGGTGGGCTTCGAAGAAGGGTCGACATGCACTTGGAGTTTTGATTAATACGGGAAAGGGGCTGCGGATGTAGAAGGGAGAAGATTTACTTGGAAACCTTACACCCAGTAGGATTGTACATGTGGAAACTTATTCCGACTAGGATTCCTTGCACACATTAGGATTCTAGTCTTATAAATGTACCCCCCTTCGAACGTGCAAAGCTCATGTTGTTGTTGCCGTTCGAGGGAACCGTGGGCCTTCTTCTTCCTCTCTGCTACATGCTGCTGCTGCTACCCGCGCTTGAAGGAGGAGGAACGCTATGTGTTGTTGTGGCTGTTGCTGTGAACAGGCAGAAGAAGCGGCTTCTTCTTCCGTCATCCTTTTCGATCTTCTTCTTTCCGTTCAACCCAAACCATGTTGGTGTTCTCGACATCAAGCTAAATCCATTAATAGTTAAGTCTCTAAAAAGATCTCTGCATACATACCATATTCTTTTGATGCATCTGTAGGTGATCTCTCCCCAAGGAAAATTATTAGTAATATAATCTCTGCATGTAGTGTATTTTCTAATCGTTCCCGTAGGTTTAGCCCAAGATCACCACATGCATGTTTCCTGTTATGGTTCACGTAAAGTTAACAAAGTTATTGTCCGATTAAAGAATTTTTATCGATATAATCAAGTATCAAAAAATCATGAAGTATATATGATTGGAATCCCCATATTTTTCTTTAATTTTCCATGACTTCATAAGATAATATTAACTAGTTAACAAATTGATTAACTAAATATATGAATTTATATAGTTACTCGACGAATCACCAATTGTACTGTAGCAGGTTAGTTACCAAGTCTTACTTTGACAATTTGTTCGTGGGCGCCGGAGCGTCCTTTGACCATAAAATTTTATGGGTGCGTTATTGGGATAGTGACCGAGGTAGAGGTGTTGGTACCTCTTGTTTTCGATCCTCCTATCTCAAGATCCCCCATCTCTCAAGTAAAATTTTTTTTGAACATCCCGTTAGGTAGAGTTTTTCGGGCTCTTCATTTCGGTATATAGATTGCGTGATTCCGGCTTGTATACATCGAGAACGAAGCGTTTGAAGTAGAGAAATACTATTCATTACCTAACCTAAATAACAACTTTTGCTTTGTCGTTATTTACTTAATTAACGACTTTTGTTTTGTCGTTATTTAATTAACGCCTTAATCCCTATCGTTATATATATAATAATTACTTTATCTTTGAAATTGAATAAATATTGAACCATATCTCCTAAAATCATGATATTTATATTTCTGGAATCCCTATAATTTTCTTTATTTTTCTATATTTTTCCCCTGAAAATCCTTGCAATTTGAAAGTGACACTGTCCATGGCCTAAACATCAATTACTATAGTTTTGCCTATTTGCGCCTAAGTATGAGGGCGTTAAAAGAGATTCACCACCCTCACAAGGTCACCCATCAAACCATATATATAAATCTGGTAAACGAATATCTGAAAAATATAATTGGTGAGCATGTTTTGAATCTTATCATATAATTATTGCATGCTTTGTAAATAGTTGTTGCATGTTGTGTATTTGAATAATAATGGAATTGGCGAGACACACAAGGTCGCTAGATCAAGAATATGCGGCTTGACAAAGATGCCGATTCTAGAATAATGTCCTCTCTGTGGACGCCATTTAATAAGCTATTAATACATGGACATTGTGACTGTTTTCTTCGAGCGTTTTGATCCAATACCACTGGATCCGTTGGCACCACAGTCTCACATCCATAGACTTGGTCCCTGTTTTATTTTCTCCCTTACCCACTCAACTCTCGGTGACAAACGAGCCCTCCGCAAGACATTCCGTTCCTTCGGACTGGTGACTTTGTTATTGGGACCTCCGTAAGTCTCCTCGTAGCCTTGGATTCCCTCAAGGCCGACTGAGCTGGTTGTACCCTAAAAACCTCGGAACCGATACGTGTCACTTTGGTTTTCGAAAAACTTGTGTATCTCGAACTGCGACCATGACATGGACGCCTAATAGAATTGGCGACCATGGTGAGGGAGCAGTTTATTCTTTGTGCGAAATTCCTTAGGACACTAATTTTAAATAAGCGACCACACGAAGAGTCGTTATTTATCTTTTGACGCCAATTCAAATTGACGGTGACTGTTTGGACGCCATTACCTAGTTTCTTAGATTTGCCTCGTGTTCATTATATCATGAATTTTCATGAGTGATTCCCTATTATTCTATGACACTCTCTCCCTTTTTGGGAATTTCCTTGATATTATCTCGGGAACATAACCCTTTGACTCTGTATTTGGCCATATCTGATTCTAAAATATCAAGGGCTCTGGGTCCGCGACTTTTCAATGCTAGGCAAGGACGGAAGTCCAATTTTGTAAACCATGGGAATTCTGGGTGTGGCATTGCACCAAAGTCTGAATATCTGTTATATTCTGTTATTCTGTTATATCCGTTGTTCTGTAAATTCTGTTATTCTGATATTCTACTGTTCGGTTACTCTGATAATTTAGATATTCTGCTAGATTGTTTAATTTTGCTTATATTTATTGAACTCTATTATACTCTGGTCAATTCTGAAGTTTTGTTCAGCTAAGTATCTGTCCTTGTTATATTCTGATATCTTATCCTTGGCTCTGCATGGGAATTTATCCTGAGTTCTCTTGAGCTTATAGCAGCCTTTGACTTTGATATTCATCCTTTCTGTTAGATTCATCATCATGATTTTTAAGTTAAATCATTTCATACATTGCATAGTCATGAACATGATTAAAATTGACTAATCACTTATATTCTGCTTGATAAGAGATGTAATTCCTACTGAGCTTTTTGCTCACCAGCCTATTTTAACATTTTTCAGGTAATAATGCCGAAGACAATCAATCAGAAGGGGAAGGGCAAGAGTGATGAGTGCATTGGTGAATCGAGTCAATGTCTTTTATTTTATTGAGTCTTGTCCTTTTACTTGAGTCTTTTCATTTTCTTAAAGTGTAATAGTGAGTCCTTTTCTTTCAATTATGCAAGTGGAGTCAAGATATGTAATTCAGATAATTGTGTATCAATAAAGATCTTGTTTGTCTACATTGTCTGGCCTTGTAATTTTTGTGTCTTATGATTGCTCTGACTATTCACGACTGTATCACTGCCACGTTCCGAACAACACATTCCGCTGCTATCGGTTCGGGGCGTGACAGGCACCAGGGGCCGGGGCCCCTGCTGGGGCACAGGGTGAGGTGCGTGGCCAGGCCAACGAGCCAGGGCCCACGGTGGCCCGTAGTTGTCAGGGTGAGTGCCCGACTACCGTCGAGGGAATCTTCCTGTTGTTGGTGAACTCCTTTTAGCAAGCCAAAATTATTGACTTGACTTATGTTGCTGGTTTGGCAGGCGGAGACGCGGCGACGACCCTGGAGATGATCCGGGAATTGGCGGATGCCGGCCCGTCAGTGGCCCTGCCATCTTTTGGAGATGAGCCCGGACCGGTGACCTCCGTGCCCCCAGCCACCGTCGGGGACGCGTTGGGTAGACCCCCGCCGTTGTTGATGAGGGTGCCTCTCCCACGTCTGTCGAGCGTAGTGTCGGCCTGTACGGTGGGGCTGGTGGAGTCCTCCAGCATGGGTCCGTCAGGTATGTAGCTGAGCACTTGATCACTTTAGGATGGATTATTTGACTTTCCCACCCGTGCTGAGCTTTGACTGAGATGGATTGCCGGTACCTCTTCCCCTCTGGAGGAAGGAGAGCTCCCTCGGGATATGGACCGGCCATCAGGAGGTGAACCTCCCGTCGCAGCTACTACTGGGGGTGACGATGAGTTTGTTGACATCGAGGGGGTTTCTGAAGGGAACGCCCCTACAGGTGAGCTTATTCCCTAACATCTTTGACTAGAGCGCTGCCATTATGTGAGGCTGGACTTGATAGTGGTCCAATCTGATTTCCCGATGTATAGATGCCCCTGATTTGCCCACGACCAGGGGTTCATCAGAGAGCTCGTCCAGTTCTTCAGAGGGTGGCAGCGCCACGATGGCGACTGAGGAGAGCTGGAGCTCGAGCTCTTCTTCCTCCGAGGACTCTTCTACCGGGGACACCGAGATGGAGGCGGCGTTGGAAGGTATGTGCGGCTTCTCCTTGCTTCTGCATTGGCTTTGATACAGAAGTTGTGGCAGAGAGCTGACATTTTTATGTTATGTCCAGGACTGGAGTCTGAGGAGGAGCACGCGTCGGCTCCCGTCGAGGAGGGTCAAGAGGAGCCCTCCATCACCCCAATGGCCATTGGGGAGGATCGGGTTGTAAGGGAGTCCCTACCCTCTCTGACTCTAGCAGAGGGCATTGCTGGGGCGGAGGAGAGATTACCTTCACCGACCCCGAGTGGGGAAGTGACAGGCCAGGCAGGAGCTACACCAGGTGAGAGTCAGGACCTTTCTCAGGTTTTTCACCTTGTCTTGTCATAGGGAAGCCCTGAGCATTGTTGACCCCTTTTGTGTTTGATGGGGTTGTGCAGGTCCTTCTGGTGTGCTGGCCGAGATTGGTCACTCTTCTCTCGAGCTGGAAATTGAGTGGCCTACATTCGTTTCACCACCGGAGCCGTTGCTGGACGCCAGTACAGGTGTAGCCTTACTTCAGCGAGCCCGGGGCTACGTAGGGGGCGAGCCTCTGCCTTCCCTAGAGGAGCTTCGGCAGCGGCTGAGGGAATGCACACGCGGCTACCACGGCCTCGGATTCCCTCGTGGGCCCTGAATGTCTGGCTTGGCCGGCATTTGGGCGGAGTACCTACGGCTTCGAGAGGCTCAGGAGCAGCGGGCACAGTGACTGGCGGCCATTCGTGAGATACAGGAGCAGTGTGTTCAGCTTGCATCAGCTGTGATCGAGCAGTGGAGGCTTGCTGACGTAGCTGTGGCTCTTGCTCAGGACCGTGCCAGGTAGCTGAGCGAGGTGACCAGCCGAGTAGAGGCCTTGCAGAAGGCCTCAGAGGAGTAGCGGCAAGCCGTGGAGCTTGCTGGAGTCGAGTGGCGGACTGCCGAAGCCGCGGCCGAGGCCAGTGTCCAGCTTGCGTCAACCTTGGAGGTAGAGCTGGCGACTGCGGAGTGCCGCTTGGCGGAGCTGGAGGGGAGTGAGGCTAGGCCGTGATTGTATCACTTTCCTTCCCCCTTTTTGTTATCTGGGCTGTATGTCTTTTTGTTACCCCAAGGGCATGTCTTGGGCTCCCTTTTATAGAGTATCAATGACAAATTCCAGATCTTAACTTTGTTGTTTGTTGAGTTGTTCTCCCCCCTAGCCTGTGGAGTAGGGTTGAGTACAAGGAGTGGCCACCACTTACTGTCGGTCATGCTTGATTATTTTAACACGTACCGGCGTAAGGGGCAGCGAACTGGGTTTTATTCAAGACTGGAGCTGGGATAAAAAACTGGGTGGAGAGAGTTGTGGTGACTGGATTTTAGGTTTTAGGAACCGAGTGCTGGTTTTTGGGAAGTGGGGAGAGCTCTGTGTAGGGTTGACGGAGGCCCGTCCAGACGTAGCGGCCTACTGGGTTAGGGTCGGGAACTGACCCTGGACTGCATCGGTTGTAGGTTGACACCTGAGTGTTGGTTGTTTGTATGTCGTTAGTCGGAAATGTAGCTCTTCTCGGCTTGATAAACTGGGGCTGGGCTGGCCGAATGGCCTCAGAAGGCATCACAGCTAGGGGCCGTGAGCGGGATTGGGGCTGGTTGGTCCACCCGTGGAGGGATCGTGACCAGAATTGGTGCTGGAAGCTGGCGGCTGGCCCGTAAGGGCGTGGTAGCCGATAACCGGGGTTAGAAGTTGGCGACTGGCCTATGAAGGCGTGGTTTCCGAAGTACTGGGACTGGTGGTTGGAGGCTAGCTTGTGAAGGCGTTGTAGCCGAAGCCGGAGTTGGAAACTGGCGGCTGGCCCGTGAAGGCGTTGTAGCCGAAGCTGGAACTGGAGACTGAGCAGCTGGCCGGTAGAGGCGTTATAGCCAAAGTGCCGGGACTGGGGCTAGCGGCTAGCCTATGAAGGCGTTGTAGCCGACGTCTGGAGTTGGAGACTGGCGGCTGGCCTGTGAAGGCGTTGTAGCCAATTGAGATTGGAAGCTGGCGGTTGGCCTGCGAAGGCGTTGTAGCCAAAGACTGGAGTTGAAATCCGGCGGTTGGCCTGTGAAGGCATTGTAGCCGAAGCTGAGTTGGAAACTGGTGGCTGGCCTGTGAAGGCGTTGTGGCCGAAGCTGGAACTGGAGATTGGGCGGCTGGCCTATAGAGGCGTTGTAGCCGAAAACTAGAATTGGAGGCTGGTGGCTGGCCTATGAAGGCGTTGTAGCCGAAAACTAGAATTGGAGGCTAGCGATGACCGACCCTCGGGGGGTGTAGTGGCCACCATCGTTGTGAAGTGATGTTGAGCTCGCCATCTGGGCATGTGATAGTTGACGGCTGTGAAGAGTGGAGAGGGAGAGAGAGTTTTTTTTTTCTCTTTACTAGCCCTACCGCCCTTGTGGGTTTTCGTCAGAGCTGGCCCCCTTTAGCTTTTTTTAGTGCGCCCTTGCGGATTTTCACACCGAGGGGTTACCCGATTTTACCTAAGGCGCCCTTTCGGGTTTTCACCTTAGTTGGGTTAGTGGCAATTTTTGCACCTAGTTGGCTCCCTGTAATGGATTCGACCAGGCCCGCCGGGGTATCTCTATTTTTAACCCCATATTTTTTTTATTTTTTCTTTTTTTTTATTTTGCAACTGCCGTCCATAGCATATTGCTGTCAGGGGACGTAACCTGAGACTGGAAGGTGTGGATAGCCGGATATTGTTTGATCATTCATAAGGGTTTTTAGAAGTCCTCACGTCATGGTGGCGAAGGGCCACTTTGTCATGGCAAGGTATGACTGGAGTTATGGCTAGTAGATCAGGGATGGTATGGGGGAACTGGGATTACAATGAACTGGGAGGCTCTGGATTTGCAGGAGATGTAGGATGTAGGGGCAGAGAATGATACATGTCATGGAATGTAGCGGGATATAAGTTTACCAAGATGGTGACTGGGAGCTTAACTGTCGCAGGGACTGGTTAAACTATGTTGTTGAGGTAAAGGCCAAAAGTTGGCCAAACTGAGCAAGAATAACGCGAGGTTAACTGGGGATTGGAGGGTTTGCACCGTAGCAGTGCAAATGTATTGGAGACTGGCTCTAGATGAGGCTAACGGCCCACCAGGGAATAGGTGGAAGGTCGTTCTAACTGGTGGGGAGAAGAAGATTCTCTCGTTATCGGCTCTATCGCCCTTTTGGGTTTTCGCTAGAGCCGACCCCCTTTAGCTTTTTTCGACGCACCCTTGCGGGTTTTCACGTCGAGGGGTTTCCCAATTTTACCCGAGGCGCCCTTTTGGGTTTCCACCTCAATCGGGTTGCTGGCCTTTTTGCCCCCAGCCACCCTATTGTGGTGAGGATGACTGGGTCTGTTGGGGCTTCTCTATTTTTAACCCCAATTTTTTTAGTTTTTTTTTGACTTACCTGTGAGCCTGGCGGCTAGGCTGGTGCTGGTGCAGAAGTGCCCATGCTCCCGTGGTGACGGGAATGAGGGCAGGAGATCAGTTCCTGCGGACGCCTGGCGGCGGTTCCGGGGAGCTGAGCTGGCTGGTTGACTGGAAATCGTAGACTGGGAGGACTGGTCGGTTAGATCCTTCACGGGGAAGGACCGGCCTTATTGGTGGTAGCTGGGATGTGCGCCTTAGTCCGGCTGGCGCGCGAACTCGTGCTCTGGCGCATAATACAGCTTCATGTGTTTGCCGTTGAGAGGCGAGAATGGTCTATGATCTTTGTGATCAACAACCGTGTAGGCCCCACCCTCATAGACATTCTGAATGATGTATGGACTGTTGTGACCTGTGCGAAAGATTCAGAGGGGGGGTGAATGAATCTATCCTCAATAATTTGCCTAATTAAAACTTGTAACACGACACAGTTGCTGGATAAAGATCAACTGATCTCTTCAAGAAGCGGTTCAAAGAAACATTTGATCGATCAGTTGGACTGCTAATAATACATGCACCTGATGAAGTCTAAGCCGTAGATAGAATCAAACCAGAACAGAGTGTGCCTTAAAACATTCAGACAAAGTACTCAATTGAGTCGCTCCTAGCCATGCATCTAACGACAATCAGATAAAATATCAAACCACGAAGATAATAGATTTTTTAGGTGGTTCAGTCCACAGACCTACGTCCACCCCACACTCTAACCAGAGTGTGGCTTATCGCTGCCAAACTGTCACGCCCGAGCGCGGAAGATTACCCGGAGGCGTGACGCGTCTATATAGATCGTGTCAATCATGTAAATATCAGAGTGCGCAATTGACTAGGATTTAACTCGAAGTTAATACAATTAGGATGAGCTGACAATTGATACAACTAACCCAATGACAATTACATACATATCCAAGTCCAACTACTAGGCTTCATGCCCTTATTACAATTATTGGACTAACACAGCTGACGTCTGACATAACTTGATATGACTGACATAAATGAAATTACAATAACACCATTTACACAAGTAAAATTTACAAGATAACAAGATAACTCTATTTTTACACTCATCACTCCGACTCATTCCCTTCCGAGTTCTGGCTGATATCTGAATTTCCTGGAAAGGTTAGAAAACAACTAGATGAGCGAATCGCTTAGTCGGATTTACATCTCAAATTTTAACATGCTTTAAGTGAATTACACATTCATTTAATGTACGTAACCTATGCATGCAGACAGATAGATATCAAAGAATTGTAAAATCGACGGAAGTAGAAAGTGAGAGTATATAGATTTCACAATTTCAAGCAGCAGTGGCAACTGATAGTAAATGATGTCAAGTCAGTGATAACTGAATAGCAACATGTTATTCAAGCTAGTAACTGAGTAGAAACATGTTATTCAAGCTAGTAATAGTAAGCAAAGTAGTTTCAAGTGTATAACTGGAATTGGCTATTTATAATGCATTCAAGTAAGCACTTTTACCCTTTTGCGGGTCTCAAGTCAATCAATCAAGTAATATCATGAGAATGAGTGGAATGTCTAAAGTCTAGCAAGCAAGTACTTCGGTGCAATGTCAAACACCGTGGTCAATAAACTCCCATAGGCACAAGTACCTTCGGGTGCTCCCCCCAGGACCAGACCGGGCCCTATATGCACAACATTTATCATGTATGTTGACATCCACTCTCATTTATAGCCAATGTGAAATTTCAAGGTTTGACCAGTATGACATATAAGGTGGAATTATGGAATGGAATCCAAGGGCGCATTGATGTGTAGGGATGAACTAGGAGTGGAAACCAGTAACGTTTGATACACGGAAAAACTAGATAAGAGAGGTGCCTTATGGGCCACCTGACAATTTTAGAAATGACATCCTTACTGTGGGATGCCCTTCCTGGGAATTATACAGGGTTCAGAGGACCCTGTCAGGAGTTAAAAATCACCTCTCCGGCTGCCATCTATCAGTGGAGATGGCAAAAGTGAAAGCCTAATGATCACGTTAACGTAATGAGCTAGCTGGGTCGACTCATCAGCTCATCGCGTCAACTCATCAGCTCACCGCGTCAACTCATCAGTTCACCGCGTCAACTCATCAGTTCATTTTCATTGGCAGGGTCGACTCATCAGTTCATCGCGTCAACGCGGTGAACTGGCAGGGCTGATTCATCAGTTCATTTTCATAGGCAGGGTCGACTCACCAGTTCATTTTCATAGGCAGGGTCGACTCATCAGTTCATATGAACAGTACTGCGTCAACTCATCCATCAGGCTACGTCGACTCATCAGTTCAATTTCCAGCTCACAGGGTTGACTCATCAGTTCATATGAACAGTACTGCGTCAACTCATCCATCAGGCTGTGTCGACTCATCAGTTCCTATGAACAGTACTGCGTCAACTCATCCATCAGGCTGCGTCGACTCATCAGTTCAATTTCCAGCTCACAGGGTTGACTCATCAGTTCATATGAACAGTACTGCGTCAACTCATCCATCAGGCTGCGTCGACTCATCAGTTCATATGAACAGTACTGCGTCAACTCATCCATTAGGCTGCGTCGACTCATCAGTTCAATTTCCAGCTCACAGGGTTGACTCATCAGTTCATATGAACAGTACTGCGTCAACTCATCCATCAGGCTGCGTCGACTCATCAGTTCATATGAACAGTACTGCATCAACTCATCCATCAGGCAGAGTCGACTCATCAGTTTTGTTCCCTAGTTTTCATGCCCTTCCAATCCTCCTTTCACTCTGAGTTCTTCACAAAAGTTCTTCCCCTCTTGTAGATACAGATTTTCTTATTTTACCATATCCTCCAATTCTTCTTAATTTTTAAGTTATAATTAAATTTCTACGGTTCTGATTTTTTACTCAGCAACTGTTCACCTACGCCTATAGATCTCGTTTTTTCACATTTTTCACCTTCTTCCTCTCATTTTCTCTCTCTGCACTCTTCATGAAACTTCTTCCTAACCTTCCAATCTACGACTTTCTCTTCTTGCACACATTCTCATTCTCTCTAGATTTTTCATTATTCTCCTTCTTATAACCCTATATTTTCAATATCATTTCATTGTGCTTTCAACTGGGTCCTTTTCCACTTGGCCTCTTTCAACTTGGTCTTTTTCCACATTTTTCATCCTCTCGACTACAATTTCTTCTTTCACTATTTTCAGGCTTTAGTTTCTCTTATATAACATTTTTAACATGGTGGTTTTAGTTTCACAGAAATTGACAAATGACAGGCCCTTTACTAAAGCATGAACTATATCAAATATAGATATTAGCTAATACATACTAATCGTCCTAGATTTAAGCTAACACATGCTAATTATTCTAGGTATGAGACTAATACTTACTAATACTTGTTAATACTTGCTAATACTTGCTAATTATTTTAGATATAAAGCTAATACATGCTAATCATTTCAAGTATGAAGCTAATGCATGCTAATCATCCTAGATTTAAGCCAACACATGTTAATTATTCTAGATATGAGACTAATACTTGCTAATACTTGCTAATTATTCTGGGTATAAAGTTAATGCGTGCTAATTATCTTAGGTGTGAAGCTAAGGCATACTAATCATCTTAGACTTAAGTCAACACATGCTTTAAAAACACTAAAATCGCATGGAAATGAGCCTAATACTAAAGGCCTAGACTAATCATCCTAGATTAGCTACTAATTTAGTTAAAAGTTGAGAACACCTACCTCTGTGAAGTTCGTAGCAGCAGAACCCCTCTAGCAAAGCTTTGCCCCAACCTCAGCTAGCCTAGAATGGGAATGGGGGTAGCAAAAGGGGATGTTATAGGGTCTAGTATGAACGGATATGGGACAAGATCTGAAATAATGAGTCTTTACAGCTTGTAAGAGATAAGAGATAGGCTGGAGAGATAAGAGACAATTGTTTGGACATCTAACCCATGGCCCAATTCGTAAGTGCAAGATTAGCTTATATCATATAATTATTTGGCAAAAAGGGTAGATACATGGTGGATGCTAAGATTTGAACCCTGGTCATTGGATTGGAAGGCAAGCTACTTAACCACCTACACTAGGAAAGCCACTTGTTAAGTGAATAACCTTTATATATGATAACTTCATGTTCCTACTTCTTACATAAACTACCTAAATAGTTTATCTAATATTATATTATTTTTATTTGAAAAATATTGATAATAATAAATTTTTTTTATACGGGGTGCTACACAAACAGCTTGAAACCGCTGGGCATCACATCTTGCCTACAAACGCTGCCTAACAGCTTGACCAAAGGAACACACTCCTCTCTTCCTCCACCCAGGAGGGAAACCACTAGCGACACCTAGTCACTAGCAACCAGAGACCGAAGTCTCTCTTCCTCCAATTCAGAGGGAACCCACAAGTGACAACCTCTCACTTGCAAACCGGAGAACAAGTCTCCCTTCTCTTGAGACCACAAGAGAAATCCCGACCTCAAACCAGAGGATCGGAGGACATAGTGAGCAGATGGAAAGAACAAAAGAAGGACAAACACAAGAAAACACAGCAACGGAAAGCTGGAAATGAGACACACAATGTAGCTCTCGCAGGAGCAAATCTGGTTTGAATCTGATCCAATTTCCAGACGAACAAATTCTTCAATGAAGGCTTCAGTTTCTCTCCTCGAGCTCTCTATCTATCTCTTTCTTTCTTCCTCTTCTTTCTTCTTCTCTCACTTTCTGTCTATCTTCACTCTCCTTCTTTCTTCCTATTCTCTCTGCTCTTCTTTTCTTTTTCTTCTCACTGGATCGTGCAGGCTCTCTATCTCTCTTTCTTTCTTCCTCTTCTTTCTTCTTCTCTCACTTTCTGTCTATCTTCACTCTCCTTCTTTTTCTTCCTATTCTCTCTGCTCTTCTTTTCTTTTTCTTCTCACTGGATCGTGCAGGCTCTCTATCTCTCTTTCTTTCTTCCTCTTCTTTCTTCTTCTCTCAATTTCTGTCTATCTTCACTCTCCTTCTTTTTCTTCCTATTCTCTCTGCTCTTCTTTTCTTTTTCTTCTCACTGGATCGTGCAGGCTCTCTATCTCTCTCTTTTTTTTTTGCTTTGATCTGCATCTTCTTATATTCTCTCACTGGGCGTGTGGAGGAAGACCTCCCACCCATTAGCTTCCAGAAGGCTCTCAGCCACGTGTCGCGATCTAAGCGTTGTAGCCTTCCACGTGCCACTCATTAGGAGGTCGATCTACCTTGGATCACGTGCCCCTCCTCGGAGAGAAACTCTGTCAGAAAAACACAAGGCCTTTAATCAAACGCTTAACATAGTTTGTACCGTTATGTTCAAACATAGAATGCACTGAGTAGAGATATTCAAGTCAACCATTGTATTGACTTACACAACAGCTTGACACCATATGCACAGACATGGGTTCAAGAGATACAGGATGAGGACTTTGTACCGAGTCAAAAGAAAACGGATCAAAGATATGCACGGACTCTTAAAACAACTGTGTAACACAGTTGATGCACCGAGTGGGATTTGCGAGAATTGCACCGAGATGAAAGAGAAGAATCATACGAACAAAAACGGATGCAAGACAGACCTTGCACCGAGTCTGAATGGCGAGACCCTCAAGCAAGATATGCACGAACCTAAATGTATATGCTGCAATGAAATGCAATGAGATACACTGAGCCATTTTATGTCTAGACGCGTAATGCACCAAGATGAAAACGGGGCTACGGTGTTTGTGATTGAGACGGAGACTTGCACCGAGGCAAGTACTTAAACGTGAAATGCAGAACACAGCTAGGCTAGCACTGAGCTAGATCTTCGATAGTAAATGCGCCGAGTTGATAAAGAGAAGTACAAGGCAAAGCTTGCACCGAGACGTGTTTGCACTGAGATGAAGAGATTAGGTTGGGCTGACCAAGCAAGATATGCACCGAGATGCCGGTCAGAGATGAGCTTAATTAGAGAGAGAGATACACGACAAAGCTCGCACCGAGTCTAGAGAGGCATGATGCATTTGAATGCACCGAGAAGGAGGCTTATCAACAGTAAGTGAGCATGAGCAGAGCTTGCACCGAGACAAGCACTTATGTATGAGGTGCAAGACTAAACGCGAAGTTGCACCGAAGGATTTTGAGCGACGTTCTACATGCTAGTACTTGAAGCACTGCACCGAGACAAGATATGCACTGACTTCTTTCACGCGTGCAGGTATGCTAACAAAGACTCTGTGCAAGTATGCACAGACTTTGAACTCAGACGAAGCACACAAAACATAACCTTCAATGAATAAGTGTGCATGCAATCATTGCACCGATGCAAACAAGAAAATGCATAGACCTTAAACCATGACTCATATTATGTCATTATCAAAACCAGGGTTACAACATGGACCTCGCCAATTTGGCTGTAGTTTTCCACTGGAGCGTCCTGCCATGACTTCTCTTTCCTTGATCATGACAAGGTCGCCTTGCTTGAAAGCTCGCTGTTTGACGAGCTTATCATAGGCCCGAGCCATGCGAGCCTGGTATACTTGCAGGTGTTTGTAGGCTCCGAGTCACTTGCCTTCTAGATCGGCGAGCTCTTCTAGCCTTCTCTGGTACTCGTCTTCGTCAGAGCTGGCAAGGCCGGTGTGGATTGCCACACGATAAGAGGCTATCTAGACTTCGATGGGGACAACTGCTTCTGCCCCATAAGCAAGGGAGAACGGCGAGCACCCCGTGGGGGTTTTGTAGACCGTCCGATAGGCCCATAATGCTTCGAAGACCATTTCACCCCAGTCGCGTTTCCGGTGGCTAACCATCTTAGCCAGAAGCTTACAGAGGGTTTTGTTGAAGGCTTCCACTAAGCCATTAGCCTGAGGGTTGTAGATCGAAGAGGTTCTCCAGTCGATGTGGAATTTGGTCGCTAACTGGTATACGGTCTTATTCTTGAAGGGTGTTCCGTTGTCGAACACTATGCGACTGGGAGTACCGAATCGGTATATAATGTTATGCCAGATGAATCTGGAAACCAGCTCTCCGGTGACTTCTCATAAAGGGAGAGCCTCCACCGAGCGAGAGAAATAATCAGTGGCGGCCAAGATGTATTTATGGCCCTTGGAAGATGGCGAGAAAGGCCCCGCGATGTCCATGCCCCACTCAGCGAATGGCCAGGTGGGGGCCATAGGACGCAGTGGGTTAGGAGGTCTTCTGGGTACTGGGCCAAAGGCTTGGCACTGATGGCATGTACGGGCATACTGGATGCAGTCCACATACATGGTTGGCCAGTAGAAGCCTTTGAGCTTGATGTTGTGCTTCATCTGATCTCCGGCCTGGTGTGCACCGCCCAATCCGGAGTGGACCTCCTGCATGATGGCTCGAGCCTCCGCTAGAGAGACACATCTCAGGAGAATTGACTTGTCCTTCTCGTGGACGAGCCGATACAGGGAGTCGCCAATCAACTCGTAGGAGGTTGCTCGGCGGAGTAGCTGAACCCTTTGAGCTCGGTCAGGGGGAAGCCACCCTTTCTTGAATTTGATGATAGGTGTACGCCAATCATCCTCTTCTTGAGGTGTGTTCTGGTCGAGGTCGTGGACCTCGTAAATGGTAAGATCGGTGTTGCCTGCGAGTGAGCTCAGCATCAGTCTTCTGTGTTTCATGACGATGTCGACCTCGCCCTCGGGCGGGAGCTTGATGGCCGCGGCCAGTTTTGCTAAGGCATCCGCCTGAGCGTTGCTGCTTCTGAGGATGTGATCTATTTCGAAGAAATAGAACTTCCGGGTCAATCTGGTGACGGCGGTATGGTATGGAACCAATTTTGGATTTCGCACGTCGTAGGTGTCGAGGACCTGTCGGACTATCAGCTGGGAGTCCCCGTAGGCTTTGAGACATTTAATGCCCATGTGAAGAGCCATCTGGAGCCCGATGAGTAGAGCTTCATACTTAGCTTCGTTGTTGGTCAGGGACTTCATGAGGGTGCAAGAGTTGTACAAAACTCCGCCCTGAGGAGTCAAGAAAACAATGCTGGCACCTGCCGTGGTGGCTGGATCCTGGTTGCTCTGGGTGATCCCTCGGGAAGCACCGTCGAAGTAGAGCTCCCAGCAAGGCACGTTGGTTGTGAGAGCGCTTTGCTGCCAATAATGCAAGACATCTCCGCTCTGTTCAACTGGTTGCTGTGATTGAGTAGCAAGGGACTCCTCGTCCAGGAGCTCTGAGCTGAAGGGTGAGTCGTCTGGCACTGGATGGGCTGCCAAGAATTCAGCCATACCCTGTCCCTTAATTACTTTTCTGGGGACATAAATAATGTCGTACTCCATCAAAGGAGAGCCCACCTCCCCAGTCTGCCCGAGAGGACAGGTCACCGAAGGAGATACTTCAGAGGGTCGTGCTTGGATATAAGCTCGACTTGATGGGATAGGAGGTAATGCCGCAACCTCTTAACTGCGAACACCAATGCCAAGTAGACGTTCTCCATAGGGGAGTAGCGGTACTCGGCACCGATTAGCTTCCGGCTGAGGTAATAGAGGGGCTGCTCTTTACCTTCCTCGTTGATTTGCGCCAACAGATCTCCTAGCGAAGCATCCATGGCCATAATGTAAAGGATGAGGGGTTTACCCTTGACTGGTGCCCCCAGGACTGGGGGAGTAAGGAGGTACTCCTTGATTTGCTCGAAAGCCTCTTGGCATTCCGAGTCCCATGTAAATGGGGTGTCTTTCTTCATTAGCTTGCTGAAAGGCGCGCATCGACCGGAGAGGTTAGAGATAAACCTCCGAATATAGGTCAACCTCCCTTGGAAGGACCTGAGCTCAGTGATGTTGCTGGGTGGTGGAAGTTCCCAGATCACTTTGATCTTGCTGGGATCCACCTCGATTCCTCGGTACCTGACGACGAAGCCGAGAAATTTGCCGCTGGATACGCCGAAGGTGTATTTCATGGGGTTCATCTTAAGCCCATATTGCCGGAGACACTCGAAGACTTGGCGAAGGTCGCACAGATGGTCTTCACGTCTTTTGGTCTTGACGACGAGGTCGTCAACATAGCATTCGACGGTGTTGTGCAGCATCTCGTCGAATATTTTAGTCATGGCCCTTTGGTAAGTAGCACTGGCGTTCTTCAAATCGAAGGGCATGCGCTTGTAGTTGAAAATCCCTTTGGGGGATCTGAAGGCTGTATGGTTCTTGTCTTTAAGGGACATCCGGATTTGATTATAACCGGACGACCCGTCCATGAAAGATAAGGCTTCATGGCCGGTGGTCATGTCGACCATCGTTTCTATGATTGGGACTAGGAAGTCATCCTTCGGACAGGCTTTGTTGAGGTCCCGGAAGTCGACGTAGATGCGGACTTGACCATTCTTCTTCTTGACTGGAACTATATTGGCGAGCCAGATCAGGTAGATGCACGGCTTGATGAAGTCGACCTCCACCATTTTATGAACTTCGGCCGAAACCTGGAGCTCCAGCTCATGGCGCATGCGCCGCTGTGGTTGCTTGACCGGAGCGACTGAGGGAGAAATGGCTAGGTCGTGCTCCGCCATGGAGGGGTCTAGCCCTAGCATCTCCTTATAGGTCCAGGTGAAGTAGTCTTTGTATTCAAGCAAGTGTTGCTTGTAGTCCTGCTTCTCTGTCTCGGTAAGGAGAGCGCAAACAATTGTAGGCTGAGGGGCTTCATCTCCACCCAGGTTGATCTCCACGAGATCATCGACGGTCGCCTGGCCGCCATCCTCCAGCTCAGGAGGAGCGGGTTGAAGGTCGATGAAATCGTCATCATCGGTGTTGGCTTCGTGTATTTCTTGGTTCTCGAAGCCACCGGTTGATGCTGAAGGGACCGGAGAGCTGTTGTTGCTGGGACCCGCTAGAGATCGATCTGGGCCGCCGGCTTTTGGCCATCAGTCATTAGCTGGAGTTGCTGAGGTCTCTCCGGGGTTGCCTGGCGAAGCTGGCAATCTTTCACAGCTAGGACCGGCAAGATCCCCCCCTCAGGAGGTTGACTGGGTCCCTCGACTGGCTGAGAGACCGGAGAAGCCTCTTCGGCTCCTCTGTCTTGGTAGGGAGGCAAAGAAGGTTCCCCGACGGCTTGAGCCTGGGTTCTGGCTTTGGCAGAAATCGGGATAAGGATTTCCTCTTCCTCATCCCCAGAGCTGTCGAATTTGGGTTTGACTCTAGCTCTATCGTCGGCTGGTTACGCCAAGCCTATGATGTTGACTGCGTAGTGGACGCGGAAGTCCGGGTCTTGGTCGTAACCAAGCCCCCTGGAATCCTTATGGGAGGACGGGGGTTGTCCCTGGCCCTAGGAAGGGTCCCATAGTCGACGGAAGTATCTTTGTTGGGCAGGAGTTTGCCACATGGGAATGTGTTGCTTCAAACACATTTCTTGAATATGCGGCGACAGGTCGCCCCACACCTAAACTGCTTCAGGGGTAACATCGGCTTGCCTAGACCAGCTGAAGTCGTCATCCGGCGGGGTCTGAGGGACCATGTCTCCTTTGTAGAAGACAATGGGTTTGTCCCTGTTAGCCTTCTTCTTATTCCGGCGTTGTTGCTTGAAGGTGACAATGAATGTCGTCAACAACTCGACGTTGTGCTCCTCAGATGCACACGGGAGCTGGATGCAGTCTGGTGGCAAGTATATACTCTTGTCGATAGCTTGGGTAATGAGATTAGCCTCGAAGTCAATCTGGCACCTTTCGGGGTGATCTGAGGTTGACTTGGAGCCGAGGCGCAGCCGGTGAAGGTTGGCCTTTTCCTCGTCGACAGAGAAGAGATCATCATCGTCTTCCTCTGAGAGCCAACCATTGCTTTTGCTCTTGGTCACGGGGTACGGACTAATCCCCTTGAAGTAGAGCGCAACGTCGGCTAGGTTGCATTCTGCCGATATGAACGGCGACAGGTCTACAAAGATCTTATGTTGCTCCCCGTCCTTGGCATAATTGATGCATTGGTGGAGAGTCGACGGGATGAACCCGTTTTCATGGAGCCAGGGTCTGCCCAATAGCATCTTGTAAGACGTGTTTGAGTCGATGATGTAGAATGTGGCCTTAGAGGTGAAATCATCGAGCACCATATCGACGTCCACCCGGCCGAGGACGTTCTCAGTGTTCTGGTTGAAGCCAGATATCTTGACCGCCTGAACCTTCTGGAGGTATGGGGTCAGATATAGAGACTTGAATGTCTTGAGCGGCATGATGTTGACTGCGGCACCAGCGTCCACTAGCATCAGCTTCACATCATGCCCGTTGATCTTCCCCTTCATGTAGAGAGGACGGTTGTGGCACAGAGGGGAAAGCAGCATGTCTTTCTCCGTGAAAGAGATGGTGGCTGCGAAGGCTCCATAGGCAGCCACCTTCATTTCTGCGGCATGTGCTTCATAGACTTCCGACTCTTGAAGTATTTTGATAAGGGTTTCCCTTAGGTCCTTACTCCAAGCGATGGCTTCCCAAATCGAGATACTGACAGGGAAGCGCTTCATCTGGTGGAGGACCTTTCGGTCAGCTCGGGCTCGAGCATCCTCCAGAGAGGGTAGTATGTCAGGTTGAACCTTCTGCGGGCTGCCGCGCTATTCCCCGTAGGGAAGTTGCACTGCCTTGCCCTTACCACCGGGATCAGACCGACCTTGATCACCAGCGGAGTCTTGGAACAGGGATGCCAATGATGGCTCTTCTGGGGGTGACTGGCGGGCTGGCTCGTCCTTCCCGGATGGTCCCGCCTGCTCTGCTGCAGAAGCCAGTACTAGTGTAGGGGCTGGGAGACTGGCAGTAGCCTCTCCAACGCCGGAAGGATCGAAGATATCGGGTCCTTTCCGAATTTCTACTTCTAGAATAGGAGCCGGTTCCTCTCCTCGAAAGAGGATAATTCGCTCCAGGTCGAAAGTGGACGGAGAGGGGGGTAGCTCGGGGATTCTCCCACCGCCTCTACCACGTCCCCGGCCACGACCTCAGCCACGATCGGTGTGTTCTGGAGCTGGCTGTAGCCCAAGAGGGGCAATGGTTCTTTGCCTTGTCCGGGAGGCTACTGGCTCGCCTCGCCGAGAAGCATTGATATTGTCAGGAGGTGGAATGGCCACCATGTTACAGGTGCAACACC